>CAJVGC010000001.1:36785556-36854600 GCA_910822075.1 Senecio squalidus | reverse complement strand
TCCAAAAGACATCTATTAATTTTTTTTTTTGTAATTCAAAAATGATATTAAATACATATCGAATAAAGAAAATCTTAATTTGATTAGATTTACTCCTTCAAACAAAATCAAAGTTTAAAGTTTAATTAATAACAGTTCAACTAATAAAAGCTCATTTTCACCTATTAAAAGTTTTTCAATCTACAACTATAAAATAGACGATAACACAAAAATAAAAAATATTTTTTGTTTATCATTTCTTTTAAATTTAAATAAAAGATTGTATTTGTAAAAAACAAGTAAAAGTAGTATTGATGGGTGTGGGACATAACCATGATGTATGATGGAATGATGATACATACATACACATACATATATGATGATATTAAAAATATGCATATACATATGTATATGTATATGTATATACATGATATTCAGAAATGGATTTGACTTCCTTTGATAAGAGAGAGAAGAATGGAATGAAAAGAAAATTGAATCCAATACAATTCTAGTTTGACGTCCGCAAACACTTCTCTCTCTTAATTAAACAGCGAAGAAGACGATTTTTCTTCCAGAAACACAACACCCTCCACCTGTCACTCTAGAAAACCCTAATACACAAATATTATTCAAATAGTAACAAACTGTCTTTTGCTCAATTCCTTACTGGTGCGTTTTTATTTTATTTAATTAATTAATTGTTGATTTTGATTTTAAGTTTGTTTGAAACCCTAGCTAGCTCATTTCAGTTGTTGTTTTTAGGTTATTGAATTAAAGATTGAGGTTTTGTATGTTTCAGGTTACGAGCAAACAAGTAAATGAGAGAAGTAGTACTTGTTAATATGTTCAAAGCAAAAACTTGTTTTCGGTTTGGGAACCCTCAACAGTATAAGCTTCTCCGAAGTCAAGGTTTTTCGTTCCTTTTGCTCACACTGCCAATTGCTTACTGGCTTCACTGATAGACCTGTAATTGTCCGTCTATTACGATTTTAGGTTTTTATTTTTGTTATTTAAGAAAATTCCGATGGTACCTCCAGGGCCACCTACGCCCCTTGCTGGTACGCAGTCTGTTCCATCTTCCATGTTACGCTCTAACTCAGGTTTATTGGGTGCTCAAGCGGCCTCTCAATCTGGTTTTCCTTCCCTTGTCTCACCACGTACTCAGTTTAATAACATTAATATGCTTGGAAATGTATCTTCCATCCTCCATCAGAATTATGGCAATAGAGGTATGATTGATAACGGTGGTGCAGATTCTGACCCATTGTCTAACATTGGAAACGGAATGGGTTTTAATGCCCCTCCTTCCTCATCGCTTGCTCCGTCAAATATAAATCAACATTTTTCAAATTCATCTGGAAACCAGATCTTGCCAGATCAACAACGTGAATCTCCAAATATGCGTCAATATTCTGTTCCTAACAATAACCATCAGCAGCAGCAGTATCAAACTAGTCAAGGTGGATTAAGTGGTGCTGGACAAGTGAAAATGGAACCGCAGGTGACCAATGACCATCAGATGCAAGCGTTACGAAATCTTGGTCAGGTCAAAATGGAATCACAACAGGTTCAGACCTTAAGAAACTTACCGCCTGTAAAGATGGAGCCTCAACATTCCGACCAGTCATTATTTCTGCATCAGCAACAACAACAGCAACAACAACAACAGCAACAACAGTTGCTTCACATGTCCAGGCAATCACCCCAGGCTTCCGCTGCACAAATGAATATTTTGCATCAACAAAGATTCTTGCAGCTACAACATCAGCAGCAACTCCTGAAGAGCATTCCTCAGCAACGTTCTTCAGTTCAACCACAGTTTCAACAACAACAAAATTTAGCTATGAGATCTCCTGCAAAACCTGTGTATGAACCAGGAATGTGCGCAAGACGTCTCACACATTATATGTATCAGCAGCAACATAGGCCTGAAGTACGTATTTTACAACTTATGCCTGAATATTAGAAGTGGAAAACTGGGTGGGCTGGGTCAAGTGCGGTATGGGTTGGCAAATATGATGTCGGAAATTGTAATTTCAATATTAATATATACATATATACTTTTAATACTAAAGGTGGAAAACTGGGTGGGTTGGCCGGCTTCGATTCGTTTGACCAGTCTAACCCCTTTCTGGGGTTTTTAAGCTATATTTTTTTTTGCTGGTGGAGAAGATAAAATTCAACCTGAATCGACTCATTCATAAGTAGCTGGTTGAAATTGCCACCTCTCCTTAATATAGTAAGATATTTTATGCTGATTGGGTGTGTTGTTTATGTTTTAATTCTTTGCAGGACAATAACATCGAGTTTTGGAGAAAATTTGTGGCCGAGTACTTTGCTCCTAATGCCAGGAAGAAATGGTGTGTTTCGTTGTATGGTAATGGACGTCATACTACTGGAGTTTTTCCTCAGGTTAGTTACTAGAGAGAATTGCATCCTACTTCTCTCTGTGTCTAGTATCTCAATTGCCAGTTATATATCAACTGTGGCAGACTCTCATGTTTTGATAAACATACAGGACGTATGGCACTGTGAGATATGCAATAAGAAACCAGGCCGTGGCTTTGGTAAGCCTTTTCAATGTTCCTTCCCCATATCATTTTGTTTGGTAGTTTTTGTAGACCACATATTTTTCATTCTTTGTGTATTTGGGAAAAGAAATCATGCTATCTGTTTCAGACATTGGAACATGCATCGTGACTGGATCATAATATCTTGCGACTAGATACCCCGGCTTTTTATTTATCCATTTTCGGTTCATTAAGCGGATATCTTTCTTGTAAAGTTGTTGATCTGATGTATTAAGGGTGAAATTTTGGAACAAATTCTATTTGAGTGAAATCTCCAAAACATATTTTTTTCGTGTGATATGATGGGTCATGAATTGTTACTTGTTCCAACATCCGAGCGGAGTTTAAACTTTAAAATAATCAAAGCAAGTGTTATGTTCAAGTAGCCAAGTAGGATGAACATTCTTTCAAAAATTTAACCTATTTCTCAGAATTTTTTCGAACAAATACTTTAGTTTCCTAAGATTTCTTGTTCTTATGCCAATTTAAGAGCTGCCATTTTTGTTGGTATTATTTTCTAATATATGTGAATGTGTTTCTGCAGAGGCAACTGTGGAAGTTCTGCCGAGGCTTTTCAAAATCAAGTATGAAAGTGGTACTTTGGAGGAGCTCCTTTATGTTGATATGCCCAGAGAGTATCAGAATTCTTCAGGTCAGATTGTCCTCGACTATGCAAAAGCCATACAAGAAAGTGTTTTTGAGCAACTGCGGGTCGTCCGTGATGGCCAACTACGAATAGTGTTCTCCGCAGATTTGAAGGTTTGACTCTGGCTCTTTTTGGTGAAAAGATTGATATTTCGTGACCTCTATTTATACCAAACTTCTTATCGGGTATCATGCAGATATGCTCTTGGGAATTCTGTGCGAGGCGTCACGAAGAGCTTATTCCTAGGAGATTGCTGATACCGCAGGTTAGTGATTAGTATATTTTATCTTTTTGTAAAGGCCTATATAGTTAGGGCAACCGTATGATTCATCTGATTAAACGGTTGTATCTGAAAAATACATACATCTAATTACACATGTGATTTTATTTTATTTTATTTGCTATCTACATTTTCTCTTATGGTACTAATCATTGTTGGGAAACTGTTAATGTGATCTTGTGTAGTTTCTGTGTTTTCATGGTTTATTTTATCGGTGTTCATTACGTTCATTTATGGTTAAATGGGTCAATTTGGGTTATATTTGTTCCATAGTATTATATTAAGATAATGATATTAGGATCTTAAGAAACATAGCAAAAAATAAAAGTAGGTAAGAAAGATTGAACTCGTCAATGTCTATCTAATATATAATGCATTACTATCTTATAACAGTTGTTTTTCTTAACGTTGTATTGTATTGCTTGCTGGTCTGGTCTGCCCAAATCGAGGATGTGCTTCAACTCATCTATTCCCACCTCTCCCTGTCACTTTTACTTAAGTTTTTCTCTGTTATACTTAAACAGTCAGTTGCATGATCGCATTTGGCATATTTTTTTCTTCTTCTTTTAATTGACAAGCCAGTGGGTTTTAAGAATGTTTCAGGTTAATGCATTCCTTGATTTATTGTACTTATAAGTTTAGGCATCAGAACTATGACATGACTATATGTATGTATTTTGCTGTCCCTGTATATGCTTATGTCTACATAGTTTTGTTCATAAAAGTGCAGTTTGCTTGTAGTTAACCAGATCCGGTGATTACAAAACAAAGATAATTATCTCTAGCTACTGTAACCGAGTTGTTGAGCTTCTTTTGCAGGTTAGTCAACTAGGTAATGCGGCTCAGAAATACCAGGCTTCAACTCAAAACGCTTCTTCAAGTTTATCTGTACCAGAATTGCAGAACAATTGTAACATGTAGGTTCCATATTCAGTTATCTGCTTTCTTGAATATTTTGCTGGTTTCCATTCATTTCACTTTGTCTTTTGATCTTCTTTGGCTGTGTCTTAATATCAGGCAATGTATCAAACTTTGATTCCTTTAAAAATTATGAGATCCGTTTAGTGCTGATTAATATGAAAGAGAAATGGCCTAAAACAAGTGCATGTCTGATCAATAACTCACAATAAAAGTAATTAGAAAACCAACATCACATGCCACAAAAGGATTTAAAAACTATTCATTGTCTTTGGAGATGACATTGTGATTGGTTGCATTTAGGACATCTTAAAATCTCTTTGGCGTAATCAGGAATTTTTTTATTTATGTTACAGGTTTGTTGCTTCAGCTCGTCAGTTGGCAAAAGCATTGGAAGTTCCATTAGTTAATGATTTAGGATATACAAAGAGATATGTCCGGTGTCTTCAGGTAATCTTCTTCCGTAAACTAGTTATTGTTTTTTTTATAACTAGACATCTTTTAGTTTCAATTGCTTTACATGTAATGATTGGCGATGTCTGCTAACACTTTCCAGAACCGACTACTTTTAGAAAGAGTAACTAAAATAGTCTCAATAGGATACATCTTGATTTTGAAACATAATTAGATGTGAAGTAAATCGAGTCCCTATAATGTAACTGAATTAAAAAAAAAATCAGCACAAGAATTTA
Source organism: Senecio squalidus (assembly GCA_910822075.1). NCBI lineage: Eukaryota > Viridiplantae > Streptophyta > Magnoliopsida > Asterales > Asteraceae > Senecio > Senecio squalidus. The sequence goes on along the minus strand of CAJVGC010000001.1, from coordinate 36,849,515 downwards.
TATTTTTTTTATTTTCATCAAAAGGGATTCCTATTTATCGCATTTGATCTGTTATGGAAAAGTTCTTTCCTCCACCATCTGTGTTTCGATCTTTATAATTTCAAGCAGTTTTTACGGATGTGATCTATACTACACCTTTGAGACATTTGATTGGTCCGTTTTATTTGTTTCTGCTACTTGGTTATGAAAGATAGTAATTTATTATTCTCCTCTGCAGATATCAGAAGTGGTAAACAGTATGAAAGATTTGATTGATTACAGCCGAGAAACCAGGACTGGGCCTATGGGTAAGCGTTTCAAAAATGTTTAATATGTCTCCTAAAGAAAATGTTAAAATATGTCAGGCTTAATAATGTTTGAATGTCCGTGCTTGCTATATGGTTTTAGAAATATGTGGTAAATTAGTATTTATGGCGGGGTTGTAATTTTGTTGTCTTTTTGTGCAATTATTTGTCATTGAGCACACGGACTCTTATACTTTGGTCTAAGGTTGGAAACTTTTTCTGCTTCCTTTATCATACTTGAATTCCATTGCAATAGGTTAAAGGATAGGTCAAAGGTATACAAAAAAAGCTAACTAAACACAGAAAGTGAGCTCACTTTCTGAGTAGGCATGATCTAGAATCTAGATTTGATCAAATAAATGACTTAATAAATCAATCTACATAAATGGATCAACCACTTGGATCAATATGATCGACCTTAATAAAATTCATTTAAGCAACAAACATAAACAAATGCAAATTGATTGTGTATCAACTTCACTCTACACTTGTCTGATACAAACTACAAGTGAATTGTATTTATATGTATGTGTGTATGTACGAGCACCCATGTGTATAAGCTAAGCCAAACATTTACGACAAACTTATGAGCTTATAAATCATAAGCCATAAGCTATTTATAAAACATAAGTGTAAGCCCCCATCAGAAAAAACTTAGGCAACTACCCCCTAGATGGAATAGAATTTCAAGTTTTTAAGGCATGCTTGGTTGGAGAGTATAACATGTAAGGATTGGGAAAGATATTCAATAAGGATGGTTCGTTTAGTATAATGCAATGAATTATTGTCTAGTTTTCGGTAGGTAATTAAAATTTATTACTCTTCCTCCCATTTTACCCTATTCTTGTAACCGTCAATATGCCTTCATTAATCTCATTCATTAATCGCCGATGAATGTCACTAAAAGGAAAAATGATATCTTTTTATTACGCGTAGAATAAATAGAAAAACCAACTCCAATGTAACCCATATTATTCTTTTCAAACTTGGTTATAGTTTAATTGTGATGGGTTGAAGACATTAATTGAAATTACAGAGTTTACAATGAGATTAAAAACGGTTTCTATAAGAAGTTGTTTTGGTTTTAATAGTACTCCCTTAGCATGAGTAAACAAGGATAATATCCCATTGTATTCCTTAGTATTCCCTTAGCACATCCTTAATTTATTTCGATGAACCTAAACATTTTAAAAAGCATAAATAAATTAAAACACTAAAGAGGATCAATAGGACTAATCATCACATGAAAACATAAAAGAGGAAAATCATTTAACTAAAATTGTTTAACCGTTTCAAAATTAATTTAAATTATTATCTATAACATACACTCTTGCTTATATTAAATAAAAAGTGTGCTCTTCTAATAACATGCGAAAACGTATGTTATAACTTTTTATTAAATTAAATTTTCAACAGTTAAATGATGTGCTCTCATAAATTTATTAAAGAACCCCATCACATGAAAAGAGTACATGGAAGCAAATAGTTTTTCTTATTTCTTCAGTATTCATAAAACTTCGTTATTAAAGTTGATAGTATATTTTCATTCACCTGGGATCATTTCATCTCGTGAACTTTATGCGTGTAGTAAAAAGGTTCAATTTTAATGTACCATTATTTGTATATCATTAGACAGAAAGTTACGATTATATGAAACGGACTAGATAAAGAAGATCGTCAATTAGTTTAGAAAAGAGAAACTGCTTATTTCTGAGTTCACCGAATTCTACTTGCCTACTATTAATTTCTTAATTTAACTCATTGCCTTGACAGAGAGCTTAGCTAAATTTCCAAGGAGGACATCTTCGACATCTGGGTTTCATAGTCAACCCCAACAACCTGAAGAACAACAAAAGCACCTGCAAACATTAAACAATGAAACATCTGCTATGCAAATTGCATCCACTAATGGCATGATAATGCCAAGCGTAAATAACTCTAACTCCGCACTTCCAACTTATTCCAATACTAGCATTGCTGGCCTACTCCACCAGAATTCCAGACACCAAAATCCACTTACTAATACCACCAATGGTCCGTATCAGATTCAGATTCAGATTCCTTCTCCTGGATCCTCAAGCACACAACTACAAGCACAAGCACAAGCACAAGCACAAGCGCAGCCTTTCCAATCCCCAACACCATCCTTGTCCAACAACCAAACTTCACATAACAATGCCCTAGGATCACATTTGAATTCTGCGACCTCCCCAAATATTTCTTTGAGTGATGCTGCAGATGCCAATGACTCTCAAAGCTCTGTCCAGAAAATCATTCAAGAAATGATGATGTCATCCCAACTTGGAGGTGCTTCAATGGGAATCGACATGAAAAATTCTAACGATTTAATTCAGTCAGGAGGAAATAATAGTTCAGGTGTTGTGGGAAATGGTGGAATTGGTGGTGGTGGTCAAGCGGGTATTCTGATGAATGGAATGAGAGGTGGAATGGGTCATAATAATTCTTTGAATATGAACGGAAGGGGTGCAATGCAGATGATGAATCATCAGCAGCAAGATCTAGGGAGTCAATTGCTTAATGGTCTTGGAGCTGGAGGTGTGAATGGCTTCAATAATCTACCATTTGACTGGAAACCTTCTCCATAGATAGAGGTAACCAAATATATTCTATAATGGCAAAAGACGATAAGTTTTTGAAATCTTATTTCGACATTGCAAAGAAGATAGACGAGCATGATCATGGCGGGGGTGCAATTCAGATATATAGGGAGGGACGTGATGGGAAAACTAAAAGCACGTGTGATGTTGATGTCCCCAATTGTATTAATTTCAGAGATGAAAGGAAAGATATAGCATGGCAGTTGGTTTATTTTCATTATCTTTCTTAATTCTGGTTTTTGTTATGTTTTGCATCAAAATGGTTTACATCTTTGCTATGTTGCTTGATTTTGTCCTCTTCTTACCATTTAATGATTGGAAGGCCCAAGTAATGTTGTTCATAAGCACAAGGAAACATCAGCAGGTGGAGCTCGTCTTGGAGCTCGGAGCTTGGTCGCATAAATGCATTTAATTTATCAACTAAATTTCCATTAAATTCCACTAAACAACTAAAAATCCTCACTTGAACTTGAAATTTTCTTTAGATTTTACCATCATACTTGAACATAAAAACTACCTTGGGTGTGACTTGTAGCTCTTGATAAAACTCCTTTCTAATATACATTTCTTCAAAAACAATTTAACATACTTTGCAACAATTGCTTGTATGGGTACTTTGTGAAACATTTATAGAACTAAAGTACTTTTACAAACATTTTGTTTGATTTTATCTAGTAGTTCAATAAGAATTTGTGATGAAAAAACTTGATTTTTAGATTATGTTTTCGTAAAATACACTATTTTAAGAATTAGTTGAATAAAATAAGCATTAAAAACCATTTGGTGTAATAGTAGGACCCATTCTCCTTGTATAAAAGGCCATAGTTTTAACCATTTGTAACAGCAATTTGTTTGAGGTTTTTTTGGCTCCCTGCAGGAAAAAAATTCATGGCTCTGCTCATGCTCTTAATATTATAAAATCAAAAAGTTTGTTATTAACAATAGTTCGGCGCTATTATTATCAAAATCCTAAATTATAAGATATTTTAAAAGGTAGAATTATATTCATGTTCTTATAAATCATCAATATTACTTCAAAATCAATTAACAACTTTAAATTCTCATAAATATCCACTAAAAAGAAATTATATTAATTAACTGATTATAATATTGGAAACTCTTGCCCAAAGTAAATCGGTTAAGTCGTTTATTTCGGTTACGATTTAGTTAAATCGGTTTTTTACTCACCCCTATTTTTCCTTGCACTTCAAATACAGTCGAAAAACATTATGATTCACATGAGTTATGTTCTTTTTTTTTCTTTTTTAATTCTTCAAGTAACATTAAATATCTTCTTTTTTGAATTCATTCTATTAAATTAACTTCATTTAATTTCAACACTCCATTATTTGGAATTCATTCTATTGAATTAATTTCATTTAATTTCAACACTTTATTATTTTGAAAAATCATTTTATTTTGTTTTCACTCTCCCCCCTCTCTCTCTCTCTCGCGCGCGCGGGTCGCCTTTTAAGCCCTCAGACTGAAATTAGAAAGGGTTTTCTGAAATTATGGTTTTCAGGGAAACTAAGGGTTCCCGTAATTTAGGTTTTGAATCTAGAAAGGTATGTCTGGTTTGACTCGGTTCTGGATGGATGAAGTGGTTTAAAATAATATTCTTAATACATTCATAATGTTTTTGTGACGAGGGGATTATGGAACATGCAGGTCACTCACCTTAACTGTGTTTGTAACTCGAACCATATGAAATCTAGGTTTTATCGGGAAAAGCATGGTTTTGGTAGGTATAAGGTGGTTTGGATGGTTGATTTAGTTTATTACGACGTGTTTTAGGGTAGTGTGGGAGTACGGAGTGGAAAAGGAAATGTATGGTAGAGTGTTCTGAAATTAGGGTTTGTCCGGAAACTAGAGTTTCCTCGAATTAGCCATTATATTCTAGAAAGGTATGTGGGGTTTTAGTGAGTTTTGGATGGATGAAATGACTTTTACTAGCATTCTTAAGATATTTTTAAGGCTTATGTGATCTAAGGGATTATGGAACATGAAGTTTACACACCCCGTGATTTTAAATCGTAAGGAGTGAAATTTTGGTTTTACTGGAAAAGGAGGTGATGCAGTTTTAAAGAATAATATAGCCTAATAATGCGTAAAGAATAATAGCAAGATGAATAAAGAATAATAGCATAATAGATGAAGAATAACAAGATTTAGGGTTTAATTTGTTAATTTTTATTTTGCAAGGTTCACGAAGAATACATGTTTTATTTAGGTTGTGTTAGCTTTCTTATCAAGCTAACTAATTAGGTTAAATATCCTATTTGGTTAAGGTTTATGCAATGTATTGAAAACCGGGTCAATGATCGACCCGGCCTAGCCACCGGGTCACTGGGTTACCGGGCCAACCGGTTGAACCGGCGGGTCAACCCGGTCTCTGCAAATGTCCAAAATTTCCAATATCCCCTGTCAAAAGTTCAAAACACTAACCTTTGCTGCATAAAAACATCAAAGAAGCATGTTTATCTAATCAAGAAATAAGAGATTACAACTTTTTACTTCAAAAGATTACAAGTTTCATACTCTATACTTGATAAGGCATAAGTCCTACTGAGATTACAAGATTTATGTTTCAAAAGACTATACCCAAGCATAAATCTTACGAGATTATAAGTTTTAAACTTCAAATGGCATAAATCTTACGAGATTATAACCTTTTAACTTTCAAAAATAGTATAAAAAACAAAACCCGACGGGTATTAGCGAACCGGGTTGACCCGGGTGTCTAAAAACCCGCCGGTTCGACCGGTTCTCGGTTTCCTTAAAACCCGGGTTGTTTTGACCCGTTTTTTTGGGCGAAAGCGGTCCAACCGGTTCAACCGGCCGGGTCGACCCGGGTTTCAAAACACTGGGTTTATGTAGATTTTGATATTAATTAAAAACAAAGCTTTGCTTTTTGCTCTAAGAATTGCCTCATTAGAATTCTTATGATTATTCTTGTTATTTGATTGTTTGGCCATTCGATCCGACATTATTTGGTATCAGAGCCAATGGTCGAACAACGAAAACGTGTGGAAGACCACCAGGTAACCGTAAAACCGCCGAAGTAGGAAACGCTCCGGATCAACGAGACATAGAGATTGCACGCCTTCAACATCGAATCCAAGAGCTAGAACGCCGACAAGAGGATACCTGATCTGAAAATACATGGAAAAACCTAGATTGGGAAAATCCTTTTATAAGTTCAAGATCAACGGAGTTACCGTATAGGCGATCAGAAGGAACCCTTATGTAGTCTTAAGAAGCAAGTTGTGTCGTATTCTAAGTGTGTCGATAAGGTCCCTCCAAACTATCGTGGTTCCCTATGTAGTCTTGGGATGCGAGTTTCGAATCCTAAGTGCATCGGCGAGGTTCTTCAATATTATCCCTTGAAGACGAAGGAAACCGAATCTAGACCAATTTCCTTGGACTAGGGGAGGAGGAAGATGAGCATCCTTTTGTCGAAAGTTACGAGTTTTGTGAGAATGACGAAGACTCGAGGACGAGTATTTTTCAAGAGGGGGAGAAGGAAGGATGTGATGATAACGTTATTTGGGACATATTGGTAGAAAAAGACATATTGGTCAAAGAAGAATCGTTGCTAGTTTATGATACTGATAACGAAGAAAAAGAAAATATTATTGAGGAAGAATCATATCCTATTTATGATACCGATATCCATGAAGAAGACAAGTATAAAGATGGAGTATTTTTGTATGGTCATCGTGTCATGATTAAAAACTTATTAGGTATTAATTTGTCAAATATTATTTATCAAGATTCTTATGAGTTGATTAGGTTGGAAATATTTTTGATCAGTTTAAGCTGGATTTATGCTTTTTGACAAAATTGGTTAATAATTTGGGTATGAAGACAATCAAGACTCGAGGTTTGGGTGTTTCTTAATAGTGGAAATCTAATACAAAGAGTACAAGTTTAGAGTCAAGGGAAAAGTCAAGTTGAAACAAGACTCGAGGTCGAGTCTTCTTCAAGAGGGAGAGAATGATGCAATCTTGAAGAATAATATAGCCTAATAATGCGTAAAGTATAATAGCAAGTTGAATAAAGAATAATAGCATAATAGATTAAGAATAATAGGATTTCCCCGTCCGCGGCGGAAACGCAGGGTGTGTCCGATTGACAATCATCACAACACAGTATAAACATGGAGAAATACTAATTGAAATAAATAAAAGAAAAGTGTTGTGACATTGGCACTTAACAAGAAAGTTATCCTTGTCTCATGTACACGTCATACACTACAAACAGAAATATTCAACAGAAACGTAAATGATAAGGAAGTATTTCAAATTGAAAGACATATGCATGCAAGCCCGAAATAACCCAATGTATTAATAAAGAGTGTACACCAATGCAATGCATAATCTAGAAGTCTTCAAAAGTCAAGTCGCAAAGCTACGTCCTATGCCTGCTCATTACCTGAAAATAAAGCTCAAAAGTCAACATAAAGTTGAGCGAGTTCATTGAGTAAGTAGAAAAATATAATTGTACGAAAACACCTCAACACAACTGTAGTAAAAGAATGTGTAACAAATGCATGCAAGTAGTATGAAACAATCATCCACAACTATCCACCGTAAGTATCACTAGTAGAAAAGGTATACTAGTAATCAAGTAACGTTAGTAGGAAAAGTATACTGACTAGTAACATCGGTAGTAGCCACGCTAACGTAAGAACACATCATTAGTATGAAAGGTATACAAATGAGTAAGTAGTATTAGTAGGAAAGGTATACTGATACGTCAGTAGGAAATGTATACTCACTAGGGTTTACCAGTAGGAAAGGTATACTGGTAAGTAATCACCACAACCAACATCTCAAATAAGTTTTGAAAAATATGCATTAGGTTTATTTTACACATTTTATAATTCCAAATGTAGTAAGTTTCCATAAATGGAAAGTTTCCAAAATAGCAAGTTTCTATAAATAGGAATATCTATTTATAGTAAGTTTCCAAAAATGGAAGGTTTCCATAAATAGTAAGTTTCTATAAATAGGAATATCTATTTATAGCAAGTTTGAAAATGATATCCAATATCTCAAAATGATTTTGGTTGAGCTTTACTTTCCCCCGATTTGTAAAACAAGTACAAGAGTAAAGTGGGGCAATGAACTCACTTCGTAAGTATAGCAAAATATACGCTACTCAAGTAGTGTAAGTATGTGTGTGTATGTAGGTAACAAGCTAAGCCTCCCGACTAGATAATGAGTTTCCCTAAAACTCGTATAAGTGAGGTTACGTGAGTATTTAAGGTTTCAAGTTTTAATCGGGTTTATTTTGTTACTTCAGATGTTTCTGTGCAATTTTCTATCGAAGTTTCATTTATGATTGAAGAATAAAAATTTTCTTCATTCTTCCACGATACATCCCAAGTAGTGTAAGTATGTGTGTGTATGTAGGTAACAAGCTAAGCCTCCCGAATAGATAATGAGTTTCCCTAAAACTCGTATAAGTAAGGTTACGTGAGTATTTAAGTTTTCAAGTTTTAATCGGGTTTATTTTGTTACTTTTTATTTTGAGAGTTTCAATACGAATTTCTGTTTTATTTAGGTTATGTTAGCTTTCTTATCAAGCTAAGTAATTAGGTTAAATAACAAGTATTTGTTTAAGGTTTAAGTAGATTTTGATATTAATTAAAAATAAAGCTTTGCTTTTGCACTAATTATTGACTCATTGCAATTCTTATTCTTGTTATTTGATTGTTTGGCCATTCCATGCGGCATTAGGAGGGGTTTGGTAGGCATAAGATAGGTTGGATGTTTGATTTAGGTTATTACAAAGTGTTTTAGGATAGTGTGGGAGTATGGAATGAAAATGAATAAGTATATTATGTTTTTGTGAAATTAGGGTTTTCCTGGAAATTAGGTTTTCCTAGAATTAGGTTTTTGATTCTAAAACGATATGTGGTGTCTGAGTGAGTTTGGATGGATGAAGTGGCTTCTAATAGCATTTTTAAGACATTCTCGAGGGTATTGCGACCTAGGGGATTATGGAACATGAAGGTTACACACCTTAATCGTGATTATAACTCGTATTAGGTGCAAATAAATGAGGATTTTGGTGGATATAAGGTGGTTTGTGTCACACACCCAAAGTTTGCGGAATTATATCGGAGCGTAATATTCATGGATCATAGTAAATATATAGTAGACGACTCGGTAAGAGACGTTTTAAAAATTAAATACTTTATAAAAACCATTACTGAAAAAATATAATTGTCTTGACATGATAATCCATAATTTTAAATAAAACCATTATTTTAAATAAAAGACTACCTCATGCAAATGAGGATCTTAGGACCAACTCCTACCTTCATGATGTTGAATTGAACACTTAGTTACCTGAGAATCTATTAAAACAAGTGTCAACTAAAAACTTGAGTGAATAATGAGTTTGAAAACTGTAATACTTCGTATTAAAAATTGCATTGACCACGTCAATGATTTTGAAACCACCGTTGTATAAACCGTTGCATTAACCTCGTCAACCTGAAAAATGTATTGAACACAACAATATTTTTAATGCACTAGACCAATACATTGACCTTGTCAATGTGAACATATAAGTTTAAAAACATTGTTTTAGACCACAATATTTCTAAAGTGACCAAGTCACCATGAACATTTTAGCATTATCATTACATTAGGCTTACGAGATACAACTTTAACTAGGGGTGCTTTATCAAGCAGATTCTTAAACCATACATCCGTGTGTTTCAAACATTATATATATGTTTAACCATGGAAGTTACCCATTCGGATAGAGTTGTCAACTCAAATAGATCTATTCATAAGGTTCGTATTTAAGTCAATAACTAACTATCCATGATGAAGGAAATTTGATTTAACTGCTATCGACTTGATGTATAACTATGTTGGTACTTGTGTCTATCATTAAAACTATTTATACGTATGTTTAAAATACTTATACTGTAATAAAAACTAAATGAATATATTCTCACCTTAAAAATAGTAATAAAAAGAGGATTTATGTACTCACATAGGAAACATGTAAGTACTGGGGTGGGTGACCTCCCAAAAAGATATTTTACCAAGGCTTGTGACTCTGTCAGCAAGGGTGTTTCAATGGGACCAAGACTTCGTGTAGGCTGGATCGGTCGGTCACAAAGTGACCGGGGGATAGGAGTCTCCTTCCAATAAACCCCCCCCCTCTCTCTCTCTATATATATATATATATATATATATATATATATATATATATATATATATATATATATATATATATATATATATATATATATATATATGGTTGGGTTTAAATAGGAACCATTAACTATTAGGAACCACTTAAATACCATTAGATCATTTATATCAAAATTAAATGACAAGGTGACAAATTTATAATATATTCAAAGTTGAGGGCCAAAGTGTAACATGTAAATAAATCACCTTTTGATTTAAAACAAACATAACACAAAAAAAACGTAGACCACTCAAAGTCTTTCTATCTCTCTCTATCTCATACTACCACCCCAGGCTATCGAACGAAGAAGAATTTCATCTCCAAGTTCAGCTGTAAATCATGTTGAATGATCCTACAATCAAGAAAATGTTGATCGATAACACAAGTAATACGATTATATTAATTTTTCAATTTTGGTTTTTTTTTTCTTCCTTTTGTCGATTTTTAGGGGTTTTGATGATTAAAATCAAATCTTATGGTTATATTATAAAAAGCTACTATATTAGGTGGTTATTGTAACCTTATTCACTTGTTATTATCATCGATTCGATGATTATGATGAAAAATTGGGGGTTTTCTTATATCTAGGATTTAATGTGTTATAACTAATAAAATATGTTTTTAATTTTTGGGTAAATTGAAGAATATGGATGAAGCTATGAAATCTTCAAAGTGTGTGTTTGTAAGTTTTAACTCGGAAGAACAAAATCCAACATCCGAGTCAAAACTTGTTCAATCAACTGGGAGTTAACATTGAAGATTTAACTCGGATGATGAAACTTCTACTTCCGAGTTTAAATAAAGTTCACCAGAGTTAAATCACTGTAGGACAAATTTCTACTTCAGAGTTAACGTAAACAACATTAGAATTAAATCAAGATGATGACATAGATGATTAATAAGTAAAGCATTTACATATGAAGAAGAAGATTAAGCATCAGATTTAAAAGAAATGAAGATCTTCAACATCAGAGTTAATACTTAGTGTGTGTTTTAGAGCCCAAGTGTTTTCAAATAAACACGTGGCTTTAGATTTTGTTATTAGTGTCTGTAATGAGTTCTATAAATAGATCGGTAGATGGATCGAGTCATTTGTATTTTGGACCAGGTCTCTCACATAAAGGACTACAGAGCATGTGTATTATTGCACCAAAAGTGTGAGCTTCATTGTAACAAATTTTCCCGCCAAATCAATCTATGATGAAATCAGATCAGGCTTTTTCAATTAACCAATTCTCAATTCAACTAGATCTTAGATTTAATCAAATTGAGAGATTCCGCATCTCATTTTGATAAACAATTCACTATTTGAGTGTTTTAATCGATCCTATCTGTTTCTCTTTCAATTAACAAATTATCAATCAGATTAGAGCTTAGATTTATTCAATCAATCATGAGATTCCGCATCATGATTGATATTACAATTCACTGATTTCGTATTTGGATCCTTTTTAAATCCTGTCAAGTGGTATCAGAGCCGGCTAAATCAATTGATTAAATTCAATTTATCCCGGTTTATCAATTTGACTCGATTCGAGTAAATTTAGTTAAATTATCAGTGTTTTGTTGAATCACAAAAGTTAAAATTAAAAATTGAGAAATGTTAACTGAAGAGTTTGTGAATGTTATCTATCTAATTTGGAGGAATTTCTAGTGTAATAATCAATTGAAATTGATTGTGTTATTATGAAGTGGTTTAAGGTGATTTGGTGATTATGTAGTGAGTTTGAATAGATCAAGGCTGAAAATGAAGAATTGAAGTGTTAATTTGAATGATGAAGCAGTTCATCCGAACTAAATTGAAATTGTAATTGATGAAGAGTAGATTGAATCTAATGATCATGAAGCTAAGGATCTACTCAGAAATTTTATTATGCATGCTAATACAAGCTTAAATTAGTGATTCATCATTTCAATCAACTTTAGTCATTCCAACTGAATATTTGTGAAGAATTTGAGTTTAAATCGAAAGAAGGATTGAAGTTTATACGAGATTGAAGCTAATATGCTTGTGTTATCAATATTATGTGAATTTTATGGAATTCAAGGTTGAATAGATGAGAATCTGTCTTTGGAGATTCATAGTATCATCCAAGGGGGAGATTGTTGGGTAAATTGAGGAATATCGATGAATGTATGAAATCTTCAAAATGTGTGTTTGTAAGTTTTAACTCGGAAGAACAAAATCCAACATCCGAGTTAAAACTTGTTTTTTTAGCTTGAATTCAACATTGAAGATTTAACTCGGATGATGAAACTTCTACTTCCGATTTAAATTAATGTTCATTAGAGTTAAATCACTATAGGACAAATTTCTACTTGAGAGTTAAAGTAAACAACATCAGAGTTAAATCAAGATGATGACACAACTGATTCATAAGTAAAGTATTTACATCTCAAGAAGAAGATTAAGCATCAGATTTAAATGAAGTGAAGATCGTCAACATCATAGTTAATACTTAGTGTGTGTTTTATAGCCCAAAGTGTTTTCAAATAAACTCATGGATTTAGTGTTTGTTATTAGAGAGTCTGTAATGAGTTCTATAAATAGATCGATAGGTGGATTGAGTCATTTGTATTTTGGACCAGGTCTCTCACATACATGACTACAAAGCCTATGTATGAGAGCACCAAAAGTGTGAGCTTCATTGTAACGACTTTTCCCACCAAATGAATCTATGATGAAATCAGACCAGGCTCTTTCAATTAACCAATTCTCAGTTCAAATAGAGCTTAGATTTAATCAATATGAGAGATTCCACATCTCATTTTGATAAACAATTCACTGTTTGAGTGTTTTAATCGATCCTATCTGTTTCTCTTTCAATTAACAAATTATCAATCAGATTAGAGCTTAGATTTATTCAACCAATCATGAGATTACGCATCATTATTGATATTACAATTCACTGATTTCGTGTTTGGATCCTTTTTAAATCCTATCATTAATAAAGTCTAATGTACATATTTATTTATTGAATAGATTCTCCACTAAATGAATACAACGTATACACTGATGTTTACACTGTATGATGTTTACACTGTATTTAAAAGTATACCTTTTTTTATATCAAATATCTATACTAGTGAATACAAGGTATAATAATCATGAGAGAGATGGTAGTATATTAAAGCATTCAATTTTTAGGGATCAACTAGACTGCAATATGCTATTTCAACATATTCTTTGGTATATCGTGATATGATTCAAGAATTATGGACCAATGTTGCATATTTTGTAGTTGATGGTGTTCTTAGAATCACATATGAAGTTCAAGCATCTCGAGTAATCATTACAAAAGAGGTGATTCGAAGAGTACTTCAATTAGTTGATGCTGGAGGTATAATTAAGTTTCTTATTGATGAGGTTCACAAAGTGTATAGAGATGCAGGGTATGAGGGTGATTTCCCTAGTCAAATGGTAAAGAAGACAAGGTTTTCTTTCAACTGGAGGTAAATTGTACATGTTGTAATACATTGTATCTATAGTAGACAATGAGGATTTGATGAGATGGGTCAACAATTGGCTTGTAGGTTTGTATGTCTCATCACTGGGAGAGTATTCAAATTTTCTGCATTTATTCTATAGAACATTAGAAGACATTTGCTATAGGCAAACATGAAATTTGTGCTCTATCTAAGATTTCTACAATTAATTTTTAACTCTGAGTTGGATGGTTTGTTGCTTGAAGGGGAGGTTTTGAACCAAAAGCATATGACCTGGAAGGTATTGGGGAACATGAGAAAGAACTGTCCAGCAACTGGTTTTTCTGTAGATGTTACAACTTTCTTTCCATTCATGCTTCATGGTAAACAAGAACAACAACAAACCATGCAGCCAGAACAACAAGAACAACAACAACCAATTCAACCTGAACAAGAACAACATGAACAACCACAATTAGCACAACACCCACAATCACTGCAACAACAACCACAATCACCCTAACATCCACAATCGCCACCACAACAACCATCATCACCACAACAACTGTAACAACCTATTCAGGTTAATTTAGAACCCATGGTTCAAGAACCCATTTATGAACCATTTCCATCCAATAGTTGATGATGGAAACAATGCTGACATGGAGAATCATGATACAACTTTTGAGTTTAGTTGATTTGATGTGTGTCACACCCCGCCAGTGGCCGAAACGCAGGGTGTGGACAATTGGCGATCGTCATAACACAATAGTAAATAAAGATAGTCTATATGATATATATATAAAGATAGTATGTCATGATGTCGCCATGTCAAAGGTAAAACCCCTTGGTACACAATTACGTCAATCACTACATAAAAGTAATATCCCAATAATCCGAAATGAAATGAAGTACTTAGGCGTGCAAGCCCGAAATAATACAATAAAGAAATGTTTAAAACAAAGCCACAAATGAAAATGTAGTCCAAGTCTAGAGTCCAATCCCAGCTAGGTCCTATGCCATATCATTACCTGAAAGTAAAATTTAAAAAGTCAACACAAAGGTTGAACGAGTTCATCGAGTAGTAAGAAACATGTAATAACAGTTTCAATATTAAACACAACAAAACAGTAACACGCCTCGGCAGTGTTCTGTGAGTGATACGCCTCGGGAGTATCGTAAAATAGTAACAATATCCAAACAAGACAGTGACACGCCTCGGCAATGCCCTGTGAGTGATACGTCCGTTGGCGATATCGAAGCTGAGTACTGCCCTTGACGCGCCTCGGCAGCGTCAAGTCAGTATGACACGCATCGGCTGTGTCAAGTCCGAACGCTACCCTTAGTACGCCTCAACAGTACTAAGTTAACTAGGTAGTATGTAAGTATCGAAGTATTCAACCACAACCCGTATCTCGTATAAGTTTTGAAAAATGCATTAGGTTTTGTTACACGTTTTATGAAATTCAGTTCGTAGTAAGTTTCCGTAAATAGGAAATTTCTAAAAGTAGTAAGTTCTTATAAATAGAAAGTTATATTTATAGTAAGTTTACCATAAGTAGTAAATTTCCAAAAATGGAAATTTTCCGAAAATAGTAAGTTTCCACAAAGAGAAATATCTATTTATGGTAAGTTTGAAAATAATAACCGTTTTCTCAAAATGGTTTGATTGAGTTTTACTTTCCCCCGTTTTGTTTAAAATAAGAAAAGCAGTAAATATGGGGCGATGAACTCACCTTATCGAGCAACTAAGCGACACTACACGGTAGTGAGAAATACGTGTGTATACAAGCAAGTAGGTCACAAGCAATGTCCCGAATAGACCTACAACTCCCCTAGATAAAAGTAGTAATAGAACGAAAGAATGAGATTAAGGTGTTTCGGACTCGATTACTTATCGTGTTTTATTTTTAGAATTAACGATAATATTTTCAGCGAGTACCTATGTCTGTTCAAACTGAAATATCTAGAGTTTTAGGAAGAGTTAGACGATGGATTTTATATATCTGAAAACTAGACTCAGAGGGAAACGTTTTAGACTAAGAGTTTGATCCAATTGAGTTATGTATGATTGAAACAAAACAGGTGAAGTAATCTGTCCAAAATGTCATTTTGATTAGTTTAAGTTTATACCTAGTTTAAAACATTCAAGAAAGACTCAAACGATCCTCACACTTAATAATCATGATTTAGACCAGTTGTGAAATTATGTAAATTAATTTTAAATATATTTAAGTTTACTAAATTTTTACACAAATTCAAATTACCAAAACCTAACTATGTCGTTTAAAATCTCAGATTTGACCAACGTTCACAAATTTGCAGGTTTTGGGAGTTCTATAAAGAATCAGAGGACGAGGTTTATATTTTTAAAAAGTATATTCTGAGAGCTACAACGAGGAATCAAATTTCATCTAAAAAGAATCTGTTATGACCAAGATATGATCCGAATAAGTTAGACAAAAGCTTGGTGACCCGTTCAGTACTTAGTGTACCCGAGTTTGTAAAAATGTTTTTAAATATCAAAAGTTAGCACAAATTTACCAACACCTTCAGATCAAGCATTTTACATATAAACAAGGGTTATATGTTTTAAAATATCCATTTATACGCTTTTAAACCACACAACAAGTGAGCTCATAATCGGATATAAAAACTCGCTCAACACAGAGATTAGAACCATGTTTACTAAAAACCAGTTCTAAGGAGTTTGACAAGGAATTAGAATACAAGCCTTACCTTTTTAAAAACTAGATTCCGGAAGAAAGAATATTGGTTTAGACATAAGTGAATAATATTAAACCAGTTTAGAGTTATTAGCCGTGCAACACAGGTCAAATACCATATCAACAAGTTTTCAATAGTTCATACGTATAGGCTTTGCATTAGGGTTTGCGACGTTTACGAATACGAAACTTGTAGATACGGTGTATGTGGTGTTAATTTAACTTAGGAACGAATTACCAACAGATTTCACCAAAACAAACAACCACAAATGATTACACAAACTATCAAGAATAGAAGTGAAATTAGGGTTTACCACTCCAACAAAATGCTTGAACGGGTTGATTTCTTGGCTTCTAATCACGAAGGTGAATGAATCAAAGGATGCTAAGATTTATCAACACTAATCCAAACCATAATGTTGATTTACTATGATGATTCAAAGCCGTAAATGACTCGACTTAGGGCTGCCCAAATCAGATTCATAAACAACCTAACCTGATTAAAGTCATCAAAATAAAGCTAATTAGGAATTAGGGTTTAGAGTTTCTTACCGAAGGCACAAGCTGAACGAGACTTATACGCGAACTGAAACACAAAGCCAAGGGCTGAATTAGGAAATCACGAGGAGGGATATGTGAAAACAGAGATCGAGTTAATGTATGAAGACTTAAACTGAATTTAATACATACGAGACTAGGGTTCTTGTAGTACACTTGCTGCCTTCTTCAATGCCAGGATTAAGACTTTGAGACCTAGATCTGAAACAAGGAAATGAGTAGCTAGGTAAGATTGATTAGGGTTGGCCTGAAAAGAACAACTATAATTCAGATTCACATGAAAAAGAAGTACGGTTACATACCAATGGTGTTACTCGGCTGAGAACAAGAGGAGTAAGGCTAAAATTGGAGACCAACTCACACGATTTGAGATGCTTGTGTGAAGCTGCTTGATGATCTTCGTAGGGAGGGGTTTCCAGCCAAAAAGAAACGCTAGACCAGGTGTGGGTTTGAGGGTGACGGAAATTAGAAATATTAGGGTTTGGATTAGAAATGAGTACTTGAAACCTTATTTAGAAAATCGACTAAGGGATGTTTGAGCAATTGGCTGGCTAAGTCGAAATGGGCAAGGCCACGACTCCGACTCCTCAACCCAAAAGCACATACACAATTAACTTAAGCCCAAAACTTGAGAGTATGAAATTTCTCAAACAAAACGTATACTAGATTCGGGACTATTACAACGTATATAAAGATAGATCAATCAAGCCGTAATATCGAAATTCAAGTCCAAATGAAAACACACACTTTCTTGTTAAGTAGCCCACGAGTGAATAAAATAAATTATCAAAACAAAAAAGAACCATAGATGAAACTCGAAATCCGCTAAACGTATCGAGTTTTTTTAATCACATGAATCTAGCACGAGTTTTCCCCCGAAGCCTAAGTTACATACAACAATCATGATTTACGAATTGACACGGGATTTATTCGTTAAGTTATCTAGGAGCTCATCTAGTGGGAACTAACTACTTGTGCACCTAAAGTAGAGGTGTAAATTTCGGGTTTGACCCAAAATCGAACCGGGTTTGAACCCGAACCGGTTTGGGTCAAACATACCCAAACCGGTTCGGTTTTGGGCTGGTTTTTGGAGGTTGAAGTCTATACCCAATAGAACCGGTTTGGGATTGGGTCCAAAGCGGTTCAGGTTGAAAAACCGGTTTCGGTGTTTTAATAAAAAAATAAGCGTAACTTACAAAAACACATTAAAATATGACGTTTTTTTTTTTAAATTCTTGGTACACATAATACATGAACGTTGTATTCTACTAAAAGCTTGAAACAAATTTTCAAAGATTAATATTTCGATAATTATTAAACAAAATGTGCGAAAAAATTACTGTTTTTTTATTAGAAATGTAACTAAGTATGTGTATACTACGTTTTTAACAATATTTTAGTTTAATCTTTGCATTTTTGTTTCAGAATCTCTTATTTCATCATATGGGAGAGGTTAGAAATTTCGGAAACCAGGTTAGACATTGTTAAAATGCTAAACGAAAAATCATTTTTTTTTCAGAACAGAACTTTTTAGCCTGCGACTGAAGTCCAACCAGCGGTCGGAGGGTACAGCCGGCGGCTGGATACCCTGATTTTGAAAATTATATAACCCTTATTAAATGAACTTGTAATACATCATACCTAAACGTTGTCTTGTACTAAAAAAACTTGAAATACATCTTTATAATCGGAATAAAAATGTTCGAAAAAATACTATTTTTAATTGGAAATTTGAAATTGATTTCTTCATTCTTAATCTTCGTCTACTTGAATAAAGTCATCTTGAACTTGAACGGGTTCATCTTCAGAGCTAGGTGCTCGGGTAGCTTCATCGATAGCGATTTCTTCATCAGAAAGTGATATTGCAACTCATTCTTCCACCTCGATATCGAGTACTTCGCTTTCATATTCTAATTTGCCTTCAAGATTTTGGTGGTCTTGTGTACGTTTGACCGCGTCTAAGTAATCCTTTAAGCAAATGCACATCTCCAATGCCTCCAGTATGTGTCTTTTTCTTCATAAAGATAATACCATGCAACTAAGAGAAAAAGCGGATTCCGAAGCTACCGAAGAAGCTTGGATGGTTAGTAGATCTTTGGCCATGGCGGCTAGAACGGGAAAATTGAGATTCCCGTGCTCTCCACCAAGCCAAAACCTCAAAGTTGGAGAATTCTTCAACTCCCATTGTGGCTAAAAAATCGGTTCCCGTATACCTTCCATATTCGGTATTTGTTTGGTCACCCCCATCCCCTTAGCACGTTTAATGTTTTCTCGTTTTAAATTGTTAAACAAGTCAATTTCCGGGTCCGCGCTAGTATAGTTTTCATAGGTCGATGCTATAGAAGAACTTGATTCACCCACATTTGATGTGTTTTTATAATTGTTAAAACAAACCCCAAATAACCCTTTAAAAGATTTATCAAATTCGTGTATGGCGTTATCAACATATAATGGGTCAATAACGATATCAATTTTTTCAAAGATGTTTCTTATTAGATGTTCCACCCCAATTTTGTTCAAACACGGGTTTAATGCGGCGTAAACGGTAATTAAAGGTGACAATTTATCAAAATATTTTCTCATTTTTTCTTTCATGGGGATTACCATTAGCTTATACAATCCACCTTTATATTCAAAATCGTCTAACTTTGTAACCATAAAACCGATTTTTTTAAGGACTAAATGACGAGTGGGATAATAAACACCCGATAATAAAGTTGTTACGGTTTTAAAAACTTTGAGCAATTGACTTAGTTTATGAATAATATCCCAATTTTCAAGCGGATATGGTGTAACCCCCCGATATTTAGCCACTAACTCGCCATGATAATAAGTTAAAGTACTTTGTTGGCGTAAACCACATACAAGCATATTGTAAGTCGAATTCCATCTTATTCAACATCCCAATTAGGGGCGAAAAAGACGGAATTAGTTTCCTTACACACTTTCATATATCCCTTGTATCTACTTTTGTGGTTTGAAAATATATCGCATAACATTTTTCTATAAGAGATTATGGCG
Source organism: Senecio squalidus (assembly GCA_910822075.1). Taxonomy (NCBI): domain Eukaryota; kingdom Viridiplantae; phylum Streptophyta; class Magnoliopsida; order Asterales; family Asteraceae; genus Senecio; species Senecio squalidus. Next base: position 36,829,661 of record CAJVGC010000001.1, on the reverse strand, counting down.
TCTTTTACTTCGGTGACTTCTACTCCGGCTTGCACAACCAAATTTATAATGTGTGCTACGCATCGACCATGAATAAAGTCACCGTTCATTGGTGGTTTATATTTTAGTTTTAGTTTACCCACCGCGTTTGTATTATTACTCGCATTATCAAATGCAATTGAAAACACTTTTTCTTCCAAATTATACCTCTGTACACATCCCATTACATATGAAATAAGTTTTGACCCGAGTGAGGATAAGGAAATGAGTCAAAAGCAATAAACCTCTTCATCATTGGCCACGATTCGGGATCATACCAATGTGCGGTAACGCAAATGTATGAATCGGGCAAATTACGAGGAGCCGACCAAACATCGGTTGTTAAGTTTATATTTGTATTTAACGTTTCAAAACCTTTTATTACCATTATTTTAGCTTTTTTCCAAAATTTTAAACAATCACTTCTAAAAGTATTACGACTTACGTGAGTATATCGCGGTTGGAGGCACTTTTGAACCACCCTAGTGAATCGAGGGTTGTTGAAGTGATTGAATGGCAAGGCGGATTGAATCACATAACCCTAACGCATCCGCTCCACTGTCACACCCCTCTTAGAGCAGAAACACAAGGTGTTCCAGTTATAATATTACGAGTCAAATGTTACAACAATACAACCAATAAACCAAACATCGAAGTAACATTAATCATGCCAAATGTTTACAAAATACATTACAAATTCAAAAGCGATAAATTGTCGAGTACGAATGTGATGCAAACATTACAAAATGGAACAACATGGACATCATACATAGTACCACAAGTTCCAAAATACACAAAACAAACATTCCAAAAAGCACGTATGGCATGATCAAAAGGAGTCCTCAATTTCCTGCAAAGCGTTAAAACGACATCAACAACATGTTGGTGAATTATTCGCAATTTTAAAGTAAAAGTTGACCCATCGACAAATTTTCATGAAACAATGTTAATTTCAAATGATGTATCTTGTTTTCAACAACCAATAGTGATAGGTACTATGCCTAGACTAATCATACACTGATCCTGACCGTACAACCCCAAATCCTGAGGTCGCCAACCAAAGGTAACAATAAATTAACAGGCCATAACATCCACTCCTAGAAACAATCTACCGAGCAGTGAGGGTTAGGTCTATAACCCATATAGATCTATATATATGTAAAACCGTTGGGCATAAAGCTTAACAAGTGTATCAGGGGGCCCCAACAAGGGCTAATGGCTTTCAATCTAAGGCAGACCTAATCCACTAGGCAAACAAGATAATCAGTAAAGTCCCGCTTTAAAACACGCTTTACAGCCCAAAAATATTTAAGAGAAGGGCTACGAATAACTCACTGATAAAGCTTCAGCAAACAATTATCGGGTACACCAACACAGAGTTACAACTCCACCGCCTAAGTGCCTTAAAACAGTAAACAACATAGTCTCAGTATCTCTATAAGTCTAGGTCCGGTTTAGCCTTGTCGGTTAAGATTAAGTTAAATAAGATAATCCAAATATTAATAAGTTTAAATGAGGTGACGTATTTAGAAGGCGATGTTCCGCGTCAAACAGGACCGCTCGGAAAGATATCGGCATTCCACGTCATAATCGTCAACTGGAAAAGAATGATAATCCGAATCGAAAGCGACTACTAGGAGTATCGGCTAATAAAATATCGTTACCAAGTTTCGTTAGATCGACCAAGGTCAACGACAACAATGTTGACTTGGTCAAAGTCAAACGTCAGGAATGTTGACTTTATGAAAGTCAAAGTCAACCATAAAAATTCAACTTTGACACTTGGGATAATTTAAAGTCTTAACTTTTCAAAATATAAGAGTAATAAAATTTTCAAAACCATTTTACCAAGAGTTTGTCGTAAAAACGCTATTTGATGATTTTAGATTACGAACGCGTTATGTAACGAAGGTTTATTTGTTAAACGAGGTTAAAACATCCGTTTTAAGTAATATTATGACATTCATAAATATGTTGGCGTCTTTGAGTCCAAAGACGATGTTATTATGTAATATATTACTTTTATGCACAAGTTTACTCATATAAGTGATTATAGTCGTAAAAGTCGTGAAATGAATTTCGGCAGCGCTTCCGCATCGTAGATTATTAGTCCAAAACCGTACACTTTCCCGCTTGTCAAAATTTGTATTTTTAAGAGCATTTAAGCCTTTCTCATAATATATAATATGATTATAAGTTAAATACGTTACTTATGGTTAAACTCACGTTTTAACGTACTTTAGTCCAATGTTGTCCAAATCCGATAATACCAAGTGTTGGTCTAATAATTATTCCTAACCATTTTTCAAGGCTAAAACCGAACATATGAAAAATGAGGAAATTGGAAGAAAGTCAATTCTTACCGATAACAACCGCAATTTAGCAAGCCAAGAACCCGGGGCAAAATCCTTTGATGGTGTGGGGATGAGATTTCTAACTCCAAAACACAATAAACCAACCGTTAATACAGGTTCTTAAGATAACGAGCTTACGGTTACGAATAACAGCGAAACAAAACGAGAACACACAATCTGTCCCCAGAATGTGTCGCATAGGGGAGGAATGCGGCGCATTCCTGGGCAGATTTCTACCGAAATCGTTTTCGTGTTTAGTAAATCGTCTTTTGATGGTAGATTTGGACATGCAAGTTATAATATATTGAAAAACACTTTCAAATAACACTTTTGTAAAGCTTTTCCAACCATTTAATCAAGATCCATACACATTTTTATAAAAACTCGATTTTCATGGATTATTTACCATCAAACTTTGTTAAAACTCATTTATTTAGTTAGATCATACATGCATCGAATAAAAGTCGTGAAATGAATTTCGGCAGCGCTTCCGCATCGTAGATTATTAGTACAAAACCGTACACTTTCCCTCTTGTCAAAATTTGTATTTGTAAGAGCATTTAAGCCTTTCTCATAATATATAATATGATTATAAGTTAAATACGTTACTTATTGTCACACCCCGCTAAAAGCGGATACACGAGGCGTTCCAGTTATAATATCAAGAGTCAAGATTACAACAATATAACCGATAAACAAAACATCAAATTAAATAGATCATGCCAAATGTTACAAAATACATCATAAAGTCAAAGGCGATAAGACGCCAAGTACAAATACAAGTCCAAAAGAAATAAACAAACGGATCGTCATGGAAATTACAATAAACAATTCAAATTCAAATTTCCCAAAAGTAAGCGATCCGGAAATAAACTATGGCATGATCAACGGAAATCCTCAATTTCCTGCAAAGCGTTAAAACGACATCAACAACATGTTGGTGAATTATTCGCAATTTTAAGTAAAAAGTGACCCATCGACAAGTTTCAGTAAACATTATAAATTTAAAAATCATATCTTGTTTCTCAACCCTAGCGAGGACACCATGCCTAGATTAGTCATACACCGAACCTGACCACAATTTTTATCTTCCACTCATAGGAGCATCCTACCGAGAATTTCCTAACATCCGTTCATAGGAGCATCCTACCGAGAATTTCCTAACATCCGCTCATAGGAGCATCCTACCGAGAACTTCCTAACATCCGATCATAGGAGCATCCTACCGAGAATTTCCTAACACCCGCTCATAGGAGCATCCTACCGAGAATTTCCTATTATCCACTCATAGGAGCATCCTACCGAGCAATTTAGCTTAACAAGAGTATAAGACACCTAATCTAAGGCAGACTTATTCTACTAGGTAAACAAGATAATCAAAACAGTCCCGCATACATGCAGACAATTTAATAATACGCTTTACGGCCCAAAATATTTAAGACAAGGGCTACGAATAACTCACAAAACAACTTCAACAATCTCGGGTAATTACAATCACGGGACCACAATTCCACCGTCTAAGTGCCCTAAAACAGTAAATAATATAGTCTCAGTATCTCTATAAGTATAGTTTGGTTTAGCCTTGTCGGTTAAGATTAAATTTAATACAACATTCCAACGATTTAATAAGTCGAATAAGGATGACGGATTAAGAAGACGATGTTCCGCGCCAGAAAAGGGCCGTTCGGCAAGATATCGATCTTTCACGTCAACAGCAACCGTTGGAAACAAGTGACGACTCCGAGTCGAAAAGAATATTCTTACAAATGTTCATTATAATGACCAAGATTAAAGGTGTTGACTTATAAAAGTCAAATGTCAATTATGTTGACTTACTAAAGTCAAAGTCCATTTAAAAGTCCAGTTTGACACTTTGAATAATTTGAAGTCTTTTCATACCAAAATATTTAGAGTAAAAATTGTCACACCCCGCTAAAGCGGAAACACGGGATGTGAGAGCTGGAAGATCATTACACGGTCATAAGCAAACATAAACGATTCAAGTCATTTCGATTAAAAATAAAATTGTTCAAAGTTCAGCAACCAAGCGGTTCATAAGTTTCAAAATAAAATACAAGTACAAGTTTCAATTAAAAATTCCCAAAATGAAAGGTCTTTTCCCAATGAGCGCCTCACGTACCCATATCGACCCTCCTTTGCCATGCATTCCGAACACTTACTTTAATTTCCTGAAACATAAGATAAAGTGTCAACTACATAAAGTAGTGAGTGAGTTACAGTTTAGAGTTCGAGAAAGTTTCTAAAAATAGAAAGTTGCAAAACATATATTGACGACATAAGTAAAAGAACGAGTCGACGTTTGAACATATATGTAAATAGTAAAAGATTGTATGTACGCGAGCAAATTAATTAAATAAACTCGTATAGTAAAGTTGTAGCGGAATCCAGGCGCTAAAAGTGTATGCGTATGTAGTATGTGTTTAACTAAATAGTAACTCGTATCAATCACTTGGCATAATATAAGTAGTAAGTATACACTAAGCCGATTGTATGGTCCTGATCTAGCCCAAAAATGTTTAATTGAGTGAACATCTGTGTGGTAGTAATATGTACTTGGGACGCTAACCCTTAGTAAGGAGTGACCGCTCCTAAGTATCGATACCCATATGACTAACGGCTAATGCTAATAGTGTATAAAGTTTCCAATACCAAAACGGGCAATTGTACAAAGTTCCAAAAGTTGTGTTGAGTTCTTAACAGCTTATATATCCATCAAGGATTGGTCGCTAACAAGTATCCTAGTTTAGTTAACCCGCTAAGGCAATAACACAAGTACGCATAATAGTTGCAAGTTCTAAGTTTGTACAAGTTCCACAGTTCCAAAGTTTAAAATGTTTCAAGTTTTGAACAAGTTTCCAATAAGTACCAAAAGTATCAAGTTTCCAATTGTTTAATAGTTCACAAATAGTGTTAAAAGTTACAAAACATGTAATCTTATGTTTCCCCCAAATAATGTTTAAAATGTACAAAAAGTAAAACAAGTGGGGTTGTAACTCACGGTTTGCGAAGGTAAGAGATATGAACTAGCACAAAGAGAGGCGGAACGCGTCGGGAATCACAAACGACCTAAAACACCGGAATGTTGTATAAGTTATATTAGTATAATTTGAGTTATGTTAAGTTCCAATTTAACATTTTAAGTCTCAATTTATTATAGTTAGATTCTGTCCCAAAAGTTTATTACGGAAAGTTTATAAGGTTTATGTGTTCGTGTACGTTTTATAGTCCGATAAGTTCAATTATGTTCAAAAAGTGTCAAAGTTCCAAGTCAAAGTGTGTAAGTCTCGAAGCTATTATGTTACTGAATTTGAATTGTAGTTTACGGTGAAATTTGGGCAGCGCTTCCGCGTTATAAAAATTATATCCATTTTCAAAACACTTTCCCGCTTCAAAATGCACAATACAACGTTTAAATCAATAATACACAAGTCTCAAGTCCAAAAGCCCTTTTCAAACAGTTTATACGTCAAAACAGTAGCTTATTAATATGTATATATTCTGTGATGGTTTATTTTAGCTTATAATCCAGTTTGCGGCCTTTAAAACGACAAAAGTAGCGGACATAACCGTTCAGGCGACGGCTGGAGGAAAGCAGCCGCCGGCTGACCTTTAGCCGTCGGCTGAAATCCTTCAGCCGCCGGCCAAAAGGCTTCGGCCAGTTTTAAAGTTGCTTTATTTTTCGATTTTAAGCTTGTTTAACCGTTAGATTCGACATGCAAACTGTTATAAGTTCAAACATATGTATTTTTAAAGTAAAAACACTGTTTTCTTTTAGATTTACATGTTAAATATATAGATCTAACATAAAAACTCGTATTTAAGCAAGAAAACGTTTTGCATGTTTATAAAAACTTATTTTCAGGTTATAGATTATACATGCAAGCCAAGATATGTATAAAAATAGTAAAAAGAAAGTGTTTACCGAAGGAAATAGTAAGGTGATGGCTTGGATGAGCTTTAGCTTCAAAAACTACTTGGAAACCCGATTTAAACCTTTTCCTTGTTACCCCTTTGATCTTAGGACGATTTGTGTATGATTTTTGTGGTGTTTATGGACTGATTTGGTGTTTAGTTTATGTTTTTGTGGTTAAGTTCTTGAAGAAAGTAGAGAGAGTTTGAGAGGAGTGTGTGTGTTTTTTGTGTTTGAAATGAGTTGCAAATGAAAAAGAAAGTGGAAAGGGAGGGTGTTTACTCGCCTAGGGGACTGTCCCAAGTAAAAATCGTTGCCCAATCGTGAGACATGCAAAAATGAATCATCATCCAGCTGGACAGCGGGATTCAGCCGCCGGCTGGATATATTCAGCCGCCGGCTGGATTGCAAAGTCCAGCTTTTGACGTTTTAAGTTTTCCGTTATAATTAGTTAAGGACTAGAATCTTTTTAGTTACCGTTATGAACTTAGTCAAGTTCTTGTATTGTTTATTTGGTGTTAGGATTTATATTTTCATTCCGACATTAGTTCCGACGATAAAAGACACAATAAGTACGAACCCGAACAATATGAACACGATAAAAGAGAACTAGAGTTTTGAACCGATTAAGTAACTGAAAATCACCTGAAATTTAGACGGTTGTCACAAAAATGCCTTTTAAAACCATTTATAAAGTTGGTCGTAAAAACATGTTTCAATGAATTAAAACGATGATCACAATGTGGCGAAGTTTAATGTATCACAAAGAGGTTTAAAATGTCCGCTTTAAGTAATATTATGACATTTTTTATTGCGTTGGTGTCCTTGAGTCCAAAGACAATGTTATTGTAAAATATGTTACTTTTGTATACAATTTATTTATAAAAGTGTTTTAATGTCGTAAAAAGTCGTGAGATGAAATTTCGGCAGCGCTTCCGCGTCTTAAAATATTCGTCCAAAATTCATACACTTTCCCGCTTAACAACAATTGCATTTTAAACCTTATTCATAATACATAATACCATATTAAGTTTAATACCATACTTTGGTTAACTTATATTTTAACTTTATTTGTCCAATCTTAGTCAAATCCGATAAAATACAACGAGTGGTGGTCTAATAATTAACCCTAACCGTTTTCAAGGCTAAAACCGAATAATGAATATAATGAAATCAAAAGATTCACTAGGACAACAAGTTATACCGCTAACACCCGCTTGATTTGACAAGGATCTGGAATCAACAACTTCAGTGGTGTAGTGATGAGAATATCCGCCTCCAAAACAAAAGACAACCACCGATAATTAGCAAAACGAAGAATTTTGTGACATCAGACTAATCCAGCCGCCGGCTAGGATGATCCAGCTGCCGGCTGGAGCTCCTCAGTCAGCTCCGGATTTTCGTTATTTAGTCATTTTTAAGCGTTTTCAAGAGTATTTTCGGTAGATTTCGACATGCAACTTAAAAACCTTTAATAACATTCATAGATTTCTTCAAATAACATCTTTTTATATCAAGATCATTGCAAAAGTTTATAATATTTATGTTCTTAGATAAATCACCATAGAAACTTTTATAAAAACCTTTGTTTGATCTTTGGTGATACATGCATGTGTAAAACTGATAAAATGTAAATAAAAACAGTGGGTAAAAGTTATTATACCGCAAGATTAGAGTGTGTGATGATCTAGCTTGATATTGATGGAGATTTTGATGGAGATTAGACCCGAAAATGATGAAGAAATCAAGAAACAACCCGGAAGAATCACCACTTCTTGCTCCCTTTGATGTACATAATTGATTATTGTGATGTTTATGGGGTTTTTATGGTGAAATATGTCTGGAAATCACAGCAACAATGGAGGAAATGAAGTAAAAGTAGAGAGAGTTAGAGAGAAACTCTATGTGTGTGTGTGTTTTTGATTGTAGGAAATGAAAGAAAAGTCAAGAATAGGTGATAATATCACCTTGGGACAAGAAAATCTGGCAGTTTGGGGGTCAAATCGGTTTTAGACATTTGTCCCAATCGATTTTCATGCAAAAATGAGTCACCAACACCTGAACAGATTGATCCAGCCGCCGGCTGGAGGGGCTAAGCCGCCGGCTGAAGCCCTGCCAGCTGCTGGCTGGTCGGCTGGTTCGGCAGACTTCCCGTTTGGCGTTTTCGATCGTTAAGGAGTTTCGTTCGTCGAAAGTTCCCGATTCTTTTTGCTTTGAACTTAGGAAAGTTCATACTTTGATTTACTTTATATTAGGTTCATTTAATATTATATTTTCACTTTCGATTTCGAGATTCACACGATTTCGGTAAAGGAGTAAACAAGAGCAAAAGCACGATATCTCGAGGATAAAGGATGCGATAACCGACAAATTTGGCATAAACCTTCTAGCTTATAATTATGAGGATACTAGCTAATTGAGACTTAGATAAATAAAATTATTACGTCTCAGGGGACGAATCAGCAAATACAGAAAACCCGATACTCAATAAAAGTAAACAGTGAGCAAACAAGGCGAAATACAAGGGTCGAAATCAATTGCGAATAAAATTAAAATAATGACGGTAACTTAAGTACTCCAAATTGACGGGACGTCACACTTATGGTTAAACTCACGTTTTAACGTATTTTAGTCCAATGTTGTCCAAATCCGATAATCCCAAGTGTTGGTCTAATAATTATTCCTAACCATTTTTCAAGGCTAAAACCGAACATATGAAAAATGAGGAAATTGGAAGAAAGTCAATTCTTACCGATAACAACCGCAATTTAGCAAGCCAAGAACCCGGGGCAAAATCCTTTGATGGTGTGGGGATGAGATTTCTAACTCCAAAACACAATACACCAACCGTTAATACAGGTTCTTAAGGTAACGAGCTTACGGTTACGAATAACAGCGAAACAAAACGAGAACACACAATCTGTCCCCAGAATGCGTCGCATAGGGAAGGAATGCGGTGCATTCCTGGGCAGATTTCTACCGAAACCGTTTTCGTGTTTAGTAAATCGTCTTTTGATGGTAGATTTGGATATGCAAGTTATAATATATTCAAAAACACTTTCAAATAACACTTTTGTAAAGCTTTTCCAACCATTTAATCAAGATCCATACAGATTTTTATAAAAACTCGATTTTCATGGATTATTTACCATCAAACTTTGTTAAAACTCATTTCTTTAGTTAGATCATACATGCATCGAATAAAACTTAGAAAATACGGAGAGTTTAAGTCATTATACCCCAAAGAAAGTGAAGATGTGAAGATCAAGCAAGATGTGATGAAAATCCTTGATGTGAGACGGTGATTTCGACCCGAAAATGTTACAACCCAAAGTAAACCTCCAAAGGATGAGCAAACTCTACTCCTCTAGATGAAAAAAAACACTTTTATGGTGGTGAAATATGTGGTTAAAGTCTGGAATCACAGCCACAAGAAGAAGTTTGGATGAAAGGAATGTTTATGTTTGTGTGTTTTAAGCTTCAAAGAGAAGAGAGAGTGTGAGTTATGTGTGTGTAAATTATGAAATGAAAATGAGACTCAACCAAGGGGTGTTAGCAACAAGTTCTGGACCCAAAAAGGCCTTAGGCCAAGTACCAACCCGGAACAAATAACTTAGGCCCGTTAAAGAAAGATTGCAAAAGTTGAAAAACACAAGAATGCTGATATGCACCCAAATGTCGCGCATTGGGTGCAGAATGCGGCGCATTCTGGCCTTCAACAATTACAATTCGTTTTCTGTTTAAGTTATCGTTACGCACGTTCGTTTGTTAAGGTTCCCGATTGTTTAACATATGAACTTAGGCAAGTTCATTATAGGTATTCTTGGTATTATGATTCATTATGTGATTTGATTTAAATTCCAAAATGGAAATACATACTTCTCGGTATAAGCATAAACACGAGCAAAGCATGATTTCTTAAGGATAGGGATACGTTAACCGACAAATTTGGCATAAACCTCCTAACTTATTTCCATGAGCATACTAACTATTTGGCACTTAGATAAACATCAACTTATGTCTCAAGGGACGAATCATAATAATCACATAAAACCCGATTCTCATCAATAAACCGTGAGTAAAACAAAGCGAAATACAAGGGTCAAAACAATTGCGAATAATATTAAAATAATAACTGTAACTCAAGTACCTCAAATAGACGGGACTTCACAGCCTCCCCTAGTAAAAAGAATTTCGTCCTCGAAATTACTATTGAGCATCGCTACCAGAAAAGAGATGGGGATATTTCCGCTGCATTTCATCCTCCCGTTCCCACGTAAACTCAGCTCCAAACTTAGAGTTCCATCGGACTTTAACAATAGGAATCCGACTCCGCCGCAAACGCTTGACCTCTCGGTCAACGATTTCCACCGGCTCCTCTATGACGTGAAGTGAATCATCCAAGCGTAGTTTCTCCAAAGGGACAATCAACGACTCGTCAGCAAGACAATTCTTGAGATGCGATACGTGAAAAACGTTGTGTACACCACTCAACTCAGGTGGAAACTCAAGACGATAAGCCACCGGTCCAACACGAGACAAAATTCTAAACAGACCCGTAAAACGTGGACTTAACTTGCTGCGTTTCTCAAAACGAAACACGCCCTTCCAAGGAGAAACCTTCAATAACACCATATCGCCGACCTTGAATTCCAAAGGCTTTCGACGCAAATCCGCGTACTTTTTCTGGCGATCTCTCGCGGCTACCAGACGATCCTTGATCCTAAAGATCTTATTAGTCGTCTCTTGGATCAGCCCGGGACCCGTAACCTGGCTATCACCAATCTCATCCCAACAGAGTGGAGACCTAAACTTCCGACCGTAGAGAGCTTCAAAGGGCGCGCAATTAATGCTGGAGTGGTAACTATTGTTGTACGAAAACTCGACCAACGGTAAATGTCTATCCCAACTCCCGCCAAAATCTAAAACACACGCGCGTAGCATATCTTCCAACGTCTGAATCGTGCGCTCACTCTGCCCATCGGTCTGAGGGTGATAAGCCGTGCTATTATCCAATCGAGTGCCCAAAGATCGCTGTATCGTCTGCCAAAACCTCGAAGTAAACCGCGCGTCGCGATCGGAAATAACGGACACAGGAATGCCATGCCTGGCCACGATCTCATCAATATCTAATCTAGATAACTTCTCTATTCGGTAATATTCTCGAATAGGCAGAAAATGCGCTGACTTAGTCAGCCTATCAACGATGACCCAAATGGTACATAACCTCCTGAAGACCTAGGAAGCTTCGTAACAAAATCCATCGTGATATTTTCCCACTTCCACTGTGGGATTTCCGGCTGCTGAAGAAGGCCAGAAGGCTTCTGATTCTGAGCCTTCAGTTTAGAGCAGGTCAAACATCTACCTACATATTCGGGAATCGCCTTCTTCATTCCGGGCCACCAGTAAAAATCTTTCAAGTCGTGGTACATCTTATCCGCTCCGGGATGAACGGAGTAATTAGACTTGTGACCTTCATCCAATATCAACTGCCTAAGACCGACGGGAACCCAAATACGGTTCAATAAATACAATACCCCGTCGTCTTTTGGCTCCAACTGTCGGGCCAAACCAAATAATCCTTCATCCTTCAGACAATCCTCGGTGAGAGCCTCCTGCTGAGCCTGAATAATACGAGTCTTTAAACTCGACTGAATAGAAACCATCATAGCGCGAACTCTCACCGGCTTAACCGATTCCTTGCGACTTAACGCATCGGCTACTACATTCGCTTTACCCGCATGATAACGAATTTCGCAATCATAGTCGTTAAGAAATTCCACCCATCGGCGTTGCCTCATATTCAACATCTTTTGATCAAAGATATGTTGTAACGACTTATGATCGGTGAACACAATACACTTAGTACCGTACAGGTAATGGCACCAAACTTCAAAGCAAAAACCTCCGCGCCTAACTCCAAATCATGGGTCGTGTAGTTCTTCTCATGAATCTTTAACTGATGAGAGGCATAGGCAATGACCTTTCCGTTTTGCATCAGTACGCACCCGAGTCCCTTATGCGAAGCACCGCAGTATACAACAACATTTTCGGTACCCTCGGGAAGACTCAAGATAGGAGCATCACACAACCGCTTCTTTAATAACTGAAAAGCTTCTTCGTGCTCGGCACCCCAAATAAACTCCTCGTTCTTCTGGGTCAACTTCGTCATAGGCGCTGCTCCGGGAACTAAGTCGATCCTAAACTCTACCTCTCTACGAGGCGGTAAACCAGGTAGATCCTCTAGGAACACATTGGGGAAATCACTCTCTACTGGCTTCTCCTCCAGCTTCGCAGTGTTATCCTTCTTCACAAGATGTGCGAGGAAGAGTGAACAGTCCCGCTTGATGTACTCCCGGACCTTCATACACGAGACGATCTTAAGGCGTTTCCCTGCCTTATTCCCTTAGACTAATAGCGGCTCTCCATGCGGTAACGGAATGCGAATCATCTTCTCGAAACATACGATCTCTGCACGATGGGTCTCTAACCAATCCATGCCGATAATCACGTCGAAACTACGTAACCTAATCGGAATTAAGTTGATAAGAAAAGAGTGATCGTCGAAACTAACACTACAGTCGGAAAGGACCTCAGTCGCATGTAAAAACTCACCATCAGGCAATTCTATCTCAAAGGGAGGTACTAAAGGCATAGACTTACAGGGAATCATAGTCCTAAACTCATTTGATATAAAACTTCTATCCGCACCAGAATCAAATAAAATAAACGCAGGTCGACCACAGATAAGAAAAGTACCCGTAACGACGTGTGGATCCTGCTGTGCCTCCTTGGCTCCCATAACAAATGCCCTGCCTCGAGGAGCATTACCAGCTGCAGCTAACTTAGGACATCATTCCTTATGATGATCCGGAGAACCACATTCAAAACACTTGCCCTTAAGGGCTTTACAGAACATGTCCGTGTGACCCAGCTTCTTACATATACTGCACTCCCAACAAGCCACTTCTTTGGTATGGTACCTACCACACCGATCACATTTCGGGTACTTACCCTGGGTACCCGGTGTCACTGCTGCATAAGACTTCGCAACTTGAGGAGCATCCTGCCTCCTGGACCTTTTCCGCTAGTCATTCTGACGGAAGTCACCACTCCGCTTCCCACTGGAGTTTTTCTTAACAATCATTGGGGGTAGCTCACCGTCACGAACCTCGTTTTGAGTCAACGTGGTCGCATTTTCCACCGCGCTCTGGAAGGTGCTCGGGTGGTTGGAAAGGACACTCTTACGGATTGCCTGGGGTAATCCGTGAGTATATCGACCTATTCGTTTGAGCTCCAGTCGAACCAAGTGCGGTACTAGTTGGGACAAAGCGTGAAAACGCGAAGTGTACCCCTGAATGTCTGACCCAATCATGGTCAAGTTCCACAACTCATCCTCCAAATTGTGAATCTCAGATTCAGGTACATACTCAATGATCATCAACTCCTTCAGTTGCTCCCAAGTCATGGTGTTAATCTCCGCTCGGCCTAGCACATCCACGACCGAGTTCCACCATGTCAGAGTCGTACCTTGAAATACAAACGCAGCAAATCGGACTCGATCTTTGTCCCCACAATCAACAACATTGAAAATAGATTCTAGCTTCTCCATCCACTGAAGTGTTCCAGTCGCTCCCTCGTTGCCTCTAAACCCAGCGCGTCAAGCTGAGCCCTCTGCTCTACCCGATCCGGTAATCTCGATCTCATGGCCATCATTGTTAACAATCGGCTCGGGATTCTCAGGATTCGAACCACCATTTCCTTGGGCTGTGCCCTCCCTCAGTTGAGCTACAAGCTCGGGCATCATTGCCGCCAGCTGCTGAGCAATCATCTGTGCCATGTTAGGTGTCGATTCATTTTCCACATTATTCCTTCTCGCATTGGACGTATTAGCTCTCTCGTTCGAAGTGTTAGCCCTCTCGTTCGCAGTAGCACGTCGCGCGGAACTTTGTGACGCAACTCTCCTCTTAGGCGCCATCGTCCTAAAATAAAAGGAAAGAAAACTCGATCAGCAAATGTGTGCAACACGAAAACAAGGCCAAATGCCACAATAACAACGTGAAAATAAACACGTATGAAAAAAAAATAGTGCACACATTGCAATGAGAGAAAAATCGATTCAAAAAGCCTATGGTCATAGTCCAAGTGATTTACTCAATTAAAATCACCCGGTTTGCTATAACCTTTGGCTCTGATACCAACTTCCGTCACACCCCGCTTAGAGCGGAAACACGAGGTGTTCCAGTTATAATATCACGAGTCAAATGTTACAACAATACAACCAATAAACCAAACATCGAAATAACATTAATCATGCCAAATGTTTACAAAATACATTACAAATTCAAAAGCGATAAATTTCCGAGGACGAATGTGATACAAACATTACACAATGGATCAACATGGACATCATACATAGTACCACAAGTTCCAAAATACACAAAACAAACATTCCAAAAAGCACGTATGGCATGATCAACAGGAGTCCTTAATTTCCTGCAAAGCGTTAAAACAACATCAACAACATGTTGGTGAATTATTCGCAAATTTAAAGTAAAAGTTGACCCATCGACAAATTTTCATCAAACAATGTTAATTTCAAATGATGTATCTTGTTTTCAACAACCAACAGTGATAGGTACTATGCCTAGACTAATCATACACTGATCCTGACCGTACAACCCAAAATCCTGAGGTCGCCAACCAAAGGTAACAATAAATTAACCGGCCATAACATCCACTCCAAGAAACAATCTACCGAGCAGTGAGGGTTAGGTCTATAACCCATATAGATCTATATATATGTAAAACCGTTGGGCATAAAGCTTAACAAGTGTATCAGGGGGCCCCAACAAGGGCTAATGGCTTTCAATCTAAGGCAGACCTAATCCACTAGGCAAACAAGATAATCAATAAAGTCCCGCTTTAAAACACGCTTTACAGCCTAAAAATATTTAAGACAAGGTGTCACACCCCACCTTTGGCGGAAACGTAGAGTGCAACACGATTGGCGATCGTCATAACACAACAGTAGTATAAAGAATATAATCTATATGAATAAGTAAATAACGTATTGTTATGACCTCGCCATACTCAAGGTATAAACCTTAGTACACGAAAATCGTCAAACACTACAACAAGAATATTCAAATGCAGTCATCAACGAACGAAAGAATACTTGGACATGCAAGTCCGAAATGAAAACCAAATGTATAATTAATAATGTACGTAAATGCAAAAGATATCCTGAGATCATCTAGAGTCCGACTCCTACATCCAAGTCCTATGCCTGCTCTTTGCCTGAAAAAAAAGTTTAAAATGTCAACACAAAGGTTGAGCGAGTTCACTGAGTAATTTAAGTAAAACAGTTTAATTGATTTACGTAAAATAAAGAATGTTTCTATAAAAAGAAGTTTCCATTTATAGAAAGTTTCCTGAAATAGCAAGTGAGTCTCAAAATAGTAATAAGTTCAAATAGTGTAACTAATGCATATAAATGTAAAAACAGCAACGCACATCAGTAAGTCCTTCTACTGATCGTCAGTAATTACCTTAACTGACATGAAGTGTATCGGTAGTTACCTTAACCGATAGAATGTATGTGTCAGTAGTTACCTTAACTGACTGAATGTCTTACGGGTCGGTAGGGAACGGTCCACACAGTAAGACTAAGCATGAATTGACCATTTAGCCCTTTGGCACAATAGTCTGACTGTCACTAGTAAGTACACTCTACTAGTATGTATGTATGTATATGGGGGAGGGGGGGGGGGGTCACTACCAACGTAGTCACAGTATAGCAATCATCACATTTGAAAACCGTTTTTTAAATGCATTAGGTTTTTGTTACAGTTTTGTAATTGATTTGTTTCTCATAACATTTCATAATGAAAAATAGTTTAGGTAAGCTTTGTCTTCCCCCAATTTGCACAAATAAGTGATAACAGTAAAAATGTAGGGGCAATGAACTCACCTTATCGAGTGAGCGTCTGTAGGCGGTAGTGTGTGTATATGGTGTAGTAAGTTGGTCACAACTAGAGTCCTCACTAGTCCTAGAGCTCCCCTAGATAAGAGTATAAACATATAAGAATAGTATTTGACGGTTAACGACTTTGAATTAAACAATGAATTTTTCAGCGAACACATAGGTTCACTAAAACTGGGATATCTACGGTTCTAGGAGGAATTGGACGTTGACAGAAACATATTTGCAAACTAGACACCGAGAGCTACGTTTTAGACTAAGACATCATTATAAAAGAGTTCGTTACGAATAAAATATGGTAAAAACAAAACTGGTTATCTAAACTGTCCGAAAACGTTATTCTTAAAGATTTTGAGTTTATTACCTTAAAGTGTCGTAATATTTAGGTGTAGAGAATATAAACATTTTTATTACTTTTTAAACTTGTTATTAACTTAGTGTAATCCCAATTAATCATTCTTATGGTTGTCTAAGTGGTTACACGAAACAGATTAATGAACCTAGACATATTACTCAAAATAATCATATTAGACCCCTAGCTGGTATTTTATGTTTTCAGGAAAAACTATAAGGATTTAGGAAAAGAAATTTACGTTTTTGAAAACTAGACTCTTAGACCTATAACTTATGTTCAGGTCATAAAATCCAATTCTCAGTTTAAGTTATATAAAAACGTGCATGAATACAGATTACAACGGAAAGTACCCCCAAAAATGTCCAAATACAAGATTGTACGAAATTACGATAAAACGAAAAGATACGAATAACGAAATTCAACCGCGCAGTTATATACGAGAAATATAAACAACCACGCAATTAAAATATACGAAATAAAGAATAATTGGCAAAACAAACGCCACCAAAAACAAAAACGCAAACATAATAAGAAAGGTGATTTAACCTTAGTCGTAATGGTTATACAATCGGGAGTCATTACCGTTATGACTTGAAATCGCTTGAATAGAGACTCGAGATCTGTAATAATACAAGGATGTCTAAAATTAGAATTACCACTAAACTTATGTATCAAAACGGTTTCAATTCAAATTGGCACGAAATATGACAAAGGTAAATTACTCGGATTTACTAGTAATAATGAACGGAATGGAAATAGATTGGAAACCCGACTACAAACCTTTAAGGCACGATGAAGGAACTTTATTCCCGCTGTCCAAAACTCGATTCCATTATGAAATTCGCCTTCCCAAATCGGTTTGTAGTCCCTAGCACGAAAAAAATGTAAAATTAGGGTTTTACGGTAGAATTTTCGACATGATACTAAAACACGAAAGATGACACAATTACTAACAAGTACCTTAACGAAAAGTCTCGGTAAAGTTCTGAATATGATGGTTACGGGCTGTAGAGGGACTGAAATTTGAGTAGCACTTTCCCGTTATCACTTTCGCCTAAAATAGCATAACAACTGGAATACAAACCAACATTAACAACCAAACGGAATAGATTTCAAGGAAAAGACTATGGATCGATTTTTACCTTATTATATCTCGGATTTATGATGAATCATTCATATGGTGGCTGTAGAAGATCAACAACCGAAACATCAAAAGCAAAAAACGAATCTTTAGAAACCCTAATTAGGGTTTCGGCCAAAAAAACAAAACCAAAGAATGAAACTCGATTACCTGCTTATGGTTTGGGTTTGACAAAGCAAGGGGGTTGTTTGCTCGGGGTTGGGATGCTGTAGAAAGAGGATTACGAGCAGAACATTAGCAAACGATTTCTATCACTCCACCATGTATGTTTCGGCTGAAACCAAAACAAAAGAAGAAAGAAAAGTCCGAATTCTGGTACCTTATGAACAGTCCCGATGAAGGTGAAGAAAGCTTCGGATTCTCCTTGTTGGTTGGTGCAAAGATGTCGAAGAGATGGATGAGAAACACTGGTCGGCCGTTTGGAAGAGAAGGGGGGGCGAATTAGGGTTTCAAACAAGTGACGGGAAAAGAAATGGGGGGTTTAGGCGCCGGTTAGAGAAAAAAAAAGAGTTAGGGTTTTTAGTTTATTTGTTTAAATGGGTTTAGGTTTAGTTTATGGATAATTACTAATGGGTTTTTGGTTTAGTGATAAATTAAAACCAGGCCAAACCCCGATCTTATGGTCATTTAAAACCGTTACCCAATATCACTCGTTGCAAGAGAATTAGAAAGTGAATGTCCAACGAGACGTAGAAATTAAAGTGATAGACGTATATTAAACCGAGCGATAAATAAGAATTTAACAAAAGTCTATAATTAAAGGTTCTTACACGAGATATAACCTTAAATATACACAAGCCCGATATTAGTACGAAAACATAATTTCTCGCTAAATCATCTAGGAGCTCGACTAGTGGAACAAACTATTATGAACCTAATTAATACTATAGCATCACATATAGAGTATACACACATGTCACAAGGAATCATTATACATAAAAGAAAATGTAAGTTCTTTTTATAAAAAATTTTGTAAACCCGGTAAGAGCATACGGCATACTAGACTAATCTGAGTCAGAAAAGTGACGGTTGTCACAGTATTCCCCACTTAAAAGAATTCCGTCCCGAAATTCAAGTGGTATAACTGTTGACAGAAGCATCAATCGAAAATGAGTATCTAAGGGGGCTTTCGTACAGCAAATCCTTAAGATTCGCTCAAGAAGTGTGTCATGAATTTAAACACTGATTAGAAAGTTTGAATTTCCGTCCGATACTAGAACAGATACGCGTTAGAATATATTTATAATTACGTCTAATTATAAACACATTCTACATGTACGTTCATATTACCATAACAGTTCATAGGTAGTCTGTGTAAGCGCTTAATGTCACTCGTATAACAATGCACAAGCTTCAGTTCCATAGAGAGTATGAATCCAGGTAGATACATGGTAAACGATAAGTTCTCCATTATGTTGGCCAGACATAACTTAAAACTCGTCATTAAGTATCGTTTATAGAATATGATATGTAACACTTAATTGTTGAAACACATTCAACAATAGAAGTCACGGGTCACGATTAACGAACAAAATCGTTGGTCACAAAAGAATCTCAGGTAATCGATATAATAGTGAAATAATTTCATAAGTAATACGAAAGGGCATTGAAAGCGAAAAGCTACGCGAAAGTTTGAAAATTAAAATAGAATTGAAAGGTTTTATCAGATCGCGTATAACAACCAGTTTCCTCTTATGTTGATCAGACACAAGTGAATTCCTATCATTACCTGCGAGTGATTATCACTGAATATGAAATACCGAATTACAAATAAGATCAACAAAGCAAAGATTTAGGAAAACGAAGTCAATGTAACGAATTTTGAATCATCAGAGAGTTGAATATATAACTAGATTGAATACTAGTAGCTGAGGAAAAATAAAATCTCGAGTTAAAGAATATCTCAAGTTCGTATCCTAAACAGAAAGTAATAAGAGTATATTTGTAGGGGACGTTGTATCATACGAGTTGCATTAGGATGATTGTTGTGTAGTGCGTAAATCGACTCAATTCCACAAGTCTATACCAGCGTTTGGTGTCATTGTAAAATTTCAGTAACATATATGAATGCACTAATAGAAAAGTTTACATGTTGGATGCGTCTACACGGTATCATGGATCATTAAATTCAAGCGACTTATATCAAGAAAGAATATCGCTGCAAGTATTATCTACATTCGGAAATCTCCAAGTCATCGAGGTGGACATGAAAAGCTGTCAAAATAGCGAACTCAGAATAATGAAATGAATTAGTATTTTAATGTACAATACGCTTGCAATTTATCTCGAGATGTCCTAAGTCTAAGGCAAAGGGCAATGTCGGTTGAAGGTTTCAGTGCTGAATGAAAGTCGTATGGGTATCAATGAGGTACGAGCTATTGAGTTTTCAACTGATAATGGTTAATCTCCTCGTGGGTATGTATAAGAATAAGGTTTCAAGAATCACACGCGATAAAGAAATAGTCGTCAGATGTCACCGTCTTCTGTCTCAAGTCACATCTAAAGTCACTTCGAGGTTTCGATAAGAACTGCGATGATAAAGAATTCAAGGATAAAGTTTAACTCGGAAAACTATCTACTGTAGAACGCTCATAGAAGTTGTGGATATAATCAAGGAGGGATATTCTTAAATCATACGAAATCGGATATAATGAAGTTTGGGAAATCAAATTCTTCTCGTACTAGAATATATGCCGAAGGAACGTGTCGAAGGTCACAATTATATTGGAACTGGATAGGTATAAATCAAAGTAGAAATCTTCTTTTGTAACCGAATGTGAAGTAGATGGAATTTGCTCGAAGTAGTTGAGATTACGCTAGAGTTGAAAAAGGCATCGTCTTAGAGAACATCTGATTTGATTGAGAAACAAAGGAAAGAGTTTTCACGGGTTTGTATAGACTGAATGATAAGGAAATCAACTAGTTTACAACTCCTAATGGTTTTTAGTAGCATTGACTTTCTATGAAGGTACTCGACCAATATCAGCGTAGTAGTATGTGAAAATCTCACATGGTTTCGAGATGATTGGTTATCAACTGATTGGTAAAAATCTAGAATCGGATAGTTTATCTCCTCGGGGAGGCGAATACATCACGAGTAAACTTTCGGGGCGAAAACGATAAGTTCGCATCACAGGAATTAGTTTCGGCTTGACCGATTTTCACGAATAAAAGTGATTATGAAAAAAGGGATCAGATTTGAGGGCATGTCGTATAGCTTCGTAATCAATTACATCCATAGCTTGAGATAACACGAGTTCAGGTGAGTTAGTTCTAACCAACTCGAGATTAACTAATAGAGTTTGAAGTGGTACTCGAGAAAAAACGTTTAGACAACAATTTCATTTGAGTAGATTAATATTAATCGAGAAGATGTTTCGGGGGTCTGGTTTCCGTATGGTGGTTAGATTTCGACCAAATTGAACAATTTTGTAGAAGGGACCAAGAGTTAAAAACGAACGGAGATAGGAGAAAAAGAGACGTTTGCTGATGAGACATAAATTTGTTACTGAGTAGAATGTGTATCTCCGAGTGTCATATGAGAATCTTTATGAAAGAATACGGCGAGAATTAATATTTCTCCTCGAATTCCGAAACAATGCAACAACCGAAAGGATAGATACAATCTCTTAGTATCTGGTTCAATCAATTTGCTAAGTAGAAACGTATATCAATTTTGTGATAATAATAAATGAAAAGGGTTCAAGGATGTATAGATCGAGATAAGCGAAAAATATAACACCGTCTTCAAAATAGGGTAGGCGAGTCTTCAACTTCACATCTTCAAATCTGCACAAAGGTTCTTCTACGAGAGGTCACGTATGGTAGAATAGAATTCTGGAATTACGAAGATCGAGAAATCGAAATGAAACAAAATAGAAATTTTTAAGTGAGGGGTGGAGTCGTACATGAATAAGAGAATGATTCCAATACTGCAACTAGATGAGGTACCCAAAGATAGACATACAAGTATGCTTCTCGTATTCATTATCATAATGGTAACACTTACATTATATTGAAGTAGAAGTATAAGAGTTAAGTCGAATTCGATTACAAACAAGAAATGAGATTTAAGGAAATGAAAAGTGAGAAAATAGAAACTCCTTCAGCGTCGTAAGTCCTTGTGGTTCGCCGTCTTCCTTAGATGATAAGCCGATAGGTACGGGTAGTGAGACGATATGAAATAGCAAAAGATCCTAGTCTATATGAAGGACACCTAGTTATAGTCTAGGCCCAAACACCTAGTTCTCCTATAACCATGTGCTCTGATACCAATCTGTCACACCCCACCTTTGGCGGAAACGTAGAGTGCAACACGATTGGCGATCGTCATAACACAACAGTAGTATAAAGAATATAATCTATATGAATAAGTAAATAACGTATTGTTATGACCTCGCCATACTCAAGGTATAAACCTTAGTACACGAAATCGTCCAAACACTACAACAAGAATATTCAAAGGCAGTCATCAACGAACGAAAGAATACTTGGACATGCAAGTCCGAATGAAAACCAAATGTATAATTAATAATGTACGTAAATGCAAAAGATATCCTGAGATCATCTAGAGTCCGACTCCTACATCCAAGTCCTATGCCTGCACATTGCCTGAAATAAAAAGCTTAAAATGTCAACACAAAGGTTGAGCGAGTTCACTGAGTAATTTAAGTAAAACAGTTTAATTGATTTACGTAAAATAAGAATGTTTCTATAAAAAGAAGTTCCATTTATAGAAAGTTTCCTGAAATAGCAAGTGAGTCTCAAAATAGTAATAAGTTCAAATAGTGTAACTAATGCATATAAATGTAAAAACAGCAACGCACATCAGTAAGTCCTTCTACTGATCGTCAGTAATTACCTTAACTGACATGAAGTGTATCGGTAGTTACCTTAACTTATAGAATGTATGTGTCAGTAGTTACCTTAACTGACTGAATGTCTTACGGGTCCGTGGGGAATGGTCCACACAGTAAGACTAAGCATGAATTGACCATTTAGCCCTTTGGCACAATAGTCTGACTGTCACTAGTAAGTACACTCTACTAGTATGTATGTATGTATATGGGGGGGGGGGTGTCACTACCAACGTAGTCACAGTATAGCAATTATCACATTTGAAAACAGTTTTTTAAATGCATTAGGTTTTTGTTACACTTTTGTAATTGTTTTGTTTCTCATAACATTTCATAATGAAAAATAGTTTAGGTAAGCTTTGTCTTCCCCCAATTTGCACAAATAAGTGAAAACAGTAAAAATGTAGGGGCAATGAACTCACCTATCGAGTGAGCTTCTGTAAGCGGTAGTGTGTGTATATGGTGTAGTAAGTTGGTCACAACTAGAGTCCTCACTAGTCCTAGAGCTCCCCTAGATAAAGTATAAACATATAAGAATAGTATTTGACGTTAACGACTTTGAATTAAACAATGAATTTTTTCAGCGAACACATTGGTTCACTAAAACTGGGATATCTACGGTTCTAGGAGGAATTGGACGTTGACGGAAACATATTTGCAAACTAGACACCGAGAGCTACGTTTTAGACTAAGACATCATTATAAAAGAGTTCGTTACGAATACGATATGGTAAAAACAAAACTGGTTATCTAAACTGTCCGAAAACGTTATTCTTAAAGATTTTGAGTTTATTACCTTAAAGTGTCGTAATATTTAGGTGTAGAGAATATAAACATTTTTATTACTTTTTAAACTTGTTATTAACTTAGTGTAATCCCAATTAATCATTCTTATGGTTGTCTAAGTGGTTACACGAAACAAATTAATGAACCTAGACATATTACTCAAAATAATCAATTAGACCCCTAGCTGGTATTTTACGTTTTTAGGAAAAACTATAAGGATTTAGGAAAAGAAATTTACGTTTTTGAAAACTAGACTCTGAGACCTATAACTTATGTTCAGGTCATAAAATCCAATTCTCAGTTTAAGTTATATAAAACGTGCATGAATACAGATTACAACGGAAAGGTACCCCAAAAATGTCCAAATACAAGATTGTCGTAAAATTACGATAAAACGAAAAGATACGAATAACGAAATTCAACCACGCAGTTATATACGAGAAATATAAACAACCACGCAATTAAAATATACGAAATAAGAATAATTGGCAAAACAAACGCCACCAAAAACAAAAACGCAAACAGAATAAGAAAGGTGATTTACCGTTAGTCGTAATGGTTATACAATCGGGAGTCGATTACCGTTATGACTTGAAATCGCTTGAATAGAGACTCGAGATCTGTAATAATACAAGGATGTCTAAAATTAGAATTACCACTAAACTTATGTATCAAAACGGTTTCAATTCAAATTGGCACGAAATATGACAAAGGTAAATTACTCGGATTTACTAGTAATAATGAACGGAATGGAAATAGATTGGAAACCCGACTACAAACCTTTTAAGGCACGATGAAGGAACTTTATTCCCGCTGTCCAAAACTCGATTCCAATATGAAATTCGCCTTCCCAAATCGGTTTGTAGTCCCTAGCACGAAACAATGTAAAATTAGGGTTTCACGGTAGAATTTTCGACACGATACTAAAACACGAAAGATGACACAATTACTAACAAGTACCTTAACGAAAAGTCTCGGTAAAGTTCTGAATATGATGGTTACGGGCTGTAGAGGGACTGAAATTTGAGTAGCACTTTCCCGTTATCACTTTCGCCTAAAATAGCATAACAACATGAATACAAACCAACATTAACAACCAACGGAATAGATTTCAAGGAAAAGACTATGGATCGATTTTTACCTTATTATATCTCGGATTTATGATGAATCATTCATTTGGTGGCTGTAGAAGATCAACAACCGAAACATCAAAAGCAAAAAACGAATCTTTAGAAACCCTAATTAGGGTTTCGGCCAAAAAAAACAAAACCAAAGAATGAAACTCGATTACCTGCTTATGGTTTGGGTTTGACAAAGCCAGGGGGTTGTTTGCTCGGGGTTGGGATGCTGTAGAAAGAGGATTACGAGCAGAACATTAGCAAACGATTTCTATCACTCCACCATGTATGTTTCGGCTGAAACCAAAACAAAAGAAGAAAGAAAAGTCCGAGTTCTGGTACCTTATGAACAGTCCCGATGAAGGTGAAGAAAGCTTCGGATTCTCCTTGTTGGTTGGTGCAAAGATGACGAAGAGATGGATGAGAAACACTGGTCGGCCGTTTGGAAGAGAAGGGGGGGCGAATTAGGGTTTCAAACAAGTGACGGGAAAAGAAATGGGGGGTTTAGGCGCCGGTTAGAGAAAAAAAAAGAGTTAGGGTTTTTAGTTTATTTGTTTAAATGGGTTTAGGTTTAGTTTATGGATAATTACTAATGGGTTTTTGGTTTAGTGATAAATTAAAACTAGGCCAAACCCCGATCTTATGGTCATTTAAAACCGTTACCCAATATCACTCGTTGCAAGAGAATTAGAAAGTGAATGTCCAACGAGACGTAGAAATTAAAGTGATAGACGTATATTAAACCGAGCGATAAATAAGAATTTAACAAAAGTCTATAATTAAAGGTTCTTACACGAGATATAACCTTAAATATACACAAGCCCGATATTAGTACGAAAACATAATTTCTCGCTAAATCATCTAGGAGCTCGACTAGTGGAACAAACTATTATGAACCTAACTAATACTATAGCATCACATATAGAGTATACACACATGTCACAAGGAATCATTATACATAAAAGAAAATGTAAGTTCTTTTTATAAAATTTTTTGTAAACCCGGTAAGAGCATACGGCATACTATACTAATCTGAGTCAGAAAAGTGACGGTTGTCACAGTATTCCCCACTTAAAAGAATTCCGTCCCGAAATTCAAGTGGTATAACTGTTGACAGAAGCATCAATCGAAAATGAGTATCTAAGGGGGCTTTCGTACAGCAAATCCTCAAGATTCGCTCAAGAAGTGTGTCATGAATTTAAACACTGATTAGAAAAGTTTGAATTTCCGTCCGATACTAGAACAGATACGCGTTAGAATATATTTATAATTACGTCTAATTATAAACACATTCTACATGTACGTTCATATTACCATAACAGTTCATAGGTAGTCTGTGTAAGCGCTTAATGTCACTCGTATAACAATGCACAAGCTTCAGTTCCATAGAGAGTATGAATCCAGGTAGATACATGGTAAACGATAAGTTCTCCATTATGTTGGCCAGACATAACTTAAAACTCGTCATTAAGTATCGTTTATAGAATATGATATGTAACACTTAATTGTTGAAACACATTCAACAATAGAAGTCACGGGTCACGGTTAACGAACAAAATCGTTGGTCACAAAAGAATCTCACGTAATCGATATAATAGTGAAATAATTTCATAAGTAATACGAAAGGGCATTGAAAGCGAAAAGCTACGCGAAAGTTTGAAAATTAAAATAGAATTGAAAGGTTTTATCAGATCGCGTATAACAACCAGTTTCCTCTTATGTTGATCAGACACAAGTGAATTCCTATCATTACATGCGAGTGATTATCACTGAATATGAAATACCGAATTACAAATAAGATCAACAAAGCAAAGATTTAGGAAAACGAAGTCAATGGAACGAATTTTGAATCATCAGAGAGTTGAATATATAACTAGATTGAATACTAGTAGCTGAGGAAAAAGAAAATCTCGAGTTAAAGAATATCTCAAGTTCGTATCCTAAACAGAAAGTAATAAGAGTATATTTGTAGGGAACTTTGAATCAAACGAGTTGCATTAGGATGATTGTTGTGTAGTGCGTAAATCGACTCAATTCCACAAGTCTATACCAGCGTTTGGTGTCATTGTAAAATTTCAGTAACATATATGAATGCACTAATAGAAAAGTTTACATGTTGTATGCGTCTAAACGGTATCATGGATCATAAGATTCAAGCGACTTATATCAAGAAAGAATATCGCTGCAAGTATTATCTACTTTCGGAAATCTCCAAGTTACATCGAGGTGGACATGAAAAGCTGTCAAAATAGCGAACTCAGAATAATGAAATGAATTAGTATTTTAATGTACAATACGCTTGCAATTTATCTCGAGATGTCCTAAGTCTAAGGCAAAGGGCAATGTCGGTTGAAGGTTTCAGTGCTGAATGAAAGTCGTATGGGTATCAATGAGGTACGAGCTATTGAGTTTTCAACTGATAATGGTTAATCTCCTCGTGGGTATGTATCAGAATAAGGTTTTAAGAATCACACGCGATAAAGAAATAGTCGTCAGATGTCACCGTCTTCTGTCTCAAGTCACATCTAAAGTCACTTCGAGGTTTCGATAAGAACTGCGATGATAAAGAATTCAACGATAAAGTTTAGCTCGGAAAACTATCTACTGTAGAACGCTCATAGAAGTTGTGGATACAATCAAGGAGGGATATTCTTAAATCATACGAAATCGGATATAATGAAGTTTGGGAAATCAAATTCTTCTCGTACTAGAATATATGTCTTACCGAAGGAACGTGTCGAAGGTCACAATTATATTGGAACTGGATAGGTATAAATCAAAGTAGAAATCTTCTTTTGTAACCGAATGTGAAGTAGATGGAAATTGCTCGAAGTAGTTGAGAATACGCTAGAGTTGACAAAGGCATCGTCTTAGAGAACATCTGATTTGATTGAGAAACAAAGGAAAGAGTTTTCACGGGTTTGTATAGACTGAATGATAAGGAAATCAACTAGTTTACAACTCCTAATGGTTTTTAGTAGCATTGACTTTCTATGAAGGTACTCGACCAATATCAGCGGTAGTAGTATGTGAAAATCTCACATGGTTTCGAGATGATTGGTTATCAACTGATTGGTAAAAATCTAGAATCGGATAGTTTATCTCCTCGGGGAGGCGAATACATCACGAGTAAACTTGCGGGGCGAAAACGATAAGTTCGCATCACAGGAATTAGTTTCGGCTTGACCGATTTTCACGAATAAAAGTGATTATGAAAAAGGGATAGCAGAATCCAGATTTGAGGGCATGTCGTATAGCTTCGTAATCAATTACATCCATAGCTTGAGATAACACGAGTTCAGGTGAGTTAGTTCTAACCAACTCGAGATTAACTAATAGAGTTTGAAGTGGTACTCGAGAAAAAACGTTTAGACAACAATTTCATTTGAGTAGATTAATATTAATCGAGAAGATGTTTCGGGGTCTGGTTTCCGTATGGTGGTTAGATTTCGACAAATTGAACAATTTTGTAGAAGGGACCAAGATTTAAAAACGAACGGAGATAGGAGAAAAATAGACGTTTTGCTGCTGAGACATAAATTTGTTACTGAGTAGAATGTGTATCTCCGAGTGTCAATATGAGAATCTTTATGAAAGAATACGGCGAGAATTAATATTTCTCCTCGAATTCCGAAACAATGCAACAACCGAAAGGATAGATACAATCTCTTAGTATCTGGTTCAATCAATTTGCTAAGTAGAAACGTATATCAATTTTGTGATAATAATAAATGAAAAGGGTTCAAGGATGTATAGATCGAG
This sequence comes from Senecio squalidus, assembly GCA_910822075.1. Taxonomy (NCBI): domain Eukaryota; kingdom Viridiplantae; phylum Streptophyta; class Magnoliopsida; order Asterales; family Asteraceae; genus Senecio; species Senecio squalidus. Next base: position 36,801,355 of record CAJVGC010000001.1, on the reverse strand, counting down.
ATAAGCGAAAAATATAACACCGTCTTCAAAATAGGGTAGGCGAGTCTTCAACTTCACATCTTCAAATCTGCACAAAGGTTCTTCTACGAGAGCGTCACGTATGGTAGAATAGAATTCTGGAATTACGAAGATCGAGAAATCGAAATGAAACAAAATAGAAATTTTTAAGTGAGGGGTGGAGTCGTACATGAATAAGAGAATGATTCCAATACTGCAACTAGATGAGGTACCCAAAGATAGACATACAAGTATGCTTCTCGTATTCATTATCATAATGGTAACACTTACATTATATTGAAGTAGAAGTATAAGAGTTTAAGTCGAATTCGATTACAAACAAGAAATGAGATTTTAAGGAAATGAAAAGTGAGAAATAGAAACTCCTTCAGCGTCGTAAGTCCTTGTGGTTCGCCGTCTTCCTTAGATGATAAGCCGATAGGTACGGGTAGTGAGACGATATGAAATAGCAAAAGATCCTAGAAAGCTTCTATATGAAGGACACCTAGTTATAGTCTAGGCCAAACCACCTAGTTCTCTATAACCATGTGCTCTGATACCAATCTGTCACACCCCACCTTTGGCGGAAACGTAGAGTGCAACACGATTGGCGATAGTCATAACACAACAGTAGTATAAAGAATATAATCTATATGAATAAGTAAATAACGTATTGTTATGACCTCGCCATACTCAAGGTATAAACCTTAGTACACGAAAATCGTCAAACACTACAACAAGAATATTCAAATGCAGTCATCAACGAACGAAAGAATACTTGGACATGCAAGTCCGAAATGAAAACCAAATGTATAATTAATAATGTACGTAAATGCAAAAGATATCCTGAGATCATCTAGAGTCCGACTCCTACATCCAAGTCCTATGCCTGCACATTGCCTGAAATAAAAAGCTTAAAATGTCAACACAAAGGTTGAGCGAGTTCACTGAGTAATTTAAGTAAAACAGTTTAATTGATTTACGTAAAATAAAGAATGTTTCTATAAAAAGAAGTTTCCATTTATAGAAAGTTTCCTGAAATAGAAAGTGAGTCTCAAAATAGTAATAAGTTCAAATAGTGTAACTAATGCATATAAATGTAAAAACAGCAACGCACATCAGTAAGTCCTTCTACTGATCGTCAGTAATTACCTTAACTGACATGAAGTGTATCGGTAGTTACCTTAACTTATAGAATGTATGTGTCAGTAGTTACCTTAACTGACTGAATGTCTTACGGGTCCGTGGGGAATGGTCCACACAGTAAGACTAAGCATGAATTGACCATTTAGCCCTTTGGCACAATAGTCTGACTGTCACTAGTAAGTACACTCTACTAGTATGTATGTATGTATATGGGGGGGGGGGGGGGGGTCACTACCAACGTAGTCACAGTATAGCAATTATCACATTTGAAAACAGTTTTTTAAATGCATTAGGTTTTTGTTACACTTTTGTAATTGTTTTGTTTCTCATAACATTTCATAATGAAAAATAGTTTAGGTAAGCTTTGTCTTCCCCCAATTTGCACAAATAAGTGAAAACAGTAAAAATGTAGGGGCAATGAACTCACCTTATCGAGTGAGCTTCTGTAAGCGGTAGTGTGTGTATATGGTGTAGTAAGTTGGTCACAACTAGAGTCCTCACTAGTCCTAGAGCTCCCCTAGATAAAAGTATAAACATATAAGAATAGTATTTGACGGTTAACGACTTTGAATTAAACAATGAATTTTTCAGCGAACACATAGGTTCACTAAAACTGGGATATCTACGGTTCTAGGAGGAATTGGACGTTGACGGAAACATATTTGAAAACTAGACACCGAGAGATACGTTTTAGACTAAGACATCATTATAAAAGAGTTCGTTACGAATACGATATGGTAAAAACAAAACTGGTTATCTAAACTGTCCGAAAACGTTAATTCTTAAAGATTTTGAGTTTATTACCTTAAAGTGTCGTAATATTTAGGTGTAGAGAATATAAACATTTTTATTACTTTTTAAACTTGTTATTAACTTAGTGTAATCCCAATTAATCATTCTTATGGTTGTCTAAGTGGTTACACGAAACAGATTAATGAACCTAGACATATTACTCAAAATAATCAAATTAGACCCCTAGCTGGTATTTTACGTTTTTAGGAAAAACTATAAGGATTTAGGAAAAGAAATTTACGTTTTTGAAAACTAGACTCTGAGACCTATAACTTATGTTCAGGTCATAAAATCAAAATTCTCAGTTTAAATTATATAAAAACGTGCATGAATACAGATTACAACGGAAAGTACCCCCAAAAATGTCCAAATACAAGATTGTACGAAATTACGATAAAACGAAAAGATACGAATAACGAAATTCAACCACGCAGTTATATACGAGAAATATAAACAACCACGAAATTAAAATATACGAAATAAAGAATAATTGGCAAAACAAACGCCACCAAAAACAAAAACGCAAACAGAATAAGAAAGGTGATTTACCGTTAGTCGTAATGGTTATACAATCGGGAGTCGATTACCGTTATGACTTGAAATCGCTTGAATAGAGACTCGAGATCTGTAATAATACAAGGATGTCTAAAATTAGAATTACCACTAAACTTATGTATCAAAACGGTTTCAATTCAAATTGGCATGAAATATGACAAAGGTAAATTACTCGGATTTACTAGTAATAATGAACGGAATGGAAATAGATTGGAAACCCGACTACAAACCTTTTAAGGCACGATGAAGGAACTTTATTCCCGCTGTCCAAAACTCAATTCCAATATGAAATTCGCCTTCCCAAATCGGTTTTAGTCCCTAGCACGAAACAATGTAAAATTAGGGTTTTACGGTAGAATTTTCGACACGATACTAAAACACGAAAGATGACACAATTACTAACAAGTACCTTAACGAAAAGTCTCGGTAAAGTTCTGAATATGATGGTTACGGGCTTTAGAGGGACTGAAATTTGAGTAGCACTTTCCCGTTATCACTTTCGTCTAAAATAGCATAACAACTCGAAAACAAACCAACGTTAACAACCAAACGGAATAGATTTCAAGGAAAAGACTATGGATCGATTTTTACCTTATTATATCTCGGATTTATGATGAATCATTCGTATGGTGGCTGTAGAAGATCAACAACCGAAACATCAAAAGCAAAAAACGAATCTTTAGAAACCCTAATTAGGGTTTCGGCGAAAAAAACAAAACCAAAGAATGAAACTCGATTACCTGCTTATGGTTTGGATTTGACAAAGCCAGGGGTTGTTTGCTCGGGGTTGGGATGCTGTAGAAAGAGGATTACGAGCAGAACATTAGCAAACGATTTCTATCACTCCGCCATGTATGTTTCGGCTGAAACCAAAACAAAAGAAGAAAGAAAAGTCCGAATTCTGGTACCTTATGAACAGTCCCGATGAAGGTGAAGAAAGCTTCGGATTCTCCTTGTTGGTTGGTGCAAAGATGACGAAGAGATGGATGAGAAACACTGGTCGGCCGTTTGGAAGAGAAGGGGGGGGGGGGGGGGGGGCGAATTAATGTTTCAAACAAGTGACGGGAAAAGAAATGGGGGGTTTAGGCGCCGGTTAGAGAAAAAAAAAGAGTTAGGGTTTTTAGTTTATTTGTTTAAATGGGTTTAGGTTTAGTTTATGGATAATTACTAATGGGTTTTTGGTTTAGTGATAAATTAAAACTAGGCCAAAGCCCGATCTTATGGTCACTTAAAACCGTTACCCAATATCACTCGTTGCAAGAGAATTAGAAAGTGAATGTCCAACGAGACGTAGAAATTAAAGTGATAGACGTATATTAAACCGAGCGATAAATAAGAATTTAACAAAAGTCTATAATTAAAGGTTCTTACACGAGATATAACCTTAAATATACACAAGCCCGATATTAGTACGAAAACATAATTTCTCGCTAAATCATCTAGGAGCTCGACTAGTGGAACTAACTATTGTGCACCTAACTAATACTATAGCATCACATATAGAGTATACTCACATGTCACTAGGAATCATTATACATAAAAGAAGATGTAAGTTCTTTTTATAAAAAATTTTGTAAACCCGGTAAGAGCATACGGCATACTAGACTAATCTGAGTCAGAAAAGTGACGGTTGTCACAGTATTCCCCACTTAAAAGAATTTCGTCCCGAAATTCAAGTGGTATAACTGTTGACAGAAGCATCAATCGAAAATGAGTATCTAAGGGGGCTTTCGTACAACAAATCCTCAAGATTCGCTCAAGAAGTGTGTCATGAATTTAAACACTGATTAGAAAAGTTTGAATTTCCGTCCGATACTAGAACAGATACGCGTTAGAATATATTTATAATTACGTCTAATTATAAACACATTCTACATGTACGTTCACATTACCATAACAGTTCATAGGTGGTTTGTGTAAGCGCTTAATGTCACTCGTATAACAATGCACAAGCTTCAGTTCCATAGAGAGTATGAATCCAGGTAGATACATGGTAAACGATAAGTTCTCCATTATGTTGGCCAGACATAACTTAAAACTCTTCATTAAGTATCATTTATAGAATTTGGTATGTAACACTTAATTGTTGAAACACATTCAACAATAGAAGTCACGGGTCACGGTTAACGAACAAAATCGTTGGTCACAAAAGAATCTCACGTAATCGATATAATAGTGAAATAATTTCATAAGTAATACGAAAGGGCATTGAAAGCGAAAAGCTACGCGCAAGTTTGAAAATTAAAATAGAATTAAAAGGTTTTATCAGATCGCGTATAACAACCAGTTTCCTCTTATGTTGATCAGACACAAGAGAATTCCTATCATTACCTGCGAGTGATTATCACTGAATATGAAATACCGAATTACAAATAAGATCAACAAAGCAGAGATTTAGGAAAACGAAGTCAATGGAACGAATTTTGAATCATCAGAGAGTTGAATATATAACTAGATTGAATACTAGTAGCTGAGGAAAAAGAAAATCTCGAGTTAAAGAATATCTCAAGTTTGTATCCTAAACAGAAAGTAATAAGAGTATATTTGTAGGGAACTTTGAATCAAACGAGTTGCATTAGGATGATTGTTGTGTAGTGCGTAAATCGACTGAATTCCACAAGTCTATACCAGCGTTTGGTGTCATTGTAAAATTTCAGTAACATATATGAATGCACTAATAGAAAAGTTTACATGTTGTATGCGTCTAAACGGTATCATGGATCATAAGATTCAAGCGACTTATATCAAGAAAGAATATCGCTGCAAGTATTATCTACTTTCGGAAATCTCCAAGTTACATCGAGGTGGACATGAAAAGCTGTCAAAATAGCGAACTCAGAATAATGAAATGAATTAGTATTTTAATGTACAATACGCTTGCAATTTATCTCGAGATGTCCTAAGTCTAAGGCAAAGGGCAATGTCGGTTGAAGGTTTCAGTGCTGAATGAAAGTCGTATGGGTATCAATGAGGTACGAGCTATTGAGTTTTCAACTGATAATGGTTAATCTCCTCGTGGGTATGTATAAGAATAAGGTTTCAAGAATCACACGCGATAAAGAAATAGTCGTCAGATGTCACCGTCTTCTGTCTCAAGTCACATCTAAAGTCACTTCGAGGTTTCGATAAGAACTGCGATGATAAAGAATTCAAGGATAAAGTTTAGCTCGGAAAACTATCTACTGTAGAACGCTCATAGAAGTTGTGGATACAATCAAGGAGGGATATTCTTAAATCATACGAAATCGGATATAATGAAGTTTGGGAAATCAAATTCTTCTCGTACTAGAATATATGTCTTACCGAAGGAACGTGTCGAAGGTCACAATTATATTGGAACTGGATAGGTATAAATCAAAGTAGAAATCTTCTTTTGTAACCGAATGTGAAGTAGATGGAAATTGCTCGAAGTAGTTGAGAATACGCTAGAGTTGACAAAGGCATCGTCTTAGAGAACATCTGATTTGATTGAGAAACAAAGGAAAGAGTTTTCACGGGTTTGTATAGACTGAATGATAAGGAAATCAACTAGTTTACAACTCCTAATGGTTTTTAGTAGCATTGACTTTCTATGAAGGTACTCGACCAATATCAGCGGTAGTAGTATGTGAAAATCTCACATGGTTTCGAGATGATTGGTTATCAACTGATTGGTAAAAATCTAGAATCGGATAGTTTATCTCCTCGGGGAGGCGAATACATCACGAGTAAACTTTCAGGGCGAAAACGATAAGTTCGCATCACAGGAATTAGTTTCGGCTTGAGCGATTTTCACGAATAAAAGTGATTGTGAAAAAGGGATAGAAGAATCCAGATTTGAGGGCATGTCGTATAGCTTCGTAATCAATTACATCCATAGCTTGAGATAACACGAGTTCATGTGAGTTAGTTCTAACCAACTCGAGATTAACTAATTGAGTTTGAAGTGGTACTCGAGAAAGAACGTTTAGACAACAATTTCATTTGAGTAGATTAATATTAATCGAGAAGATGTTTCGGGGTCTGGTTTCCGTATGGTGGTTAGATTTCGACAAATTGAACAATTTTGTAGAAGGGACCAAGATTTGAAAACGAACGGAGATAGGAGAAAAATAGACGTTTTGCTGCTGAGACATAAATTTGTTACTGATTAGAATGTGTATCTCCGAGTGTCAATATGAGAATCTTTATGAAAGAATACGGCGAGAATTAATATTTCTCCTCGAATTCCGAAACAATGCAACAACCGAAAGGATAGATACAATCTCTTAGTATCTGGTTCAATCAATTTGCTAAGTAGAAACGTATATCAATTTTGTGATAATAATAAATGAAAAGGGTTCAAGGATGTATAGATCGAGATAAGCGAAAAATATAACACCGTCTTCAAAATAGGGTAGGCGAGTCTTCAACTTCACATCTTCAAATCTGCACAAAGGTTCTTCTACGAGAGCGTCACGTATGGTAGAATAGAATTCTGGAATTACGAAGATCGAGAAATCGAAATGAAACAAAATAGAAATTTTTAAGTGAGGGGTGGAGTCGTACATGAATAAGAGAATGATTCCAATACTGCAACTAGATGAGGTACCCAAAGATAGACATACAAGTATGCTTCTCGTATTCATTATCATAATGGTAACACTTACATTATATTGAAGTAGAAGTATAAGAGTTTAAGTCGAATTCGATTACAAACAAGAAATGAGATTTTAAGGAAATGAAAAGTGAGAAATAGAAACTCCTTCAGCGTCGTAAGTCCTTGTGGTTCGCCGTCTTCCTTAGACGATAAGCCGATAGGTACGGGTAGTGAGACGATATGAAATAGCAAAAGATCCTAGAAAGCTTCTATATGAAGGACACCTAGTTATAGTCTAGGCCAAACCACCTAGTTCTCTATAACCATGTGCTCTGATACCAATCTGTCACACCCCACCTTTGGCGGAAACGTAGAGTGCAACACGATTGGCGATCGTCATAACACAACAGTAGTATAAAGAATATAATCTATATGAATAAGTAAATAACGTATTGTTATGACGTCGCCATACTCAAGGTATAAACCTTAGTACACGAAAATCGTCAAACACTACAACAAGAATATTCAAATGCAATCATCAACGAACGAAAGAATACTTGGACATGCAAGTCTGAAATGAAAACCAAATGTATAATTAATAATGTACGTAAATGCAAAAGATATCCTGAGATCATCTAGAGTCCGACTCCTACATCCAAGTCCTATGCCTGCTCATTGCTTGAAAAAAAAAGCTTAAAATGTCAACACAAAGGTTGAGCGAGTTCACTGAGTAATTTAAGTAAAACAGTTTAATTGATTTACGTAAAATAAAGAATGTTTCTATAAAAAGAAGTTTCCATTTATAGAAAGTTTCCTGAAATAACAAGTGAGTCTCAAAATAGTAATAAGTTCAAATAGTGTAACTAATGCATATAAATGTAAAAACAGCAACGCACAACAGTAAGTCCTTCTACTGATCGTCAGTAATTACCTTAACTGACATGAAGTGTATCGGTAGTTACCTTAACCGATAGAATGTATGTGTCAGTAGTTACCTTAACTGACTGAATGTCTTACGGGTCGGTGGGGAATGGTCCACACAGTAAGACTAAGCATGAATTGACCATTTAGCCCTTTGGCACAATAGTCTGACTGTCACTAGTAAGTACACTCTACTAGTATGTATGTATGTATATGGGGGGGGGGGGGGTCACTACCAACGTAGTCACAGTATAGCAATCATCACATTTGAAAACAGTTTTTTAAATGCATTAGGTTTTTGTTACACTTTTGTAATTGATTTGTTTCTCAAAACATTTCATAATGAAAAATAGTTTAGGTAAGCTTTGTCTTCCCCCAATTTGCACAAATAAGTGAAAACAGTAAAAATGTAGGGGCAATGAACTCACCTTATCGAGTGAGCATCTGTAAGCGGTAGTGTGTGTATATGGTGTAGTAAGTTGGTCACAACTAGAGTCCTCACTAGTACTAGAGCTCCCCTAGATAAAAGTATAAACATATAAGAATAGTATTTGACGGTTAACGACTTTGAATTAAACAATGAATTTTTCAGCGAACACATAGGTTCACTAAAACTGGGATATCTACGGTTCTAGGAGGAATTGGACGTTGACGGAAACATATTTGAAAACTAGACACCGAGAGCTACGTTTTAGGCTAAGACATCATTATAAAAGAGTTCGTTACGAATAAGATATGGTTAAAACAAAACTGGTTATCTAAACTGTCCGAAAACGTTATTCTTAAAGATATTGAGTTTATTACCTTAAAGTGTCGTAATATTTAGGTGTAGACTATATAAATATTTTTATTACTTTTTAAACTTGTTATTAACTTAGTGTAATCCCAATTAATCATTCTTATGGTTGTCTAAGTGGTTACACGAAACAGATTAATGAACCTAGACATATTACTCAAAATAATCAGATTAGACCCCTAGCTGGTATTTTACGTTTTTAGGAAAAACTATAAGGATTTAGGAAAAGAAATTTACGTTTTTGAAAACTAGACTCTGAGACCTATAACTTATGTTCAGGTCATAAAATCCAATTCTCAGTTTAAGTTATATAAAAACGTGCATGAATACAGATTACAACGGAAAGTACCCCCAAAAATGTCCAAATACAAGATTTTAAGAAATTACGATATAACGAAAAGATACGAATAACGAAATTCAACCACGCAGTTATATACGAGAAATATAAACAACCACGCAATTAAAATATACGAAATAAAGAATAATTGGCAAAACAAACGCCACCAAAAACAAAAACGCAAACAGAATAAGAAAGGTGATTTACCGTTAGTCGTAATGGTTATACAATCGGGAGTCGATTACCGTTATGACTTGAAATCGCTTGAATAGAGACTCGAGAGATGTAATAATTCAAGGATGTCTAAAATTAGAATTACCAATAAACTTATGTATCAAAACGGTTTCAATTCAAATTGGCACGAAATATGACAAAGGTAAATTACTCGGATTTACTAGTAATAATGAACGAAATGGAAATAGATTGGAAACCCGAATACAAACCTTTTAAGGCACGATGAAGGAACTTTATTCCCGCTGTCCAAAACTCGATTCCAGTATGAAATTCGCCTTCCCAAATCGGTTTGTAGTCCCTAGCACGAAACAATGTAAAATTAGGGTTTTACGGTAGAATTTTCGACACGATACTAAAACACGAAAGATGACACAATTACTAACAAGTACCTTAACGAAAAGTCTCGGTAAAGTTCTGAATATGATGGTTACGGGCTCTAGAGGGACTGAAATTTGAGTAGCACTTTCCCGTTATCACTTTCGCCTAAAATAGCATAACAACTCGAAAACAAACCAACGTTAACAACCAAACGGAATAGATTTCAAGGAAAAGACTATGGATCGATTTTTACCTTATTATATCTCGGATTTATGATGAATCATTCGTATGGTGGCTGTAGAAGATCAACAACCGAAACATCAAAAGCAAAAAACGAATCTTTAGAAACCCGAATTAGGGTTTCGGCCAAAAAAAACAAAACCAAATAATGAAACTCGATTACCTGCTTATGGTTTGGATTTGACAAAGCCAGGGGTTGTTTGCTCGGGGTTGGGATGCTGTAGAAAGAGGATTACGAGTAGAACATTAGCAAACGATTTCTATCACTCCACCATGTATGTTTCGGCTGAAACCAAAACAAAAGAAGAAAGAAAAGTCCGAATTCTGGTACCTTATGAACAGTCCCGATGAAGGTGAAGAAAGCTTCGGATTCTCCTTGTTGGTTGGTGCAAAGATGACGAAGAGATGGATGAGAAACACTGGTCGGCTGTTTGGAAGAGAAGGGGGGGGTGTGGGCGAATTAGGGTTTCAAACAAATGACGGGAAAAGAAATGGGGGGTTTAGGCGCCGGTTAGAGAAAAAAAAAAGAGTTAGGGTTTTTAGTTTATTTGTTTAAATGGGTTTAGGTTTAGTTTATGGATAATTACTAATGGGTTTTTTGTTTAGTGATAAATTAAAACTAGGCCAAAGCCCGATCTTATGGTCACTTAAAACCGTTACCCAATATCACTCGTTGCAAGAGAATTAGAAAGTGCATGTCCAACGAGACGTAGAAATTAAAGTGATAGACGTATATTAAACCGAGCGATAAATAAGAATTTAACAAAAGTCTATAATTAAAGGTTCTTACACGAGATATAACCTTAAATATACACAAGCCCGATATTAGTACGAAAACATAATTTCTCGCTAAATCATCTAGGAGCTCGACTAGTGGAACTAACTATTGTGCACCTAACAAATACTATAGCATCACATATAGAGTATACACACATGTCACAAGGAATCATTATACATAAAAGAAAATGTAAGTTCTTTTTATAAAAAATTTTGTAAACCCGCTAAGAGCATACGGCATACTAGACTAATCTGAGTAAGAAAAGTGACGGTTGTCACACAAGGGCTACGAATAACTCACTGATAATGCTTCAGCAAACAATTATCGAGTACACCAACACAGAGTTACAACTCCACCGCCTAAGTGCCTTAAAACAATAAACAACATAGTCTCAGTATCTCTATAAGTCAGGTCCGGTTTAGCCTTGTCGGTTAAGATTTAGTTAAATAAGATAATCCAAATATTGATAAGTTTAAATGAGGTGACATATTTAAAAGGCGATGTTCCGCGTCAAACAGGACCGCTCGGAAAGATATCGGCATTCCACGTCATAATCGTCAACTGGAAAAGAATGATAATCCGAATCGAAAGCAACTACTAGGAGTATCGGTTAATAAAATATCGTTACCAAGTTTCGTTAGATCGACCAAGGTCAACGGCAAAAATGTTGACTTGGTCAAAGTCAAACGTCAGGAATGTTGACTTTATGAAAGTCAAAGTCAACCATAAAAATCTAACTTTGACACTTAGGATAATTTAAAGTCTTAAATTTTCAAAATATAAGAGTAATAAAATTTTAAAAACCATTTTACCAAGATTTTGTCGTAAAAACGCCATTTGATGATTTTAGATTACGAACGAGTTATGTAACGAAGGTTTATTTGTTAAACGAGGTTAAAACATCCGTTTTAAGTAATATTATGACATTCATAAATATGTTGGCGTCTTTGAGTCCAAAGACGATGTTATTATGTAATATATTACTTTTATGCACAAGTTTACTTATATAAGTGATTATAGTCGTAAAAGTCGTGAAATGAATTTCGGCAGCGCTTCCGCATCGTAGATTATTAGTCCAAAACCGTACACTTTCCCGCTTGTAAAAATTTGTATTTTTAAGAGCATTTAAGCATTTCTCATAATATATAATATGATTATAAGTTAAATACGTTACTTATGGTTAAACTCACGTTTTAACGTATTTTAGTCCAATGTTGTCCAAATCCGATAATACCAAGTGTTGGTCTAATAATTATTCCTAACCATTTTTCAAGGCTAAAACCGAACATATGAAAAATGAGGAAATTGGAAGAAAGTCAATTCTTACCGATAACAACCGCAATTTAGCAAGCCATGAACCCGGGGAAAAATCCTTTGATGGTGTGGGGATGAGATTTCTAACTCCAAAACACAATACACCAACCGTTAATACCGGTTCTTAAGATAACGAGCTTACGGTTACGAATAACAGCGAAACAAAACGAGAACACACAAATAACACTTTCGTGTTTAGTAAATCGTCTTTTGATGGTAGATTTGGACATGCAAGTTATAATATATTCAAAAACACTTTCAAATAACACTTTTGTAAAGCTTTTCCAACCATTTAATCAAGATCCATACACATTTTCATAAAAACTCGATTTTCATGGATTATTTACCATCAAACTTTGTTAAAACTCATTTCTTTAGTTAGATCATACATGCATCGAATAAAACTTAGAAAATACGGAGAGTTTAAGTCATTATACCCCAAAGAAAGTGAAGATGTGAAGATCAAGCAAGATGTGATGAAAATCCTTGATGTGAGACGGTGATTTCGACCCGAAAATGTTACAACCCAAAGTAAACCTCCAAAGGATGAGCAAACTCTACTCCTCTAGATGAAAACAACACTTTTATGGTGGTGAAATATGTGGTTAAAGTCTGGAATCACAGCCACAAGAAGAAGTTTGGATGAAAGGAATGTTTATGTTTGTGTGTTTTAAGCTTCAAAGAGAAGAGAGAGTGTGAGTTTTGTGTGTGTAAATTATGAAATGAAAATGAGACTCAACCAAGGGGTGTTAGCAACAAGTTCTGGACCCAAAAAGGCCTTAGGCCAAGTACCAACCTGGAACAAATAACTTAGGCCCGTTAAAGAAAGATTGCAAAAGTTGAAAAACACAAGAATGCTGATCTGCACCCAAATGCGGCGCATTGGGTGCAGAATGCGGCGCATTCTGGCCTCCAACAGTTACAATTCGTTTTCCGTTTAAGTTATCGTTACGCACGTTCGTTTGTTAAGGTTCCCGATTGTTTTACATATGAACTTAGGCAAGTTCATTATAGGTATTCTTGGTATTATGATTCATTATGTGATTTGATTTAAATTCCAAAATGGAAATACATACTTCTCGGTATAAGCATAAACACGAGCAAAGCATGATTTCTTAAGGATAGGGATACGTTAACCGACAAATTTGGCATAAACCTCCTAACTTATTTCCATGAGCATACTAACTATTTGGCACTTAAATAAACATCAACTTACGTCTCAAGGGACGAATCATAATAATCACATAAAACCAGATTCTCATCAATAAGCCGTGAGTAAAACAAAAAGAAATACAAGGGTCAAAACAATTGCGAATAATATTAAAATAATAACGATAACTCAAGTACCTCAAATAGACGGGGCTTCACAGCCTCCCCCAGTAAAAAGAATTTCGTCCTCGAAATTACTATTGAGCATCGCTACCAGAAAAGAGATGGGGATATTTCCGCTGCATTTCATCCTCCCGTTCCCACGTAAACTCTCCTCCAAACTTAGAGTTCCATCGGACATTAACAATAGGAATCCGACTCCGCCGCAAACGCTTGACCTCTCGGTCAACGATTTCCACCGGCTCCTCTATGACGTGAAGCGAATCATCCAAGCGTAGTTTCTCCAAAGGGACAATCAACGACTCGTCAGCAGGACAATTCTTGAGACGCGATACATGAAAAACGTTGTGCACACCACTCAACTCAGGTGGCAACTCAAGACGATAAGCCACCGGTCCAACACGAGACAAAATTCTAAACGGACCCGTAAAACGTGGACATAACTTGCTGCGTTTCTCAAAACGAAACACGCCCTTCCAAGGAGAAACCTTCAATAACACCATATCGGCGACCTTGAATTCCAAAGGCTTCCGACGCAAATCCGCGTACTTTTTCTGGCGATCTCTCGCGGCTACCAGACGATCCTTGATCCTAAAGATCTTATTAGTCGTCTCTTGGATCAGCTCGGGACCCGTAACCTGGCTATCACCAATCTCAGCCCAACAGAGTGGAGACCTACACTTCCGACCGTAGAGAGCTTCAAAGGGCGCGCAATTAATGCTGGAGTGGTAACTATTGTTGTACGAAAACTCGACCAACGGTAAATTTCTATCCCAACTCCCGCCAAAATCTAAAACACACGCGCGTAGCATATCTTCCAACGTCTGAATCGTGCGCTCACTCTGCCCATCGGTCTGAGGGTGATAAGCCGTGCTATTATCCAATCGAGTGCCCAAAGCTCGCTGTATCGTCTGCCAAAACCTCGAAGTAAACCGCGCGTCGCGATCGGAAATAACGGACACATGAATGCCATGCTTGGCCACGATCTCATCAATATATAATCTAGATAACTTCTCTATTCGGTAATCTTCTCGAATAGGCAGAATATGCGCTGACTTAGTCAGCCTATCAACGATGACCCAAATGGTATCATAACCTCCTGAAGACCTAGGAAGCTTCGTAACAAAATCCATTGTGATATTTTCCCACTTCCACTGTGGGATTTTCGGCTGCTGAAGAAGGCCAGAAGGCTTCTGATTCTGAGCCTTCACTTTAGAGCAGGTCAAACATCTGCCTACCTATTCGGCAATCGCACTCTTCATTCCGGGCCACCAGTAAAAATCTTTAAAGTCGTGGTACATCTTATCCGCTCCGGGATGAACAGAGTAATTAGACTTGTGACCTTCATCCAATATCAACTGCCTAAGACCGACGGGAACCCAAATACGGTCCAAGAAATACAATACCCCGTCGTCTTTTGGCTCCAACTGTCGAGCCAAACCAAATAATCCTTCATCCTTCAGACAATCCTCGGTGAGAGCCTCCTGCTGAGCCTGAATAATACGAGTCTTTAAACTCGACTGAATAGAAACCACCATAGCGCGAACTCTCACCGGCTTAACCGATTCCTTGCGACTTAACGCATCGGCTACTACATTCGGTTTACCCGGATGATAACGAATTTCGCAATCATAGTCGTTAGGAAATTCCACCCATCGGCGTTGCCTCATATTCAACATCTTTTGATTAAAGATATGTTGTAACGACTTATGATCGGTGAACACAGTACACTTAGTACCGTACAGGTAATGGCGCCAAACTTCAAAGCAAAAACCACCGCGCCTAACTCCAAATCATGGGTCATGTAGTTCTTCTCATGAATCTTTAACTGACGAGAGGCATAGGCAATGACCTTTCCGTTCTGCATCAGTACGCACCCGAGTCCCTTATGCGAAGCACCGCATTATACAACAAAATTTTCGGTACCCTCGGGAAGACTCAAGATAGGAGCATCACACAACCACTTCTTTAATAACTGAAAAGCTTCTTCCTGCTCGGCACCCCAAATAAACTCCTCGTTCTTCTGGGTCAACTTCGTCATAGGCGAGGCTATCTTCGAAAAATTCTCGATAAAGCGACGATAGTAACCTGCCAGATCCAAGAATGAACGGATCTCGGTGGGTGTCTTAGGAGCAACCCATTCTCTGACGGCCTTAATCTTGGCAGAATCAACGTGGATGCCTTCCTTGCTAACCACATGGCCAAGAAATTGGACCTCAGGTAACCAAAACTCGCATTTCGAGAACTTAGCGTAAAGCTGCTCCTTCCTGAGCAACTCCAACACTATTCTCAAGTTCTCCTCGTGCTCCTCACGGCTACGAGAATAAAACAGAATATCATCGATGAACACTATCACAAACTTATCGAGGTACGGACGACATATACGGTTCATCATTTCCATAAACGCTGCAGGCGCATTCGTGAGGCCGAATGGCATGACTAAAAACTCATAATGACCGTATCGCGTGCGAAAAGCAGTCTTCG
>CAJVGC010000001.1:36713040-36785456 GCA_910822075.1 Senecio squalidus | reverse complement strand
TTTTCATTTGCTTCCAACGGTCGTTGTTGACGTGAAAGATCGATATTTTGCCGATCGACCCTTTTCTGGCGCGGAACATCGTCTTCTTAATTCGTCATCCTTATTCGACTTATTAATCGTTGGAATATTATAGTTAACCTAATCTTAACCGACAAGGCTAAACCGGACCTAGACTTATAGAGATACTGAGACTATGTTGTTTATTGTTTTAAGGCACTTAGGGGGTGGAGTTGTAACTCTGTGTTGGTGTACCCGATATTTGTTTGCCGAAGCTTTATCTGTGAGTTATTCGTAGCCCTTGTCTTAAATACTTTTGGGCTGTAAAGCGTATTTTGAACTGTGTGTGTATTTTTAAACTGTCTGCATAAGTGCGGGAACATTACTGATTATCTTGTTTACCCAGTGAATTTGGTCTGCCTTAGTTTTAAGCGTTTAAGCCATGGTGGCTCCCCTCTAATACACTCGTTAAGATTTTGCCCGTGGTTCATATGTATAGATCTGTATTGGGTTATGTACCTAACCCGCATTCCTCTGTAGGCTGTTACTACGAGCGGATGTTATGACCTTCATTTTAAACTGTATGATTAAACTGTTTGCCTTTGGTTTAACGCACCTTAGGATAGGGGATTAAACTGATTGGTTCAGGTTCGAGATGTATGACTACTTAGGCATAGTACCTTTCACTTTTGGATGAACACAAGATATATGATTTTGAACTTACTCTGTTTACGGAAATTTATCGATGGGTCACTTTTACTTTAAAATTTGCGAATAATTCACCAACATGTTGTTGATGTCGTTTTAACGCTTTGTAGGAAACTAAGGATTCCTGTTGATCATGCCATTTGTGCTTTTGGGATATCTGTCTTGTGTATTTTCGGAACTTGCGATACTTGTTGAAATGTCCTTGATGTTCCACTTTGTTATGTTTGTAATACATTCGTACTCGGGGATTTGACGCTTTTGAATTTGTAATGTATTTTGTAAACACTTGGCATGATTAATGTTATTTTGATGTTGGTTTATTGGTTGTATTTTTGTAATCTTGACTCTTGATATTATAACTGGAACATTCCGTGTTTCCGCTATAAGCGGGGTGTGACAGAAGTTGGTATCAGAGCCAAAGGTTATAGCGAACCGAGTGATTTTAACTGAGTAAATCACTTGGACTATGACCATAGGCTTTTTGAATCGATTTTCTCTGATTGCAATGTGTGCACTATTTTTCATACGTGTTTATTTCGCGTTGTTATTTGTGGCGTTTGGCCTTGTTTTTGCACACATTTGCTGATCGAATTTCTTTCCTTTTTATTTTAGGACGATGGCGCCTAAGAGGAGAGTTGCGACACGAAGTTCTGCTAGACGTGCTACTGCGAACGCGAGGGCTAATACCGCGAATCAGAATGCGAGAGCGAATACGTCGAATGCGAGAAGGAACAATGTGGAGAATGATACGAATCCTGACATGGCTCAGATGATTGCTCAGCAGCTAGCGGCGATGATGCCCGAGCTTGTAGCTCAACTCCGAGAGGGCACCGCCCAAGGTAATGGTTCAGGTTCTGGAAATCCCGAGCCGGTTGTTAATAATGAGGGTCCTGAGCCGAACATTAATAATGAGGGTCCCGAAGTCGTGATTACTGGATCAGGTAGAGCAGAGGGCTCAGCTCGACGCGCTGGTTGCACATTGAAGACTTTTATGAGCTGTAAGGCCGCAGAGTACCGAGGCAATGAGGGAGCGACTGGAACGCTCCAGTGGATGGAAAAGATGGAATCTATCTTCGATGCTATTGACTGTGCGGACAAAGATCGAGTCCGATTTGATGCGTTTGTATTTCAGGGAACAACTCTGACTAGGTGGAACTCGGTCGTGAATGTGCGAGGCCGAGCGGAGATTAACACCATGACTTGGGAACAACTAAAGGAGCTAATGATCATTGAGTATGTACCTGAATCCGAGATTCAGAAGTTGGAAGATGAATTGTGGAACTTGACCATGGTTGGGTCAGACATCCAGGGATACACAACGCGTTTTCACGCCTTGTCCCAACTAGTTCCCCACTTGGTTCGACCGGAGCTCAAGCGAATCGGTCGGTACACTCACGGATTACCCCCAGCAATCCGTAAGAGTGTCCTATCCAGCAAACCGAGCACATTTCTGAGCGCGGTTGAGATTGCGATTACCTTGACTCAGAATGCGGTCCGAGATGGTGAGTTACCCCCGATGATAGTGAAGCAAAACTCAGGAGCGAAACGGGGTGGTGGAAACCGCAATGAGGATTCAAGGAAAAGGTTTAAAAGGAATGATGCTCCTCAAGTTGTGAAATCTTATGCTGCTGTGGCATCGGGTACCCAGAGTAAATACCCAAAGTGTGATCGGTGTGGAAGGCACCACACCAAAGAAGTTTCTTGTTGGGTATGTGGTAGGTGCAAGAAGTTAGGGCACACTGAAAATTTGTGTAAGACCCCGAAGGGCAATTGCTACGAATGTGGATCCCCCGAGCATCGTAAGGACAAGTGTCCTAAGTTAGCTGCAGCTGGTAACGCTCCTCGTGGTAGAGCGTTTGTTATGGGAGCCAAGGAGGCTCAGCAGGATCCACACGTTGTTACAGGTACCTTCCTCATTTGTGGTCGACATGCGTTTATTTTATTTGATTCTGGTGCGGATAGAAGTTTTATATCAGATGAGTTTAGGACTATGATTCCCTGTAAGTCTATACCTTTAGTACCCTCCTTTGAGATTGAATTGGCTGATGGCGAGTTTTTGCATGCGTCCGAGTTACTTTCCGACTGTAGTGTTAGTTTCGACGACCACTCTTTTCCTATCGACTTAATTCCGATTAGGTTAGGTAGTTTCGACGTGATTATCGGCATGGACTAGTTAGAGACGCATCGTGCGGAGATCGTATGTTTTGACAAGATGATCCGTATTCCGTTACCGCATGGAGAGCCGCTATTAGTTCAAGGAAATAAGGCAGGGAAGCGCCTCAAGATTGTCTCGTGTATGAAGGTTCGGGAATACATCAAGCGGGACTGTTCACTCTTTCTTGCACATCTTGTGAAGAAGGATAACACTGAGAAGCTGGAGGAGAAGCCAGTAGTGTGTGATTTCCCCAACGTGTTCCCAGAGGATTTACCTGGTTTACCGCCTAGACGTGAAGTAGAGTTTAGGATCGACTTGGTTCCCGGAGCAGCGCCAGTGGCAAAGGCTCCTTATCGGTTAGCACCTTCGGAGATGTTAGAACTTTCTAAGCAGATCCAGGAGTTAGTGGATAAAGGCTTCATTAGACCGAGTTTGTCTCCGTGGGGCGCGCCGGTACTCTTTGTAAAGAAGAAGGATGGTTCGATGAGATTGTGTATAGATTACCGAGAGCTGAATAAGCTGACAGTAAAGAACCGCTATCCTTTACCTCATATAGATGACTTGTTTGATCAGCTTCAAGGTTCATGTTTCTTTTCTAAGATTGATTTACGGTCCGGTTACCATCAGTTGAGAGTGCTAGAGGAGGACGTTCCGAAGACTGCTTTTCGGACGCGATACGGGCATTATGAGTTTTTAGTGATGCCATTCGGTCTCACGAATGCGCCTGCAGCTTTTATGGAAATGATGAACCGTATCTGCCGTCCTTACCTCGATAAGTTTGTGATCGTTTTCATCGATGATATTCTAGTTTATTCTCGTAGCCGTGCGGAGCACGAGGAGCACTTGAGAATAGTGTTGGAGTTGCTCAGGAAGGAGCAGCTTTACACTAAGTTCTCGAAGTGTGAGTTTTGGTTATCTGAGGTTCAATTTCTTGGCCACGTGGTTAGCAAGGAAGGCATCCACGTTGACCCT
Organism: Senecio squalidus; assembly: GCA_910822075.1. Classification (NCBI taxonomy): domain Eukaryota; kingdom Viridiplantae; phylum Streptophyta; class Magnoliopsida; order Asterales; family Asteraceae; genus Senecio; species Senecio squalidus. The sequence continues at coordinate 36,781,624 of CAJVGC010000001.1, read as the reverse complement.
GCCAAGATTAAGGCCGCAGAGATTGGGTTGCTCCTAAGACACCCACCGATATCCGTTCATTCTTGGGTCTGGCAGGTTATTACCGTCGCTTTATTGAGAATTTTTCGAAGATAGCCTCACCTATGACGAAGTTGACCCAGAAGAACGAGGAGTTTATTTGGGGTGCTGAGCAGGAAGAAGCTTTTCAGTTGTTAAAGAAGCGATTGTGTGATGCTCCTATTTTGAGTCTTCCCGAGGGTACCGAAAATTTTGTTGTATATTGCGATGCTTCGCATAAGGGACTCGGGTGCGTACTGATGCAGAATGGAAAGGTCATTGCCTATGCCTCTCGTCAGTTAAAGATTCATGAGAACAACTACACGACCCATGATTTGGAGTTAGGCGCGGTGGTTTTTTCTTTAAAGATTTGGCGCCATTACCTGTACGGTACTAAGTGTATTGTGTTTACCAATCATAAGTCGTTACAGCACATCTTTGACCAAAAGATGTTGAATATGAGGCAACGCCAATGGGTGGAATTGCTTAACGACTATGATTGTGAAATTCGTTATCATCCGGGAAAGGCTAATGTTGTAGCCGATGCGTTAATTCGCAAGGAATCGGTTAAGCCGGTGAGAGTTCGCGCTATGATGGTTTCCATTCAGTCGAGTTTGAAGACTCGTATTATTCAGGCTCAGCAGGAGGCTCTCACCGAGGATCGTATGAAAGATGAAGGATTATTTAGTTTGGCACGTCAGTTGGAGCCGAAAGACGACGGGGTATTGTATTTCTTGGACCGTATTTGGGTTCCCGTCGGTCTTAGGCAGTTAATTTTGGATGAAGGTCACAAGTCGAATTACTCCGTTCATCCCGGAGCGGATAAGATGTATCACGACTTGAAAGATTTTTACTGGTGGCCCGGCATGAAGAGGGCGATTGCCGAGTATGTAGGCAAGTGTTTGACCTGTTCTAAAGTTAAGGCTCAGAATCAGAAGCCTTCTGGCCTTCTTCAGCAGCCGAAGATCCCGCAGTGGAAGTGGGAAAATATCACGATGGATTTTGTTACGAAACTTCCTAGGTCTTCAGGAGGTTATGATACCATTTGGGTCATCGTTGATCGGCTGACTAAGTCAGCGCATTTTCTGCTTATTCGAGAAGATTACCGAATAGAGAAGTTATCTAGGTTATATATTGATGAGATCGTGGCCAGGCATGGAATTCCTGTATCTGTTATTTCTGAAGGCGACGCGCGTTTTACTTCGAGGTTCTGGCAGACGTTACAGTGAGCTTTAGGCACGAGATTAGGTATGAGTACGGCTTATCACCCTCAGACCGATGGACAGAGTGAGCGCACGATTCAGACGTTGGAAGATATGCTACGCGCGTGTGTTTTAGATTTTGGCGGGAGTTGGGATAGACATTTACCGTTGGTCGAGTTTTCGTACAACAATAGTTACCACTCCAGTATTAATTGCGCGCCCTTTGAAGCTCTTTACGGTCGTAAGTGTAGGTCTCCACTCTGTTGGGCTGAGATTGGTGATAGTCAGATTACGGGTCCCGAGTTGATCCAGGAGACGACGGATAAGATCTTTAGGATCAAGGATCGTCTGGTAGCCGCGAGAGATCGCCAGAAGAAGTACGCGGATCTGCGTCGGAAACCTTTGGAATTCAAGGTCGGCGATTTGGTGTTATTGAAAGTTTCTCCCTGGAAGGGTGTATTTCGTTTTGAGAAGCGCAGCAAGCTCAGTCCACGTTTTACGGGTCCTTTTAAGATTTTGTCCCGTGTTGGACCAGTAGCTTATCGTTTTGAGTTGTCACCTGAGCTGAGCGGTGTGCACAACGTATTTCATGTATCGCATCTCAAGAAGTGTCTTGCTGACGAGTCACTAATTGTACCTTTGGAGAAACTAAGTTTCGATGAATCGCTTCACGTGATAGAGGAGCCGGTAGAAATCGTTGACCGAGAGGTCAAGCGCCTGCGGCGGAGTCGGATTCCTATTGTAAAGGTCCGATGGAACTCTAAGTTTGGAGCAGAGTTTACTTGGGAACGGGAGGATGAAATGCAGCGGAAATATCCCCATCTATTTTCTTCTAGTGATGCTCATAAGTAATTTCGAGGACGAAATTCTTTTAACTGGGGGAGGCTGTGACGTCCCGTCAATTTGAGGTACTTGAGTTACCGTCATTATTTTAATATTATTCGCAATTGTTTTGACCCTTGTATTTCGCTTTGTTTTACTCACGGTTTATTGGTGAGAATCGGGTTTTATGTAATTATTGTGATTCGTCCCTTGTGACGTAAGTTGATTTTACCTAAGTGCCAAATAGTTAGTATGCTCATGAATATAAGTTAGGAGGTTATGCCCAATTTGTCGGTTAACGTATTCTTTATCTTCGAGAAACCGTGCTTTTTCGCTTGTTTATTCTTACCGAAATCGTGCGTATCTCGGAATCTAAATATGAAAGTAATCAATTAAATGAATCATAATACCAATAATACCTAGAGTGAACTTTCCTAAGTTCATTTGAAAACAATCGGAAATCCTAAACGAATGCATATACTTAACATCGACACGAACAAAACGGAGAAATCCAGGAAATGGACTGGGCGCGCCGCGGTGAGCTGGCCGCGCCGCGGTCCATCCCATGGACAGACTTGTTTTGTTGAGTTGTGAGTCACCAATTGCATGTAACATCCTTTTGACACCTGTTCCCAAACGTGTCAACACCTCATGTTGGGCAGATTTATGTCTCTTTTAGGGTCATTCAAGTCCCACTTTCATTTTACAAACACACACACACAAGACTTACATCTCTCTCTCACTCTTGGAGCATAACACACACACAAACACCCTCTATCAAATTTCTCTCTTTGTGACTGTAAATTCCAGCAAGCAAACAACAAATAAACACCAATTTCATCTCTTTAAATCGTTTATATCATCAAGGGAAGCTAGGGTAAATCATCCATGGGTTGCATGTTTTGATTTCTATCAATTTTCGGGTCAAAATCACCTCCAAACATCAAGGATCTTCATCACATCTTGCTTGATCTTGACATCTTCATTTTCTTTGAGGTAAAATAACCTTTCATTACTGTTTTTCATTTGATTTACTTATTGCATGTATCATCTAGTACACAAATAAGAGTTTTTATGAAAATTTGATAGTTAAAAATCTTTGAAATCAAGTTTTAGAAATATGAATATGGATCTTTGATGTAAATGGTGAAAAGCTTAACAAAATGGTTGTTTGAAAGTGTTTTGATGATTCTATAACCTGCATGTCTAAACTTATTGCATCAAAAGATGATTTTCCAACATAAAACGATTTTGTAAAATTTGGTACGTCTGATGACGTGACCGCGGCGCAGTCACGCCACCGCGAGGCAGTCGTGGTGAAGTTACGACCGCGGCGCAGTCACGCCACCGCGAGGCGGTCGTGGACCAGATTCTGGAAATTTTGTAAATCCGTTAAATTTGCACCTTAAACTTGTTATATTGTAAACCTTTATTAACGGTGAGTGTATTGTGTTTTAGAGGAGGGTTTGTCCTCAGCACCACGCCACCGAGGTCTTTAATTAGGGATTCTATTCTTGTCAAATCTTGCGGGTGTTAGCGGTATAAATTGCTATCTTTGAGAACCTTTCATTTTCATTATCCATCATTATTCGGTTTTAGCCTTGAAAACGGTTAGGAGTAAATACTAGACCAACACTTGTTATATTATCGGATTTGGATTGAGATTGGACGAAATATATTAAAATGTAATCTAACCAAAAGTATCGTAATTAACTTATTATTGTATTATGTAACTTGTTAACAAGCGAGAAAGTGTACGGATTTTGGACAAATATTTTACGACGCGGAAGCCCTGTCGGATTTTCCATTCTCGACTTTGCGACATTAAAACACTCAAATACTTAAAAGTAACATATTATACAATAATATTGTCTTTGGACTCAAAGACGCCAACGCAATCAAAAATATCATAATATTACTTAAAACGGATGTTTTCAACCTTTTTGCGACATATTAATCTTCGCCACATATTTGATCATCGTTTTAAGTCATAAAAATATGTTTTGCGGCAAACTTTATAAATGGATTTGAAAAGGTATTTTACTCTAAACATTTTGGTATGAAAACACTCCAAATTCTTCAAAGTGTCAAATTGGACTTTTAAATTGATTTTGACTTTAATAAGTCAACATAATTGACATTTGACTTTCATAAGTCAACATAATTGACCTTTGACTTTATAAGTCAACATCTTAATTTTGGTCGACATAATGAACATTTGTATTAATAATCCTTTCGATTCGGAGTTATCATTTGCTTCCAACGGTCGCTGTTGACGTGAAAGATCGATATCTTGCCGATCGACCCTTTTCTGGCGCGGAACATCGTCTTCTTAATTCGTCATCCTTATTCGACTTATTAATCGTTGGAATATTATAGTTAACCTAATCTTAACCGACAAGGCTAAACCGGACCTAGACTTATAGAGATACTGAGACTATGTTGTTTATTGTTTTAAGGCACTTAGGCGGTGGAGTTGTAACTCTGTGTTGGTGTACCCGATATTTGTTTGCCGAAGCTTTATCTGTGAGTTATTCGTAGCCCTTGTCTTAAATACTTTTGGGCTGTAAAGCGTATTTTGAACTGTCTGTGTATTTTTAAACTGTCTGCATAAGTGTGGGAACATTACTGATTATCTTGTTTACCCAGTGAATTTCGTCTGCCTTAGTTTTAAGCGTTTAAGCCATGGTGGCTCCCCTCTAATACACTCGTTAAGCTTTTGCCCGTGGTTCATATGTATAGATCTGTATTGGGTTATGTACCTAACCCGCATTCCTCTGTAGGCTGTTACTACGAGCGGATGTTATGACCTTCATTTTAAACTGTATGATTAAACTGTTTGCCTTTGGTTTAACGCACCTTAGGATAGGGGATTAAACAGATTGGTTCAGGTTCGAGATGTATGACTACTTAGGCATAGTACCTTTCACTTTTGGATGAACACAAGATATATGATTTTGAACTTACTCTGTTTACGGAAATTTATCGATGGGTCACTTTTACTTTAAAATTTGCGAATAATTCACCAACATGTTGTTGATTTCGTTTTAACGCTTTGCAGGAAACTAAGGATTCCTGTTGATCATGCCATTTGTGCTTTTGGGATATCTGTCTTGTGTATTTTCGGAACTTGCGATACTTGTTGAAATGTCCTTGATGTTCCACTTTGTTATGTTTGTAATACATTCGTACTCGGCGATTTGACGCTTTTGAATTTGTAATGTATTTTGTAAACACTTGGCATGATTAATGTTATTTTGATGTTGGTTTATTGGTTGTATTGTTGTAATCTTGACTCTTGATATTATAACTGGAACATTCCGTGTTTCCGCTATAAGCGGGGTGTGACATCGCACATCCACGACCGAGTTCCACCATGTCAGAGCCGTACCTTGAAATACAAACGCAACAAATCGGACTCGATCTTTTTCCCCACAATCAACAACATCGAAAATAGATTCTAGCTTCTCCATCCATTGAAGCGTTCCAGTCTCTCCCTCATTGCCTCTAAACTCTGGGGCCTTGCAGCTCATGAAGGTCTTCAGAGTGCAACCAGCGCGTCAAGCTGAGCCCTCTGCTCTACCCGATCCGGTAATCTCGATCTCAGGGCCATCATTGTTAACAATCGGCTCGGGATTCTCAGGATTCGAACCACCATTTCCTTGGGTTGTGCCCTCCCTCAGTTGAGCTACAAGCTCGGGCATCATTGCCGCCAGCTGCTGAGCAATCATCTGTGCCATGTCAGGTGTCGATTCAGTTTCCACATTGTTCCTTCTCGCATTAGACGTATTAGCTCTCTCGTTCGAAGTGTTAGCCCTCTCGTTCGCAGTAGCACGTCGCGCGGAACTTTGTGTCGCAACTCTCCTCTTAGGCGCCATCGTCCTAAAATAAAAGGAAAGAAAACTCGATCAGCAAATGTGTGCAACACGAAAACAAGGCCAAATGCCACAATAACAACGCGAAAATAAACACGTATGAAAATAAAATAGTGCACACATTGCAATCAGAGAAAAATCGATTCAAAAATCCTATAGTCATAGTCCAAGTGATTTACTCAATTAAAATCACCTGGTTCGCTATAACCTTTGGCTCTGATACCAACTTCTGTCACACCCCGCTTAGAGCGGAAACACGAGGTGTTCCAGTTATAATATCACGAGTCAAATGTTACGACAATCCAACCAATAAACCAAACATCGAAATAACATTAATCATGCCAAATGTTTACTAAATACATTACAAATTCAAAAGCGATAAATCGCCGAGTACGAATGTGATACAAACATTACACAGTGGAACAACATGGACATCATACATAGTACCACAAGTTCCAAAATACACAAAACAAACATTCCAAAAAGCACGTATGGCATGATCAACAGGAGTCCTCAATTTCCTGCAAAGCGATAAAACGACATCAACAACATGTTGGTGAATTATTCGCAATTTTAAAGTAAAAGTTGACCCATCGACAAATTTTCATCAAACAATGTTAATTTCAAATGATGTATCTTGTTTTCAACAACCAATAGTGATAGGTACTATGCCTAGACTAATCATACACTGATCCTCACCGTACAACCCCAAATCCTGAGGTCGCCAACCATAGGTAACAATAAATTAACCGGCCATAACATCCACTCCTACAAACAATCTACCGAGCAGTGAGGGTTAGGTCTATAACCCATATAGATCTATATATATGTAAAACCGTTGGGCATAAAGCTTAACAAGTGTATCCGGGGGCCCCAACAAGGGCTAATGGCTTTCAATCTAAGGCAGACGTAATCCACTAGGCAAACAAGATAATCAGTAAATTCCCGCTTTAAAACACGCTTTACAGCCCAAAAATATTTAAGACAAGGGCTACGAATAACTCACTGATAAAGCTTCAGCAAACAATTATCGGGTACACCAACACAGAGTTACAACTCCACCGCCTAAGTGCCTTAAAACAACAAACAACATAGTCTCAGTATCTCTATAAGTCTAGGTCCGGTTTAGCCTTGTCGGTGAAGATTAAGTTAAATAAGATAATCCAAATATTAATAAGTTTAAATGAGGTGACGTATTTAGAAGGCGATGTTCCGCGTCAAACAGGACCGCTCGGAAAGATATCGGCATTCCAAGTCATAATCGTCAACTGGAAAAGAATGATAATCCGAATCAAAAATGACTACTAGGAGTATCGGTTAATAAAATATCGTTACCAAGTTTCGTTAGATCGACCAAGGTCAACGGCAACAATGTTAACTTGGTCAAAGTCAAACGTCAGGAATGTTGACTTTATGAAAGTCCAAGTCAACCATAAAAATCCAACTTTGACACTTAGGATAATTTAAAGTCTTAACTTTTAAAAATATAAGAGTAATAAAATTTTCAAAACCATTTTACCAAGAGTTTGTCGTAAAAACGCCATTTGATGATTTTAGATTACGAACGCGTTATGTAACGAAGGTTTATTTGTTAAACGAGGTTAAAACATCCGTTTTAAGTAATATTATGACATTCATAAATATGTTGGCGTCTTTGAGTCCAAAGACGATGTTATTATGTAATATATTACTTTTATGCACAAGTTTACTCATATAAGTGATTATAGTCGTAAAAGTCGTGAAATGAATTTCGGTAGCGCTTCCGCATCGTAGATTATTAGTCCAAAACCGTACACTTTCCCGCTTGTCAAAATTTGTATTTTTAAGAGCATTTAAGCCTTTCTCATAATATATAACATGCTTATAAGTTAAATACGTTACTTATGGTTAAACTCACGTTTTAACGTATTTTAGTCTAATGTTGTCCAAATCCGATAATACCAAGTGTTGGTCTAAAAATTATTCCTAACCATTTTTCAAGGCTAAAACCGAACATATGAAAAATGAGGAAATTGGAAGAAAGTCAATTCTTACCGATAACAACCGCAATTTAGCAAGCCAAGAACCCGAGGCTAAATCCTTTGATGGTGTGGGGATGAGATTTCTAACTCCAAAACACAATACACCAACCGTTAATATAGGTTCTTAAGATAACGAGCTTACGGTTACGAATAACAGTGAAACAAAACGAGAACACACAATCTGTCCCCAGAATGCGTCGCATAGGGGAGGAATGCGGCGCATTCCTGGGCAGATTTCTACCGAAATCGTTTTCGTGTTTAGTAAATCGTCTTTTGATGGTAGATTTGGACATGCAAGTTATAATATATTCAAAAACACTTTCAAATAACACTTTTGTAAAGCTTTTCCAACCATTTAATCAAGATCCATACACATTTTTATAAAAACTCTATTTTCATGGATTATTTACCATCAAACTTTGTTAAAACTCATTTCTTTAGTTAGATCATACATGCATCGAATAAAGCTTAGAAAATACGGAGAGTTTAAGTCATTATACCCCAAAGAAAGTGAAGATGTGAAGATCAAGCAAGATGTGATGAAAATCCTTGATGTGAGACGGTGATTTCGACCCGAAAATGTTTCAACCCAATGTAAACCTCCAAAGGATGAGCAAACTCTACTCCTCTAGATGAAAACAACACTTTTATGGTGGTGAAATATGTGGTTAAAGTCTGGAATCACAGCCACAAGAAGAAGTTTGGATGAAAGGAATGTTTATGTTTGTGTGTTTTAAGCTTCAAAGAGAAGAGATAGTGTGAGTTATGTGTGTGTAAATTATGAAATGAAAATGAGACTCAACCAAGGGGTGTTAGCAACAAGTTCTGGACCGAAAAAGGCCTTAGGTCAAGTACCAACCCAGAACAAATAACTTAGGCCCGTTAAAGAAAGATTGCAAAAGTTGAAAAACAGAAGAATGCTGATCTGCACCCAAATGCGGCGCATTGGGTGCAGAATGCGGCGCATTCTGGCCTCCAACAGCTACAATTCGTTTTCCGTTTAAGTTATCGTTACGCACGTTCGTTTGTTAATGTTCCCGATTGTTTTACATATGAACTTAGGCAAGTTCATTATAGGTATTCTTGGTATTATGATTCATTATGTGATTTGATTTAAATTCCAAAATGGAAATACATACTTCTCAGTATAAGCATAAACACGAGCAAAGCATGATTTCTTAAGGATATGGATACGTTAACCGAAAAATTTGGCATAAACCTCCTAACTTATTTCCATGAGCATACTAACTATTTGGCACTTAGATAACCATCAACTTATGTCTCAAGGGACGAATCATAATAATCACATAAAACGCGATTCTCATCAATAAACCGTGAGTAAAACAAAGCGAAATACAAGGGTAAAAAAAAATTGCGAATTATATTAAAATAATAACGGTAACTCAAGTACCTCAAATAGACGGGACGTCACATCCACCGAATATACAAAAATACTCCCGTCTTGACCCATCGATGATTGACCCGATTCCGGTGATTTATTGAGTACTTTTCAATGCTTCTCGATGTGATCCCTCAACGTCGAGTTGGATTCGTGTTTCAAAAAATGGCCGAAATGATTACAATGCGCCGTCTTTTCGCCATCAGACAATCTCACCAACCGGTAATGTTGCCAAACGTTACGGTGTCGGGTTGTTTCGAGAACCTCTACCATCGTTCTTTCGCTTGTGGAACCGACACCGGTGGAAGCGGTAGAGCTTTGAGTTGCCATTTGATTGTTGATGATATTTTGAGAACTTTTCTAACGTTTTTCGAACGTATTTTTTGCGTTTTTAGAGCTTTGAGAGAGCTTTGAGAGAGCTTTGAAAGTGCTTTGAGAGAGTTAGAAATGTTTGATTAACCCCAAACTTAACCTACATACTTATAGTAAATTTAGATTGGAAAAATGGTAAAATAAAAAGCAAAAAAAAGGTCAAAAATTCAACTTCTAACGACTAGTATAACGGTTAGTAACGGCTAGTTAAAGGATCTATTGAAAAACCGGTTTAAAACCGGTCAGCAACATATATATATATATATATATATATATATATATATATATATATATATATATATATATATATATATATATATATATATATATATATATATATATATATATATATATATATATATATATATATATATATATAAACCGGTTCCAAACCGGTGGTTTGGGTCAAAACTGGTTTGGACCGGTTTTGGTTTTCGGTTTTTTTTTTCGGTTTCGATTTTGGTTTTGGTTTTTTTGCGACACGACTAACCAAAAGTATGACACCATATCATACAGGAAAACATATTTTAATCCCACAACAACAGTAATAAGTAAGTTTTAACTTTTTCAGTAAATTACGGTAATGATCGACAGGCATACTAGACTAACTAAGGACGGAGAGAGTGATGGTTGTCACAATGTGCCTCTACCAGATGTGAATATATCTATTGATCCTAGCCTTATTGTGCAAGATGGAGGGGTTATAGCTAGTGTTTCAATTGCTATTTCTATCTCTATACATGTAGGTCCAGTTATATCAAGTCCTATGGAGACTCAAACTTTAAAATTGAAAGTTTACAGAGCAGAGAAGAAAGGTAATGCAAGTGGTCCGGGTATGAATGCTTTTGCTGCCCTTATGGCAAGGAATGAAGAGCTTAAGACTAAAGTTCTAAGTCAACAAGCAAAGATTGGTAGTCTTCAAACAACATGTGACACTCAAATGGAGGTGATTACCGCTCTACAAGATGAAATTGAAGAAATAAGAAACTCAAACCCTTTGGATGATGCTTTCAAAGTAAGGGGAGATATTGAGTTAACTAAAGGTAATAGGTGAAGCTGAAACATAAATTATTGGAGTTCAGGAAATGAGGAATGAAAAAGAAAAAGAATCTAGTATTGAGATGGAAACTAGAGATGGGGAAGTGATTATGAAAGTGGTAGATTTATTTGTAAATGATGAAAAAGTATCTAGCTCTGAAGATGATAGTTTAGAGTATGGTGGAGTGAATCTTGAAAAAGATGTTGATGATTCTGTGAGATTAGATGAGGTAGTAGAAAGAAAATGTGTGTAAATTTGAGATTGTTGGGATACAAAGGAGTTGGTGAAGGAGAAGGCAAAGTAGAGACTGAAATTCCAAGAACCAAAGCAAGAAAGAAGTCGGTGGCAAGAAAGGATACTCCTACCATAGTGAAACAAGCTCAAGAGAAAATGAAGACGTGGATGAGAAGAATGGATGAAAAGACGTTGAGAGAACATTTGAAACTGTACTTGTTAAATAAAAAAGAAATATAGAAAAACAAAAGTAGTGCAAATGAAGTTGGAAACTTTAGAAAGACGTTATGTATAGGTTGCTACTCAAGAAACATTGAATGAGATGAGGAAGAGGAGTGCAAAGAATTATAAAGATGTTAAGATATCTTTGAACGAAAAGAAAATTGTATTGGCTCAACAAGTTGTATTGGCTGAAAGGAAGAAATTGGAAGAAGATAAGAAGAAGAATGTTGGGTTTTAAAAGGTATGGATGAAGCTAAGATATCTTCAAATATGTTTCCGTGTTTAAGTTTTTAAGGTCGGATGAACAAGTTCAACATCCGAACTCAAAGTTTTAGTTCGGATGAACAAAAATCAACATCCGAGTTAAACTTGCTTGGTCAAATTGAAGTCAACATTGAAGAATTTAACTATGATGATGAAACTACTCATCCCATTTAAAGTAAGAAACATCAGAGTTAATGAAGACGAAGACTTAAGTGTGTGTTTTAGAGTTCGAAGTGTTTTTCAATAAACACGTGTCTCTAGTTTAATCTATTCATAGTATGTTTAGATGTCTATAAATAGAATGATGTTAAGAGTTAGGTGTCTCTTGAATTAAAATTCTAGAGTACCATGGTGCTTATTCGATTTATCCATTTGTAACGGCTTTTCGCGCCAAAATGGTTATATGAAGATATCTTTTCATTCTCTTTCAATTAAACAATTCTCAGTTCAGTTAGAGCTTAGATTTAATCAAATTGAGAGATTCCGCATCTCAATTTGATAAACAATTCACTAATTGAGTGTCTTAATCGATCTTGTCAGTTTGTTAAAATTCCTGTCAAGTGGTATCAGAGCCGAATAAATCAATTGACTAAATTCAATTGATTCATGTTCATCATATCCAAATGAATTTAGTCACATTATCAGTGTTTTATTGAATAACAAAAGTTTTAGTTGAAAAATTGAAGAAAAGTTATCGAAGAGTTTCTGAAGTTTATGAATATATTTTGGAGGATTTGTTGTTGTGTAACATATGAAGGTGATTTTGTGATTACATGATTGTTTTTGAATGATTTTAGCTAATCTATGAGTTGTTGAAATTGAGCATCAATGAAACACTAATTGATGAAGAGAAGGTTGAATATGAGGATCACGAAGCTAAGAATTTACTCAAAATTGAAGTCTTCATGCTATCCAAGTCTAGATTTGTGATTCATCAATTTTTAATCAGCTTAAGTCATTCCATTTAAAAATTTGCGAAGAATTTGATTTTAAGTCAGAAGAAGGATTGAAGTTTATATGAGATTGAAGCTAATCTGCTTGTGTTATCAATTTTCCAGTGAATTTTATGGAATTGAAGGTTGAGTGGATTTGAATCTATCATCAGAGGTCATCTAGTCAATCTAATTCATAGGCAGAAATAGTACAGAAGTTCATATGATTATGATGAAGGTATGAGTAGAGCTGCTGTTAGTGATGAAATAGTGTATTCATGTTGCTGTTGTTTATGTTTTGGTTATAAAAGATGTGAGACTGCAGGTGATAGTAGTGTGTATGATTGAAATTTGTAGAAGGTTCATATGTTTATGTGTATCATGTTGAATCATTCATTAAGCTTAAGGTTCATTCTCTAAGCAAACAATATTCAAAGTTTTGTCCAAGGTAATGATCATCTCAAGTCTAAATGATTTCTGTGAAATTATTTAATTCGGATGAACAAGTTTCAAAATCCGAGTTAAATCATTGAAGACCAAAGTTACTTGTTTAAGTCAAAGATGAAGATGAAGACAGAGAGACTTAGTCAAGTCAATGTTAAATCATTGAAGACAAAGTAACTTGGTTAAATCAAGTGTGAAGACAGATGCAAAGTAATTTGGAACTAGTAAATGATCATTCAACTTAAAGAAAAGTTCATCAATCGAAGCAAAAGACTGAATATTGAACTTGAAGTTTGAACAGAGTTTGAAATGTAAAGAACTGAAGTTTAAAGGAGCTAATATTGGAGTATCTAAGGGGAAGACTGATAATTAGAAGAATTTGAACTAACAAAAGAGAATCAGTTGAAGGGGGAGATTGTTGGTTTGAAGAATCTGATTCATGTGAAGCTTACAATGAAGAATCTGTGACAACCGCCAAAATTTCAGGCTAATTTCGTTATCTTAGACTCGAAATAATCTGTTATTGCTTCTACTTATACTTATACCGTAAACGTGTGTGTCTCGGAATCGAAAATCGGAATCAATAATTGAATCCTAATACCAAGAAAACATATAATGAACTTGCCTAAGTTCATTTCATAACAATCATAACTTTCAACGAACGAAAAGCTTAACGATAAGGAAAACGAAAAACGAAAAAGGCTGAAAAACAGCCCGGTGCGCAGCCCTAAGTACCTACGGCGACGCCCTGGTGCCCTGGTCAGATTTTTTTAAAATTCATGAATATCTATCGGCCCTTTTTCCCAAACGGGATTGGACCTCCCACTTCGTCCAGACCTACACCCACCACCCTCTAATTACTTCACTTATTCTTTTCTTTTGCTTATTTCATTCACACAAACACACTCTTGCATACACACACTACTCTCATTCTCTCTCATTTGACACACCCACACTCACCATTTCCAACCCCAATTTCAGAGCGAAACACCTCAAAATCACCATCAAATCTCGTCCTCTTCATCAAGGGTAGCAAGGGATTGCATTCACTTTGATCACATACACGTTTTCTACCGATTTTAAGCTGAAATACTCATCAAATCTCTCCGAATCACCATCCATCCTCATTTAATTTGGTATAATCGTTTTCTCCACTGTTATACATAAATATTACATTGCATGTTAGATCAATCACCTAAAAACATGTTTTTATTAAGTTTCATGGTGATTTACATAAGAAAAAAGAGTTTTTATAAATTATAACGTAGATCTTCGTTTTTATGGTTAAAAGGCTTAAAGAAACTGTTTTTTGAGAGTATTTTAAGGTTTTACCGCTTGCATGTTAAGATCCATAATCAAAATGACCGTTTTTAGAACAAAAACGATTTTTGGGAAAAACCTGTCAGCGGGGGCGCCACCCTCCCCCTTCAGGGCTGCGCACCGGCCTGCTGACAGCTTCCAAAAATCGTGTTAAATCGATGAAAATTGTCACCTTGAACTTGTTATTTCAAATCTGAATAAAAGAAGCTGTAATAAACTAAAACTTTTGTTTAAAGTGACTTATTTGACATATAATCTTCATATTGAGCTTTATGAATAAAGTATATATTGTTTATAACGTTTGTAAGCGGGAAAGTGAATAGAAATTTTGGACATAGATTTTATAGCGCGGAAGCGCTGCCCGATTTTCGTTAGACCAAATACTCACACTTTAAAACTTAAGCATTTTCGTTGACTAACGATTGTATAAACTTAATAAATTATAATACGTACTCGGAAACTTGGTATGTTCTAGGGTTCCTTTGATTCCGACGCGTTCCGACTTTTATCCCGCACACGTTTAGTTCTTCGCAATCCGTGAGTTACATCCCCACTCTTTTATTGTTTTTATACGAATTTTTGGGGGAAACATGAGAACGAAACGTTTTATGAACTTATGAACCGTTTTATGAACTTGTGAACTGTTTTAGGAACTTATATGCGTTTACTTACTTATCGAACCGTTTTACTTGCTTATATGCGTATGTCTTTTGCATTTGATACATTTGGGAACTGCACGATTGATTGTATGTCTTTTACCCGCCACGAGAACGACATCATTTTTTTACTCTTGATAGGAACATAGTACGGCCAGTCCTTTAGTGTGAACACTTACAGTTATATTATGTCAAGAGGTCAATGTATTTATACAATCAATATTACCTTGTACCCATATCATTACTAGTATGTATTTTATCAAGTACTTGAATCACTTTAATTCTGTTAAGAAATCTTTCAATATACCCCTTGTCGAAAACAATATTTTAGTCGAGGACTAGAAAATTGTATCTCACTTACTACTTTTTGTAGTTGACACTTTTTCTAATGTTTCAGGAAACGCAATGTAAGGACATGAAGTGCATATATTTTGGTCTCGGGTCAGGAATGTTACATAATCGAGAATCGGGGAAAGACCTTATTTATCACTTACGGGAATCTCTTTTGAAGTCTTTACATATATTGTTGTGATTGTAATGTACTACTAAAAATACTTGGTTATTTTTCGAACTATCTAAACGATTTATTTTAAAGACTTAAAAATCGTACATATTTTATTATATCTCGTGTAATGATATCGATGCTCTTCACATCTCGTGTTTCCGCTTTAGCGGGGTGTGACAAAATCTGATGTTTGAAGAATTGAAGTGTGTAAAGCTCACCATGGAGAATCATCAGTTGTTTAATTTGACGATGTTCATACCATCATCCAAGGGGGAGATTTTTGGGTTTCAAAAGTATGGATGAATGTAAGAAATCTTCAAATGTGTTTCTGTGTTTAAGTTTAAGTCGGATGAACAAGTTCAACATCCGAACTCAAAGTTTTAGTTCGGATGAACAAAAAATCAACATCTAAGTTAAAACTTGCTTGGTCATCTTGAAGTCAACATTCAGGAATTTAATTCTGATGATGAAACTACTCATCCGAGTTAAAGTAAGCAATATCACAGTTAATGAAGACGAAGACTTAAGTGTGTGTTTTAGAGTCCGAAGTGTTTTTCAATAAACACGTGTCTCTAGTTTAATCTATTGATAGTATGTTTAGATGTCTATAAATAGAATGATATGTGTGAAGAGTTAGGTGTCTCTTGAATTAGAATAGTTAGGTGTCTCTTGAATTAGAATTCTAGAGTACCATGGTGCTTATTCGAGTTATCCATTTGTAATGGCGTTTCAGGCCAAAATTGTTCTATGAAGATATCTTTTCATTCTCTTTCAACTAACCAATTCTAAATTCAATTAGAGCTTAGATTTAATACAATTGATAGATTCCACATCTCAATTTGATAAACAATTCACTGATAGGGTGTTTTAATCGATCTTGTCTGTTTGTTAAAATTCCCATCAAAGAACAAGTCTGAGCTATCACAAGAAGATCAATACTTGAAACTTGAAGAATTGGTAGCTAAACAAACTGAACATGCTATGTTTCAGAAGGAAATTCAAGTTGAATTGGATGACAAACATATCAGAGATGTAGAAGATTTTCTTGATAATCCGGAAGAATAGGCTTAGTTGAATCTATTAAATGAAGATGAACTAGTGAAACAAAATGAAGATGACATTTCATTTCCAAGGATTGTGGATCCCACAAGTGCCCAGTTACATGCTGAGAGAATCAGATTGAAGGAGATTAAAAAGATTATCCCATCTAGGATTATTGGATGGAATTTGATGATAATCAAAGTGCGATTGTGATAAAGAAACCTGATAATCATTGCTCTTACTTCTACACAACTGATGAAATTGAAGAAGGATGGTTTAATTGAGTTAAATAAGCTGAAAATGGTGAATCATGGGAAGTATCATGGGTATGAATTTGAGCAGTTAATCAAGGAGAATACAACAAACTGCTTCAAAGACTTTTAGAAGAAGTTCAAAAGAAAGAGATCAACTATGCTACTTGACAGATCACCACTTCCCACCTAGAAGAAGAGGAAAGTTGATGAAAAGGTTAGGGTTACTGGATGGAGAATGGATTTCATGACACATGAAATTTTCATTGAAAGAGAGGATGGTTATGAAGATGCAGACCTAAGGAGATTGAGCAATGCATAACAACTTACATTGTAAAATTTCCCTTTAAAAGATCATGAGAAAGATGAAGAAGGTGCTCATTTCCTCAAGTTTTTGACATATTGCATTAACTGTATCAAAAGAAAGTTGAGATAACCATGGAGAATCAGTTAGTGTATATGCCTAGAGATGGAGATTGTATAGTTGGTTTTTGAAGACATTGAAGATTTTGGTAGAATTATCCAAGGGGTAGATTGGTGGGTCTTGAAGATAAATGGATGAGCTTCAAATCTTTAAAATGTGTTTTGGCCTCAGTATTTAGCTCGGAAGAACAATTGTTAACTTCCGAGGTAAATCTTAGTTGGTCAACTCAAGTCAACATTAAAGACTTTACCTCCGATGATGAAAAGTTACCTCTCAGAGTGTGCTTTTGAATATTTCGTTGTAGCAAACTTTCCTACCATTTCGGGATAATCAATGAGAATGAATATTTAGTACATCAACATTGTTCATCTATCTAAATCAGTGATTCATTTCTAGTTTGTGATTCAACAACATACTAGTTAATAGTTAGTCATTTAGTGTTATTGATTCTTGGGTTAAATCATGTCAGTGTTGTCGCGTATATATTCCTCCTATAGCATCTTCGATGTTGTTTGCCGTAGGATGAATCGAATGAATACGGGCTTGAGGAATTGTACCTGGAACGTGACATGAACCACGATTCATCAAATCCGCGCTCGTTTCATTTGCTTGATTACTTTCAACCTCAATTTCTTCTGATTTCTCTGTAGATGCATAATGAAAATCTTCTAGCTCCTTTTCTTCTTCTTCCTCATCCTCCTCTTAATATTTTGTGTCCGAATTAGGCATAATTGATGTTGGTTAAAGATCTAGATTTACGACAAGTTCATGTGTTGCCGATGTAGTAGGTGCAAATGAAACTTTGTTTTGTTGCATATTATGCAAGAGATGGTGCCCAACATCATACTTCCCCCCATTCATCCAAACTACTGCATTATCGACATCATTATCGACATCTGATTGTGCAGAAACACGAAATCATCTAAATACAATCTTTAATACACGACACTTTAACTTGATGTACAAGATACAAATAATACGCTTTATGCTACGACAACATCAACTCAACTTATCACTCCCCATGCTCTCATTCTTATATCGAAAATCAACAATAATCGATATTTTTATTTTTTCAATTAAAATATCTAACAAATAATAAATACATTATGGTTTGGTTTATTTTTTTCTTCAGGCTAATGTGGCATTATAATGTATAAACAGAGAAATTATCAAATTAGACCATAATAAAATTAAGGACCACAAAACATCTTTTGGACCATTGGATCAAGTTGATCAATGGTCCACATTTCACCATCCAAATTAACATATAATTATATAAATTTTAGACACGCAGGGGTATTTTTGTCATTTGTCATTTTCTATTTTTTTTCAACTATCATTGTTTGGAATAGAATAGGACTAATAATGTATTTGTTTTTGTTATTAGGGGCTGTATTGTAATATCTAGGAAGTATTTGTAAAGCCCTCATACTCCTATTTATAGGGGTGTGTGGTGTGAATAAAGTAACCTTTAGTGCATATTGTCATATCTACTTTCTCACTCTAGAATTCATTGTCTCTTGTTGGGTTTTAGTGTATTACTACTCTGGTCATCAGTCAAGTGACTACTGGTAACTATTACTACTAGTGAAGATGGTTATTACTGCTCATCAGTCAAGTTACTACTGCTCATCACTATTACTACTGTTGCTGCATGGCATGCATAGGAAGTTTCTACTGGAGGTTACTAATGCTGAGCTGATAATGTTAATTACGATTTAGTAGCAGTTATATTTGTAACAGATTTATGATAATTATAAAGTAGATTCGATTAGATATTGTAACCCGATTATTTCTAGGGTTAGTTAGCCTCAAGGTCTATAAATATAGATCCTTATATCATTTTAAATATACGTCTATTACGAAACCCTAATTCTAATAGATTGAGGCTGTTGGTGGAAATAGTGTGTTCTTGATCATTTATTTATATCCATAACTTGTTAATTACTATCTTGTAATATCAAAGTGTTGATCCGCTGCAACTCCTTTGATAGATCTAGATCTAAACGTTTATTTTTTACAAACCTAGTTAGTTAGATCTTGACAAGTGGTATCAGAGCACAAGGTTGCTCTAGATCTAAGATCTACAAGACGTTTAACAAGTTTTCACAAACATATCCAAGATGTCTGATCTCAATTAAGGCGTTCAAGCAAATAGGGTTCCAGTACTCATATCATCCAACTATTATATGTGGAAAAGTCGTATGTATCAATACATGCTCCAAAGTAATTACTCTCTGTGGAAACTGGTTAAGAATAGTGCTAAATCTGTTGCACTTCCTGGACCAAACACCAAATATAAAGCAGAAGGTACACCTAAGCCACCAGTTAGTGAGCAAGAAAGAAGGGATATCCATAATGAATGCCAAGCTTTAAGCACCCTGCTTATAGCTATACCTAATGAATATTAACATCAGTTTAGAAATTTTACTGATGCTAAGCTACTATGGAAAGCTTTGGAAAGACGATTTGGTGGAATAGCTAGTATAAGAATAAACGAGAAAGACTTGCTAAAGAATCAATTTGAAAATTTTATGTCTGTAAAAGGAGACACAATGTCTCAAACGTTTGACAGATTCAACAAGCTGATTGGAGAGCTATCCAGTATGGGATTGAATACTGCTCAAGATGATATCAACAGGAATTTTCTTAGATCTCTAGGGGAAGAATGGACTATGTACACTGTAAGTTATAGACAAGGGAATACTCTTGATACTATGGAGATTTATGAAATTTGTGTTTGAACCAGAAGTGAATGCTAAGAGACCATCTAATCACTCAACCCAAAATGTTGCATTTGTTACCACTATGGGAGATGGATCATCATCAGAAACTGGGTGTGTCTATAAAGAAACAAAAGGGAAACAAACTGGAAACTCAGATGAAAGTGTAAGGGAAGCGTTTTTTGCTAGTCATGAAAATTTTGGACTAGTGATTGAAGATCTGGAGCAAGTTAATGCAGATGATCTGGAAGAGATGGACTTGAAGTGGCAGTTTGCAATGTTGAGTGTGAGAACTAGAAGGTTTATCCAAAGGACTGGGAGAAACAACTTTGTAGTTCATAGAGGTGATAATACTGGCTTTGACAAAAGCAAAGTGAGGTGTTTTGAATGCAAGAAAGTTGGACATTTTTCTAGGGAATGTCCAAATGTTAACAAAGATGACAATCAAAAGCAATCAAATTACAACAATCAAGGAAGATCAAGCAATAACCATCAACGAAGGTTATCCAGTTCTACTGCATTGGTTACTTAGGATGGACTAGGGTTTGACTGGAGCTTTCAAGTTGATGAAGAAATAACTAATCAAGCTCTAATGGCTGATGTTCAAGAAGATGACATGCCAACTGAGGTATTATCTAAAGTTTTTTCTCCTACATAAAAAATTTAGGGATTATAGAGAACATTATAAACTTGTTTGTGAATCTTTACATAAGCTAGAAGAAAGAAGAAAGGAACTGTCTAAAATAATTGCTAATTTTGAACAACAAGTTAAAGCTTATGTTGAGAATGAAATTAAATATCAAGAAGAACTAGCAATTATTAAATGGGAAAGGGATAACGCTTTAGCTAAGGTGATTAAAACATTAGAATAGCTTTAGGAAATAAAAATTGAGAATGATCAAATTAAGTTAACCATCACAAAGTATGAAAATGCTTCAAAAACTGTTGATCAAATTCTCAAATCTCAAGTTCATGGTAACATCAAGAATGGGATTGGTTATAATAACGTGTCACCACCTTTTAACAACAGTTATATTCCTCCGAGACTAGATTCTTGTGAAGAGTTAAATGAGGAAGAAATTGAAGGTAACACGAATGCTAATACAGATCCCATGAAAAGGAAAACTCCTCAAACACAATCTAGAGTCACTGAAAAAAGTAGATGTTATGAATAGAATATTCATAACATTGTATTTGTATTTGTTATTAGGGTCATAATTGTAATAATTAGGAAGTCTTTGTAAAGCTCCCATACTCCTATAAATAGGAGTGTGGGGTGTGATTAATTTAACGTTTGGAGCTTAATGCTAAATCTACTTTCTCTCTCTAGATTAAGTTTCTCTCTTTAAACCGATCAAACCCGACAATTGGTATCAGAGTGGGATGCGCGAAAAACCTTGTTCGAATAGGATCATTCGACTAGGACTACACGAATAGGATATTTCGACTAGCATTTCAACTGACACGAATAACAACTCTATTTGTGTTAGTTCAATTGATATTCGTGTGTTTTCATTCGAATGAAGGTGTAATTCGTGTGTGTTGAAAAAGAGTTCAAATGAGGTATTCGTATGAAAAATTGCAACAGTCGACCAGTATCACTCGAATAGAAGGATTCGAATAAGTCTACACGAATAGCATCATTCGAATAGGTTTCCAACTAACACAAATAGGAAGTGTATTCGTGCTGGTTCGTTTTGAAGTCGAATTGCTTATTCGTTTGAAGATAGTTTGCATTCGTTTGAAGATTGGTTTGATGATTAATTAGTATACTTTGAAAAGAAGATCGAATGTATATATTCGTTTGAAGATAGTTTGTATTCGAATAAAATCATTCGAATAAGAAGATTCGAATAAGTGTATCCGAATAAGGAAATTTTCAGATAATGAAGAAGTGTAGATACGAATAGATAGCTAGTACATGAACTCCATATTGGCTTGATCGAACACGGTGATTTACACAAATACGTCAAAGGATAATCCAATCTTGAAAATCAACTATCTTAAATGTGTGTTTACCGGAGAAATGGAATTCATATTCTTTGTACATAATCAATAGAACTTATCAATGGTTTTCGAACAAAGCCAACCAAGAAGGACCCAAAATGCAATGGGTACCAAAAGAAGTTTGTTTTGATTGTGCAGAAACGTAGCTTATCAAGATGACTCCATAATACTTCAGTTTCGGACTCGAACCTCATGGTGTGCTTATGTCACACCCCTCTAAAGCGGAAACACGAGAAGTGAAGAGCGAATATCATTTCACAAGACATAATTAATACGAACGATTTTAAGTCATTAAAATAAAGCGTTTACAAAAGTGAAAGATAACCAAGTATTTTTAATTGTTTACAATACAACCAAGATAACATAAAGACATTAAAAGGACATTCCCGATATAATAAATAAGGTCTTCCCGATTCTTGATTACGTGACTTTCCTGACCCAAGACAAACGAGATGCACTTCATGTTCTTACATTGAGTTTCCTGAAAACATGAGAAAAAGTGTCAACTACAAAAGTAGTGAGTGAGATAAAGTTTTCTAGTCCTCGACTAAAAATGAATTTCGACTAAGTATATATCTGACATATTTCTCAACATAAATAAAGATAACACATGCTTGATAATATATATACTTGTAAAGATGTTTTTTACTAAGTATATATCTGACCTATTTCTCAACAGAAATTATGATATATATATATATATATATATATATACTTGTAGAGATATGCGTATAAAGAAATACATATTATATAGTGAACATCGACCTCTTGATATAATATACTGTAAGTGTTCACACTATACAGATTACACGACCGTGAATGGCCCCTTTCCACACACTATCTACGAGGAGGCAATGAACTCAGCATTATGTACTTTGTCTGCCACCTATGTAAGGAACGACCATTTCCTAAGAATCGATACCCATATACTAAACGGCTTAAACAAGCTAATAGTGTGTGATGAAAACCGGGCACTAATTTTAAAACTGATAGTAGGCACTTACGCAAGACTATATTCCTATGAAGAGTCAATAGAGATGCCGTTCTCGTGGCGTTTAAAAGACATAAAATCAATCATTGAGTTCAAAAATATATCGAGTGAAAAACATACGCATATAGGTGAATAAAACATTTAGTTCTCATGTTTCCCCCAAAAATTGTACAAAAAGAGTAAAAAGAGAGGGGACGAACTAACAGGTTGCGAAGATCTTAACGTGTGCGAAATGTACTCGGAATGTGACGAAATCACCGAAATCCTAGTATATACCAAATTTTCATGTAAGTATTATTATTTATTAATTTTTATACTTGTTAGTCAAAGAAACGCTTGTTGTTAAAGTGTTATAATTTTTTCTTACGAAATTTCGGCGCTATAGAATTTATGTCCAAATTTATACACTTTCCCGCTTGAAAACCAACATTATATAACAATATTTATGCCTTAACTCATAATAACATAATATCATGATTATATGTTAAATAAGTTACTTTAACATAAGTTATAATTTATTAATACCATTTTAATACATATTCTGAATATAACAAGTTAAGGTTACAAATTTTAACCAATTAAACAACGTTTTGTAATCTGTGAGCACCTCGGTGCGTCGCCCCGAAGAATGGGTGTGGCGCCCTTGCTGACTGGATTTTAGCAAAAATCGTTTATGTTGTAAAACTTATCTTTTTGATGGTGGATTTTAACATGCAGTGATAAAACCTTAAAAGTATTTATAAATAATCACAATCTTGTTAGCTTAACAACAATATGTACAAAGATCTATGTATAAACTTATGAAAACTTGTGTTCTTATGTTATTAACCATAAAAACTTAATAAAACTTATTTTTAGATGACGAATGAGACATGAATTGATAATTTATGTAGAAATAGTGAAAATAAGTGATTTTACCCAAAGAAAAGTGAATGGATGATTATTTTGAGTGTCTTGATGGTGATTTCGGCTCCAAAGTGGTAGAAAATTGTCACACCCCGCTTAGAGCGGAAACACGAGGTGTTCGAGTTATAATATCAAGAGTCAAGGATTACAACAATACAACCAATAAACAAAAGATCAAATATATTAATCATGCCAAATGTTACCAAAATACATTACAACGTCAAAAGCGATGAACGCCAAATTCGAATACATTACAAATATCACGAAACGAATCATCACGGAATTACATCCAACAAAGCCAATTCCAAATGCACAAAATACACGATCCGAAAAACAAGGTGGCATGATCAATGAAATCCTTACACTCATGCAAAGCGTTAAAACGACATCAACAACATGTTGGTGAATTATTCGCAATTTATGAGTAAAAGTTGACCCGACGACAATTTTATCAAACAGGTTAAGTTCCAACGATATATCTTGTTTTCAACAACCATAGTGAGAGGTACATTCCCTAGACTATCATACACTGAACCAGACCACGTACTTATCCCCTATCCTAAGGTGTATCAATCCAAAGGCAACCAATTATGAAATACGTCCATAACATCCACTCCTAGGTACGTCCTAGCGAGCGATGAGGGTTCGGTCAAACCCAAACAGATATGTATATATGAAACCGCGGGCAAAAGCTTAATCAAGTGTATTAGGGGAGCTCAACAGAGCCTAATGATATAAAATCTACGGCATACCTAATCCACTAGGCAAACAAGATAATCAGTAAAGTCCCGCATACAAGCAGACAGTTTTTAAAACACGCTTTAAAGCCCAAAATATTTAAGACAAGGTCTACGAATAACTCACAGAGAAATCTTCAGCAACAAATATCGGGTATGCAAACACAAAGTTACAACTCCACCGCCTAAGTGCCTTAAAACATTAAACATCATAGTCTCAGTATCTCTATAAGTCTATGTCCGGTTTAGCCTTGTCGGTTAAGATTAAGTTAGATAAGATAATCCAAATATTAATAAATTTAAATGAGGTGTCGTATTTAGAAGGCGATGTTCCGCGTCAAACAGGACCGCTCGGAAAGATATCGACATTCCATGTCATAATCGTTAACTGGAAAAGAATGATAATCCGAATTGAAAACGACTACCAGGAGTATCGATTAATAAAATAGCGTTACCAAGTTTCATTAGACCGACCAAGGTCAACGGCAACAATGTTGACTTGGTCAAAGTCAAACCTTAGGAACGTTGACTTTATAAAAATCAAAGTCAAAGATATCGACTTAAGAAAGTCAAAGTCAACCAAAAAAGTCCAACTTTGACACTTAGGATAATTTAAAGTCTTAACTTTTCAAAATATAAGAGTATTATATCTTTCAAAACCATTTTACCAAGAGTTTGTCGTAAAAACGCCATTTGATGATTTTAGATTGCGAACGCGTTATGTAACGAAGGTTTATTTATTAAAAGAGGTTAAAACATCCGTTTTAAATAATATTATGACATTTAGAAATATGTTGGCGTCTTTGAGTCCAAACACGATGTTATTATGTAATATATTACTTTTATGCATAAGTTTACTCATATAAGTGGTTATAGTCGTAAGAATTGTGTAATGAATTTCGGGAGCGCTCCCGCGTCTTAGATTATTAATCCAAATTCTGTAAACTTTCCCGCTTGACAACAATTTGCATTTTATGAGCGTTTAAGCCTTTCTCATATTACCTAATATGGTTATAAGTTAAATACGTTACTTTTGGTTAAATTCGCAGTTTAACGTATTTTAGTCCAAATCATAGTTCAAATATGATAATATAACAGGGGTTGGTCTAATATTTATTCCTAACCGTTTTCAAGGCTAAAACCGTAATTAATAGGAAAGGATAATGAAATCGAAAGATTCTCAAGGATAGCAATTTATACCGTTAACACCCGCAAGATTTGACAAGAATAGAATCCGGATCCAAAGACCCCGGTGGCGTGGTGCTGAGGACAAACCCTCCTCCAAAACACAGTACACTTACCGT
The DNA here is from genome assembly GCA_910822075.1 of Senecio squalidus. Classification (NCBI taxonomy): domain Eukaryota; kingdom Viridiplantae; phylum Streptophyta; class Magnoliopsida; order Asterales; family Asteraceae; genus Senecio; species Senecio squalidus. The sequence continues at coordinate 36,755,897 of CAJVGC010000001.1, read as the reverse complement.
TAATAAATGTTCACAATATAACGAGCTTAAGGTGCAAACTTAACGGATTTACAAAATTTCCAGAATCTGGTCCACGACCGCCTCGCGGTGGAGTCACCGCGGCGCGGTGGTGTCACCGTGGCGCGGTGGAGGACAGAAACCCCAATTTTACAAAAATCGTTTTGTGTTGGAAAATCATCTTTTGATGTAATAGATTTAAACATGCAAGTTATGGAATCATCAAAACACTTTCAAACAACCATTTTGTAAAGCTTTTCACCATTTAAATCAAAGATCCATATACCTTTTATAAAAATCTTGATTTCATAGATTTATACCCACCAAACACTTATAAAACTCATTTTCTTTAGTTAGATCATACATGCAATGAAGAAAACTTAGAAAATACAGTAGGGATTAGTTATTATACCGCAAAGAAAGTGAAAGTAGGATGATCTAGCACGATTGGAAGGAGATCCTTGATGTTTGACGGTGATTTCGACCCGAAAATGATGAAAACCAAAGTAATCCACCAAAGGGATGAAGAACTCTTGCTCCTCTTGTTGAAAATGTTAACTGTACTGGTGAAATTTGTTGTTTACTTGTTGGAATTTACATCCACAAAGAAAGAAATTTTAGAGAGAGTGTCTCTGTGTGTTATGCTTCATAGAGAGAGAGAGAGATGTAAATCTTGTGTGTGTGTGATTGTAAAATTAAAGTGGGACTTGAATGACACTATAAAGTGCTAAATTCTGGTTTAAATGAGGTTTTGCCACCTGTTGGACAGGTGGTGAAAGGTTTTGACACGAGTTTGGTGACTCACAACTCAACAAAAAAAAAATTGTCCAGGGGGTGGACCGCGGCGCGCCCAGTCCATTTCCTGGATTTCTCCGTTTTTGTTCGTGTTGTCGTTACGCATATGTATTCGGTTAGGATTCCCGATTGTTTTACATATGAACTTAGGCAAGTTCATTATAAATATTCTTGGTATTAGGATTCATTATATGATTCGATTTAAATTCCAAATTGAAATACATACTTCTCGGTATAAACATAAACACGAGCAAAGCACGATTTCTTAAGGATAAAGAATACGTTAACCGACAAATTTGGCATAAACCTCCTAACTTATTACGATGAGCATACTAACTATTTGGCACTTAGGTAAACATAAATCTCACGTCTCAAGGTACGGATCAAGATAACACATAAAACCCGATTCTCAATAATAAACCGTGAGCAAAACAAAGCGAAACACAAGGGTCCAAACAATTGCGAATAAAATTCAAAATAATATTGGTAACACAAGTACTTCAAATTGACGGGACGTCACAGCCTCCCCCAGTAAAAAGAAGTTCGTCCTCGAAATGACTACTGAGCATCACTGCTATAAAAGAGATGGGGATAATTCCGCTGTATTTCCTCTTCCCGTTCCTTAAGTAAAATAAAACTTAGAGTTCCATCGGACCTTCACAATTGGGATCCGACTCCGCCGTAAACGCTCGACAAGTCGGTCAACGATTTCCACCGGCATCTCTATCACGTGAAGTGAATCATCCAAGCGTAGTTTCTCCCAGGGAACAATCAAAGGCTCGCCAGCAAGGCACTTCTTGAGATGCGACACTTGAAATATGTTGTGCACACCGCACAACTCAGGTGGTAACTCAAGACGGCATGCCACTGAGCCAACACGAGACAAAGCTCTAAAAGGACCCTTAAACGTGGACTTAACTTGCTGCGCTTCTCGAAACAAAACACACTCTTCCACGGAGAAACTTTCAATAACACCACATCACCGACCTTGAATTCCAAAGGTTTCCGACACAAATCCGTGAAATTCTCCAAACGATTCCTAGCGGCAATAAGACGATCCTTAATATAAAGATCTTATCGGTAGTCTCCTGGATCAACTTCGGACCCTTAATCTGGCTATAAACTATCTCAACCCAACAAGGTGGAGACCTACACTTATGAAAGTAAAGAGCCTCAAGCGGCGCGCAACCGGTAACTATTGTAATATGAAAACTCGACTAGCAGAAACTGTCGATTCCAATTTCCGCCAAAGTCTAAAACACACGCGCGCCGATTAGAAATGACAGCTACTGGAATGCCATGCCTGGCCACAATCTCGTCAATATACAACATAGAAGGTTTCTCTATTCGGTAATCTTCTCGAATAGGCAGAAAATGCGCTGACTAAATCAGCCGATCTACGATAATCCAAATAATACAATCCTCGGTGAGAGCCTCCTACTAAGCCTGAATGATACGAGCCTTCAAAATCGACTGAGTCGAAATCATTATGGTGCGAACTCTCACCGGCTTAACCGACTCTGTGCGACTCAACGCATCAGCTGTTACATTCGCCTTACCCGGACGGTAGCGATTCTCACGAACATAATCGTTATGCAACTCGTCCCATAGGCGTTGCCTCGTATTCAGCATCTTTCCTTTTCACGAGAAGTACCGGCGCGCCTCAAGGAGAGAAAATCGGTCTAACGAAACCTTTGACCAAAAATCCCTATATCTGCTTCGATAGTTCTTATATCTCCAAAGGTGCTAACCGATAAGGAGTCTCCGCTACTGGCGCTGCTATCAGTACTAAGCCAATCTGAAACTCCGCCTCTCGACTAAGGGGTAATCCAGGTAAGTCCTCTGGGAACACATCGGGAAATTCACGAACCACGGATGTGTAAGAAAGAGTGAACAATCCCACTCGATGTACTCCCGAACTTCCAAGCATGAGACGACATTAAGGTGCTTCCCCGCCTTATCCCCCCTGATCTAACAACAGTCTTTCCAGCGGTAACGGTATGCAGATATTCTTCTCGAAGCGTATAACCTCTGCACGGTGTGTCGACAACCAACCCATGCTAATAATAACGTCGAATCTACCTAAGGCGATCGGAATCAAGTCGATAGAAAAAGAATGGTCGTCGGAACTAACACAATAGGTAGAACGTACTTCGGTAGCAGGTAAAACTCACCAACGACTAACTCTATCTCGAAGGAAGACGCTAAAGGTAATGATGTACAAGGAAACATAGTCCTAAACATATCAAATATGAAGCTCTTAGAATAACGGACCAAAACATGTAATAAGTAGAATTGGGATTTGCTGACTCAAAATGATTAACAATAGCAGTTACGTTCCGTTCTCGCATAATTTACTTCGAACTAGGCGTAGTTGATCAAGTTACGCGTAGTTGGATGCGAATCATGCAATTGCGGAATTAACCCACTAATGTGACGTCCCGTCAATTTGAAGTACTTATGTTACCGTTAATATTTATATTTTATTCGCAATTGATTTCGACCCTTGTATTTCGCTTTGTTTTGCTCACGTTTTGCCGTTATCGAGTATCGGGTTTTCTGTATTTGCTGATTCGTCCACCGGGACGTAATAATATTAATATATCTAAGTGCCAATTAGTTAGTATTCTCATAAATATAAGTTAGAAGGTTGATGGCAAATTTGTCGGTTATCGGATCCTTTATACGCGAGATATCGCACTTTTGCTCTTGTTTACTCCTTTACCGAAATCGTGCGAATCTCGAAATCGAAAGTGAAAATAAAATATTAAATGAAAATAATATAAAGTAAATCAAAGTATGAACAATTCTAAGTTCAACGCAAAAAGAATCGGGAGTTTTCGATGAACGAAACTCCCAAACGGTCAAAAACAAGTCTGCAGAGCCAGCCGACCAGCCAGCAGCTAGCAGGGATTCAGCCGGCGGCTGAATCCATCCAGCCGGCGGCTGGAATGGTCTGGACAGGTGTTTTATGACTCATTTTTGCATGTAAAACGATTGGGGACACTTGGCTAAGCCCCATTCGACCCCCTTACTGCCAGAATCCCTGTTCCAATGTGTTATTTAACCTATTCTTGACATTTTCTTTCATTTTTCATAATCACAAAACACACACAAGTGTGTATTCTCTCTCAAACTCTATACACTTTTCTTCATTTCCTCCATTTGAAGCTATGATTTCCAGCCTATATCCACCATTTAAACATCATAAACATCACATTTATCAAGTATATTCATCAAAAGGAGCAAGAGGTGGTGATTCTCTCGGTTTGCTTCTTGGGTTTTCATCATTTTCGGGTTTAATCTCCATCATAATCATCATCTAACAAGCTAGATCATCTTGCTTTCGGTTTTCTTGGGGTATAATAACTTTCTTCCATTGTTTTTATTTACATTTTAACATTTTTATTACATGCATGTATCATCTAACATCAAATAAAGGTTTTTATAAAAGTTTTATGGTGATTTATCTAAGAACATATTTTTATTAACTTTTGACTAAGATCTTGATATAAAAAGGTGTTATTTGAAGAAATATATGGATATTATTAAATGTTTTTATGTTGCATGTCGAAAGCTACCGAAAATACTCTTGAAAACGCTTAAAAACGATAAAATAACAAAAATCCGGAGCTGTCTGTCAGCCTCCAGCCGACGGCTGGATTATCTCAGCCGGCGGCTGGATCATTCTGTCCACTCAAATTTCTCGTTTTGCTAATTTTCGGTGGTTGTCTTGTGTTTTGGAGGCGGATATTCTCATCACTACACCACTGAAGTCATTGTTCCAGATCCTTGTCAATCAAGCGGGTGTTAGCGGTATAATTTGATACTCTTGTGAATATTTCGATTTCATTGTATATATTATTCGGTTTTAGCCTTGAAATCGGTTAGGGTTAAATATTAGACCAACACTTGTTGTATTTCTTCGGATCGGACTGAGATTGGATTAATAAGCTTAATTTATAAATTTACCTAAGGATTGTAATAAACTTAATATAGTATTATGTATTATGAATAATGGTTTAAAATGATATTGTTGTTAAGCGGGAAAGTGATTGAAATTGGGACGAATATTTTATAACGCGGAAGCGCTGCCGAAATTCCAACTCACGACTTTTTACGAGAATAAAACACTTATACAAATAAATGGTATACAAAAGTAACATATTTTACAATAACATTGTCTTTGGACTCAAAGACACCAACGCAATCACAAATGTCATAATATTACTTAAAACGGATATTTTCAACCTCTTTGAGATATATTAAACTTCGCCTCAACTTATGATTATCGTTTTAAGTCATCAAAATATGTTTTTACGACAAGCTTTATAAAATGGTTTTGAAAGGCATTTTGCTCTAAACATTTTGGTAAGAAAAGACCTAATTTATTCAAAGTGTCAAATTGGACTTTTAAATTGATTTTGACCTTATTAAGTCAACATGATTGACATTTGACTTTCATAAGTCAACATAATTGACCTTTGACTTTTATAAGTCAACATCTTAATTTGGGCCGACATAATGAACATTGGTATTAATAATCCTTTCGACTCGGAGTTATCATTTGCTTCCAATGGTCGCTGTTGACGTGAAAGATCGATATCTTGTCGATCGGCCCTTTTCTGGCGTGGAACATCGTCTTCTTAATTCGTCATCCTTATTCGACTTATTAATCGTTGGAATGTGATATTAAAAATCTTAACCGACAAGGCTAAACCGAACTATACTTGTAGAGATACTGAGACTATATTATTGCTATTTAGGGCACTTAGACGGTGGGGTTGTAGCTCCGTGATTGTTTATCTGGGATTTGCTGAAGCTTGTATTGTGAGTTATTCGTAGCCCTTGACTTTACCATTTTTGGGCTGTAAAGCGTACTTTAAAATTTGTTTGTTTAAATAGTAGGCGTAATGTATTTCTTGTTTGCTTAAATGTTAAACGTCATCTTGTCTGCTTAAATGTTAGACGTCATCTTGTCTGCTTAAATGTTAGACGTCATCTTGTCTGCTTAAATGTTAGACGTCATCTTGTCTGCTTGTATGTTAGACGCCATCTCGTCTGCAAATTGTTAGACGTCATCTAGTATGCTTAACACTAGACGTTATCTTGTTTACTAATAAATTGCTAGACGTTATCTTATATCTTGCCTACTAAACTTTTAGATGTTGTTGAATTTTCTTGTCTGCTAAATCGTTAGACGCTATTGATTACCTCATTTCCTAAGAGAATAGGTCTACCTTATAAACTTGTCGTTGGGTCAACTTTTTCTTAAAATTGCGAATAATTCACCAACATGTTGTTGATGTCGTTTTAACGCTTTGCAGGAAATTGAGGATTTCCATTGATCATGCCATAGTTTATTGTTGGATCGCTTGCTTTTGGGAAATTTGAATTTGAACTCTTTATTGTAATTCCCATGACGATTCGTTTGTTTATTTCTTTTGAAATTGTATTTGTACTAAGGCGTCGTATCCGCCCTTGACTTATTGATACATTTTGTAACATTTGGCATGATCTATTTAATTTGATGTTTTGTTTATCGGTTATATTGTTGTAATCTTGACTCTTGATATTATAACTGGAACATCTCGCGTTTCCGCTTCCAAGCGGGGTGTGACAGAAGTTGGTATCAGAGCCAAAGGTTATAGCGAACCGGGTGATTTAAACTGAGTAAATCACTTGGACTATGACCATAGGCTTTTTGAATCGATTTTTACTCTGATAGCAATGTGTGCACCATTTTTTATACGTGTTTAATTTCGCGTTGTGTTTTGGCATTTGGCCTTGTTTTTGTGTTGCACACATTTGCTGATCGAGTCATTTCCTCTTTTATTTTAGGACGATGGCGCCTACGAGGAGAGTTGCGACACGAAGTTCCGCGCGACGTGCTACTCCGAACGCGAGAGCTAATACGTCCAATGCGAGAAGGAACAATGTGGAGAACGATACGAATCCTGACATGGCTCAGATGATTGCTCAACAGATAGCGGCAATGATGCCCGAGCTTATAGCTCAACTGAGGGAGGGCGCAGCCCAAGGAACTGATGGTGGTTCGGGTTCTGGAAATCCCGAGCCGGTTGTCAACAATGAGGGTCCGGAGCCGGTTGTTAATAATGAGGGACCCGAAGTCGTGATTACTGGATCAGGTAGGGCAGAGGGCTCGACCCAACGCGCTGGGTGCACGCTGAAGACTTTTATGAGCTGTAAGGCCCCAGAGTACAGAGGCAATGAGGGAGCGACTGGAACGCTCCAGTGGATGGAAAAGATGGAATCTATTTTCGATGCTATTGACTGTGCGGACAAAGATCGAGTCCGATTTGCTGCGTTTGTATTTCAAGGAACAGCTCTGACATGGTGGAACTCGGTTGTGAATGTGCGAGGCCGAGCTGAGATCAGCACGATGACTTGGGAGCAACTGAAGGAGTTGATGATCACTGAGTATGTGCCTGAATCTGAGATTCAAATGTTGGAAGATGAGTTATGGAACTTGACCATGGTTGGGTCAGATATCCAAGGGTACACTTCGCGTTTTCACGCTTTGTCCCAGCTAGTGCCGCACTTGGTCCGACCGGAGCTTAAACGTATAGGTCGCTACACTCACGGATTACCCCCAGCAATCCGTAAGAGTGTCCTCTCTAACAAACCGAGCACCTTTCAGAGCGCGGTGGAAATTGCGATTACGTTGACTCAAAATGCGGTTCGTGATGGTGAGTTACCCCCGATGATTGTTAAGCAAAACTCCGAAGGGAAACGGGGTGGTGTTGGCCGTTATGGGGATTCGCAGAAGAGAGCTAGTAGGCAGGATACTCCTCCAGATGTCCAAGCATATGCAGCAGTGGCTCCGAATGTCGAGGGTAGGCCTCCCAAGTGCAATCGGTGTGGTAACCCCCACGCCAAAGAGTTAAAATGTTGGGTGTGCGGTCGGTGTAAGAGACTTGGGCACACCGAGAAGTTTTGTAAGATCCCGAAGGGCAATTGTTATGAGTGTGGTTCCCCTGAGCATCTTAGGAACAACTGTCCCGAGTTAACTCCAGTCGGTACAAATACTTCTCTTATCTAAGTTCAACCTACATTTACCCTATTTGATTCCTGATGCTTGGTTCTTATTACCGTCGTGTTGCACACTACTCTTTTCACTTCCTAGTATTTTTGTTTTCTTGTTACGCCTCTTTTGCGTTGGAACCGAAGTAAGCTCCTATCTGCAAGGAAGTCGATGAGACGAGGTTGTCCTACGAGTGCGATTCCGAGAGATTCGACTCCAGATCTTTTTTTTTTATCCGTCACTTCGCTTCAAATTAGTAATCATTGGTACTATACCAAACTTTAATCTAGACCCTATCATATTTTGGGAACTTTTAAACTTTAGTGGATTAATTCCGCAAATGCATGGTTCATTACGAACTACGCGTAATTTGGCCAACTACGCCTAGTTTGGAATAAATTATGCAAGACCGGAACGTAATTCCTATTGTTAACAGTTTTCGAGTCAATATCTCTCAAATTATACTGATCTCCAATTTTATTCCATCTTTCGAAGAGTTTCATATCTAATGCATTTAAGATTTCGATATTTGCACGGCTATATCCTTAGCGCCTTTCATCGAGTCGAGTAGGCCGTTGCAGGGAATATTTCGAGGACGAAATTCTTTTAACTGGGGGAGGCTGTGACGTCCCGTCAATTTGAAGTACTTATGTTACCGTTAATATTTATATTTTATTCGCAATTGATTTCGACCTTTGTATTTCGCTTTGTTTTGCTCACGTTTTGCCGTTATCGAGTATCGGGTTTTCTGTATTTGCTGATTCGTCCACCGGGACGTAATAATATTAATATATCTAAGTGCCAATTAATTAGTATTCTCATAAATATAAGTTAGAAGGTTGATGCCAAATTTGTCGGTTATCGGATCCTTTATACGCGAGATATCGCACTTTTGCTCTTCTTTACTCCTTTACCGAAATCGTGCGAATCTCGAAATCGAAAGTGAAAATAAAATATTAAATGAATATAATATAAAGTAAATCAAAGTATGAACAATTCTAAGTTCAACGCAAAAAGAATCGGGAGTTTTCGATGAACGAAACTCCCAAACGGTCAAAAACAAGTCTGCAGAGCCAGCCGACCAGCCAGCAGCTAGCAGGGATTCAGCCGGCGGCTGAATCCATCCAGCCGGCAGCTGGAATGGTCTGGACAGGTGTTTTATGACTCATTTTTGCATGTAAAACGATTGGGGACACTTGGCTAAGCCCCATTCGACCCCCTTACTGCCAGAATCCCTGTTCCAATGTGTTATTTCACCTATTCTTGACATTTTCTTTCATTTTTCATAATCACAAAACACACACAAGTGTGTATTCTCTCTCAAACTCTCTACACTTTTCTTCATTTCCTCCATTTGAAGCTGTGATTTCCAGCCTATATCCACCATTTAAACATCATAAACATCACATTTATCAAGTATATTCATCAAAAGGAGCAAGAGGTGGTGATTCTCTCGGTTTGCTTCTTGGGTTTTCATCATTTTTGGGGTTTAATCTCCATCAAAATCATCATCTAACAAGCTAGATCATCTTGCTTTCGGTTTTCTTGGGGTATAATAACTTTCTTCCATTGTTTTTATTTACATTTTAACATTTTTATTACATGCATGTATCATCTAACATCAAATAAAGGTTTTTATAAAAGTTTTATGGTGATTTATCTAAGAACATATTTTTATTAACTTTTGACTAAGATCTTGATATAAAAAGGTGTTATTTGAAGAAATATATGGATATTATTAAAGGTTTTTATGTTGCATGTCGAAATCTACCGAAAATACTCTTGAAAACGCTTAAAAACGATAAAATAACAAAAATCCGGAGCTGTCTGTCAGCCTCCAGCCGACGGCTGGATTATCTCAGCCGGCGGCTGGATCAGTCTGTCCACTCAAATTTCTCGTTTTGCTAATTTTCGGTGGTTGTCTTGTGTTTTGGAGGCGGATATTCTCATCACTACACCACTGAAGTCATTGTTCCAGATCCTTGTCAATCAAGCGGGTGTTAGCGGTATAATTTGATACTCTTGTGAATATTTCGATTTCATTGTATATATTATTCGGTTTTAGCCTTGAAATCGGTTAGGGTTAAATATTAGACCAACACTTGTTGTATTTCTTCGGATCGGACTGAGATTGGATTAATAAGCTTAATTTATAAATTTACCTAAGGATTGTAATAAACTTAATATAGTATTATGTATTATGAATAATGGTTTAAAATGATATTGTTGTTAAGCGGGAAAGTGATTGAAATTGGGACGAATATTTTATAACGCGGAAGCGCTGCCGAAATTCCAACTCACGACTTTTTACGAGAATAAAACACTTATACAAATAAATGGTATACAAAAGTAACATATTTTACAATAACATTGTCTTTGGACTCAAAGACACCAACGCAATCACAAATGTCATAATATTACTTAAAACGGATATTTTCAACCTCTTTGAGATATATTAAACTTCGCCTCAACTTATGATTATCGTTTTAAGTCATCAAAATATGTTTTTACGACAAGCTTTATAAAATGGTTTTGAAAGGCATTTTGCTCTAAACATTTTGGTAAGAAAAGACCTAATTTATTCAAAGTGTCAAATTGGACTTTTAAATTGATTTTGACCTTATTAAGTCAACATGATTGACATTTGACTTTCATAAGTCAACATAATTGACCTTTGACTTTTATAAGTCAACATCTTAATTTGGGCCGACATAATGAACATTGGTATTAATAATCCTTTCGACTCGGAGTTATCATTTGCTTCCAATGGTCGCTGTTGACGTGAAAGATCGATATCTTGTCGATCAGCCCTTTTCTGGCGCGGAACATCGTCTTCTTAATTCGTCATCCTTATTCGACTTATTAATCGTTGGAATGTGATATTAAAAATCTTAACCGACAAGGCTAAACCGAACTATACTTGTAGAGATACTGAGACTATATTATTGCTATTTAGGGCACTTAGACGGTGGGGTTGTAGCTCCGTGATTGTTTATATGGGATTTGCTGAAGCTTGTATTGTGAGTTATTCGTAGCCCTTGTCTTTACTATTTTTGGGCTGTAAAGCGTACTTTAAAATTTGTTTGTTTAAATAGTAGGCGTAATGTATTTCTTGTCTGCTTAAATGTTAAACGTCATCTTGTCTGCTTAGATGTTAGACGTCATCTTGTCTGCTTAAATGTTAGACGTCATCTTGTCTGCTTAAATGTTAGACGTCATCTTGTCTGCTTGTATGTTAGACGCCATCTCGTCTGCTAATTGTTAGACGTCATCTAGTCTGTTTAACACTAGACGTTATCTTGTTTACTAATAAATTGCTAGACGTTATCTTATATCTTGCCTACTAAACTTTTAGATATTGTTGGATTTCTTGTCTGCTTAATCGTTAGACGCTACTGATTACCTTTTACCTAAGCGAATAGGTCCACCTTAAACTTGTCGTTGGGTCAACTTTTACTTAAAATTGCGAATAATTCACCAACATGTTGTTGATGTCGTTTTAACGCTTTGCAGGAAATTGAGGATTTCCGTTGATCATGCCATAGTTGTTTTTGGATCGCTTGCTTTTGTGGAAATTTGAATATGAACTTTTATTGTAATTTCCATGACGATCCTTTTGTTGATTTCTTTTGGAATTGTATTTGTACTAAGGCGTCGTACCGCCCTTGACTTATTGATGTATTTTGTAACATTTGGCATGATCTATTTAATTTGGTGTTTTGTTTATCGGTTATATTGTTGTAATCTCGACTCTTGATATTATAACTGGAACATCTCGCGTTTCCGCTCCAAGCGGGGTGTGACAACTAAAGTTTAAAAGTTCGAAAAATATGATTGGTGAAGAGCCTAGATTATAGTTTGGTTTGGCACCAATGATTACTAAGTCGAATCGAAATGACAGATTAAAATCTGGAGTCGAACCTCTCGGAATCGCACTCGTAGCACAATCTCGTCTCGTCGACTACTTTACGGATAAAAGTTTCTTCGGTGTCAACGCAAAAAGAGGCGTAAAAATAAAAATACATAAGAGAAAAGAGAAGTTTATAACATAAGGAATTTAGGATCAAACATTAGAATTATCTAGAATAAATGCAGGCTCACTTTAGACAAGAAAAGTACCCGTACTAGTAAATTATCGCCCGGGACACTTGTTCCTGAGATGCTCGGCGAAACCACACTCGAAACATTTGCCCCTCGGGGTCTTACAAAACCTCTCGGTGTGTCCTAGCTTGTTACACTTGGTGCATACCCAACGTTTCACCTCCTCGGCGTGGTAGTTACCACACCGTTCACACCTCGGGTGCTTACCCTGGGCACCTGGTATCACAAAAGCATGCGCCTGCACAACTTGAGGAGTACCCTGCCTCCTAAACCTCTTTCGTGAGTCTTTCTGACGGGATCCCCCACTCCCTTTCTCCCCGGAGTCTAGCTTAACCACCATCGGGGGTAGTTCACCATCACGGACCGCGTTCTGAGTCAGCGTGGTCGCAATTTCCACCGCGCTCTGAAAAGTGCTCGGGTGGTTGGAAAGGACACTCTTACGGATTGCCTGAGGTAACCCGTGAATATAGCGACCGATTCGTTTGAACTCCGGTCGAACCAAGTGCGGTACTAATTGGGACAAAGCGTGAAAACGCGAAGTGTGTCCCTGAATGTCTGACCCAATCATGGTCAAATTCCACAACTCATCCTCTAACTTCTGAATCTCAGATTCAGGTACATACTCAATAATCATCACCTCCTTCAGTTGCTCCCAAGTCATGGTGTTAACCTCCGCTCGGCCTCGCACATTCTGACCGAGTTCCACCATGTCAGAGTCGTTCCTTGAAATACGAACATAGCGAATCGGACCCGATCTTTGTCCGCACTATCAATAGCATCGGAAATAGATTCTAGTTTCTCCATCCACTGGAGCGTTCCAGTCGCTCCCTCATTGCCTCGGTACTCTGGGCCTTGCAGCTCATGAAGGTTGTCATTGTGCATCCAGCACGTTGGGTCGAGCCCTCTGCTCTACCCGATCCATTAATAACAACTTCGGGACCATCATTATTAACAATCGGCTCGGGATTTCCAGAACCCGAACCATTACCTTGGGCGGTACCCTCTCGAAGTTGAGCTACAAGCTCGGGCATCATCGCCGCTAACTGCTGAGCAATCATCTGTGCTATGTCAGGTGTCGTATTATTTTCCACAGTGTTCTCTCTCGCATTGGACGTATTAGCTCTCGCGTTCGGATTCGTGGTATAAGCCCTCGCGTTCGCAGTAGCACGTCGCGCGGAACTTTGTGTCGCAACTCTCTTCTTAGGCGCCATCGTCCTAAAAGTAAAAGGAAAGAAAACTCGATCAGCAAATGTGTGCGACACGAAAACAAGGCCAAATGCCAAAACACAACGCGAAATTAAACACATATGAAAATAGTGCACACATTGCAATCAGTGAAAATCGATTCAAAAGCCTATGGTCATAGTCCAAGTGATTTACTCAATTAAAATCACTTAGAGCGGAAACACGAGGTGTTCTAGTTATAATTTTAAGAGTCAAGGATTACAACAATACAACCAATAAACGAAATATCAAATATATTAAACATGCCAAATGTTACCAAAATACATTACAACGTCAAAAGCGATGAACGCCAAATTCGAATACATTACAAATATCACAAAACGAATCATCACAGAATTACATCCAACAAAGCCAATTCCTAATGCACAAAATACACGATCCGAAAAACAAGGTGGCATGATCAATGAAATCCTTACACTCCTGCAAAGCGTTAAAATGACATCAACAACATGTTGGTGAATTATTCGCAATTTATGAGTAAAAGTTGACCCGACGACAATTTTATCAAACAGGTTAAGTTCCAACGATATATCTTGTTTTCAACAACCATAGTGAGAGGTACATTGCCTAGACTATCATACACTGAACCTGACCACGTAATTATCCCTTATCCTAAGGGGTATCAATCCAAAGGCAACCAATTATGAAATACGACGATAACATCCACTCCTAGGTACGTCCTAGCGAGCGATGAGGGTTCGGTCAAACCCAAACAGATCTGTATATATGAAACCGCGGGCAAAAGCTTAATCAAGTGTATTAGGGGAGCTCAACAGAGCCTAATGATACAAAATCTATGGCGTACCTAATCCACTAGGCAAACAAGATAATCAGTAAAGTCTCGCATACAAGCAGACAATTTTTAAAACACGCTTTACAGTCCAAAATATTTAAGACAAGGGCTACGAATAACTCACAGAGAAATCTTCAGCAACAAATATCGGGTATGCAAACCCAAAGTTACAACTCCACCGCCTAAGTCCCTTAAAACATTAAACATCATAGTCTCAGTATCTCTATAAGTCTAGGTCCAGTTTAGCCTTGTCGGTTAAGATTAAGTTAGATAAGATAATCCAAATATTAATATATTTAAATGAGGTGACGTATTTAGAAGGCGATATTCCGCGTCAAAGAGGACCGCTCGGAAAGATATCGGCATTCCATGTCATAATCGTCAACTGGAAAATAATGATAATCCGAATCGAAAACGACTACCAGGAGTATCGGTTAATAAAATAGCGTTACCAAGTTTCATTAAACCGACCAAGGTCAACGGCAACAATGTTGACTTGGTCAAAGTCAAAATTTAGGAACGTTGTCTTTATAAAAGTCAAATTCAAAGATATTGACTTAAGAAAGTCAAAGTCAACCAAAAAAGTCCAACTTTGACACTTAGGATAATTTAAAGTCTTAACTTTTCAAAATATAAGAGTAATATATCTTTCAAAACCATTTTACCAAGAGTTTGTCGTAAAAACTCCATTTGATGATTTTATATTGCGAACGCGTTATGTAACGAAGGTTTATTTATTAAAAGAGGTTAAAACATCCGTTTTAAATAATATTATGACATTTAGAAATATGTTGGCGTCTTTGAGTCCAAATACGATGTTATTATGTAATATATTACTTTTATGCATAAGTTTACTCATATAAGTGGTTATAGTCGTAAGAATTGTGTAATAAATTTCGGCAGCGCTTCCGCGTCTTAGATTATCAATTCAAATTCTATACAGTTTCCCGCTTGACAACAATTTGCATTTTATGAGCGTTTAAGCATTTCTCATATTACCTGATATGGTTATAAGTTAAATACGTTACTTTTGGTTAAATTCGCATTTTAACGTATTTTAGTCCAAGTCATAGTTCAAATCTGATAATATAACAGGTGTTGGTCTAATATTTATTCCTAACCGTTTTCAAGGCTAAAACCGTAATTAATAGGAAAGGATAATGAAATCAAAAGATTCTCAAGGATAGCAATTTATACCGTTAACACCCGCAAGATTTGACAAGAATAGAATCCGGAACCAAAGACCTCGGTGGCGTGGTGCAGAGGACAAACCCTCCTCCAAAACACAATACAATTACCGTTAATAAAGGTTCACAATATAACGAGCTTAAGGTGCAAACTTAACGGATTTACAAAATTTCCAGAATCTGGTCCACGACCGCCTCGCGGTGGAGTCACCGCGACGCGGTGGTATGTTCACCACGACCGCCTCGCGGTGGTGTCACCGTGGCGCGGTGGGGGACAGAAACCCCAATTTTACAAAATTCGTTTTGTGTTGGAAAATCATCTTTTGATGTAATAGATTTAAACATGCAAGTTATGGAATCATCAAAACACTTTCAAACAACCATTTTGTAAAGCTTTTCACCATTTAAATCAAAGATCCATATACCTTTTATAAAACCTTGATTTCATAGATTTATACCCACCAAACACTTATAAAACTCATTTTCTTTAGTTAGATCATACATTCAATGAAGAAAACTTAGAAAATACAGTAGGGATTAGATATTATATACCAAAGAAAGTGAAAGTAGGATGATCTAGAACGATTGGAAGGAGATCCTTGATGTTTGACGGTGATTTCGACCCAAAAATGATGAAAACCAAAGTAATCCACCAAAGGGATGAAGAACTCTTGCTCCTCTTGTTGAAAATGTTAACTGTAGTGGTGAAATTTGTTGTTTACTTGTTGGAATTTACAGCCACAAAGAAAGAAATTTGAGAGAGAGTGTTTGTGTGTGGGTTATGCTTCATAGAGAGAGAGAGAGAGAGATGTAAATCTTGTGTGTGTGTGATTGTAAAATGAAAGTGGGACTTGAATGACACTATAAAGTGCTAAATTCTAGTTTAAATGAGGTTTTGCCACCTGTTGGACAGGTGTTGAAAGGTTTTGACACGAGTTTGGTGACTCACAACTCAACAAAAAAAAACTGTCTAGGGGGTGGACCGCCGCGCAGCCAGCTCACCACGGCGCCCAGTCCATTTCCTGGATTTCTCCGTTTTAGTTCGTGTTGTCGTTACGCATATGTATTCGTTTAGGATTCCCGGTTGTTTTACATATGAACTTAGGCAAGTTCATGATAGATATTCTTGGTATTAGGATTCATTATATGATTCGATTTAAATTCCAAATTGAAATACATACTTCTCGGTATAAACATAAACACGAGCAAAGCACGATTTATTAAGGATAAAGAATACGTTAACCGACAAATTTGGCATAAACCTCCTAACTTATTACCATGAGCATACTAACTATTTGGCACTTAGATAAACATAAATCTCACGTCTCAAGGGACGGATCAAGATAACACATAAAACCCGATTCTCAATAATAAACCGTGAGCAAAACAAAGCGAAACACAAGGGTCCAAACAATTGCAAATAAAATTCAAAATAATATTGGTAACACAAGTACTTCAAATTGACGGGACGTCACAAAAATGATGGATGTAACCAAAGTGGGTGAATGCTCTTGATAAACTTAATGTAATTGGTGATTTGTTATGGTGTTTGTAGGTAAAATTTCTCTCGAAAGTTGTTGGACATTTGGATGAGTTGAGAGAGTTTTATATGTGTGTGTGTGTGTTTACAAATGTGAGTGGAAGAAAATGAAAGTGTGTTTGTGATGTTGGAAAGAACAAAAAGGGTTTTCCATGTGTTTTAGGTGGCTAAATCTCTGGACCAAAGGGGCTTGAGACACCTGTGGGATATGTGTTAGCTTGAGAGCTCGAGTCTGATGACTCACAAAACACAAAAAATGTTGTTGTCTGCACTATGGTGCGTCGCACCGGGCTGATTTTTGGCATTTTTCGTTTTTCGTTTTCGTTATCGTTAAGCATTTGCATTTCTTTAGAGTTTACCATTGTTTTGCAATGAACTTAGGCAAGTTCATTGTATGTTTTCTTGGTATTAGGATTCATTTAATGATTTTGTTCCGATTCCGAGACACACACGAAATAAGAGCAATAATAGATTCTTTCGAGAATAAAGATAACAAGATTAACCTGAATTTTAGATGGTTGTCACAGCTTATAAGAGAAATAAAAAGGGATTGGAACACAACGACTTCGGAACAACTCGGTTTCGAACTCGAACTTCATGGGTGCTTACAAGAAATAAACAATTAAATAATCATAATTTTAGCAAATCGAAAACTTCCAAGTGTTTCACCTTATTTCTAAATCTTTGGATGATTTTTCAAAAATTTGAGAGAGAGCTTCCATTTTTTCACCTTTTTCAAATAAAATAACAATCGAATTTTAGAGGGGGAAAAGTATTAAAAAACTAAAACTTCAATTGCAATTTTAAAAGGGAAGCTTTCAAATTTTATCGATAAACTCAAATGCTGAAAATGTATTTTCGAATGGAAAGATATTATTTAGGATGTGTTTTAGTAGCGGATTTTACATCTCGACTAGAACTAGCACATTCTTGTGGTATTGATCTATTTTGGCAAAGTACATTTTTAATCTTTTTCTGTCACACCCCGCTAAAGCGAAAACACGAGGTGCGAAGAGCAAAGATATCATAACACGAGTCATAGTAAAACATAACAGTTTCAAGTCATTTGATTAAGAAATAAAAATTACATGTCCGAAGATAACCAAGTATTTAACGTTTCAACATAATAAATTTCATAAGTACAAATTTCATAACATTCCCAAAATAATTAAACACGTCTTCTCCCGATTCATGATTCACGCGACTTGCCTTACCCGTCCATGATATGCACTTCTGTCCCTACACTTGGTTTCCTGAAACATGAGAAAAAGTGTCAACTACAAAAAGTAGTGAGTGATTTACAGTTTTCTAGTCCTCGACTAAAAGGTTCACGACAAGTATATAAGTATAAAAGATTTCTCAATAGAAATGAAGCGATTCGGGCTTTAAAAATATATACTTGTAAAAAATGCTCACGTTGCAGCAAGGTATAAAAATACCTTATAAAAATGGACACGGACAAGTAGAACAATACTTGTAAAAATGGTTGCGGAATCTCATATATCTCTAACTATATACGCGCAACAATATGCGTAAAATAAAAGTAACTAATGATTGGAATCCATTGTATCAACCTCTTGGCATAATATAACTATAAGTGTTCACACTAAACCGATTAACCGACTGTGAGGCCCCTTACCCCGCACTATCTACGAGGATTATTTCGTTTCTTACTAATATGTACTTAGACCGCCATCTAAGTAAGAAACGGTCCTTTCCTAAGTAGCGATACCCATAATTACTAACGTCTTAAAGCTAATAGTGTGCAACGAACTGAAACTGGGCACTAATGCAATTTTTAAAATGATAGTAGGCACTTATGAATCACGTAATATTCTCATCAAGGGTTGGAAGATATAACTTCAATAATAAGTTCGAACAAGTGCCGATGCGGTGGCAAACCAAAAATGTACACGCATATAAGTTCATAAAAGTTTAGTTCGTATGTTTCCCCCAAAAAGAGTCATGTAAAAACAATTAGTAAATAGGGGATGTAACTCACGGATTTCTTAGAGTAAGCTTATAAGGAAAAGAATCAAACGCGTTAGAATCACGGGAATCCTAGAAACATACCAATTCTCGAGTAAGTTTGATTTTCACTTTATGTTAAAGTTCTCTTTTAACATTTTATAAGTTTTACTCATATGTTTAACTGATGTCGCAACTTTTAATACCAAAAACTTATATGTCGCGATATAGTTATATTACGTTTAATTTATGTTTAGTCCAAATATGTCCAAACACTCGATGTCCAAGGTCAATAATAGTTCGTTCTATTATTTTTTCGTTTCTCTAGTGTTAAAATATGGTCTAATAAAATTTGGGCAGCGCTTCCGCCGTATAAAAATTAAGTCCAATTTAACCAATACTTTCCCGCTCAATTCAATATATAATACGACAATGTATAACGACATGATAGATTTAGCTATTTAACTCAACCAAATCATTCTTACAAGTTTCAAAATATATAATCTGTTATAACATTTTATTAACTGTGAAAAATATATGTTCCTCGATTTCTCCGTTAATACGTTAAAAATACAAGTTTTGTGCACAACAATATTTAGCCAGCGGCTGAAATTATTCAGCCGTAGGCTGGACCTCAGTCGCTGGCTGAACCATTTCAGCCGCCGGCTGGAGGGTCGCAGACAGTTTCGTAGTTTTGCTATTTTAGCGATTTTTGAGCGTTTTTATGTTAGATTTTGACATGAAACTGAATATTGATGGAGAGTATTTATATATGTGTTCAATCTCAGTTTCTTTTAGGTTTTTAGCCTCAAATTTATAGATTTATGTAAAAGTCCCTTTTTGTACGAAAACCGTTATAGAACTTCATAAAAACATGATTTTGAGCGATGGATCGTACATGCAATGAGTTATTTATGAACAAAAACAGTGAGAAACAAGATTATACCGAAAGAAGGTAGATGGATGAAGATTTTGAGTTGCTTGGTGATGGATTCGACTTCAAAATTGGTAGAAAACGTTTTTGTAACGATTGGATGATTACTTCGTTGCTTCCCTTGATCAATAGGACGATTTATGGTGATGTTCTTGGTGTTTTTAGGGCTGTGATTCACTGGATTTGATGAGAGTTTTGAGAGGGAGAGAGTTGCTAGAGAGAGTTTTGAGAGATCAAAAGTGTGTGTGTGTGTGTGTGTGTGTGTTGTTTATGATGTTACAAATGAAAGAAATCAAAGAAAGAGGGTGATAGTGTCCTTGGGGACACTAATCACTGCCACATTGAGGTCCAATCGCGTTCTTGGGGCTTTGGTCCTATAGGTGAACATGCAATTATGACTCACCAAAAGTTGGTGGCTGGTGCAGACAGATTCAGCTTCCGACTAAATATCTCCAAAGCCGCCGGCTGGGCCTCAGCCGTTGGCTGAATGGCTGTTCCAGCTAAGACTCGTTTTAAGTTTTTCTTTTGTTATCGTTAGGCATTTGTTTAGAGTTTTACGTTTGTTCTTGTTATGAACTTAGGCAAGTTCATAATATGGTTTCTTGGTATTAGGTTTCATTTATTGATTCCGTCTTCGATTCTGACACAAACACGTTTACGGTAAAGTACGGTTAAGAACAACATAGATATCTCGAAGATATAGAATACGAAAATCACCTTGATTTTAGACGGTTGTCACATTTTGGATAATCTCAAAAACATGTTTTCTTCAAAACACGATTTTTGTCTAATTAATGACATTATTTCATTTGGATGTATTTTAGTAGTGGATTTCAAAATCTCGACTAGAACTAGTACAGTGACATGTTATTTTGTTATTTGTTAACAAATTTCGTATTTCAAAAATATAAATCCTTTTTTTTAACAAAATTACAAACTTAGTTTATCATTTGAGAGACGTAATATTTGGAAGTGTTCAGGAGCGGATTTTTAAATCTCGACTAGAACTATCACTTTTGGGTATTATTATCTTATATGATATTTTGAGTTTGTTTATGCTTTCAATTATTTCAAATTGAAAGCCGTTCTAAAACCGGAAAATTACCAATTTATTTATCTAAATACAAGTTTAATATGATGAATGTGAATAGTAGCGGATTTTCAATCTCGACTAGAACTAACATATTCAAAGTATTATCTTTGTGTTTGATAGCATTTTCGTAATTAACAAGTGTTTTAGAAATGATAAATATTTTCAAAATTTTAAACTAGCAAATTTGATTAACTCGACTAGAACTAAATTCAATCGAAAAAGATGATTTAATAGCGAATTTTGAATCTCGACTAGAATTATTTCATCTTTTAGGGAGAATATAGTAGCGGTTTTTCTTATTTCAACTAGTTTTTTAAAACACTTGTTTGATCGAACATGGAGAACCTATATTTGAGGGGGAGTTCATAAAATCATTTTTTTTTACTGTCTCCTAAATCTTTCGAATGAGCTTCAACGAATCAATTTTTCAAATAAATCCTCCGAAATGCAATATTCTTTCATTAACGCATCAAATGTATTTTTTAAAAAGACTTCCCCTAATCAAAAACTTTTTTGTCATAATATTAGTTTTCACTTACTCTTCATATGCTAAGTTTTTGATAATGTAACGCATATATTGAGGGGGAGCGTCTTTTCGAAAAGATTTTTGAAAATTGTCACCATATAGTAAATTCCACATCTTTTGGTCGACAAATGTTTATCAAAATTTGGCAAAATGTTGATGCACCTTGAGCGGTTTTCAATAATATATCTTTTTCCTATAGTCCAACCAGAGCCGGAGGGACTTACCCAAGGAATCACTTTCAAAATGTAAGGGTCCTTTAGGTCAAGGATTGGAGATTAAAGGTGCAAAATCAACAAAAACATTGTTTTTCAAAATGCCAAAATGTGGGTGGAGTTGAAAAATTATGAAAGGTTGACTGAAGAGTGTGTGATACGGTTAAAAGAATAAGAGACCGTTTCTTTACCGATTAACTCGCCGGCTAGCCAAGTTTCTATCGAATTTCATGCGTCGATTTTCGATATTGAATAAGACATCATGGACCCAGTGATGCAAGCCACATATACCACATCACCACTCAAATTCTTCACAAGAATTTTTTCAATATACACGAAGAATTAGCACATTTCTATCATATTCTCAATCGGAGAATGTTGATATTGAAACAAGAAAAAACTAACTCCATTTCTCGACTTCATTTCATGCACAATTGAGTCTAGCGCAAAAATGTTACAAATTTACTAGGACACAGACGAATTTTCAAAAAGCATGTCTTTGTGATATAGCTCGGAACATTTGTTGTGGTACCAACGATCTTGGTATTTCATAATGATCGAATGGATATCCTACCAATGCTAACGCTTTTCCAACATTGAACGTAGGTCACACAATCGACTTCTTTTGTGATTTTGATTGTTGTGTTAACGAGAAATCTAAGTGATCTCGTAGTTACTTTTCCATTTTCACGACTATGGATACTATTTTAACTTACGATCAAGAATTCAAAGATTAAGACTTCGGAACGATTAGAATTTTCAACAATGATCTCAACAAATACAAGTTTTGCAAGTCAAAAGTTTCGTAAACAACACACGTTCGGTTTGGAAGGATATTTTCTCAAATTCCGATATTTGGGGGAGTATGTCTCGTTTTGTCACAATGTCAAACCCCCAAATCTCGTGTTCCCGATACTCAAGGTGTTGACTTCATGAGTCACAGATAGCAATCGAGTATCCGAGTAGGTCTAGCCTTGACCTAGATTGTTTTGAAATTATGTTTCATAATTCTAGTCCAATGCACATGAAATGGGAAAAGCAAATGTATGCATGATGAAGGTTTTGTTCGGTCTGAGACGTAATAATAATATAGTAACACCGTTTGGGCCATTATATAACAAAGATCATTCTATAATCGCATGTGGAGCTAGGACATTTTAAATCGTATATCCAAGAACTTGACACTACGTAATATCGAGATGAATTCATTGTATACAAAGCTCCCTAGTATTGTGTTATCATTATACTATCAAGTTTATTCACAAAGTTAGTTTTTATTATAAACTCAGCATGTTCTTTAAGGTTTACAGCTACTTTAAGGAGTCATAACTTGTTCGTTTCTTCACCGATTTTTATGAATCTTATACTGAAACGAACATATTTGAGTTACCTTATAAATATCTCTAGTCTCATATTTGTACTCAATTTCTAATGTTCGTTATTCAGTAAAAGGTCAGAGTAGGTTTAGGGTTTTTCACAAAGTCTATGCTAACTTTAAGTTATCATATCTTACTTAATTTTTATCCGTTTTATATGTATCTTATATCGAAATGACCGCGTTTGAGTTATATTTAAGATGGAAGTGGTCTCACCTTCTGTTTCGAAATTGTTTATTTCAGTTTAATAAAAAGGTGGTCGGGTATCTAGAAAGTGTTTTGTTTTGAATATATTTTTGTATAAAATACCTTTTAAATACATAGTCATATCCAAAAACAATGATTTTTATGTTGAAATGTTCATGAAAAACAGAGGTGTTTTTATGGTTAAAATTTTTTATGCAAAACATTTAGGTAAAATGAGTAAAAGTGTCAACAAGTTGACGAAATTTTCCGTTCAACAAAATAACTTAACCTTTATTTTATTTCACTATATTTTTGTATAATAAACATAACTTTTATAAAATGAGACTATTAAAATATGATGCATAAGAATGGGTTTTAGAACATACCTAAGAGTATATGAATGCAAGACTTGATGTTTCTTCCTTATGATCAAAGTATGAGAATTGGGGTTTTGATGTGTGGAATGTGTGTTGGTGATTTGTTCTTGCTTTCTTTCCTTGGACGATTATATCAAGAGAAAATAGGTGGTTTTTGACTTTGTGCAAGGAACATTAAGTGAAATGACCTTCTATTTAGAGAGGGTGAGTTGGGTTAGAGATTTAACTCAAGTAAGTTGTTGTTTCAACCCTAGTTTGATGTCATTAATTGGTATGGTGGTGATAGTGTTGTAAGGATTAGGGGTTGTAAGGGGGTGGTTATTTAAGTGATTGGTATGGAAGGTGTAAGAATGGAAAGTCAAGCAAGTAAGCTAGTTTGACAAGAAATCAAAGAGAATCCCATGTGGGGATCCCTCTAGAACCGGCCAAGAGGTGGGGGGAAGGGGATTTTTGTAGTTTTTGCAAAGTCTAGGGTGTTTAGGCATGCTTTGATGTCTAGGGGATTTTGGTAACTTATAATACATGCATGCAACAATTCATGCAAAGGTGGTGAATGCAAAGTTAGAGTTTTTATGCCTTTCATGTTGGACTAGAAATATGGTTGTAAAATTGTATATTTTTACGTGAAGTAAATCCCATATACCTAACTCTGATATCTGTATATGTTTTAGACGTAGTTATTAAGCATTATTTATGCATGGTGTGACCTATCGGTCGTACATAATTGAGAACATATACTAGTTTTGTAGAACGTTAAAAAGTCAAGCTGGTGTGAACCTGGATTTTTGTGGGTTGTCACAGTCTCTCCTTGTTACTGAAATTTCGTCTCGAAATTTAGTTGGTTTGTCCTAGAGGTTGGGTGTCTGAGAAGAGATTAGGGTATTTGAGTTTCATCTGGCCCTCTCGTTCCCAAGTGATTTCATGTCCTTGGAGGGAATTCCATCGAACCTGTACGATAGGTATTCGACTCTTTCGACGTTATTTGATCCCACCATCCATGATTTCGAAGGGTTCTTCGATGAAGTTTAGTTTGGTGTCAATCTGAAGTTCCTCTCGTGGGATTATTAGAGTTTCATCCGATAAGCACTTCTTCAGATTACAGACATGGAACGTGTTATGTACTCCGTTTAGTTCTTGTGGTAAGTCGATTCGGTAAGCTACAGGTCCAATTCTTTCTAGGATTTTGAAGTGTCCGATGTATCGGGGGTTCAGTTTTCCTCGCTTTCCGAAGCGAATGGTGCCTTTCCATGGTGAGACTTTGAGCATCACCTTGTCTCCAATTTGGAATTCTAGTGGCTTACGCCTTTGGTCTGCGTAACTCTTCTGTCGGCTGCGGGCCGTTCGAAGTCTCTCCTGAATTTTCATGATTTTCTCTGTTGTCTCATGAAGAATATCCGGACCAATGAGTATGCTATCCCCAACTTCGATCCAAAATACGGGTGACCGACACTTTCGTCCGTAAAGTACCTCAAATGGTGCAGCCGTGATGCTAGTGTGATAACTATTGTTGTAGGAAAATTCTGCTAATGGCAAGTGTAGATCCCATCAACTTTCAAAATCGATGACACATGCTCTTAGCATGTTCTCCAACGTTTGAATTGTTCTTTCACTTTGGCTGTCGGTTTGTGGGTGATATGCAATGCTCATATCCAGACGCGTTCCTAGAGCCTTTTGCAATGATTGCCAAAATCTAGATGTGAAACGGCCATCTCTATCAGATATGATTGAAACAAAAACCCCATGCCTTGAGACGATTTCTTTAAGGTATAATCGTGATAATCTTTCCATTTTGTATGTCTCTTTGATGGGTAGAAAATGCGCGAACTTTGTTAGACGATCGACTATTACCCAGATAGTGTCGTAACCGTGCGGGGTTTTGGGTAGTTTTGTGATGATGTCCATTGCTATTCCCTCCCATTTCCATTGAGGTATCTCGGGTTGTATTAATAACCGAGAAGGTTTTTGGTATTCAACCTTCATTGTTGAGCACGTTAAACATTTTCTCACAAAAGTAGCGATCTCAAATTTCATATTTGGCCACCAATATATAGAATCTTAGGGTCTTGGTACATTTTGTCCGATCTAGGATGTATGTAGTACTTGGAGTTGTGCGATTCTTTCATGATTAACTCCCTTAATCTTCCAAAGTGGGGCAACCAAATTCTGTCTTCAAAACATTTGGTTCCATTGCTTTTGGTTTTGAATGATTTTTCCATACCTCGCACGTTTTCGTTCTTTACGTTCTCGTCTTTAAGTGCTTTGGTTTGAGCATCGCGGATTTGTGTGGGTAGATTCAATTGAATCGTCATCACCAAAGCTCGAAATCGTAATGGTTTAGCTCACTCCTTTCGGCTTAGGGCGTCTGCCACTACGTTGGCTTTGACAAGATGGTAACGGATGTCACAATCGTAATCACTAAGTAGTTCGATCCAACGACGTTGTCTCATGTTCAATTCTTTTTGATCAAGAATGTGTAGCAGACTTTTGTGATCTGTGAACACTGTACACTTAGTGCGGTATAAATAGTGTCTCCAGATCTTGAGTGAGAACACTATAACTTCTAACTCTAAGTCATGTGTTTTATAGTTTACTTCGTGAGTTTTGAGCTGTCGTTAGGCGTAGGCGATAACGTTTTCCTTTGCATCAACACACAACCTAATACTTGATGCGTCGCAATATACTACGAAATCCTGTGTTCCCTCGGGCAACGATAGAACCAGTGCACAAGAGAGATTGCAAATATCATTGCAAGAATCTAGATGTGAAACGGCTATCTCTATCAGATATGATTGCAACAAGAACCCAATGCCATATCTTGAGTGCGTTCCTAGAGCCTATTGCAATGATTGCCAGAATCTAGATGTGAAATGGCTATCTCTATCAAATATGATTGAAACAAGAACCCCAAGACTTGATACACTTTCTTTAAGGTATAATCGTGTTAATCTTTCCATTTTGTCTGTCTCTTTGATGGGTAGAAAATGCGCGAACTTTATTAGACGATCAAGTATTACCCAGATAGTGTCATAACCGTGCGGGGTTTTGGGTAGTTTTGTGATGAAGTCCATTTCTATTCCCTGCCATTTCCATTGAAGTATCTCGGGTTGTATTAATAACCCAGGTAGTTTTTGGTGCTCAACCTTCACTTTTGAGCACGTTAAACATTTGCTCCGAAAAGTAGCGATCTAAGATATCATATTTGGCCACTAATATAGCATCTTGAGGTCTTGGTACATTTTGTCCGATCCACAATGTATGGAGTACTTGGAGTTGTGCGATTCTTTCATGATTAACTCCGTTAATCCTCCAAAGTGGGGCAACCAACTTCTGTCCTCAAAACATTTGGTTCCATTGCTTTTGGTTTTGAATGATTTGTCCATACCTCGCAAGTTTCCGTTCTTTACGTTCTCGTCTTTAAGTGCTTAGGTTTGAGCATCGCGGATTTGTGTGGGTAGATTCAATTGAATCGTCATCACCAAAGCTCGAAATCGTAATGGTTTAGCTCACTCCTTTCGGCTTAGGGCGTCTGCCACTACGTTGGCTTTGACAAGATGGTAACGGATGTCACAATCATAATCACTAAGTAGTTCGATCCAAGGACGTTGTCTCATGTTCAATTCTTTTTGATCAAGAATGTGTTGCAGACTTTTGTGATATGTGAACAATGTACACTTAGTGCGGTATAAATAGTGTCTCCAGATCTTTAGTGCGAACACTACAACTCCTAAATCTAAGTCATGTGTTGTATAGTTTACTTCGTGAGTTTTGAGCTGTCGTGAGGCGTAGGCGATAACGTTTTCCTTTGCATCAATACACAACCTAATACGTGATGCGTCGCAATATACTACGAAATCTTTTGTTCCATCGGGCAACGATAGAATCAGTGCACAAGAAAGATTTCCAGAATTATTGCCATAATCTAGATGTGAAATGGCTATCTCTATCAGATATGATTGCAACATGTACCCTATGCCAAATCTTAAGTGCGTTCCTACAGCCTTTTGCAATGATTTCCAGAATCTAGATGTGAAACGACTATCTCTATGTGGTATGATTGAGACAAGAACCCCAAGCCTTGAGATGATTTCTTTAAGGTATAATCGTGTTAATCTTTCCATTTTGTTTGTCTCTTTGATGGGTAGAAAATGCGCGGACTTTATTAGACGATCAACTATTAGCCAGATAGTGTCGTAACCGTGCGGGGTTTTGGGTAGTTTTTTGATGAAGTCCATTTCTATTCCCTCCCATTTCCATTGAGGTATCTCGGGTTGTATTAATAACCCAGGTAGTGTTTGGTATTTAACCTTCACTTTTGAGCACGTTAAACATTTGCTGAGAAAACTAGATATCTCAGATATCGTATTTGGACACCAATATAGCATGTTGAGGTTTTGGTACATTTTGTCTGATCCATGGTGTATGGAGTACTTGGAGTTGTGCGATTCTTTCATGATTAACTCCCTTAATCCTCCAAAGTGGGGCAACCAAATTCTGTCCTCAAAACATTTGGTTCCATTGCTTTTGGTTTTGAATGATTTGTCCATACCTCGCAGGTTTTCGTTCTTTACGTTCTCATCTTTAAGTGCTTAGGTTTGAGCATCGCGGATTTGTGTGGGTAGAATCGACTGAATCGTCATCACCAAAGCTCGAAATCGTAATGGTTTAGCTCACTCCTTTTGGCTTTGGGCATCTGCCACTACGATTGGCTTTGACAAGATGGTAACGGATGTCACAATCGTAATCACTAAGTGGTTAGATCCAACGAAGTTGTCTCATGTTCAATTCTTTTTGATCAAGAATGTGTTGCAGACTTTTGTAATATGTGAACACTGTACACTTAGTGCCGTATAAATAGTGTCTCCAGATCTTGAGTGCGAACACTACAACTCCTAACTCTATGTCATGTGTTGTGTAGTTTACTTCGTGAGTTTTGAGCTGCCGTTAGGCGTAGGAGATAACCTTTTCTTTTGCATCAACACACAACCTAATAATTTATGCGTCGCAATGTACTACGAAACCCTCTCTTCTCTCGGGCAACGATAGAACTAGTGCACAAGAAAGATTGCCAAAATGATTGCCAGAATCTAGGTGTGAAACGGCTATCTCTATCATATATGATTGTAACAAGAACCCCATGCCAGATCTTGAGTGTGTTCCTAGAGCCTTTTGCAATGATTGCCAGAATCTAGATGTGAAACGGCTATTTCTATAAAATATGATTGAAACAAGAACCCCAAGACTTGATACGCTTTCTTTAAGGTATAATCGTGTTAATCTTTCCATTTTGTCTGTCTCTTTGATGGGTAGAAAATGCGCGGACCTTATTAGACGATCAATCCCAGATAGTGTCGTAACCGTGCGGGGTTTTGGGTAGTTTTGTGATGAAGTCCATTTCTATTCCCTACCATTTCCATTGAAGTATCTCGGGTTGTATTAATAACCCAGGTAGTTTTTGGTACTCAACCTTCACTTTTGAGCACGTTAAACATTTGCACAGAAAAGTAGCGATCTAAGATATCATATTTGGCCACCAATATAGCATCTTGAGGTCTTGGTACATTTTGTCCGATCGAGGATGTATGGAGTACTTGGAGTTGTGCGATTCTTTCATGATCAACTCCCTTAATCCTCCAAAGTGGGGCAACCAACTTCTGTCCTCAAAACATTTGGTTCCATTGCTTTTGGTTTTGAATGATTTGTCCATACCTCGCAGGTTTTCGTTCTTTACGTTCTCGTCTTTAAGTGCTTAGGTTTGAGCATCACGGATTTGTGTGGGTAGATTCAATTGAATCGTCATCACCAAAGCTCGAAATCGTAATGGTTTAGCTCACTCCTTTCGGCTTGGGGCGTGTGCCACTAGGTTGGCTTTGACAAGATGGTAACGGATGTCACAATCGTAATCACTAAGTAGTTCGATCCAACGACGTTGTCTCATGTTCAATTCTTTTTGATCAAGAATGTGTTGCAGACTTTTGTGATCTGTGAACACTGTACACTCAGTGCGGTATAAATAGTGTCTCCAGATCTTTAGTGCGCACACTACAACTCCTAACTCTAAGTCATTTGTTGTATAGTTTACTTCGTGAGTTTTGAGCTGCCGTGAGGCGTAGGCGATAACCTTTTCCTTTGCATCAACACACAACCTAATACTTGATGCGTCGCAATATACTACGAAATCTTCTGTTCCATCAGGCAACGATAGAATCAGTGCACAAGAAAGATTTCCAGAATTATCGCCATAATTTAGATGTGAAACGGCTATCTCTATCAGATATGATTGCAACATGTACCCCATGCCAGATCTTAAGTGCGTTCTTAGAGCCTTTTGCAATGATTTCCAGAATCTAGATGTGAAACGGCTATCTCTATCAGGTCTGATTGAGACAAGAACCCCAAGCCTTGAGATGATTTCTTTAAGGTATAATCGTGTTAATCTTTCCATTTTGTTTTTCTCTTTGATGGGTAGAAAATGCGCGGACATTGTTAGACGATCAACTATTACCCAGACAGTGTCGTAACCATGCGGGGTTTTGGGTAGTTTTGTGATGAAGTCCATTTCTATTCCCTCCTATTTCCATTGAGGTATCTCGGGTTGTATTAATAACCCAGGTAGTTTTTGGTATTCAAACTTCATTTTTGAGCACGTTAAACATTTGCTCAGAAAAGTAGCAATCTCAGATTTCATATTTGTCCACCAACATAGCATCTTGAGGTCTTGGTACATTTTTTCCGATCCAGGATGTATGGAGTACTTGGAGTTGTGCGATTCTTTCATGATTAACTCCCTTAATCCTACAAAGTGGGGCAACCAACTTCTGTCCTCAAAACATTTGGTTCCATTGCTTTTGGTTTTGAATGATTTGTCCATATGTCGCAGGTTTTCGTTCTTAACGTTCTCGTCCTTAAGTGCTTAGGTTTGAGCATCGCGAATTTGTGTGGGTAGATTCGATTGAATCGTCATGACCAAAGCTCGAAATCGTAATGGTTTAGCTCACTCCTTTTGGCTTAGGGCGTCTGCCACTACGTTGGCTTTTACAGGATGGTAACGGATGTCACAATCATAATCACTAAGTAGTTCGATTGAACGACGGTGTCTCATGTTCAATTCTTTTTGATGGAGAATGTGTTGCATACTTTTGTGATTTTTGAACACTGTACACTTAGTGCGTATAAATAGTGTCTCTAGTTCTTGAGTTCGAACACTACAGCTCCTAATTCTTAAGTCATGTGTTGTGTAGTTTACTTCGTGAGTTTTGAGCTATCGTGAGGCGTAGGCGATATCCTTTTCCCTTTGCATCAACACACAACCTAATCCTTTGTGTGATGCGTCGCAATATACTACGGAATCCTCTGTTACCTCGGGCAACGATAGAATCGGTGCACAACAAAGCTTCTGCTTCAATAGTTGGAATGCTGACTCTTGTTCTTCATCCCCAACAAACTTCTTAGTTTTCTGTGTCAACTTTGTCAATGATTTAGCTATCTTGGACAAATTTTCGATGAAGCGTCGGTAATAACCGACATGGCCTAAGAATTGGCGTATCTCCATTGCAGTTACAGGGACAGCCCAATCCTTAATGGATTCAATTTTAGCGGGGTCGACGTGAATGCCTTGACTGTCAATAACGTGACCAAGGAATTGAACCTTCTCGATCCAAAATTCACAATTAGAGAATTTTGCGTACAATCCCTCTTTTTCAGTAATTCGAGGATTAACGTCAAATTCTCTTC
This sequence comes from Senecio squalidus, assembly GCA_910822075.1. Classification (NCBI taxonomy): domain Eukaryota; kingdom Viridiplantae; phylum Streptophyta; class Magnoliopsida; order Asterales; family Asteraceae; genus Senecio; species Senecio squalidus. The sequence continues at coordinate 36,724,791 of CAJVGC010000001.1, read as the reverse complement.
ATGTTCTTTCTTCCTTTTCGAAATATCAAGATGTCTTCAATGAATAAGATCACAAACCTATCCAGGTTCGGTTAACACACCCGATTCATAAGATCCATGACTACCGTCGGTGCGTTGGTCAAACTGAAAGGCATAACCTAGAATTCTTAGTGACCATAGCGAGTTCTAAATGCGGTTTCCTGAACATCTTCGTCTCGTACTGTAAGTTGATGATAACCTGACCGTATCTCAATTTAAGAGTAGATACTTTATCCTTGAAGTTGATCGGTACACACCCTTCTTTTTGACAAACAGAACTGGTGCTCTTTAAATTGAGGAACTTGGACGAATGAATACTCGGTCTAGTAGCTCTTGGAGTTGGATGGATAACTCTTGCATTTCCGATCGAGTGAGTGGTGTCATACCCCGCTCAAAGCGGAAACACAAGGTGTTCCAGTTACGATATCAAGAGTCAAGGATTACACCATTACAACCAATAAACAAAACATCGAAATAATATTAATCATGCCAAATGTTTACAAAGTACATTACAAAGTCAAAAGCGATACAACACCAAGTACAAATACAATTCAAATGTCATAAAACGGATTATAAAGGAATTACATCCAACTTAGCGAATTCCATATACACAAAATAAACGATCCGAAAACAAGCATGGCATGATCAATGAAATCCTCAAACTCAAGAAAAGCGTTAAAAACGACATCAACAACATGTTGGTGAATTATTCTCAATTTTAAGTAAAAGTTGACCCAACGACAAGTTTTAACAAACATTGTAAGTTTGAAATTGTGACGTCCCGTCAATTTGAGGTACTTGGGTTACAGTTGTTGTTTTAATTTTATTTGCAATTAATTTCGACCCTTGTATTTCGCTTTGTTGATTCGGGTTTCTTAGTTATTGAGAATCGGGTTTTCTGTATTTGCTGATTCGTAACCCCGAGACGTAATAATTTTATTTCATCTAAGTGCCAATTAGTTAGTATTCTCATAATTATAAGTTAGGAGGTTTATGCCAAATTTTTTGGTTATCGTATTCGTTATCCCCGAGATGTCGTGCTTTTGCTCTTGTTTATTCCTGTACTGAAATCGTGCGTATCTCGGAATCAAAAGTGAAAATATAATATTTAATGAACCTAATGTAAAGAAAATCATAGTATGAACTTTCCTAAGTTCATCGCAAAAAGAATCGGGAACTTTCGGCGAACGAAACTGCCTAACGATCGCACAAACGAAAAACTAGAAAAGCTGGATTTTGGTCCTATGCGCAGCACATGTCCTGGGTGCAGCACAGAAGCCCTGTGCGCAGCACACCCCTGCTGGACAGATTTTTTGTTGTTTTGTGTGAGTCATTTTTGCATGAGTTTTGGTTGGGCACTTCTCCCAAACGTGTAAGACCTGATTATGGGGCAGAGGAGTTTCATTTGGATGTCTCAATCCATCTCACAACTCATTTTTGATCATCACAAATCACCTACAACATCACTTTCTCTCTCATTTTCTTTCTTTCATCCATGCCAACTTCTCTAATTTCTCTCTCAAACACAACTTATTTCCAGAAACTTTGAAGCTCAAAACACCTATTTGAAGAAGGATTCAAGTCCAAGATCATCAAATAAACAAGTTTCTTTTGATCTCCATTACCTTTGGTAAGGTTTTTCTTACGGTTTTCTTCACTTTTCTTCCATTTTTCTCCATCTTTCTCTTCTTTTGTTAGAGATTCTAACACCTATTATTAATCTTTTGCATTCCAAGCTATTGCCTTCCATATTACATTTCATTTGGAGGAAGAACCTTTTGGCTTTTCTTGGAGAAAATCTCTTTGATCTTGGTAAGTAACCTTTTACCGAAAATCTCTCCGAAAACGTTAATTTTCACTACGCATGCAAGGATCTAGACTAATGGTGGTTTTATTTTGTTGATTGGAGCTGCAAATTTCTCATCATCTCACCACCAAAAGTTGCTTTCGGGTTTATATTCTCAAGCTTATAAGATCTTGCGGTTGTTATTCGGTAAAATCGATATTTTTTCCCATATTCATCTTTTTATATATTTCGTTATTATTTTCTATGTATATTTCGGTTATAGCCTTGGAAAAATGATTAGGAATAATATTCTAGACCAACAGTTGTGAATATTTTGGTTATGGAACAGAATATAAGTAATTAACAGTTTGCGTTTTTACCAAAAAGTCTTTAAACGAACGGATTTTGGAAAAACAACAAAACGTTGTTTGCTGGAAATTGGACATGTGCGCCGTCTTGGATTGCCCAGGACGACGCACCGGGCCAATATTCCAGCAAAATGTTCGTTTTGCTTGTTTGGCAGTCTTGACGTTTTGTTCCGTAAATCGTCGTTTTAAAGCCTCTGATTTCATGTCATGTTTCTACCAAACTCTAAAACACTTGTATAAACATACTAAAATATATAAAAGTAACGTATTATGGTAAAACATCGTCTTTGGACTCAAAGACGCCAACGCAAACGAAAATGCCTTAACACTTATTAAAACGGACGTAATATCTACATTTCGATAAATAAAAAAACATTTGTTACAAAATGCGATCGTAATCCAAAGCCGTCAACTACTATTTTTGCGATAAACTTTGATTAAAAACATTATATAAAGTCTTTTTACACTATATTCTTGAAAAGTAAAGACTTTTAAACCTTCACAGCGTAAAGTTAGACTTTTACGTCAACTTCGATTATCTTTCAAATTAACTATGATTCAACCTCAATTTGTTTACTTCAACTTTTTCAAAATCAACATCTTTGACATTTGACTTTTACAAAGGTAACATCCTTGACTTTGACCAAGTCAACATCGTTGCCGTTGACCTTGGTCGATCTCGATAAATATTTAAATAATATTTCTTTCAACCAATACTCATAGTAGTCGTTTCGACTCGGATTATTTTTCTTTCGAATTATCATTATGACGTGAAATGTCGACATCTTTCCGAGCGGTCCTGTTTGACGCGGAACATCGTCTTATAAATACGTCACCCCATTTAAACTTATTTATATTTGGATTATCTTATTAACCTAATCTTAACCGACAAGGCTAAACCGAACTATACTTATAGAGATACTGAGACTATGTTATTTACTGTTTTAGGGCACTTAGACGGTGGAATTGTGGTCCCGTGATTGTATTACCCGAGAATTGCTGAAGTTTGTATTGTGAGTTATTCGTAGCCCTTGTCTTAAATATTTTTAGGGCTGGAAAGCGTGTTTTAAACTGTATTGATTATCTTGTTTGCCCAGTGAATATGGTCTGCCTTAGATTATGTGTCATTATGTCATGGTGGCTCCCCTCTAATACACTCGTTAAGCTTTTGCCCGTGGTTCATATGCATAGATCTCTATTGGGTTATGTACCTAACCCTCATTCCTCTGTAGGTTGTTACTACGAGCGAATGTTATGACCTTAATTTTAAACTGTATGATTAAACTGATTTCCTTTGGTTTGACACAACTTAGGATAGGGGATTAGACTGTTTGGTTCAGGATCGAGATGTATGACAATTTTGGCATAATACCTTTCACTATTGGATGAAAACAAGATATGCGATTTTAAATTTACAATGTTTATTGAAACTTGTCGATGGGTCACTTTTACTTAAAATTGCGAATAATTCACCAACATGTTGTTGATGTCGTTTTAACGCTTGTTAGAAAATTGAGGATTTCTGTTGATCATGCCACGTTATTTTTCGGATCGCTTATTTTGGGAAATTTGTATTTGAATTGTTTAATATAATTTCCATGACGATCCGTCTATTGTATTTTTATGTTGTAATTTGTACTTGGCATTGTAACGCTTCTGGATTTGTAATGTATTTGGGTAACATTTGGCATGATTAATATATTTGATGTTTTGTTTATTGGTTATATTGTTGTAACATTTGACTCATGATATATTAACTGGAACACCTCATGTTTCCGCTATTAGCGGGGTGTGACACAAATAACATATCTTGTTTTACAAACATAGTGCAAGAGGTAGATAGCCTAGACTAGCATACACTGAACCTGATCGCACAATAATCCCCTAACCTAAGGCGTGTCAAATCAAAGGACACCAGTTTAATAATAACGGCCATAACATCCACTCCTAGAAACATTCGACCGAGTAGTGAAGGTTAGGTCTATATCCCATATAGATCTATATATATGTAAAACCGTGGGCATAAAGCTTAACAAGTGTATAAGGGGGGCCACCAAGGCCTAATGACACCTAATATAAGGTTGACCTGACCCACTAGGTAAACAAGATAATCAGTAACGCCTCACATGCATGCGGACTACAGTAACGACTCACATATAGGCAGACAATTTAAAAATACGCTTTCCAGCCCAAAAATAGTAAAGACAAGGGCTACGAATAACTCACAATGAAAGCTTCAGCAAAATCTCGGGTATACAATCACGGAGCTACAACTCCACCGTCTAAGTGCCCTAAAACAATAAATAACATTGTCTAAGTATCTCTATAAGTCTAGTCCGGTTTAGCCTTGTCGGTTAAGGTTAAGCTTATTAAAATATTCCAACGATGAATAAGTCGAGTCAAGATGACGGATTTAGGAGACGATGTTCCGTGCCATAAAGGACGATCGGCAAGATATCGATCTTTCACGTCATAAATGACTACCAGGGATATCGGTTGAAATCGAAAATTGTTACCAAAGTTTTATCGAGATCGACCAAGGTCAGTTAAAAATGTTGACTTGGTAATAGTCAAAGATGTCGACTTTATAGAAGTCAAAGTCAACAATTCGAGTGAAAATTCAAAGTCAACGTGAAAGTCAAACTTTGACTTTTTAAAAGTTTAAAGTCTTTACTTTTCAAAATAATAGAGTAAAATGACCTTTAAAAGGCTTTTATAAAAGTTTGTCGTAAAACCTTATTTGATGATTCTTAATTGCGATTGCATTTTGTCACAACAGTTTATTTGTCGACAAGTAGTTAAAACGCTCTTTTTAAATAAATATTATGACGTTTATGATGACGTTGACACCTTTGATTCCAAAGATGTTGTGTTTAGCGTTATTTGAAACTTTTATATATTTTAGTTTACTTATACAAGTGTTTCAGAGTGGTTTAAAGTCATAAAATGTCAATTTGGGCAGCGCTTCCGCGCTATAGAACTTATATCCAAATTTTTATCCACTTTCCCGCTTGTTAACAACTTGTATTATAACAATGCTTAAGCCTTACTCATAATACATAATATGATTATAATTTAGATACGTTACTTTCGGTTAATTTACATTTTAACGCGTTTTAGTCCAATCTTTGTCCAAAATACGAAAGTATTCAAAGTGTTGGTCTAATAGTTTATCCAAACCATTTTTCAAGGTTAAAACCGAAATAATAAGAAGAATATATGAAAAGATGAATTTGGGGGAAAAGACGATTTTTTTACCGTTACACCCACAAGAATATCAAGAAATGAATATGAACCCGGAACAAGAAGACTTCGGTGGTGGGGTGATGGGATATCCGACTCCAAACACAATACAACCACCATTAATATAGGTTCTTAAGATAATAAGTTTAATGGTTACAAATTATAACGGATTAAACAAAACTTCACAATCCGGTCCTCCAATGCGTCGCATTGGAGATGAATGCGGCGCATTCGGGACCGCCTTTTACATAAAATCGTTTTTGTGTTGAACAATTCATCTTTTGATGGTAGATTTAGACATGAAAGTTATTAAATCTTCAAAACACTTTCAAATACCAATTTTGTAAAGCTTTTCAATCATTTAAACAAAGATCCATGTATATATTTATAAAACTCGTTTTTTTTAAATTATTAACCATAAAAATTTTATAAAAACTCATTTCTATGTATTAGATCATACATGAAATTGGTAAATCAAAGTAAAAACAGTAAGGATGAGTTATTATACCTCAATGAAAATGAATGTATGATGATCTAGAACGATTCGATGGAAATTTCTTATTGCTTGAAGGTGATTTCGACTCTAGATGATGGAAATTTGTGTAAGCAACCAAATGGATGAGTAACTCTTGCTTCCCTTGATGATAATGTCGATTTATTGTGATTTTTTAGGTTGTTTATTTGCTTGAATTTACTGCAACAAAGGAGTGTTGAGGAAAAGTGTGTGTGTTTTGTTCAAATAGGATGGAGAGAATGAACTCGTGTGTGTGTGACGTCAAAATGAAATGAGGGACTTGCACGAGGTATTAGAGGGTTAAAATCTGCTCTAAGGGAGGTCTTGACACATGTTGGACAGGTGTTTCAAAGGTATACACGTTTTGATGACTCACACAACAAACACCATCTTGCTTTCTGCACCACCCAATGCGGCGCACTGGTACATGGTGCGGCACATTTGGTTGCCAGAAATTGGCTTTTTGGTTATCGTTTGTGTTATCGTTACGTTCATGCGTTCGTTTAGAGTTCTCTATTGTTTTGCAAATGAACTTAGGCAAGTTCATTATATGCTTTCTTGGTATTAGTATTCAATTAATGATTCGATTTTTATTCCGATTTCGAGACACACATGTTTTCTGTATAAGTATAAACAAGAGCAATAGCACGTTATCTCGAAGGTAAGGAATACATTAACCGAAAATTTTGGCATTAACAACTTAACTTAATACCACGAGAATACTAACTATTTGGCACTTAGGTAAATATAAAATCACGTCTCAAGGGACGAATCAACAAGCGAACTACAAGGGTCGAAAACAATTGCGAATACAAGGGTCGAAAACAATTGCGAATAAAAGTAAAATATCAAGCGAACTACAAGGGTCGAAAAAAATTGCGAATAAAAGTAAAATAATACGGTAACCAAAGTATCTAAAATGACGGGACGTCACAGCCTCCCCTAGTAAAAAGAATTTCGTCCTCGAAATATCTACTCAGCATCGCTGCTATTGAAAGAGATGGGGTACTTCCGCTGCATCTCGTTCTCCCGCTCCAAAGTAAACTCGGCTCCAATAATAGAGTTCCAACGAACCTTCACTATCGGGATCCGACTCCGTCGTAAACGTTTGACATCTCGGTCAACGATTTCCATCGGCTCCTCTATCACGTGAAGCGAATCGTCCAAACGTAGATTCTCCAGCGGAACGATCAAGGACTCGTCAGCAAGGCACTTCTTGAGATGCGATACGTGAAATACGTTGTACACACCGCACGACTCAGGTGGCAACTCAAGATGGTAAGCCACTGGCCAACACGAGACAACACTCTAACAGAACCCGTAAAACGTGGACTTAACTTGCTGCACTTCTCGAATCGAAACACACCCTTCCACGGTGAAACCTTCAATAACACCATGTCCCCGACCTTGAACTCCAGGGGTTTCCGACGCAGATCCGGGTACTTCTTTTGACGGTCTGTAGCGGCTAATGTCACACCCCGCTTAGAGCGGAAACACGAGGTGTTCCAGTTATGATATCAAGAGTCAAGGATTACAACATTACAACCAATAAACAAAGCATCGTAATAACATTAATCATGCCAAATATTTTCAAAATACATTACAATTCAAAAGCAATGAATCGCCGAGTACAATTACAATACAAATGTCACAAAAAGGATCATCATGGAAATTACATAAAGCATCACAAGTTCCAAAATACACAAAACAAACGATCCGAAAAGCAAGTATGGCATGATCAAGGGAATCCTCAAACTCCTGAAAAGCGTTAAAAACGACATCAACAACATGTTGGTGAATTATTCACAATTTAAGTAAAAGTTGACCCATCGACAAGTTTCAAAAAACAATATAATTTCAAATAAAACATCTTGTTATACAATCCAATAGTGAAAGGTACTATGCCTAGACTAGTCATGCATCTCGCTCCTGACCAGTCAGTTTAATCCCCTATCCTAAGGTGTGTTAAACCAAAGGAAGACAGTTTAATCATAACAGTTTAATAATAACGGCCATAACATCCACTCGTAGTAACAGCCTACAGAGGAATGAGGGTTAGGTACATAACCCAATATAGATCTATATATATGAGAACCACGGGAAATAGCTTAAAGAATGTATAAGGGGGGCCACCATGGCCTAATGACACATAATCTAAGGCAGACCTACTTCACTAGGTAAACAAGATAATTAATAACATTCCGCATACATGTTGACATTTTAATATACGCTTTCCAGCCCAAAAATATTCAAGACAAGGGCTACGAATAACTCACAGTGAAAGCAAAGCAAATACTCGGGTATATAATCACGGAGTTACAACTCCACCGTCTAAGTGCCCTAAAACAAAAAATAACCCGAGATGGTTTTACCCTCTCCTTCCGACTCAAGGCATCTGCTACTACGTTGGCCTTACCCGGGTGGTATTTGATCTCGCAATCGTAGTCGCTCAGCAGTTCCATCCATCTCCGTTGTCTCATGTTGAGCATCTTCTGATCTAGAATGTGTTGAAGGCTCTTATGATCCGTGAAAACCGTGCTGTGACGTCCCGTCAATTTGAGGTACTTGAGTTACCGTCATTATTTATATTTTATTCGCAATTGATTTCGACCCTTGTATTTCGCTTTGTTTTGCTCACAATTTACTGTTATTGAGTATCGGGTTTTCTGTATTTGCTGATTCGTCCCTCGAGACGTAATAATATTATTTTATCTAAGTGCCAGTTAGTTAGTATTCTCATTAATATAAGTTAGAAGTTTTATGCCAAATTTGTCGGTTATCGGATCCTTTATCCTCGAGATATCGTGCTATTGCTCTTGTGTACTCCTTTACCGAAATCGTGCGAATCTCGAAATCGAAAGTGAAAATATGATATTAAATGAATCTAATATAAAGTAAATCAAAGTATGAACAATTCTAAGTTCAACGCAAAAAGAATCGGGAGTTTTCGATGAACGAAGCTCCTTGACGGTCAAAAACAAGTCTGCAGAGCCAGCCCACCAGCCAGCAGCTGGCAGGGATTCAGCCGACGGCTGAGCCTCTCCAGCCGGCGGCTGGAATGGTCTGGACAGGTGTTTGATGACTCATTTTTGCATGAAAAACCATTGGGGACACTTGGCTAAGCCCCATTCGACCCCCAAACTGCCAGAATGGTCTGTCCCATGTGATATTATCACTTCTTTTCCCCTTTTCTTTCATTTTCCTAAATCAAAAACACACACACACATTGAGATTCTCTCAAACTCCCTCTCCATCTTCTTCATTTTCTTCACCTTGGCTGTGAATCCCAGCCTTTTATCACCAATAAAACACCTTAAACATCCAAATAATCAAGTATGTTCATAAAAGGGAGCAAGAGGTGACGATTTTCCGGGTTGTTCTTGAAGTTCTTCATCATTTTTGGGACTAATATCTCTCAAAATCTTCATCAAACAAGCTTGATCATCTTACTTTCATTTTCCTTGAGGTATAACAAACTTTTTCCACTGATTTATACACATTTTTATACATGCATGTTGAATCTAAGATGAAAGAAAGGTTTTTATAAAAGTTTCTATGGAGATTTATCTAAAAACATAAATTTTATAAACTTTTACCTTAGATCTTGATATAAAAATATGTTATTTGAAGAGATAAATGGATATTATTAACGGTTTATAAGTTGCATGTCGAAATCTACCGAAAATACTCTTGAAAACGCTTAAAAACGAAAAAATAACGAAAAATCTGAAGCTGACTGTGGGCTTCCAGTCGGCGGCTGGATAGTCCCAGCTGTCGGCTGGATCAATCGGTTAACATAAAATCTTCGTTTTGCTAATTATCGGTGGTTGTCTTGTGTGTTGGAGGCGGATATTCTCATCACTACACCACTGAAGTTGTCGATTCCAGATTCTTGTCAAATCAAGCGGAGTTAGTGGTATAACTTGTTACTCTTGTGAATCTTGTGATTTCAATATACATTCATATTTGGTTTTAGCCTTGAAAACGGTTAGGATAAATTATTAGACCAACACTCGTTGTATATCTTCGGATCGGACTGAGATTGGACAAATAAATTTAAATTATGAATTAACCAAAGTATTGTATTAAACTTATTATTGTATTATGTATTATGAATAATGGGTTAAAATGAAATTGTTGTTAAGCGGGAAAGTGATTGAAATTTGGACGAATATTTTATGACGCGGAAGCGCTGCCGAAATTTCAACTCACCACTTTTTTCGACACTAAAACACTTATGTAAATAAAATATATACAAAAGTAACATATTATACAATAACATTGTCTTTGGACTCAAAGACACCAACGCATTCACAAATGTCATAATATTACTTAAAACGGAAATTTTAAACCTCTTTGCGATACTTTAAACTTCGCCTCAATTTGATCATCGTTTTAAGTCATCAACATATGTTTTGCGGCAAACTTTATAAACTGTTTGAAAGACATTTTACTCTAAACATTTTGGTATGAAAACACTTCAAATTATTCAAAGTGTCAAATTGGACCTTTAAATTTATTTTGACTTTAATAAGTCAACTTAATTGACATTTGACTTTCATAAATCCACATAATTGACCTTTGACTTCTATAAGTCAACATCTTAATCTTGGTCAATATAATGAACATTTCTATTATTATTCTTTTCGACCCGGAGTTATCACTCGTTTCCAACGGTCGCTGTTGACGTGAAAGATCGATATCTTGCCGATCGGCCCTTTTCTGGCGCGGAACATCGCCTTCTTCATCCGTCATCCTTATTCGACTATTTAATCGTTCGAATGTTATAATAAACCTAATCTTAACCGACAAGGCTAAACCGGACTAAACTTGTAGAGATACTGAAACTATGTTGTTTATTGTTTAAGGCACTTAGACGGTGGAATTGTGATCCTGTGATTATTTACCCGAGATTTGCTGGAATTGTATTGTGAGTTATTCGTAGCCCTTGTCTTAAATATTTTTGGGCTGTAAAGCGTATTTTAAATTGGCTGCTTGTATGCGGAATGTTGTTGATTATCTTGTTTGCCTAGTGGATTAGGTCTGCCTTAGATTGTAAGCCATTAGCCCTTGTTGGGGCCCCCTGATACACTTGTTAAGCTTTATGCCCAACGGTTACATATATATAGATCTATATGGGTTATAGACCTAACCCTCACTGCTCGGTAGAATGTTTCTAAGAGCGGATGTTATGGCCGGTTAATTGATTTGTTACCTTTGGTTGGCGACCTCAGGATTTGGGGTTGTACGGTCAGGTCCAATTTATGAATAGTCTAGGCAAAGTACCTCTCACTATTGGTTGTTGAAAACAAGATATATCAGTTGAAATTAACGTTGTTTTAATGAAACTTGTCGATGGGTCACTTTTACTTTAAAATTGCGAATAATTCACCAACATGTTTTTGATGTCGTTTTAACGCTTTGCAGGAAATTGAGGATTTCCATTGATCATGCCATAGTTTATTTTCGGATCGCTTGCTTTTGGGAAATTTGGATTTGAATTGTTTATTGTAATTTCCATGACGATCCTTTTGTTTATTTCTTTTCGAATTGTATTTGAACTTGGCGTCTTATCGCCTTTGACTTTATGATGTATTTGTAACATTTGGCATGATCTATTTAATATGATGTTTTGTTTATCGGTTATATTGTTGTAATCTTGACTCTTGATATTATAACTGGAACATTCCGTGTTTCCGCAATAAGTGGGGTGTGCCAGAAGTTGGTATCAGAGCCAAAGGTTATAGCGAACCGAGTGATTTTAACTGAGTAAATCACTTGGACTATGACCATAGGCTTTTTGAATTGATTTTCCTTGATTG
>CAJVGC010000001.1:36687942-36712940 GCA_910822075.1 Senecio squalidus | reverse complement strand
CGTCAATTTGAGGTACTTGAGTTACCGTCATTATTTATATTTTATTCGCAATTGATTTCGACCCTTGTATTTCGCTTTGTTTTGCTCAGAATTTACTATTATTGAGTATCGGGTTTTCTGTATTTGCTGATTCGTCCCTCGAGACGTAATAATATTATTTTATCTAAGTGTCAGTTAGTTAGTATTCTCATTAATATAAGTTAGAAGGTTTATGCCAAATTTTTCGGTTATCGGATCCTTTATCCTCGAGATATCGTGCTATTGCTCTTGTGTACTCCTTTACCGAAATCGTGCGAATCTCGAAATCGAAAGTGAAAATATGATATTAAATGAACCTAATATAAAGTAAATCAAAGTATGAACAATTCTAAGTTCAACGCAAAAAGAATCTGGAGTTTTCGATGAACGAAGCTCCTTCACGGTCAAAAACAAGTCTACAGAGCCAGCCGACCAGCCAGCAGCTGGCAGGGATTCAGCCGACGGCTGAGCCTCTCCAGCCGGCGGCTGTAATGGTCTGGACAGGTGTTTGATGACTCATTTTTGCATGAAAAACGATAGCGGACACTTGGCTAAGCCCCATTTGACCCCCAAACTGCCAGAATGGTCTGTCCCACTTCTTTTCCCCTTTTTTTCATTTTCCTAAATCAAAAACACACACACACATTGCGATTCTTTCAAACTCCCTCTCCATCTTCTTCATTTTCTTCACCTTGGCTGTGAATCCCAGCCTTTAATCACCAATAAAACACCTTAAACATCCCAATAATCAAGTATGTTCATAAAAGGGAGCAAGAGGTGACGATTTTCCGGGTTGTTCTTGAATTTCTTCATCATTTTTTGGACTAATATCTCTCAAAATCTTCATCAAACAAGCTTGATCATCTTACTTTCATTTTCCTTGAGGTATAACAAACTTTTCCCACTGATTTATACACATTTTTATACATGCATGTTGAATCTAAGATGAAAGAAAGGTTTTTATAAAAGTTTCTATGGAGATTTATCTAAAAACATAAATTTTATAAACTTTTACCTTAGAACTTGATATAAAAATATGTTATTTGAAGAGATAAATGGATATTATTAAGGGTTTATAAGTTGCATGTCGAAACTTGAAAACGCTTAAAAACGCAAAAATAACGAAAAATCCGAAGCTGACTGTGGGCTTCCAGCCGGCGGCTGGATAGTCCCAGCCGGCGGCTGGATCAATCTGTTAACATAAAATCTTCGTTTTGCTAATTATCGGTGGTTGTTTTGTGTGTTGGAGGCGGATATTCTCATCACTACACCACTGAAGTTGTCGATTCCAGATTCTTGTCAAATCAAGCGGAGTTAGTGGTATAACTTGTTACTCTTGTGAATCTTGTGATTTCAATATACATTCATATTCGGTTTTAGCATTGAAAACGGTTAGGATAAATAATTAGACCAACACTCGTTGTATTTCTTCGGATCGGACTGAGATTGGACAAATAAATTTAAATTATGAATTAACCAAAGTATTGTCTTAAACTTATTATTTTATTATGTATTATGAATAATGGATTAAAATGAAATTTTTGTTAAGCGGGAGAGTGATTGAAATTTGGACGAATATTTTATGACGCGGAAGCGTAGCCGAAATTTCAACTCACGACTTTTTTCGACACTAAAACACTTATGTAAATAAAATATATACAAAAGTAACATATTATACAATAACATTGTCTTTGGACTCAAAGACACCAACGCATTCACAAATGTCATAATATTACTTAAAACGGAAATTTTAAACCTCTTTGCGATACTTTAAACTTCGCCTCAATTTGATCATCGTTTTAAGTCATCAACATATGTTTTGCGGCAAACTTTATAAACGGTTTGAAAGACATTTTACTCTAAACATTTTGGTATGAAAACACTTCAAATTATTCAAAGTGTCAAATTGGACCTTTAAATTTATTTTGACTTTAATAAGTCAACTTAATTGACATTTGACTTTCATAAATCCACATAATTGACCTTTGACTTCTATAAGTCAACATCTTAATCTTGGTCAATATAATGAACATTTCTACTATTATTCTTTTCGACCCGGAGTTATCACTCGTTTCCAACGGTCGCTGTTGACGTGAAAGATCGATATCTTGCCGATCGACCCTTTTCTGGCGCGGAACATCGCCTTCTTCATCCGTCATCCTTATTCGACTATTTAATCGTTGGAATGTTATAATAAACCTAATCTTAACCGACAAGGCTAAACCGGACTAAACTTGTAGAGATACTGAAACTATGTTGTTTATTGTTTAAGGCACTTAGACGGTGGAATTGTGATCCTGTGATTATTTACCCGAGATTTGCTGGAATTGTATTGTGAGTTATTCGTAGCCCTTGTCTTAAATATTTTTGGGCTGTAAAGCGTATTTTAAATTGGCTGCTTGTATGCGGAATGTTGTTGATTATCTTGTTTGCCTAGTGGATTAGGTCTGCCTTAGATTGTAAGCCATTAGCCCTTGTTGGGGCCCCCTGATACACTTGTTAAGCTTTATGCCACACAGTTACATATATATAGATCTATATGGGTTATAGACCTAACCCTCACTGCTCGGTAGAATGTTTCTAAGAGCGGATGTTATGGCCGGTTAATTGATTTGTCACCTTTGGTTGGCGACCTCAGGATTTGGGGTTGTACGGTCAGGTCCAGTGTATGAACAGTCTAGGCAAAGTACCTCTCACTATTGGTTGTTGAAAACAAGATATATCAGTTGAAATTAACGTTGTTTTAATGAAACTTGTCGATGGGTCACTTTTACTTTAAAATTGCGAATAATTCACCAACATGTTGTTGATGTCGTTTTAACGCTTTGCAGGAAATTTAGGATTTCCATTGATCATGCCATAGTTTATTTTCGGATCGCTTGCTTTTGGGAAATTTGGATTTTAATTGTTTATTGTAATTTCCATGACGATCCGTTTGTTTATTTCTTTTCGAATTGTATTTGAACTTGGCGTCTTATCGCCTTTGACTTTATGATGTATTTGTAACATTTGGCATGATCTATTTAATATGATGTTTTTTTATCGGTTATATTATTGTAATCTTGACTCTTGATATTATAACTGGAACATTCTGTGTTTCCGCTATAAACGGGGTGTGACACGTGCACTTAGTACCATACAGGTAATGTCTCCAGATCTTTAAAGCGAATACGACGGCTCCCAGCTCCAGGTCGTGTGTGGTGTAGTTATGTTCGTGCACTTTCGACTGCCTTGAAGCGTAGGCGATGACTTTATCCTTCTGCATCAGGACACACCCAAGTCCTTGGTGGGATGCATCGCAGAATACTACGAAGTTATCCGTACCCTCTGGTAGAGACAAAATCGGTGTGTGGCAGAGCTGGTGTTTAAGTTTCTGGAAGGATTCCTCTTGTTTTGTACCCCCAAACAAAATCCTTGTCCTTATGAGTGAGCTCGGTGAGTGGCTTGGCGATCTTCGAGAAATTCTCGATGAACCTTCGATAATAGTCGGCCAACCCTAGGAATTGACTAATTTCCGTAGGAGTCGTTGGGGTTTGCCATTTCTCGATCGCTTCGATCTTAGCCGGGTCTACATGGACTCCTTCTTGGTTGACCACATGACCAAGGAAATGTACCTCCCGGAGCCAAAAATTTACACTTCGTGAATTTGGCTTACAGTTTCTGGTCGCTGAGGAGTTCTAAGATAAGTTTCAGGTGTTTCGCATGATCCTCTTTGTTTCTCGAGTAGATAAGGATGTCGTTGATGAATACGATAACAAATTTTTCCAGATATGGTCTACACACCTTGTTCATCAAATCCATGAACACCGCTGGTGCGTTGGTCATACTGAAGGGCATAACAAGAAACTCGTAGTGCCCATATCGAGTTCGAAAAGCCGTTTTTGGGATGTCGGTCTCACTGACTGGAACCTAATGGTAACCCGAGCGGAGGTCGATTTTCGAGAAATAAGTTGCACCCTGCAACTGGTCGAACAGATAATCGATCCTCGGGAGTGGGTATCGGTTCTTGACAGCCAGCTTGTTCAGTTCACGGTAGTCGATGCACATACGAAAGGATCCGTCTTTCTTTTTAACGAATAGTATTGGGGCTCCCCAGGGGGACGAGCTTGGACGAATAAGACCGTGATCCAAAAGTTCTTGTAGATGTTTCGATAGCTCTTTCATTTCCGGTGGGGCTAGACGATACGGTATTTTAGCGACCGGTGTTGCACCAGGAACTAGGTCTATCCGGAATTCTACTTGTCGGTGCGGCGGTAGCCCGGGTGAATCTTCGGGAAAGACTTCAGGGTGATCCTTGACTACTGGGATATCTTGTACTCGGTTCTCTTTGGGTTTACGTTCGACAACGTGAGCGAGGAATGTGTCACAGTCCTTCTCGAGGGGCTTGCGCATTTTCATGGACGACACGATACGGAGTTGTCGTCCAGGTTTGTCTCCTTGAACAACTAGGGTTTTACTGTCCGAGAGAGGGATACGAAAAAGTTTGTCGAAACTTACAATCTCGGCTCGGAAACGAGATAGCCAGTCCATTCCGACGAGTACGTCAAAGCTTTTCAGCTCGATCGGGATTAAGTCAATGGGGAAGGTTTTATCGGATAGGCATATGGAACATCCTAATATTATATCCTTAGCTTCGAATTCTTGACCGTTAGCGTATTCTATGGTGAAGCTATCCTTAAGAACTTTAGATCCTAAGTTAATAAGGGGTCTAAATTCTAAGGATACAAAGCTTCTCTCAGCCCCTGAATCGAACAATACAGATGCATAGTGGCTGTTTACATGAAACGTACCGTTCACCGCGTTGGGGTCCTGTCGAGCTTCTTCAGATGTGAGCGCGAAGGCACGTCCTCGACCTCGCCCGCCTTGGTTTGGTTAGGCGTTCTGGAGTCTGGGACACGCGTTCCGGAAGTGCTGATCACTCCCACACTCGAAGCACACCGGCTTCTGACCCGGGACAATTATCTTCTCCGAGCAATACCTAGCGAAGTGCCCTACCTTCTGGCATTTTAAGCACACCGGGCAGTTCCCTTGGTGGTGGAAGTTGCACTTGTTGCACTTGGGGTTCGTCCCCGTGTAGGTTCAGGCTCCAGTTGGTGGTGGTGGTGGTGGGGGTACTGCAGCAGTTATCGCGAAATTGCGGGTGGTTTTGGCCTTCTTATATCTCTCGCTTCTCCTGGGGGTCCTCTCGTATTTCCTTTTCTCGCCCGACTCCTTCTTGGAAGATGCAGGAGAGGTGAGGAGGTTGCTGGTGAGTCTGTGAGCTAATATGATGGCTCTCTGGAGAGTTTGAGGTTCAGTTGAGATGACCATTCCCCGGATCTCAGAAACGAGATCGGAGACATGGCGGTCGATACGGTTTTCCTCAGGATTTACTAGCCTCGGGACCAGTCGGTCCAGCTCATGGAAGCGGGTTGGTACCCTTCGATGTCGTTTCCGATCATCGTGTGATCCCAGAGCTCCGCCTCGAGCTTCTTAATTTCACCTTTGGGGCAGTACTCCTCTATCAGAAGGTTCTTGAATTGGTCCCATGAGAGAGCATAGGCGGTTTCGCGTCCTCTGGTTCGGACTACGCTGTTCCACCAAGTCAGAGCCTTTCCGTGTAGTACGCAGGAGGCGTACTCCACCTTGTCAGCCTCAGCACACCTGCTGATGTGCAGAACTGACTCAATACTCTCAAACCAGAACACGAGTCCTACAACACCAGTTGTGCCGTGGAATTCCTTAGGCTTGCAGGCCATGAAACTCTTGTAGGTACAGATGGGAGGGTTTTGGTGGCCTCCCTGATGTTGTTGCTGCTGTTGCTGTTGCTACTGATTGTTGTTGACATTGTTGTTTATCCCAGCAGTGATCTGGGCGATCATGTTGGGCATGGCAGTAGTTAACTGAGCAATGACCTGCTCGGCTATGAGGCTAGCATTTGAGCGCTTAGGTGCCATGATTCTACAACAGAAAAAGAGATCCAATTTAGAACGCACGAATAGAATACGATAATAATTCAGTTTAATGAACAATGATAATGAAAACTCAAGAGTAATATGAAAGAACAAATAGTACACGCACGACAATGATTCAAGAGATAGTAATGATTCAACCATAATTCAAAGATTCACACGATAATGACGAGTATAGATAATAAAGATAGAAATTCCATTAATTAATAATAGCGTTGGATACGTAGTTCAAATGAGAAAATGAAGTACAAGTACAATACAAATGGAAATAAAATAGATATGGCTTTGAGTTGTGTACAAGGGAAAATTACAACTCGATCCTACAGTACAATAAATAAGAAAAAGACTAGCGGCGCTTCTCGAGAAACATCTTGGCGACAATGACCGCCATCAAGGTCCCCATAATCAAACACGCCCCAACAAGACCTTGCACTGTCCGCGCTGTGGCCTGAGCCGATGCGATGAATCGCAGCGATTGTTCCGACAACCGGTGCGCGGCGTCGGAGACCTTGCAGAGCAGAAGCCCTTGTTGCTGGGCCTCCTCGGATAGTCCCCTTACCTCGCGGTGTAGGTGCAAGAATGCGGAAGGAGGGGGAAGCTGAGGGGTAGGCGGCATCCTCTACCTGGCTGCCTCAACGTCGCATGCACGCTGCATCTCCTATCGCTCGAGCTATCTCTCCCATGTATAATGGTCCAACATGGAAGGACGGGAGCCTCAGGATGCGGGTGAACGAACGGGAGGTGTGAAGTTGCGGGTCGGGATGGACCAGCCTGGTGTCCGACCATCCGATCCGGTAAGCGGCTCGGGAGGTGACCTGCTTACGGGCGGTCGGCCTGGTACGGGGTCCCTGGTGCTGGGGTGGTGCTGCAACGGGCACCGGTGGAGGGGGTGGTAGTACAGTCCTCGGGTTGGACCCGATACTGCTCGAGATCGCCATGGAGGTGTCCTCCGTGGGATCGGTAGTCTGATGGCGTTGGCTTTCCAAGGCGGTGTGGCCCTCAGAAGCCTCGCGGGACGAAGCGGCTCGTGGTAGTGATCGGGACTGGGATTGTGACGGCGATCGCGAGCGTGACGAGTGAGACATGACGGATTTGCGAACAAGGAGTTTCGTAAGTACGGGGAAATAGAAAAATAGTAAAGCAAATGTGTAATGAAATGCATGCACGGGTCAGTCACGTGAGAATCGGGAAATGATAAGACCGGGAAATTTTGACTCAAAAACCGTTAACAATAGTAATTACGTTCCGTCCTTGCATAATTCATTTTGAACTAGGCATGAGTGATCAGGTCATGCGTAGTTTAAAATAATCATGCAATCGAGAAATTAATTTGCTAAAGTTTGAACCCATAATTGATTTTCCAAAAAAGCCTTGGTTATAGTTTGGTTTCGAAATTTTTTTTGAAATTTTTTAAAACCGTTTTCACTATAACATGTGCTCTGATACCAAGTCTGTCACACCCCGCTATAGCGGAAACACGAGGTGCGAAGAGCTGGAATACCATTACACGGGTTATAACAAAATATAACGGTTTCAAGTCATTGATTAAAAATATAAAAGTGTTCACAATCCAAAAGACAACCAAGTAGTTTAACGTTTCGATACAAATACATAGTTAAAGTTCCAAACAAATACCCAAAATAATAAACAGGTCTTTTCCCAATGTGAGTATCACGCAACCATCCTGACCCGTCCATGCCATGCATTTCATTCTTACACTTGGTTTCCTGAAACATAAGATAAAGTGTCAACTACATAAAGTAGTGAGTGAGTTACAGTTTTAAGTTTCTCGACAAAAGTTTCCGTAAAGTATATATATTAGTATAAGAGTTTCATAAATGAAAAGGAGCGGAACGGCGCTTAAATGTATATGTACTTTAAAAGTTCCAGAGGCAACGAGGTGTAACAACACCTTAAAGTTTGTACCAAAAACAGGTAGAACAGTACTTCTAAAAATGTAATTGCGGATTCAATCGCTAAAAGAGTGTATATGCGTAAATAAGTAACTAATGATTAAAATCTTGTATCAACCTCTTGGCATAATATAACATAAGTGTACACACTAAACCGATTAACCAACCGTGAGGCCCCTTACCCCGTACTATCGACGAGGAGTATTCTGATCATAGTAATATGTACTTACGCTGCCGCCTAAGCAAGGAACGCTTATTCCCTAAGTATCGATACCCATAATTACTAAACGGCTTAACAAAGCTAATAATGTGTGATGAACTAAAACCGGGCACTAAAGTAAATTTGTTTCAAAACTGATAGTAGGAACTTATGAATCGCGTTATATTCTCATCAAGGGTTGGTTTCGCATACAAGTAATCTTAATTTAGTTTAGCCAATTAACGGGGGCGAGCCAGTAAGCCAATTAACGGGGGTAAGCCAGTAAGTTTAAAGTAAGCTGTAATCGGGGCAATAAAACTGTTTACGCACATAAGTTTCACAAAATGTTCCAAAATAGACCAATGGTTGGTAATATTTCCAAAACTTCACACAGTTGCAAAAGTTCATAAAAGTTTCCAAAGACAAATAGATCTTATGTTTCCCCCAAAAAGTTATGTAAAAATACAGTAAGTAAAGGGGATGTAACTCACGGGTTTCGAAGATAAGTCTCGAGTTAAAGGGAGGAGCGGAACACGTCGGGAATCAAAGACGACCTAAACACCCAAGTGTCGTGTATGTATAAATATTACGATTTAAGTTATGTTAAGTTCCATTTTAACATTTTTAGTATTAAATCTTTATACTTAGATTCTGTCCAAAAAGTTTCAATGCGGAAAACTTATGTGTTACGATATGTTCCATTACGTTTAACGTCCGATTAGTCCAATTATGTCCAAAAAGGGTCGATGTCCTAAGTCAGTATGTTTAAGTCATAAAAATATTTCGTTACTGAGTTTCAGGTATATGTTACGGTGAAATTTGGGCAGCGTTTCCGCGCTATAAAAATTTAGTCCATTTTACAAAACCACTCTCCCGCTTTAACAATCATTTCAAACAATACAATTCATCAATACATTAGTTTTTAATTACAAAACTTAACCAATCACTATTTTTCATAAAATCAGTAACTTGCCCAAACATATATTCTGTGATAAATTTAGTTGGTCACCATCCTTAACGTTTATATTGCAAAAGCGATATTTTCGTGTACAACAAGATCCAGACAGCGGCTGGACCTCAGCCGTTGGCTGAATATCTTCAGCCGCCGGCTGGAGGCCTGCGGCCAGTTTCATCGTTTTGGTATTTTTCGATTTTTAAGCACTTTTAGTGATAGATTTCGACATGCAAACTGTTCTTAATAAAATATACTCATTTTAGTGTGAAAATCACAGTTTCTTTTAGATCTTTTACATCCAATGGTGGATCTATGTGAAAAACCCGTTTTTAAGTAAGAAAACGTTATGGATCTTTATAAAAACAACTTTTTAGAACTTAGATCGTCCATGCAAGCGATTATTTAGGAAATAACAGTAAAATAAAAGTGTTTTATCGAAGGAAAAAGCTACGTGACGGTTGGATGAGATTTAAGCTTCAAAATGGTGGAAATCTTCTCCAAAAACCCGTTTTTATGCTTCCTTCTTGTTACCCTTTTGCTTTGTGGACTATTTATGTATGTTTTGATGGTGATTTTTGTGTTTTTAGTTGCTGTTTTGGTCTAGAAATCACTGGATGTTGTGTTGTTTTTGAGAGAACTTAGAGAGATTTTTGAGAGAGAGAGAGTTGAGAGTGTGTTTGTGTTTTGGAAAAGTGAATGGGGAGTAAACAAGGGAGGGGTACAGGCCTAGGGAGTTGAAGACACTGCAGAATGAGGTCCAATCCTGAGCTAGCAAATTGGTCCAATGAGAGGACATGCAAAAATGAGTCATCAATCGTTGGTCAGCGGCTTTTAGCTGCCGATGGGCTTGTGCAGCCGCTGGATGGCATTTCCCAGCTTGGTGACGTTTTAAGTTTCCGTTATTGTTAAGTGTGGACTAGAATTTTATATTAGTTCCCGTTGTGAACTTAGTCAAGTTCATTGTATAATTTTTTTGGTGTTAGGATTTATAAGTTGATTCCGACTTTGGTTCCGACACAATTACAGTCACGATAAAGTACGAATAAGAACGATACAATCACGATAAAATACGACTAAGGATTTGTACAGACATAATAAATGAGAATCACCTGAATTTTGGACGGTTGTGACATAGGGTTTCCAAGGTGACGGGAAAATGGGGAGGAAAGGTTTTTAAGGATTTTAATTTTTTGTTTAAATATGAGCAGGTTTAAGGTTAATGTTAATTTTTAATGGGTTGGTCTAGCAAATATTAAAAGTAGGCCAAAGGCCGATCGTTTAGCCAATTAAAACCACAACCCATTTTTAACTCGTTGAAGGAAAACTAGAAAACGAATGTCCAACTAGACGTAGAAAGTAAAGTGATATACGCAAACTAAAATGAACGATAAATAAGAATTTAACATAACTCTATAATTAAAGGTTCTTAAACGAGATATAATCTTAGATATACCTAAGTCCATTAATAGTACGAAAACATATATGTCTCGCTAATTCATCTAGGAGCTCTTCTAGTGAGGCTAACTATTGCTCCTAACTAAAACGGTAACATCATATAACGAGATATACACATAAAGCACAAAACATATCATATATAAAGGAAAGTAAAGATTAATTTTCATAACTATATTTATGTAAGTACGGTAAGCGCATAGGGCATTCTAGACTAACCTGAGTCGGAAATTGACGGATGTCACAATATACCCCACTTAAAAGAATTTCGTCTTGAAATTCAAGTGAGAATACTGTCACTGGAAGTAATTACTGAAAAGGGTGAGGGAACTTGAGTTTCATCTGATCCTCGCGCTCCCAAGTGAACTCTGGACCGCGTCGAGAATTCCAACGAACTTTCACGATAGGAATACGGCTGCGCTTGAGAGTTTTAACCTCTCGATCAAGAATCTCCACTAGTTCTTCAACCAACCTCAAAGTAGCATCAATCTGAATATCGTCGAGTGGAACTTGCAAGTTAGTGCCGGCAAGACACTTCTTCAAGTTCGAAACATGAAACGTATCGTGAACATTACTCAACTCATATGGTAACTTTAAGCGATAAGCCACCGGACCAATACGCTCAGAAATCTCGAAAGGACCCACATAACGGGGTGCAAGCTTGCCCTTACGGCCGAATCGAACAACGCCATTCCAAGGGGAAACTTTCTGAAAGACGAAATCACCCACACTGAATTCAAGCGGCCTACGTCGAACATCGGCATAACTCTTTTGACGATCTCTCGCTTCACGAAGTCTATCTCGAATCTTAAAAATCTTGTCGGTAGTATCCTGAACAAGTTCGGGACCGACAAGATGCGTCTGACCAACCTCTGCCCAAACAAATGGAGAACGGCACTTAAGCCCATAGAGTGCATCGAACGGAGCACAACGAATACTAGAGTGGTAGTTGTTATTATAAAAAAACTCAGCTAAAGGAAGATACGAATCCCAACTACCACCGAAGTCAATGATACAAGCCCGCAACATATCCTCAAGTGTGTGTATAGTACGCTCACTCTGACCGTCGGTCTGTGGATGGTAAACCGTACTCATGTCTAAGCGAGTACCCAATGCTTTATGCATCGTCTGCCAAAAAAGAGAAGTGAATCTAGCGTCTCTGTCTGAAATAATGGACACTGGAACCCCGTGACGAGAAATAACTTCTTTGATGTAGATTCTGGTCAGTTTCTCCATTTTGTAGTCCTCCCGAGTAGCCAAAAAATGTGTTGACTTGGTCAGCCTGTCAACTATCACCCATACTGTATCGAACCCACTAGTTGAACGCGGTAACTTGGTAATGAAATCCATGGCTATATTTTCCCACTTCCATTCAGGAATCTCAGGTTGCTGAAGTAATCCAGATGGTTTCTGATGCTCTGCCTTTACACGACCAAAAGTGACACATTTACTGACGAAAGTAGCGATGTCACGTTTCGTACCTGGCCACCAGTACATATCCCGAATATCAAAATACATCTTATCTGCTCTAGGGTGAATCGAATATTTCGAATATGCGACTCGTCCATAATAACTGTGCGAATACCCCCAAACAACGGAACCCATATACAATCGATGAAGAATAAACCACCATTTTCCCGTTTCTCAAACTGACGATCTAATCCACGAAGTGCTTCTGCTGCTAAGTTCTCCTCCTTAAATGCTTCTACCTGAGTACTAAAATTTGTTGACGAATACCCGATCCAACTGTCATACCCATACCCTAACATGTCTCCGTGTAATTCTTTCCTTTCTGCTCAACGCATCGGCTACTACATTAGCCTTACCCGGGTGATACTTGAACTCACAATCATAATAGCTAAGAAGTTCAATCCACCGTCTCTGTCGCATATTAAGGTCTTTCTGATCAAAGATATGTTGTAGACTCTTATGGGCGGTGTAGATAACACTCTTGGTACCATAAAGATATTGTCTCCAACACTTGGGGCAAAGACCACTTTTCCAAGTTCAATATCGTGAGTGGTGTAATTCTTTTCGTGAATCTTCAGCTGTCGAGAAGCATACGCAATAACTTTACCCCGCTGCATCAATACACAACCCAAACCCTGTCCTGAGGCGTCACAATAAACCACAAAATCCTCGGTACCATTTGGAAGTGCAAGAATAGGAGCATTGCACAACCGTTCCTTCAAAGTCTAGAAAGACAACTCCTGATCCTCACCCCAAACATACTTCTTATTCTTCTGAGTCAAGGTGGTGAGAGGTTTGGCGAGTTTGGAGAAATTCTCAGTAAATCTCCGATAGTAACCGGCTTTTCCCAAAAACGATCGAATCTCTGTTAACGAAGAAGGAGGTTTCCAATTTTTAACTGACTCGATTTTGCTCGGGTCGACATGAATACCCTCTCAATTTACAACATGACCCAAGAAGTGGACTTCTTTCAACCAGAAGTCGTATTTAGAGAATTTGGCGTACAAGGACTCTCTTTCAAGCAACTCGAGAATCAGACGAAGGTGAAGTGAATGCTCTTCCTCGGATTTAGAATAGATGAGGATGTCGTCGATGAATACAATAACGAATTTATCAAGATAAGGCTTACATACTGCGTTCATCAAGTCCATAAACACCGCAGGAGCATTGGTAAGACCGAAAGGCATGACAGTGAACTCAAAATGACCATAGCGAGTTCGAATGGCAGTCTTAGGAATATCTTCCTCGTGGACACGCAACTGATGATAACCAGATCGAAGATCAATCTTCGAGAAACAAGTGGCTCCTTGGAGCTGGTCGAACAAATCGTCGACGCGGGGATGAGGGTACCGATTCTTGATAGTAAGCTTATTAAGCTCGTGGTAATCAATGCATAACCTCATGGATCCATCTTTCTTTTTCACGAAAAGAATCGGTGTTCCCCACGGAGAGTGACTGGGACGAATGAATCCCAGATTTTGAAACTCTTGTAACTGATCGGATAACTCGCGCATTTCAGAAGGCGCAAGTCGATATGGGGCTTTGGCCACAAGGGGTGGCTCTAGGGATTAGGTCGATATGAAACTCGACCTGACGAAGAGGAGATAGACAGGGCAACTCCTCGGGAAAGACTCCATGAAATTCAGGAACAATCGAGACATCGTAAATACTTCTCTCTCCCATTTGCATACTCATCAATCTAGGAGTCTTCTCGATCAACTTTTCCCCCGATACTTCTAACGCAGAACCGTCAGGCGATGGAATACGAATTTTTTTTTCAAAACAGACGATTTCGGCACGATGCTTGGACAACTAGTCCATACCCACTATGACATCAAAGCTACCGAGGTGGAATGGTATCAAGTCGATATTGAATAGGTGATTCTCTAGAATAAGTGTATAGTTACGCACAATCTGATGAGATACAAACGTCCTACCATTTGCTAATTCAATCTCATAACCCTGAATACATCTAGTAGGCTCTACCCCAAGTAAAGATACACAGTCCATCGATACAAAGCTAACATCCGCACCCGAATCAAATAAAACAGTAACAATGTGATCGTTTAAAGAAAATGTACCAGCAACAATGTTAGGATCCTGTTAAGCCTCTACGACTCCAAATAAGTAGGCACGAGCACGAGCTGGGTTCCCCTGATTGTTCTGACCTCCCTGATTATTCTGACCACGGTTCCCCTGATTATTCGGACCTCTATTACCCTGAATATTTTGTGTTGGCTGAGCTCCTTGAATCCTAGGTGGATTATTATGACCACCGTTTCCCTGCTTATGCGGACAATCCTTCAGAAAAAGACCAGTACCTCTGCACCCGAAACATGTGTTAGGCCTTACTGCATTCACAGGCACAACAACAATTGCCCCAAAACGACAATCTCTAACCGCATGACCCTTCTATCCACATTGAGTACAAGTACACTGCATATTCCTATCATGATGACGGTTACACTTCTGACACAGGAGGAGTGTACCGTTATACCCACTACCAGTCTTGCCTCCATTACTAGAACTGCCTGAATCCCGTCTAAACTTCTTAGATTTCCCAAGCTGATCATCCTTATCGTTACGTTTCTCTGATGAAAAGACCCCATCCCTAATCAGGTCCTCAGTGATGGACTCGGATCGATGAATAGCATCATGCAAAACCTCAGTGACCGGCGAATCTCCGGGTGTAATCTGTGGATGTAGCGCTCGACAAGACGAACCTCGGTGTCTACCATCCTAGGACATAATCGAACTAACTCGTGATAACGATCGATATACGCAGTCAGTTTAGCTCCATCCATAGTATGATTCCATAATTCATCCTCTAACTTCTTCATTTCAGTGGGAGAAACGAACTGATCTAGCATGAGTGTTCGGAGTTCTGCCCAAGTCATAGCCATCGCAACTTCTCTACCACGGGCACTGATAATCGAATTCAACCAGGTAAGGGCCTTTCCCTTTAGGAGATGAGTAGAGTAGCGGACCATGTTCTCAGCAGTACAATTGCTGATGTCGAAGACAGATTTGGCCTGCTCGAACCACTGAATAAGGGCAAGGGTCCCGCCCTTCCCATCAAACTCTGTCGGCTTGCAGTTGAGGAAGTCTTTGTAGGTACAAACATGTGCAGGTGGAGGTGGAGGAGTTTGTGGTCCATTTGGTTGTTGATTAATAGCGTTTGTGACGTTTACCACGATAGTAGGTACAACCGCAGCTTGCTGAGAGAGTCACGAGCATAGGTAGAAAATCTTCTTGGGCTGTCACTCAACCCAGTACTAGGTTTCGAACCGCTGACCTCCTACACAAATTTACAGGTGATAACCATTGAGGCAAGCCTCAAGGTCTCTCTCTATCTCTCTCTCTCTCTCTCTCTCTCTATATATATATATATATATATATATATATATATATATATATATATATATATATATATATATATATAAGATCTGCATCCGTGAGAAATATTTTATTTGTGATAAGTGTGAGGCAAGGCATTGATTCAGAATATTTTTACTTTGACTCATAATTTTGTAAGAAAACAAATCAGAAAAATGTGAATCGAAGTTACAAAATGAAATAAAATAACCAATTTTATGAAATGATTCAATATCTCATAAAATTGGTTATTTTATTTCATTTTGTAACTTTGATTAACATTTTTCTGATTTGATTCACATATTTCATGTCAATATATATAACATGTATATATATATATATATATATATATATATATATATATATATATATATATATATATATATATATATATATATATATATATATATATATTATTTAATTTGATAGTTTGGATAACTTAAAGGGTGTTCTGGAAATTACCAAATTGGATAATCAACAAATCTTGTATATAATTTATGAATTACAAAAATTATAACTTTTTTCTTGGAACCTTCTAGATAGCCGATCGAATGGGGGTGTTTGTTTAAAATTGTATTTTGCCTGAAAACTAAGGACCAAACTTTTAAATGTTATCTTTTTCTCCATGTTTTCAAGGCCTATAAATAAAAGGCTTAAATCATTATTGAAAACCACAATTTTGGGTGTGGAGAAATCTACCGATTGTCCAAGGGAAGAAGGGGATTTCGATTCTAGGGTTTTTCAGTGTAGGGATTTCTAGCTTATTTCAAGTAAGTCTAAACCCTAATACTTTTCTTTGTGTTTTTTGATTTCCATATTAATCATATGAGTTTTCATAACCTAATTTTTACTAAATTATTTGTTTGATCTTAATTTGCATCTAATTGATTGATGTAGGGCAAATGGCTTGTGTATGCTTCCAACTTGTCACCTTTTTCTTTAGTGTAGACCGTATTCTCAAAAGTTCTATTGAGTACCATATGTTGACTAATTTATTCTTTCGAGTACACGTTTAACCTTTCAAACCGGTTACCTGTTACATTTTAAATTTGACCTTTTGACTTTGACACGTAGGATGCCATGTCAGCTAATCAATAATATATTATTAAATTTGACCGTTTGACTTTGACACGTAGGACGCCATGTCAGCTAATCATTAGTATATTAACAACAAACATACATGGAACTATTTGGGTCGATTCACATACGGATTAATTTGTTTTTTTCAATTATTATTTTCAAGTTTTAAATAAACTTTTTATACTCAAAAATATTTAATAAACTAAAAATATTAACTTGTTTTTTTTTTTATTTATA
This sequence comes from Senecio squalidus, assembly GCA_910822075.1. Classification (NCBI taxonomy): domain Eukaryota; kingdom Viridiplantae; phylum Streptophyta; class Magnoliopsida; order Asterales; family Asteraceae; genus Senecio; species Senecio squalidus. Next base: position 36,696,290 of record CAJVGC010000001.1, on the reverse strand, counting down.
TTAAAAGTGGTCTAATTTTTTTCTACAATAGTCTCTAGAATCAATCAAATCAAAGCTTAATAGATCGATCTTTCGTCGGCGACTACTCCGACACAAGTCCGGCCACCGACCACCCTGATCTCCGGGTTGGTAAACCCTTATCCCTAAATTTACTTGTAATTTTGTTAACTTGATATTGAAAAACCCAGTTATTAACCACAGTTTCAAATACACAAATCCAAAAACTTTATTTTTCTCCATCATCATCACAATCATCATGTCGGCAACACAACCCCCACTGTCGTTGTCCACTGTCTCTCCATCTCTCTATTAAAACCTCTTTTTGGTAGGTTGAAATTCGACCTTTACGGTCGATTTTTCTAATATTTTGTTACTAAGATATCACATCTACAATTATTTCGTGGTTGGAGACATTACCGAAATCGTTTTAGAAGCCGCTAACTTAACCACCGTCGACGACGCTTGCTTCTTCAACTACCGGCGTCGGCAACCACTGCATAACCAAGTGATAACAGAAGATGAGCAAGATAGATACAGCTAAGTGAAATGGTGTTTTCCTTTGATTTTTGGAGTGATTGTCTTTATTTAATTTTATTGTATCTTATGTTTGTAAAAGTCAAACTTATCCAAAAGGTAAAAAAAAAGGATTAAATAGATGGTTTTTTTATATGTATGTATATGTTGATGGATATGTATATGTATGTATATGTATACGTATGAAACGGGTTTTATAAAATTGGGTATAAAATAGGTAACCTACGTGGCAGATGAGGTGGACAAAATATCCTACGTGGAAGCTGAGGTGGACAAAAACATTATTATTAACTTGTTACACGTAGACTTTTTGTAGGTAAACGGTTACCACGTGTACTCGAAAGAATAAGTTAGTCAACATATGGTACTCAATAGAACTTTTGAGAATACAGTGTACACTAAAGAATAAGGTGACAAGTTGGAAGCATACACAAGCCATTTGCCCATTGATGTAAGATTGGATCTAAACAAATTTAATTTGGTAGGCTTAGATAATTCCGTATTAGTTTTGACCAAAAACTACCTATAATAATTCCGTGATAAAATCATTTAAAGCGAGGTTAGGTTCTGTTGTGATCTCGACTGTGATCTCACTGGTGATCACGAGACTGTTCAGAAAAGTGATAAAAACATAATAAAAGTGATTATAAAGTAAATTAACACGATTATATACGAGGAAAGTCCATAATACTTTTGGATTGCCGGCATAAAACCTCGGGAAAGGATAAGAATCCCTTGCCTTGTTGATTTTATTATGAAAAAAGTAATATAATACAATAAGAGAGCGCAAATGATCAATTAAAGGTGAAAAGTGTGTAAGTGTTTGATGAATAACCAAAAATGACGAAGAACGAGTGTTTTGTGTTGTGGTGGTCCAAATTCAGTCCCTAATTTGATCATTTACCTCAGTTTATATAGTAAACAAAAAACAGTTGTGATCCCGAAATAGTAGGGATCTCCTGACTACTTGGTCTAAGTCTTGTAACGACTCCTAGTTTTCCCCCAATCATTATTGACTCTTTTAACACTTTTTAATGCTTGACTAAGTCCATACTCCTTCCCGATTGACCTGGTGAAGTTATAGAACGAATTTAAATCAGTTAATTAACACATATGTGACAACCGTCACTTTTTCCGACTCAGGTTGGTCTAGTATTGTAGGTCCCAGTGGTCAGATCTACAGAATTAAACCAATGATTACAAAGCGGAAACTCCTAATCAATTGTATCAGCACAAGTAATAATCGAATGCAAAAACAAATAAGAACACAATTACCAAATTCCAAATACTTTATTGATTGATAAACGCAGTTACAATGAACAAAGTATTCTCTCATAATTCCCTCTTAACCAACAACCCTAAACTGACCTAAATGTCTCTTTATATAGAGAGACATGTTCGGCCAGATAAGGCTTCCATAGGCCTCACGAACATGCAAGTTCGTGAGCAACCCATCTAACTCTAAGACCACGAACATACATGTTCGTGGGACTACAAAATAAACAAAGTAAATAAAAAGTACTAAATACAAAGCAATAGAACAAAAAGTCATCTAATATATGCACTAACAGACTCCCCTTTGACTGTTGCTTCTATTCTTTGAGCAAAATATCGGTGTCTACATTTACTCCCAAATTTACGCAACCGGTGACGATACATTGATAATCTCTACCAGGATCTTCCCAACCGTCTCTTGCGTATATATGATTTCTCTTCAAAACTTGCAAGTCATTTTCAGTCAGATTGGCAAGTTGAGTTGCGTCAATGACTCGCAGTATCTCTGTCATCCCGTGTGACATTCGCGAATTTCTAGGTATATTTCTATCGTCACGTATTCGTTTTATCTATTTATGTTTATGTTTTGACCCTATTGTATTCCTTTTATGTTTTATTGCATTCGTATTTCTCGCATTTTATGAGTATCGTATTTGTATTTAATGTGATTCGGATCGTTATGTCGGGAACGTATAGTCTTAAGTGCCTTTAGTATAAGTCTAGTATGCTCTTATGATAAGTTTAATGGGAATTATGCCTTAATTATACGATTAAGATTAACGTTTAAAAAGTATTTCATTTTTAGTCCTTTCGGAAATTTTATTACAAAACTAGTCCTATGGGAGATATTCTATTACAATTTTAGTCCTTTCCAGATTTTTATTACAAAAATCGTCCTAAAGGAGTCTACCAACCTATTTTGTCTTATTTGTCACCTACCTTTTTGGCATTATTCACCATTTCATCTCTATCACTTTCTCTCTCAAGAAAACACCTACAACACCCTCCTCCTTCTCTCTACATTTTCCGGCGATCCGACCGTTGAAATTCAAATCCGGGACTAGATTATTGATCACAATTATCATCTTCATCTATCCTCCAAATTTCGTTACGACCGGGTAAGTATTTCTCCAAATTGGTTTTAAACTTTGTTATTTTGATTCAAACCCGAAAATACCACTTTTCACCATCAAAACTCGAATTTTATTTAAGATTATTGTTCCTAATCGTATTCTGGACATAGGGTTCCAATATGGGATCATTTAGATGCCTAAAACACTCAGAAATCGAATTCCGAATGCTATTTTTCGTAAAAACCTAGTTACGTCACGTAACTGTGGTTACATGCACGTAACTGATCAAGTAACTCTTCCAAATCACGTAACTAACACCCTATTCACGTAACTAATCAATTACGTGACCCCTATGTCACGTAATTATGCCTTGATGATCACGTAAGTGTTGTAGATCACGTAATTATCATCCTTGACCCGTAACTTTCTTGTGATTCACGTAATTCCCTTGTTTATCACGTAATAGATCCGTAACTTGTTGGTCACGTAACAAGGATCACGTAAGTGCCTTGTTACGCACGTAACTAGCTTGCCATTCACGTAATTCTTTGCTGATTTTCCGAAACGTACGTAATTCTATTAAATCGATATTCCCTTTGGTCATTTTAAAACCCGTATCAAACGTTAATCATTAAGGCATACCCTACTATACTTAGAGATACTTAGACATGTTTATTTACGTGATGTATAGGGCACTTAGACGTGGAAGCTTGACGGTATTATAGTATTTCCCGACATATCGTGATTTGGATTGCTTTGCTATACTGTGAGTTACTCGTTGCCCCTTTTTACCGTTTTACACTTTTTGGGCATGATTAGCGTTGTATAAATATATTTTATGGTATATTATGTATTATGGTTATGTATTTTGGATATGGATGCCTTTAGGTTAGCATTACCCAACTTGTTCCGCCTTTGTGGTAGAACGTTGCCCCGTATACACACCTGTTAGCTTTTAGCCGCCGGTTCGTATATATAGCGCTATATGGGTCTAACAAACCCTCATTTCTAACACGATGGATGATGGATGTGCCCTGTCCATGTTAGTAATGTTATGACCGTTGATTTCGAGGACAACCTAGCGTAATGCACTAGGTGGGGTTAGTTGCCAGTATTGTTATGGTTCAGGTGTATCGTATTTACCTAAGGATGTTATTTATCCAGTATGCTATTTTATGAAATGATTATGGTATTTTTATAGTATATGTATGATTATCTTATCAAAAAGGTTTTGTATACTTCAAGTATCTTTTGAAACACCATTTTCAAATGACTTATCTTCAAATCACAACACTTTTGGGTCAAAAACCTATTGAAAACTTTTATACTAATATGTTTTTATTTACTATTGCGAATAATTCACCAACTTTATGTTGACGTCGTATTTTAACGCTTTTCAGGGATTTGAGGTTACACTATTTGATGCTATGCTTGCTTGGCTACGTGGATTACTTGCATGGAATTTATTTTGCTTTATTTAAATTCCTTAGTATCGCAAACTCTGTAGTCGTATTTTGATATTTTTGGATGATTGTAATAACGTATTTTACTTCAAACTCTTTAATCTATGTTGATGATGTATGGCTTACTTATGTTTATGTAACCTTTGAATCTCTGATACCGTATACACTGTACACCTCGGTTCCGCCGTTTTTGCGGGGTGTGACAGAAGTTGGTATCAGAGCCAATGGTTATAGCGAACTAAGTGACCTTACGGAATCACTTAGACTATGACCTAGGCTTTTGGACCTATCTGATTTACCTTATGTGCGCATTTCTTTCTTTTGTGGGCCTGTATGTGATTTGTATGCTATATGTGCTTTTGTTTTGCATTTTATGTTTTGAGGCCTGCTCGTTCTTGTCGCACATCCGGTTATCGTTCTGATTTATCCTGTTTGACATTCGTAGAAGATGCCGCGCCTAAGAGAACTTCTACTAGGTCTACTCCGGCCGTCACTGCTACGAGAAGGTCGACGAGACGAGGTCGCGCCAGTGCGAGAGCGGGTGCTACGACTCAGAATACCACTGCTGCCCCCACTGCTAATACCACTACTCCGAATATCAGTCAGTTGATTGCGGAACAGATTGCAGCGGCAATACCCGTGATTGTGGCACAGCTCAAGGAGACACCGGTGCAGGATGCCGACTTAGGGTTTGAAGAACCCGTGATGCAGGGTATTGGGTCAGAAGGTACGGCGTCTGGGCGCGATGGTTCTGATGTAGGAAGAGCAGTGCATGTGGGAGTCGGTGGACCGAGTATCGTTATTGAGGATCCACCCCGAGGCTGTTCGTATAAGACCTTTCTGGATTGCAAACCTACTGAGTTTAAGGGTACCGAGGATGCGGTTGCTACCCTGCAGTGGTTTGAGAAGATTGAGTCTGTGTTTGACGTTTCGGGATGTGCTGAAGACAGCAAGGTTAAGTATGCTACATTCTTATTCCAGGGTAAAGCCCTCAATGGTGGAACTCGGTGAAACGGGTTCGGGGCCGAGCTACTGTTACCTTGATGACTTGGGAGAATTTGAAGGTTATTATGAGAAAGGAATATGTGACATCATCTGAGACGCAGAGATTGGAGAACGAGTTGTGGAACTTAACTATGCAAGGTGCTGATTTCCGTGGGTATGTGAACAGATTCTATGATTTGTGTGTTTTGGCTCCTCGTCTGGTTTGTCACACCCCGCTTAGAAGCGGAAACGCAGGGCGTTCCAGTTATAATATCAAAGTCAAGATTACAACAATATAACCGATAAACAAAACATCAAATTAAATTGATCATGCCAAATGTTACAAAATACATCAATAAGTCAAGGCGATGAGACGCCAAGTACGAATACAATTCCAAAAGAAATCAACAAAGGGATCGTCATGGAAATTACAATAAACAATTCAAATTCAAATTTCCCCAAAGCGAGCGATCCAAAAATAAACTATGGCATGATCACGGAAATCCTCAATTTCCTGCAAAGCGTTAAAACGACATCAACAACATGTTGGTGAATTATTCGCAATTTTAAAGTAAAAGTTGACCCATCGACAGTTTTCATCAAACAACGTTAATTTCAAATGATATATCTTGTTTTCAACAACCAATAGTGAGAGGTACTTTGCCTAGACTATTCATACACTGAACCTGACCGTACAACCCCAAATCCTGAGGTCGCCAACCAAAGGTAACAATTAAATTAACCGGCCATAACTTCCACTCCTAGAAACATTCTACCGAGCAGAGAGGGTTAGGTCTATAACCCATATAGATCTATATATATGTAAAACCGTTGGGCTCAAAGCTTAACAAGTGTATCAGGGGGCCCCAACAAGGGCTAATGGCTTAATCTAAGGCAGACCTAATCCACTAGGCAAACAAGATAATCAACAACATTCCGCATACAAGCAGACATTTTAAAATACGCTTTACAGCCCAAAATATTTAAGACAAGGGCTACGAATAACTCACAGTACAATTCCAGCAAATCTCGGGTAAATACAATCACAGGCTCACAATCCCACCGTCTAAGTGCCTTAAACAATAAACACACAGTCTCAGTACCTCTATAAGTCTAGGTCCGGTTTAGCCTTGTCGGTTAAGATTACGTTTAATATAATATTCCAACGTTTAATAAATCGAATAAGGATGACGGATTAAGAAGACGATGTTCCGCGCCAGAGAGGGCCGATCGGTAAGATATCGATCTTTCACGTCAACAGCGACCGTTGGAAGCAAATGATAACTCCGAGTCGAAAGGATTATTAATATAAATGTTCATTAAGTTGACCAAGATTAAAGATGTTGACTTATAAAAGTCAAAGGTCAAATAGGTTGACTTATGAAAGTCAAATTTAAATTATGTTGACTCATAAGAGTCAAATGTCAATTAAGTTGACTTATTAAAGTCAAATCAAATTAAAGTCCAATTTGACACTTTGAATAATTTGAAGTCTTTTCATACTAAAATGTTTTGAGTAAAATGTCTTTCAAAACCATTTATAAAGTTTGTCGTAAAATCACATTTTGATGACTTAAAACAATGATTAAATTGAGACGAAGTTTAAAGTATCGCAAAGGTTTAAAATGTCCATTTAAGTAATATTATGACATTCGAGATTTCGTCGGTGTCTTTGAGTCCAAAGACAATGTTTTTGTATAATATATTACTTTGGTATACGATTTATTTACATAAATGTTTTAAGTCGTAAAAAGTTGTGAGATGAAATTTCGGCAGCGCTTCCGCGCCATAAAATATTAGTCCATTTATTCAATCACTTTCCCGCTAATCAACAATTGCATTTTACACCATTATTCAATATACATCATACGATAATAACTTTAATACAATACTTTAGTTAGATTATATTTTAACATTTTGTCCCAATCGATCAAACGCACGAGTGTTGGTCTAATAAATTATCCTAACCGATTTTCAAGGCTAAAACCGAATAATACACATATAATGAAATCACATGATTCACAAGAGTAACAAGTTATACCACTATCTCCGCTTGATTTGACCAGAATCGGAATGAAAACTTCGGTGATATAGCGATGAATATTTCCGCCTCCAAAACACAAGACAATCACCAAGATTAGCAAAATGAAGGATTTGAATGCACAAGAAGTCACCAATATTACTGTTTTTACATGTTCTCAGCCCCATAATATTATTGACAAAAGTCCAGAACGTGAAACCAAGTTTTAAACGACCAAACGACCCATTTTCGGGAGGCCAGCAGCCCGGTGCTGCGCACCAGGGCACAGGTGCTGCGCACCTGGCTGCTGCCATTTTCCCATTTCGTGTTTTTCTTGCTAAAATCGCTTTGTAACTCAAAGATCTCGACATGCAACCAGTAAATAACTTATAAAACATCATTTTTATGGTTTCTAAATAACTTTTACCCACAAAACATAGATCTAAGTAGTGTTTATATAAAAATCGTTTTTGTAAACAAAGTGGTATAAATCCTTACAAAAACTCATTTTCGAGGCTTAGATCATACATGCAACAAATAAAAACAGTAAGTAATGATAAGGGAATGATTTCTACCGGATAGAAATGGATGGATGGTCCTTTGGACGGATTTAGAGCTCCAAAACCTTTGCAAAAGTGGTCCTTTTCCGGTAAAAACAACACCCTTTTGTTTCTCTTGAAGTCTAGAACGTTTTGTATGGATTAGAAATGGATTTTAATGGTGATAATATTCTGGAAATGGTGATTGATAGAGAGAAAACTAGAGAGAAAAATGGAAAAGTTAGTGTGTGTGTGTTTTCTTGAATTAAGAAAATGAAAGGAAAAGAAATTAAAAGAAAAGTGTTATGACACACTTTGGGGCTTGTAATCTGGCAGAATTCAGAGCACATGCTCGTCATTTGATTGGTTGGTTTGGGTGGTGGATGGGAAAAAACGAGATAAGGACCAAAAGTGTAAGATTTTTGAATTCTGGGAAGTGGTGCTGCGCACCAAATGACCT
>CAJVGC010000001.1:36686300-36687842 GCA_910822075.1 Senecio squalidus | reverse complement strand
GAAGTTCAATCCACCGTCTCTGTCGCATATTTAAGTCTTCTGATCAAAGATATGTTGTAAACTCTTATGGCGGTGAGATAACACTCTTGGTACCATAAAGATAATGTCTCCAACATTGAGGGCAAAGACCACTTCCAAGTTCAAGATCGTGAGTGGTGTAATTCTTTTTGTGAATCTTCAGCTGTCGAGAAGCATACGCAATAACTTTACCCCGCTACATCAATACACAACCCAAACCCTGTCCTGAGGCGTCACAATAAACAACGAAATGCTCGGTACCATCAGGAAGTGCAAGAATAGGATCATTGCCCAACCGTTCCTTCAAAGTGTGGAAAGCCAACTCCTGATCCTCTACCCAAACATACTTCTTATTCTTCTGAGTCAAGGTGGTGAGAGGTTTGGTGATCTTGGAGAAATTCTCAATAATCTCCGATAGTAACCGGCTAATCCCAAAAACGATCGAATCTCTGTCGAAGAAGGAGGTTTCCAATTTTTAACTGCCGATTTTGCTCGGGTCGACATGAATACCCTCGCAATTTACAACATGACCCAAGAAGTGGATCTTCTTTCAACCAGAAGTCGTATTTAGAGAATTTGGCGTACAAGGACTCTCTTTCAAGCAACTCGAGGAATCAGACAAAGGTGAAGTGAATGCTCTTCCTCGGATTTAGGAATAGATGAGGATGTCGTCGATGAATCAATAACGAATTTATCAAGATAAGGCTTCACATACTGCGTTCATCAAGTCCATAACCACCGCTCAGGAGCATTGGTAAGACCGAAAGGCATGACAGTGAACTCAAAATGACATAGCGAGTTCGAATGGCAGTCTTAGTAATATCTTCCTCGTGGACACGCAACTGATGATACCAGATCGAAGTCAATCTTCTGAGAAACAATGTGGCTCCTTGGAGCTGGTCGAAACAAATCGTCGACGCGGGGGATGAGGGTACCGATTCTTGATATAAGCTTATTAAGCTCGTGGTAACAATGCAAACCTCATGGTTCCATCTTTCTTTTTCCACGAAAGAATCGGACGGAGAGTGACTGGGACGAATGAATCCCAGATTTTGAAACTCTTGTAACTGATCGGATAACTCGAGCATTTCAGAAGGCGCAAGTCGATATGGGGCTTTGGCCACAGGGGTGGCTCTAGGGATTAGGTCGATATGAAACTCGACCTGACGAAGAGGAGATAGACAGGGCAACTCCTCGGGAAAGACTCCACGAAATTCAGGAACAACCGAGACATCGTAAATACTTCTCTCTCCCATTTGCATACTCATCAATCTAGGAGTCTTCTCGATCAACTTCTCCCCGGATACTTCTAACGCATAACCGTCAGGCGATGGAATACGAATTTTTTTTTCAAAACAGACGATTTCGGCACGATGCTTGGACAACTAGTCCATACCCACTATGACATCAAAGCTACCGAGGTGGAATGGTATCAAGTCGATATTGAATAGGTGATTCTCTAGAATAAGTGTACAGTTACGCACAATCTGATGAGATACAAACGTCCTACCATTTGCTAATACA
>CAJVGC010000001.1:36588800-36681300 GCA_910822075.1 Senecio squalidus | reverse complement strand
AATTTATTCTTTCGAGTACACGTTTAACCTTTCAAACCAGTTACCTATTACATTTTAAATTTGACCTTTTGACTTTGACACGTAGGATGCCATGTCAGCTAATCAATAATATATTATTAAATTTGACCGTTTGACTTTGACACGTAGGACGCCATGTCAGCTAATCATTAGTATATTAACAACAAACATACATGGAACTATTTGGGTCGATTCACATACGGATTAATTTGTTTTTTTCAATTATTATTTTCAAGTTTTAAATAAACTTTTTATACTCAAAAATATTTAATAAACTAAAAATATTAACTTGTTTTTTTTTTTTTATATTAAAAGTGGTCTAATTTTTTTCTACAATAGTCTCTAGAATCAATCAAATCAAAGCTTAATAGATCGATCTTTCGTCGGCGACTACTCCGACACAAGTCCGGCCACCGACCACCTTGATCTCCGGGTTGGTAAACCCTTATCCCTAAATTTACTTGTAATTTTGTTAACTTGATATTGAAAAACCCAGTTATTAACCACAGTTTCAAATACACAAATCCAAAAACTTTATTTTTCTCCATCATCATCACAATCATCATGACTGTCGTTGTCCACTGTCTCTCCATCTCTCTATTAAAACCTCTTTTTGGTAGGTTGAAATTCGACCTTTACGGTCGATTTTTCTAATATTTTGTTACTAAGATATCACATCTACAATTATTTCGTGGTTGGAGACATTACCGAAATCGTTTTAGAAGCCGCTAACTTAACCACCGTCGACGACGCTTGCTTCTTCAACTACCGGCGTCGGCAACCACTGCATAACCAAGTGATAACAGAAGATGAGCAAGATAGATACAACTAAGTGAAATGGTGTTTTCCTTTGATTTTTGGAGTGATTTTCTTTATTTAATTTTATTGTATCTTATGTTTGTAAAAGTCAAACTTATCCAAAAGGTAAAAAAAAAAGGATTAAATAGATGGTTTTTTTATATGTATATATATGTTGATGGATATGTATATGTATGTATATGTATACGTATGAAACGGGTTTTATAAAATTGGGTATAAAATAGGTAACCTACGTGGCAGATGAGGTGGACAAAATATCCTACGTGGAAGCTGAGGTGGACAAAAACATTATTATTAACTTGTTACACGTAGACTTTTTGTAGGTAAACGGTTACCACGTGTACTCGAAAGAATAAGTTAGTCAACATATGGTACTCAATAGAACTTTTGAGAATACAGTGTACACTAAAGAATAAGGTGACAAGTTGGAAGCATACACAAGCCATTTGCCCATTGATGTAAGATTGGATCTAAACAAATTTAATTTGGTAAGCTTAGATAATTCCGTATTAGTTTTGACCAAAAACTACCTATAATAATTCCGTGATAAAATCATTTAAAGTGAGGTTAGGTTCTGTTGTGATCTCGACTGTGATCTCACTGGTGATCACGAGACTGTTCAGAAAAGTGATAAAAACATAATAAAAGTGATTATAAAGTAAATTAACACGATTATATACGAGGAAAGTCCATAATACTTTTGGATTGCCGGCATAAAACCTCGGGAAAGGATAAGAATCCCTTGCCTTGTTGATTTTATTATGAAAAAAGTAATATAATACAATAAGAGAGCGCAAATGATCAATCAAAGGTGAAAAGTGTGTAAGTGTTTGATGAATAACCAAAAATGATGAAGAACGAGTGATTTGTGTTGTGGTGGTCCAAATTCAGTCCCTAATTTGATCATTTATCTCAGTTTATATAGTAAACAAAAAACAGTTGTGATCCCGAAATAGTAGGGATCTCCTGACTACTTGGTCTTCAAGTCTTGTAACGACTCCTAGTTTTCCCCCAATCATTATTGACTCTTTTAACACTTTTTTAATGCTTGACTAAGTCCATACTCCTTCCCGATTGACCTGGTGAAGTTATAGAACGAATTTAAATCAGTTAATTAACACATATGTGACAACCGTCACTTTTTCCGACTCAGGTTAGTCTAGTATTGTAGGTCCCAGTGGTCAGATCTATAGAATTAAACCAATGATTACAAGGCGGAAACTCGTAATCAATTGTATCAGCACAAGTAATAATCGAATGCAAAAACAAATAAGAACATAATTACCAAATTCCAAATACTTTATTGATTGATAAACGCAGTTACAATGAACAAAGTATTCTCTCATAATTCCCTCTTAACCAACAACCCTAAACTGACCTAAATGTCTCTTTATATAGAGAGACATGTTCGGCCAGATAAGGCTTCCATAGGCCTCACGAACATGCAAGTTCGTGAGCAACCCATCTAACTCTAAGACCACGAACATACATGTTCGTGGGACTAAAAAATAAACAAAGTAAATAAAAAGTACTAAATACAAAGCAATAGAACAAAAAGTCATCTAATATATGCACTAACAGACTCCCCTTTGACTGTTGCTTCTATTCTTTGAGCAAAATATCAGTGTCTACATTTACTCCCAAATTTACGCAACCGGTGACGATACGTTGATAATCTCTACCAGGATCTTCCCAACCGTCTCTTGCGTATATATGATTTCTCTTCAAAACTTGCAAGTCATTTTCAGTCAGATTGGCAAGTTGAGTTGCGTCAATGACTCGCAGTATCTCTGTCATCCCGTGTGACATTCGCGAATTTCTAGGTATATTTCTATCGTCACGTATTCGTTTTATTTATTTATGTTTATGTTTTGACCCTATTGTATTCCTTTTATGTTTTATTGTATTCGTATTTCTCGCATTTTATGAGTATTGTATTTGTATTTAATGTGATTCGGATCGTTATGTCGGGAACGTATAGTCTTAAGTGCCTTTAGTATAAGTCTAGTATGCTTTTATGATAAGTTTAGGGGAATTATGCCTTAATTATACGATTAAGATTAACGTTTAAAAAGTATTTAATTTTTAGTCCTTTCGGAAATTTTATTACAAAAATCGCACTATGGGAGAAATTCTATTACAATTCTATTACAATTCTAGTCCTTTCCAGATTTTTACGATTAAGATTAACGTTTAACTAGTCCTATGGGAGAAATTCTATTACAATTCTAGTCCTTTCCAGATTTTTATTACAAAAATCGTCCTAAAGGAGTCTACCAACCTATTTTGTCTTATTTGTCACCTACCTTTTTGGCATTATTCACCATTTCATCTCTATCACTTTCTCTCTCAAGAAAACACCTACAACACCCTCCTCCTTCTCTCTACATTTTTCGGCGATCCGACCGTTGAAATTCAAATCCGGGACTAGATTATTGATCACCATTATCATCTTCATCTATCCTCCAAATTTCGTTACGATCGGGTAAGTATTTCTCCAAATTGGTTTTAAACTTTGTTATTTTGATTCAAACCTGAAAATACCACTTTTCACCATCAAAACTCGAATTTTATTTAAGATTATTGTTCCTAATCGTATTCTGGACATAGGGTTCCAATATGGGATCATTTAGATGCCTAAAACACTCAGAAATCGAATTCCGAATGCTATTTTTCGTAAAAACCCAGTTACGTCACGTAACTGTGGTTACATGCACGTAACTGATCAAGTAACTCTTCCAAATCACGTAACTAACACCCTATTCACGTAACTAATCAATTACGTGACCCCTATGTCACGTAATTATGCCTTGATGATCACGTAAGTGTTGTAGATCACGTAATTATCATCCTTGACCCGTAACTTTCTTGTGATTCACGTAATTCCCTTGTTTATCACGTAATAGATCCGTAACTTGTTGGTCACGTAACAAGGATCACGTAAGTGCCTTGTTACGCACGTAACTAGCTTGCCATTCACGTAATTCTTTGCTGATTTTCCGAAACGTACGTAATTCTATTAAATCGATATTCCCTTTGGTCATTTTAAAACCCATATCAAACGTTAATCATTAAGGCATACCCTACTAGACTTAGAGATACTTAGACATGTTTATTTACGTGATGTATAGGGCACTTAGACGTGGAAGCTTGACGGTATTATAGTATTTCCCGACATATCGTGATTTGGATTGCTTTGCTATACTGTGAGTTATTCGTTGCCCCTTTTTACCGTTTTACACTTTTTGGGCATGATTAGCGTTGTATAAATATATTTTATGGTATATTATGTATTATGGTTATGTATTTTGGATATGGATGCCTTTAGGTTAGCATTACCCAACTTGTTCCGCCTTTGTGGTAGAACGAGGCCCCGTATACACACCTGTTAGCTTTTAGCCGCCGGTTCGTATATATAGCGCTATATGGGTCTAACAAACCCTCATTTCTAACACGATGGATGATGGATGCGCCCTGTCCGTGTTAGTAATGTTATGACCGTAGATTTCGAGGACAACCTAGCGTAATGCACTAGGTGGGGTTAGTTGCCAGTATTGTTATGGTTCAGGTGTATCGTATTTACCTAAGGCTGTTATTTATCCAGTATGCTATTTTATGAAATGATTATGGTATTTTTATAGTATATGTATGATTATCTTATCAAAAAGGTTTTGTATACTTCAAGTATCTTTTGAAACACCATTTTCAAATGACTTATCTTCAAATCACAACACTTTTGGGTCAAAAACCTATTGAAAACTTTTATACTAATATGTTTTTATTTACTATTGCGAATAATTCACCAACGTCGTATTTTAACGCTTTTCAGGGATTTGAGGTTACACTATTTGATGCTATGCTTGCTTGGCTACGTGGATTACTTGCATGGAATTTATTTTGCTTTATTTAAATTCCTTAGTATCGCAAACTCTGTAGTCGTATTTTGATATTTTTGGATGATTGTAATAACGTATTTTACTTCAAACTCTTTAATCTATGTTGATGATGTATGGCTTACTTATGTTTATGTAACCTTTGAATCTCTGATACCGTATACACTGTACACCTCGGTTCCGCCGTTTTTGTGGGGTGTGACAGAAGTTGGTATCAGAGCCAATGGTTATAGCGAACTAAGTGACCTTACGGAATCACTTAGACTATGACCTAGGCTTTTGGACCTATCTGATTTACCTTATGTGCGCATTTCTTTCTTTTGTGGGCCTGTATGTGATTTGTATGCTATATGTGCTTTTGTTTTGCATTTTATGTTTTGAGGCCTGCTCGTTCTTGTCGCACATCCGGTTATCGTTCTGATTTATCCTGTTTGACATTCGTAGAAGATGCCGCGCCTAAGAGAACTTCTACTAGGTCTACTCCGGCCGTCATTGCTACGAGAAGGTCGACGAGACGAGGTCGCGCCAGTGCGAGAGCGGGTGCTACGACTCAGAATACCACTGCTGCCCCCACTGCTAATACCACTACTCCGAATATCAGTCAGTTGATTGCGGAACAGATTGCAGCGGCAATACCCGTGATTGTGGCACAGCTCAAGGAGACACCGGTGCAGGATGCCGACTTAGGGTTTAAAGAACCCGTGATGCAGGGTATTGGGTCAGAAGGTACGGCGTCTGGGCGCGATGGTTCTGATGTAGGAAGAGCAGTGCATGTGGGAGTCGGTGGACCGAGTATCGTTATTGAGGATCCACCCCGAGGCTGTTCGTATAAGACCTTTCTGGATTGCAAACCTACTGAGTTTAAGGGTACCGAGGATGTGGTTGCTACCCTGCAGTGGTTTGAGAAGATTGAGTCTGTGTTTGACGTTTCGGGATGTGCTGAAGACAACAAGGTTAAGTATGCTACATTCTTATTCCAGGGTAAAGCCCTCACTTGGTGGAACTCGGTGAAACGGGTTCGGGGCCGAGCTACTGTTACCTTGATGACTTGGGAGAATTTGAAGGTTATTATGAGAAAGGAATATGTGCCGTCATCTGAGACGCAGAGATTGGAGAACGAGTTGTGGAACTTAACTATGCAAGGTGCTGATTTCCGTGGGTATGTGAACAGATTCTATGATTTGTGTGTTTTGGCTCCTCGTCTGGTTCGCACTGAGACTGAGAGAATTGAACGCTTCACTCATGGGTTGCCCCAGACTATGCGGGACCACATTATTTCTCATCTCCCGGGTACCCTACAGAGTGCGGTTGATATTGCGGGTCGGTTGACCGCAAGTGCGATTCGTGGTGGTACTCTTCAGCCGGTTGTGAGCCGAAGGGATGCTGGTAGATATGAAAGGAGAGATATGGGTAATTCGAGGAAGAGAAGCCGTGGTCATGATCAGAGACCTCAACTTCCTCAGGTGTATGCTTTGACAGGTTCTGGAGCTGGTTATCAGGGCGGGCGCCCTAAGTGTGGTACTTGTGGCAGTGCTCATGCGGCGAATGTGGCGTGTTGGGTTTGTAAACGCTGCAAGAAGTTAGGCCACACTGAGCAGTTTTGTGGAAAAGCTACTGGAGCGTGTTTTGAATGTGGAGAAGTAGGTCACCGCCGTCATCAGTGTCCTAAGCTTATAGCACCTACTCCCCTTCCTACTCATGGTGCTGGTACTGGTGCAAGAAGAAATCCTGCCAAGAGCCGAGCTTTCGCCATGGAATCTTCTGAAGCTCACCAGGATCCTACTGTAGTCACTGGTACATTTCTTGTCGATGATTATCCTGCTTTTATCTTGTTTGATTTGGGTGCCGATAGAAGCTTTATATCTAGTGATTTCCGCCCCGTAGTAAACCGTGCTTCTAGTCCTTTAGAGCCTGCTTATGAGGTAGAAATAGCTGATGGTAGATGTGCTTGTGTTAGAGAAGTTATTCGTGATATTCCCCTCGTATTAGCCGATATTCCTTTCTCCATCGACCTTATTCCTATGAAACTCGGTAGTTTCGATGTCGTAGTCGGTATGGATTGGTTAGCTAAGCATAAAGGCGAGATAGTCTGTTATGAGAAACTTATTCGTATTCAGAAGCCGGATGGAGATCAGTTGATCGTACACGGAGAGAGGGCTGGGAAACGTCTTAAAGTCATCTCAAGTTTGAAAGTTCGCGAGTATGTCCGCCAAGGTTGTTCCTTATATCTCGCTCATTTGGTGAAGAAAGATTCTACGATAAAGATTGATGGTGTACCGATCGTTCGTGAGTATTCTGACGTTTTTCCCGAAGATTTACCTGGAGTTCCTCCCCAGAGACAAATCGACTTTCGTATTGATCTTATTCCTGGAGCTGCACCTGTTGCTAAGGCTCCGAATCGTTTGGCTCCTTCCGAGATGCTTGAGTTGTCGAAGCAAATTCAGGAATTGGTAGATATGGGTTTTATCCGTCCTAGTTTCTCCCCGTGGGTTCTCATGTTCTCTTTGTTAAGAAGAAGGATGGCTCCATGCGTTTATGTATTGATTATCGGGAGTTAAACAAGCTGACTGTGAAGAACCGTTATCCCCTTCCTCGTATTGATGACCTATTCGATCAACTTCAGGGTTCTTGCTATTTCTCTAAGATCGATCTTGGCTCTGGTTATCATCAGTTGAGAGTTCAGGAAGATGATATACCTAAGACCGCTTTTCGTACTCGATATGGTCATTATGAGTTCATGGTGATGCCGTTTGGTCTGACAAACGCCCCTGCAACATTCATGGATCTAATGAACCGTATTTGTCGTCCGTATCTTGACAAATTCGTTATCGTATTCATCGACGACATTCTTATCTATTCCCGAAGTCGCAAGGAACATGAAGAGCATTTGCGTCTTGTTCTAGAAGTACTTCGAAAAGAAAAGTTGTATGCGAAATTCTCTAAGTGCGAGTTCTGGTTATCCGAAGTTCAATTCCTTGGCCACGTGGTTAGCGCCAAGGGTATTCACGTTGATCCTGCTAAGATAGAAGCTGTTAAAAGCTGGGTTGCACCAAAGTCTCCGACCGAAATCCGTTCGTTTTTAGGTCTTGCTGGGTATTATCGCCGATTCATCGAGAACTTCTCCAAAATCGCTTCACCTATGACAAAGTTGACACAGAAGAGTGAACCATTCGTTTGGGGTTCCGAACAGGAGAGAGCCTTTCAGGTATTGAAGCAGCGGTTGTGTAACGCTCCTATTCTTAGTCTGCCAGTTGGTTCCGAAAATTTTGTTGTTTATTGCGACGCTTCGCACAAGGGTCTGGGTTGTGTGCTTATGCAGAATGGTAAAGTTATAGCTTACGCTTCGCGTCAGTTGAAAGTCCATGAGCAGAATTACACGACACACGATCTAGAATTGGGAGCCGTCGTATTCGCATTGAAGATTTGGAGACATTATCTGTATGGGACCAAGTGTACTGTATTTACCGACCACAAGAGTCTTCAGCACATATTCGATCAGAAGATGTTGAACATGATACAACGACGCTGGGTTGAGTTATTGAACGACTATGATTGCGACATTCGCTACCACCCTGGTAAGGCGAACGTTGTTGCTGATGCACTAAGTCGTAAGGAAACAGTCAAACCAGTCCGTATTCGTTCTATGATGGTATCTATTCAGACGAGCTTGAAGGCTCGGATTATTCAGGCACAAAAGGGTATTATGACAGAGGGCCGTGTTAAAGAGGAAAGGTTGTATAAGTTGGCGTTGGAATTAGAACCGAAGGAGGATGGAGTTCTGTATTTCCTCGAGCGTATTTGGGTTCCGATTAGTATCCGTCAGTTGATTCTGGACGAAGCCCATAAGTCTAACTATTCCATTCATCCGGGTTCCGACAAAATGTATCATGACTTGAAAGAATTCTATTGGTGGCCGGGTATGAAGCGTGAGATCGCCGAGTATGTGAGTCGATGTTTGACCTGTTCCAAAGTGAAGATTGAGTATCAGAAACCGGCTGGGCTACTCCAACAACCGAAGATTCCCGAGTGGAAATGGGAGCGTATTACTATGGATTTTGTTACGAAGCTTCCGAGATCTTCGAGTGGTTATGACAGTATCTGGGTTATTGTTGATCGATTGACGAAGTCTGCTCATTTCCTACCGATTCGCGAGAATTATCCGATGGAGAGATTCGTGCGTTTATATATTGCAGAGATTGTATCGAAGCACGGAGTCCCTGTATCGATTATTTCCGATCGTGATGCTCGTTTCACCTCACGATTTTGGAAGACATTCCAGACTGCTATGGGTACAAGGCTAGATATGAGTACCGCCTATCATCCGCAGACCGATGGTCAGAGTGAGAGAACCATTCAAACCTTGGAAGATATGCTACGAGCCTGCGCAATTTATTTTGGTGGTAGTTGGGACGTTCATTTGCCGTTGATTGAGTTCTCGTACAACAACAGCTATCACACGAGTATCAAGTGTGCACCTTTTGAAGCTTTGTATGGCCGCAAGTGTCGATCGCCTGTATGTTGGGCAGAAATTGGAGATAGTCAGATTTATGGTCCGGAGATTATACAAGAGACCACTGACAAGATCTTCAAGATCAAGGAACGATTAATTACTGCAAGAGATCGACAGAAAAAGTATGCTGATAAGCGTAGGAAGCCTCTTGAGTTCAGTGTTGGAGAGATGGTATTATTGAAGGTATCTCCATGGAAAGGGGTTGTCCGATTCCAGAAGCGCAGCAAGCTGAGTCCGAGATACACGGGTCCGTTCAAGATTTTAGCCCGCATCGGCCCAGCTGCGTATCGACTAGATTTGCCGGCAGAACTGAGCAGCGTACACAATGTATTTCATGTATCTCAGTTGAAGAAATGCCTGGCTGACGAAACGTTATTAGTTCCGCTTGAGAAACTACAGATTGATGATAAGCTTCATTTCGTTGAGGAACCGATCGAGATCGTTGCTAGTGATGTTAAGCGTCTACGACGAAGTAAGATCCCGATTGTCAAGGTTCGTTGGAATTCCCGTTTTGGAGCTGAGTTCACGTGGGAACGCGAAGATGAAATTCTGCGGAAGTATCCTCACCTTTCCCCCGGAAGTGGTACCAAGTGATAATTTCGAGGACGAAATTTCTTTTTACTTGGGGAGACTGTGACATTCGCGAATTTCTAGGTATATTTCTATCGTCACGTATTCGTTTTATTTATTTATGTTTATGTTTTGACCCTATTGTATTCCTTTTATGTTTTATTGTATTCGTATTTCTCGCATTTTATGAGTATCGTATTTGTATTTAATGTGATTCGGATCGTTATGTCGGGAACGTATAGTCTTAAGTGCCTTTAGTATAAGTCTAGTATGCTCTTATGATAAGTTTAGGGGAATTATGCCTTAATTATACGATTAAGATTAACGTTTAAAAAGTATTTCATTTTTAGTCCTTTCGGAAATTTTATTACAAAACTAGTCCTATGGGAGAAATTCTATTACAATTTTAGTCCTTTCCAGATTTTTATTACAAAAATCGTCCTAAAGGAGTCTACCAACCTATTTTGTCTTATTTGTCACCTACCTTTTTGGCATTATTCACCATTTCATCTCTATCACTTACTCTCTCAAGAAAACACCTACAACACCCTCCTCCTTCTCTCTACATTTTCCGGCGATCCGACCGTTGAAATTAAAATCCGGGACTAGATTATTGATCACCATTATCATCTTCATCTATCCTCCAAATTTCGTTACGATCGGGTAAGTATTTCTCCAAATTGGTTTTAAACTTTGTTATTTTGATTCAAACCCGAAAATACCACTTTTCACCATCAAAACTCGAATTTTATTTAAGATTATTGTTCCTAATCGTATTCTGGACATAGGGTTCCAATATGGGATCATTTAGATGCCTAAAACACTCAGAAATCGAATTCCGAATGCTATTTTTCGTAAAAACCCAGTTACGTCACGTAACTGTGGTTACATGCACGTAACTGATCAAGTAACTCTTCCAAATCACGTAACTAACACCCTATTCACGTAACTAATCAATTACGTGACCTCTATGTCACGTAATTATGCCTTGATGATCACGTAAGTGTTGTAGATCACGTAATTATCATCCTTGACCCGTAACTTTCTTGTGATTCACGTAATTCCCTTGTTTATCACGTAATAGATCCGTAACTTGTTGGTCACGTAACAAGGATCACGTAAGTGCCTTGTTACGCACGTAAGTAGCTTGCCATTCACGTAATTCTTTGCTGATTTTCCGAAACGTACGTAATTCTATTAAATCGATATTCCCTTTGGTCATTTTAAAACCCGTATCAAACGTTAATCATTAAGGCATACCCTACTAGACTTAGAGATACTTAGACATGTTTATTTACGTGATGTATAGGGCACTTAGACGTGGAAGCTTGACGGTATTATAGTATTTTCCGACATATCATGATTTGGATTGCTTTGCTATACTGTGAGTTATTCGTTGCCCCTTTTTACCGTTTTACACTTTTTGGGTATGATTAGCGTTGTATAAATATATTTTATGGTATATTATGTATTATGGTAATGTATTTTGGATATGGATGCCTTTAGGTTAGCATTACCCAACTTGTTCCGCCTTTGTGGTAGAACGAGGCCCCGTATACACACCTGTTAGCTTTTAGCCGCCGGTTCGTATATATAGCGCTATATGGGTCTAACAAACCCTCATTTCTAACACGATGGATGATGGATGCGCCCTGTCCGTGTTAGTAATGTTATGAACGTTGATTTCGAGGACAACCTAACGTATTGCACTAGGTGGGGTTAGTTGCCAGTATTGTTATGGTTCAGGTGTATCGTATTTACCTAAGGCTGTTATTTATCCAGTATGCTATTTTATGAAATGATTATGGTATTTTTATAGTATATGTATGATTATCTTATCAAAAAGGTTTTGTATACTTCAAGTATCTTTTGAAACACCATTTTCAAATGACTTATCTTCAAATCACAACACTTTTGGGTCAAAAACCTATTGAAAACTTTTATACTAATATGTTTTTATTTACTATTGCGAATAATTCACCAACTTTATGTTGACGTCGTATTTTAACGCTTTTCAGGGATTTGAGGTTACACTATTTGATGCTATGATTGCTTGGCTACGTGGATTACTTGCATGGAATTTATTTTGCTTTATTTAAATTCCTTAGTATCCCAAACTCTGTAGTCGTATTTTGATATTTTTGGATGATTGTAATAACGTATTTTACTTCAAACTCTTTAATCTATGTTGATGATGTATGGCTTACTTATGTTTATGTAACCTTTGAATCTCTGATACCGTATACACTGTACACCTCGGTTCCGCCGTTTTTGCGGGGTGTGACATCCCGTCTTCGACTTCATCATCTTTCCTGTACATCACTGCTTCACCTATTGAAGTATCCACAACCCACATATAAAGATCTTCTAGAATATCTCGTCCAATGTTCTTCACCGGAATCTTGGACATGCAGGCAATTGGCGGATAAACAATTCTTGTGGCACGTTTGCCAGTTCTTGGGTTGATCTTTCTCTTCTGAATCATAAACTTCCTTTTTGCTGGCTGAAGCTCTTGAAACTTCCATGTGCTTCCTTCTCTTCTAATAATGCACTCTAGCCATCTTGTCCATTAACCATTTCCGTGATTTTTTAGCGGAAGTCTTGATAAACATATGAGCTCAGACTTCGGGAATGAGTTGAAATTCTCTCTCTTTTTGCTCACATACTGAACGCCATCGAACCGCTTAATAGTGAATGCATTAATCTCTGAATTAAACGACCAACTAATGATTCATAAATGCGGCTGACGTTCTGAGTTCTATGTTGAGTTGACGAAACCACCTCCTGCGCTCTTCGAGACTTGGTTTGATTCTGCTTTCTGCTTTGTCTCCCGCGCTGTCATCCTCAACATTCACTGTCTCCTCAAACACATGTTCATCACAATCAGCTTGTTCACCACTTGCCTTTTCATCAACTTCCCACAAATCATCATTATCTATTGTATTGTGATCATCTCTAAGTTCTTGTTGTTGTTGTTGTTGTTGTTTTTGTTGTTGTTGCTTCTCCCCCTTTCCAGATGCGTGGAAAAACACTATCGCTTGAGAACTTGTGCCAATCTGCTCTCTTGATCTCTCAGCGTTGGGATCATCCTGATCATCTCTCCATGTAAGCCTGAGAGTATTTTCCTTGCACGCATTCTCCCTCTGAGCAGATGGGCGCTTTGAAAGATCCCAAACCTTTACCTCGAGGTCAGAAATGCTCTTGGATTTATCTGCATCCGATCTCTTTAAGTCCGCAACTTCAGAAGAAAACTGCAAAACAAGAATATGTAAATCATGGAGGTTAGTAATGGGAGGAGCAGCATCATGAACAGGCGTTATGGTAGAAGGCTCTGTGGCCTGACGCTTCCTGAGGCCGCCTAACCAAAGCAGTGGAGGACGATTCAGAGTCATCGTCCTTGGGGAAAGGCCGTTTCCCGGTGCTTAGCTCTGGCACATTTACTGGCTGAAAGTGGGAGGCGACGACATCCTGATCCTCTCTATCAAGATTTAGCTCCTCATTTTGTGCCAAAATCTCCTCAGTATTGCCAGCAGCAACATCAACATCAGTGTTAGTACCTAAAACCAATGTAAGATAAGTATGCTGACTCCCCGGTGGAGTAGCAGCTGCTCGCTCGTGAATGACATGCATCGGGGGACTCCTGGGTAGAGTACACTGATGATTATCAATCTCCGCGTAAATCTCAACTCTCGATGTAGAATCAAGAGCAATGGGAACTCGGCCCCGACGCTCAGGCTGAGAAGACTCTCCATGATGAACTGGTGGAGTAGGTGTTGAAGTGGAGGGACCAGTATGGGGTTCCTCAGATTCCTCATCATGATCGGGGTCAACAAAAGTAGGATCAATAAGTGCCCCAAATAAAGGGGCCTCGAGGGTGATGCTTGAGACGGGACTGGAAGATTTTACCTCCGACCATACTGACTCGAGCACGTTGAACAGTGATGGGAAGTTCTGGCACAAAGTGGCAGATGATAATCATGGTAAACCATGGATAAAGCAGTATGAGCTTGGGGTGGAAAAGCTCCATCTGTAGTTGCTGGTAGATATATTGAGCAAATGGATATGGTCTGTGAAGAATCAAGGCAACTAGCATAGACATGAGCTGGGTATCCATTGTGTCGTGCCCAGTTTTGTTTGGTTTGAATACGGAGACTATAACGTGCAAGAGATATCGCCACTATCCGTAAAATTAGCCTTTGTGATAATGATTGGTAGGTAAATCGCCAGAATAACCAATACGGGGCAGTGTGCGCCCAAGAAACCATTGACCGATCATAGAACCAGTTCTTTCTTGAGATGCTCTGCCAAGTTGAACGATTTCACGCAGCCTAGTTCCTGTGAGAACAATTTTGCGACCATGGACTACGGCTCGTAATCCGTCCTTGCGCTCTTTTGTTACCGGATGAGTTAAATCCACATGTTCCAGAGTGTTGTAAAACTGTTCAACCAATGGAATAATAATGGGCACATCTTCCTGAAGGATAAAGGACATTCGAGAGCGATGGAGAAACAAAAGGACGTGACGGAAATGAACTGCGTGGGGGGGAATCCGTAGATAAATTAACCGCCTGACTGTGCCTCTTATCAAAAACACACTGAGCCATCTGAATAATCTGAAAAGAGATAGACAAATTAGTAAAATTGGCCATGAACATGCATGGTCAACGAACATGATTCATGTTCGTCAGTGTGTTAAATACATGTTCGCCAAACTGATAAACAAGTTCGTTGAAAGGGGGCAGGACCCACGAACTTGCATGTTCGTCAACTAGGACGAACATTTATGTTCGTTGAAAAAATGATATGTTTTTGAAGAGGGTAGTTGCCCACGAACTTGCATGTTCGTCAAAGATGACGAACATACATGTTCGTTGATAATGTTCGTTGCATGTTCGTCAAAGATGACGAACATACATGTTCATTGAGAATGTTCGTTGCATGTTCGTCAAAGATGACGAACATACATGTTCGTTGAGAAATCTTTAAGTGTTGAAATATCTTTAAGTGCCGACGAACTTGTATGTTTGTCAACGTGACGAACATACATGTTCGTTGAAGGTGTGTTAATTTCTCATGAACTTGTGTGACGAACATACATGTTCGTTGAAGGGGTGATTTGTCCACGAACATGAAAATATCAATAAAGTCACGAACATACAGAGTCACCAACTTGCCCACGAACGTGGGAACATTAATAAATTCACCGAGGCAAAAGTAACATGTATAAAGAAACTGGGCTTCTAAGGCATATAAACATGATCACGAACATAATGAAAATCATAATCAAAGCAAAACATAGATAATTATGACGAACAAGTAACGAATGTTAGGTATAAGCATATGAACAGTTTGAAGATTAACATAAACGGTAATGATCATATAGGAAAATCTGGGCAGTTTTAGGGTTTCCTAACGAAGAATATGAATATTAACAACAAGTTAAGCAAGAAACGAAGCATAAGTTAAGAAAGTTGGGACAAACATGAAGGAAAAAATTGTTGGACATTTAAAGAACATGACGAACTTACTTGAGGATTGACCGAAAGTTGACCGGTACAACAACTTCGTGGAGAGAAAAATCTTTGAAAATCCTTAGATACGAAAAGTGAAAAGTGAAAAGTGAAATATAAATTTTACTTTTCAATATTTATATGCTTAAAGATGACGGGCCGGCTTAAGTGGGCCGTCCGATTTGCTTAAGAAGCCATGGACAATGGGCTAAATAACTTGTAGAGATAACCAACTCTTGAAATTAAAAATGAACGAAATTAACTAAACTTAACATAATGAAATTAACTAACGGAATGAAAATAAAAAATAATTAACGAAACGTAAATGTAACGGTAGTATACATGATGAAATTTTGTGATTCGATCAAATTGCTTTTCGCAACGGGTAAAAGTGCAAATCAAAGATAACTAAATGAAATTAAATTTAAACCCATGTTTGTGTGTGTCCAATTTAACCATTCAGTCTTAAAATCATAAAGTAGTTTTTAAATTTCAAGTAAGCAGTTTTAAATTTAAGCTGAAAAGCACCCGTTGTTTGCATACATTCGACAAAGATCTTAAAGTACTCAAGGTATTTGTGAAGTGTTTTAAATTACGAGTGGTATGGAATGGTTACCAACCTAGACAAGGGCAGCATATGAAACTGGCGAAGAGATAGCTCGTATTAAAATTATAAAACAATTTTGAATTATGGTTTGGTTTGTTTTATGCAAGTCAACGACTAACCTCTTTGAGGTTTTAGAAAGTTAAAGAATTATGCGACTTTCTATGAAATCCTATAGCAAGCTTTCTACCAACCGATCCTAAACCGATGAAGGCCTTAGGTGGCTAGGTGAACAAGGGCACCCGAAAGGTATACTGACTCAGATTTCAAAGGCCGCTTATATGAATTCAAGAACTTAGTAGCACACCAAAAAAATTTAATTTAATAAGAGCGTTTCCCATCTGTTAGCGCAACATATGACTCGTAATAAAAATATAATCTCAACCTTTATTGTAACAAAAAAAGCTAAGTCGTTTAATGTAAGAAAGAAAGGCTTAAAAACATGAAAACCACACTCGTGAGAACGATTAGAAGACGAAGGGCCACAAGACACTGGAATATAAACATAACGCATTTAGATATTATTAATATGCCTTAAACTGTTAAAGTTCGAAAATCCGATTTCAGACTTAGAGTCGTAAGCAAAAGTTTTCGTCATCTCGAATCTATGATTTCATCGCGTTTTTTTTTTACCGAAAATAAACAAACCTAAAAATTAACTAGAAATTAAAAAGAGTTGGTTATTCTAAGTTTCGTAGCCCAATACGGTGAATAAGGGATTCAAAACGTGATTTGTCAAAAGATTTGGGGAAAAGATCGGCCAGATTATTTTCGGAAGAGAATCTAACTATGTCAACTAATTTGTTTTCAGCATAGTCTCGAATAATATGGTGCTTAAAATCTATGTGTCTGGTTTTACTGAGTTTAACTGGATTTTTAATTACAGATACACAAGCCTCATTAATTTTTATTTTTTTTTGGTAAAAGGGATTAATTACCCCGGTAATTTATATTCACACCAAAAAATCCAATAAGTACAATGGAATTTGGCTGAAGCACCACATTAACCTCAAGACTAGCTTGAAAATACTAAAACACGATGCCATCTGTCTACAAACTAATTATTACATAACCAATAACACAAGAAGGAAAGAAAAACCTCCTAACGATCAACACAAAGGAGATTCCGGTATCTTCCAGTGCTTCAAGAGTTCCAAAGCCGCCTTCGAATTCTTGAAGCAACATGACATCAGTCTTAAGCGTACATCAGCCAAAATACCATCAACAAGCATATTAACCGATCTTTTGGAGCACGTATATAACCTTTCATTACGTTCGCGCCAAATGAAATAAGTAGCAACAGCAAGAACGAGCTTCGCTATAACACTCACAGAAGTACGGCGATGAGCGATAGGGGTGATGGTACTAACGATTGCCCCAAGACTTGGAGGGCTACCCTGAAGACCAGCCAGTCCCCGTACTTGAAACCATACCTGCCAGGATACAGCAACCTCATTATCTACATTAATAGGATTAGAGGTGAGAGATAGACCGTAATCCAGCATCTGTTGTTGAATACAGAGAACCTGTGACACACAACTACCTGCAACGATGTATTCTGCTTCACACGAGGATACAAAAATAGTCGTCTGTTTCTTGCATTGCCAGGACACGAGACGTCCTCCCATAAATTGGCAACCACCGGAGGTTGATTTGCGGTTGATATTGCAACCTCCCAAGTCTGAGTCGGTGAAGGCTTCGAGAAAGAGATCGCTTCCTTTGGAATACCAGAGTCCCAGTCGCGTCGGCATTTTAAGTAGCGAAGGATCCTCTTGACTGCAACACGATGAGACGTTTTCGGACAAGGTTGAAACCTAGCACATAAACAAACAGCAAACATTATATCAGGGCGAGATGCAGTAAGATACATAAAAGAGCCTATCATGTCGCGATAGACTGTTGGATCCATGTCATAATCATTCTGAGCATTTGGTTCCAGATTGTGTTGCTGGTGAATGGGAGTGGCAATGGGTTTGGAGTCAGTCATGTTGAATTTTTTCAGCATCTCAGTAACGTAGTTAGACTGGTGAATGAACATGCCATCGGTCAGTTGCTCAACTTGCAAACCCAAAAAGAGCTTTAGTTCTCACATTGCGCTAATTTCAAATCTGTCCTTCATGCGTTTTTCGAAATCTTGACACATTTGATGATCAGATGATCCGAATATGATATCGTCCGCGTAGACTTGAACTGGGAGTTTAGCCTTGGGTGATTCTTTGATGAAGAGAGTGCTATCGCTACTTCCTCTTTTGAAACCGGCTTCTAAGAGGAATGTAGACAATGTTCCGTACCACAGCCGCGGTGCTTGATGAAGACCATATAAAGCTTTGTTAAGCTTGTAAACCTTGTCTGGGTGTTGTGGATCTTCGAACCCAGATGGCTGTTCAACGTAGACTGTATCATCGATTTTCCCGTAGAGAAACGCACTCTTAACCTGAAGCTGATAGACTGTGAATCCCATATGAGAGGCGTATGCTAGGAAGAGAATAACTGCCTCAAGTCGAGCGACTGGGGAAAAAACGTCCTGAAAAACCAATCCTTACTCTTGATAAAAACCTTGTACTACAAGGCTTGCTTTTATTCCGAGTGATGATTCCACGATCATTGTTTGCACCGAAAAACCCATTTGGTGCCTATAGCATATGAGCCATTTGGTAATTCCACGAGTGTCCAGACACATAGAAGAAGAAACGACAGTTGTTATAATTCTTTGAGTTTGTAGCGGTCGCATACATCCCTTGAAGAACTTCTAACTGCAATCTAGTTTGGACACTTGCATTCGGATCTCCAATGATATTCCCAAGCGGATAAATCATGTGGATCCTTGATTATGGGGATCATTGATATAGTCTTCATGATCAGAATTGTCATGAGTGGGATGGAAATCCTGGTCTTGAGCTTGTGTATCTGCCACATCTTCTTGGTCATTAACTTGATCATCAGGTTGATCTTCGACTGGAGCTTCGGGTTCCACATCGTCATCCACAATTTCTTGAATATCAAGTGAGTGAGGAAAGATGTTTTCCTCGTCATCGGAAGAAAATTTGGAGTCTTTTGTTGGTCCTGTATTCGTTGCACTAGAGGAAATGTTAAATGACTCAAACAATGAATCATAGTCAATGAAAATTGCTAGACCCTTGTTTTTCAAAGTTATAACTAGTTATTTCCATGTTGAAAAAGACTTCCACAGTTCGTGAAAGTTTTAGATAAACACGTTTGTTTGCACAACCTTCAACATATCAAAGTAAATATCATTGAACTGCTTTAGGTTCAAATTTAGTGGTGTAGTTGGTTTTCAAAACGGTACATGGAGCCCCAAAGGTTCCAAACAAGCAAGATTCTGTTTACGACTATTAGGTAATTCATAACTAGTTTTATCAAACCGTTTAACAGTTAACACTCGATTTAAGACGAAGCAAGTTGTGTTAACAGCCTCCCCCAGAACCTGACTGGGAGATGTGAGTCAGTTAGCACTGCGCGTGCGGCCTCGATCAATGTTCTATTCTTCCTTTTGACAACTTCGTTTTGTTGAGGTTCATAAGGTGCGTTGTGTTGTTGAACAGTCCCATTTGCTAAGCAGTAGAAAGTCATGATGAAGTTTCTGAATTCTGTTCCGTTATCACTTCTTAGGCGTTTGACCTTGTCTTTGTAAACATTCTTGATCATGTCGAAGAAGTTAATCAGTGTACCAGCTGTTTCGCTCTTAGCAGCCAAAAAGTATACCCAATAATAACGACTGTTGTCATCGGTGACTACTAAACAGTAATATTTTCCGCCAAAACTTCACTGTTTAATGGGGCCAGAAAGATCAGTGTGCATCAACTCAAATGGTGTCTCAATTACATTAAGGGCCTTAGGTTTGTGATGTTGCTTGTGTTGTTTTATGAGTTTGCATGGGACACATTTATCCTCATACTCGTAGCCTTTCAGAGGAACCCCGTTGACCAGCCCTTTCTTGGTTATCTCGTTCATCTTACGAAAATGTAAGTGAGCCATCTTACTGTGCCAAATCATTGCTTCCTCACTTGTAGACTTAGACAATAGACATGTTGATTCCGTGGTGATGTCAGTCTTATTCATATCCAAAATGAGAGTGTTCTTCGTTCGTGGTGCGCACATTAGTAGTAGGTCCTCAGGAATTTCAATTCCTGATTTGAGAATCAATACTTCCTTCTTGGTAAAGTAAACAGGATTGTGTTTGTCGCAGATTTGAGAGACACTCAGCTGATTGTGCTCTAATTGTTTGACATAAAAGACATCCTTCAGTGTTATTTTACCATTTGTAACTGATCCAATTCAAGTTAATTCTCCACCTTTATCTCCAGCAAAATTAACTCTTCCTTTCTTTCTAGATTCGATGTTTCTGAGCAGACTCCGTTCTCCCGTCGTGTGCCTAGAACAACCACTGTCAACGTACCAACTATTGACAAACCGGTGACCAAGTTCATGCACGTTAAACAAGATTAATTAATTCTCATGGGGAACCCAGGCCATGACAGACCTGGATTGACCTTTCTCGGTCACGTATGTGATCCTTTTGAAAAAACCGTCAGGTTTAAGAAAGTTTTGAGATGAATTGCGATTAAAATTTGGAGACAAGTTGCGATTAAAATTTGGAGACGAGTTGCGATTAAAGTGATGATTGTTAGAGTTATATGGAACTCTATGACTCATCGGTGGTGACATAGCATTTCGATTTTGGGGAACCGAAACGTTGTTGATTAAAGTGTTGGAGGTGTCGTGGGGGACTATGGAAACGTTGTTCATAGTGATGTTGGCGAAAAGATGGAACAAAGAGTTGTTGTGGACGTTGATGTGGCCTTTGAAAGGTATTGGAATTGTCCATACCCGGTCTGTTGTACCCATAATATCTTGTATTAATCTCAGCATTGTTGTTTGGGTTTTTCAAAATGTGAACGGGTGTTGTTGGAACAATTTTACTTTCTATGGGGAAGTGGTCCTCCCTTGTTGTTCTTTTTGTTGGGGTGTATAGATCTTCAGATTTCAACGTTATATCAATAACCTAGCGGAAATAAGCTATCGATTATCTAGCGAATATTTAACCTTCGGAAACGAAATCAAACCAATGATTATTGATAAGATTAGACCTTAGGAAGACTATTCAGATGATTGATTATATGTTATAATCGGTTTGGAACACTAAGAAATTCGGCAGCAGCAGTTCAACACGCACAAAACCCTAGCAAACGACTTACTCGTAATGCAGGAAGTAGATGGGTAAATATAGGCCCAGATATCCATCCGTACGGATGTGAACTCATTCGTACGTATGAACAAGTATTACTTCCTATCCGTACGAACTTGATCTTATCCGTACGGATACAACAATTTAACAAACACTCTTATATAATGTACTTAACCGTGCGAACAGAACTTTCATGCGCACGGATGGATCCTCATCCGTGCGAATGTAATATGAATATTATTTAAACATCTCAAATCATATATTTGATTAATTCAGAATAACGTAAACATTCAAGCATATAATTAATCAAATACGCAACATTAATATCCAAACAATACAAAGTCTGATATTAGAATAAACGTGTAATTACATATGAATCTAGTAACTAACAAAATGCACCTACAAACTCCCCCTAGGAACTAGATTCTATGTATTCAGTCTTCAAAATCTTCACTGCTGCCCAAAAATGTCTTCGATCTGTCCTCTTAAGCGTGGATCTTGTAAGCAAAACATACACGTACAACCTTGTTGAAACGCGACGCCTGATCCATATCTTTGACATCACAATATAGGACATAGAAACAAAGAGTAAATATCATCATCAGTCAAATTTTTAATCCACACTGGATAAAAAATTATCAATGTTACCCATACACCATTTCTTTCCAGCACAATCACAGCTTCTGTAGTTCGATCATCGTAATACCACCATTTGAATCTCCGATGGAAATCGGCTTTCATTTTGCGTAGCGGAATCTTCTCCATCACCCTTGGCGCTGTATACGTTACATGCTTCAAAGCTTTACCTGTTCTCGGATTCTTCCGATCTTTAGAATAGGTAATCTTTGGAAACTGTGGCCTCAGGTACTTGCACGATGATCTGAACTCATACCGAAGTTGCTTTTCCAACCATGTTGCTTTATAATCCGACTCACTATACAATAACTTTAGACCAGCCAACCGCATCATATCAAAGTACGACAGAGTCTTCAAGTCAGGAGCGAATTTAAAGTAATCAATGCCACGCTCTCGCTTGATTGCATATACGTTTAAATCATCCAAGTATGCCCAACTGATAATTTGACCTTCAGTCTTCGCACCTTTCAATGAATAAAACTTCGAGTAATCAGGTTGAACAACTTGACGAGGCGGGCGGAAACAACCTTTCATTTCCTGAAGCCATTCAGCTTTCTTGACACTCAATTGTTCGAGATCTGGTGTAGACTTGCTGGCAGCTGGATGTTTCTCTAATTTCCGGTTAAGATCCCCATCATCAATGTTAAAAACTTCATCATCATCTGGATGATCTTGAAAATCATTCGATTGATAGATAGGATTAGATGAATCAACATTTTGCTCAAATACTATCTCATCAACATCGTCGTAAGAATCAGGAGAATTTGTTGTAGATGCAGATGCAGTTTCTTTAGTAACTTCATCAGGATTCATTCTCAACAGTTCTGCAATCTGTTCTTTCGTTAAACAATGGATTATTTCTCCTTCTTCTTTATCATACTCGACGCTAAACTGAATTACCCCCTGCATATCCAAAATATGAGTTAATTTGGACTTTACATGCGAGATAGGACTACTATCATGCTGCGATTCACTTGTATGTTCTTTACCAGCTTTATCAGACTCAGTGCTTTCACTTCCTTCGTCAGACGGTTCAGAAGATGCATCGCCTGATCCTTTAATTCTGAAAATCCCATCATCACCTACAATCATATTATCTTTCACCTGGTTGTAATCTTCTTCCAACTTCTTGATTTTCTTGGATTGCTCAGTAGTGATACGTTCCAATTCCTTGTTTTTATTTGAGCAATCCGCAAGCAACAACCTCTGTGAATCAAGCAACAGATTCTGATTTTTTATCATTTCAGACATTTCAGCGCGTTCAGCATGAAGTCACTGAATTTCTTCATCTTGTTGATGCTGTTTTGCCAAGACATTTAATAACATAGCATTCAAGATGGAAAGCTGAGGCGAATCAGAAATCTTCAATGACGACGATAATTTTTCAGCAGTTGTTGTTGTTGTGGTAGCTGTCGTCATGATTGGCTCACTAGACTGAGGAATAGTAATAGGAGGAACTGGAGCTGCACTGCTAGCAATCGTCTTTGGAGCAATATCAGAACGTTTCACCAGCTTGAAACGTTTTGACGATTTCTCCCTTTTCTTGAGAATTTATCCTAATGACTTAGCTGCAGGAGGATCTTTTCTTTTACGTACTAATGGAATCTCATCAGCACCCAAGTCAACGTCATCTTCATCTCGTAAACTAGCTTGAGATGATGATCCACCAGCAGCAGGAGATTCAACACGGATAACCTCAACATCGTCATCGGAGTAAGACTGTTGAGGTACAACAATATCCTCAGTATCTGATCCACTGTCATCATGTCTCCATTTCTTACCGCCAGGGAAGACATATGATGGATCAGCAAGGTGACCAATCAACCGTTTCTCCACCGGTTTCACCTTCTTGTTCTTGTATGTAAGCAATCGTCCTATTGTCATATCACTCATTACCTCCAGCTTGATCGTATCATTAGCAGCTTTGGGCAACGTTGGAACCTTCACGTCCAAAATCATTTGGACAAAACGAGCATACATCAGATATTTTTGCTTTTTCATTTCCAGGTTCTCGACAATGTGCTGCAAAATCATTCCTGAAAAATTGTAAGGAATGTTCAACACCAAAGCTGCAAAAGCACTTTGAGTTATCTCCCTCATTTCATCATGTCCAGCCTTTCTTGGGCTCAAACAGTGTTGCAACACGTGACACAAATACTTGTATTGTATGCTAAACCCAGACTTCGTAATCACTCCTTTCTCTATTTCACCATCATATTTCACCGGCAAAAAAACCCTCTCACAAGATACTTGTTCAGCATAGTAGGCATCCCAGCTTTGTCCTCAAATCCGATAACCTCTCGAATCACACTTTCATCAATCATTACTTCTGCCCCGAGAACTACACTGTGAAGTTGAATCTTTCCATCTACACGAACAACTCGAGCATTTTGCCAGAACGATGATATATGAGACAAATAAGGCACACACTCAGTAGATATAGCCTTGTAAATTCTGTATCTCTTCAAGAACATGATGATTCCAACAAAACTTTTAGCATTGCGAGACTCTTCGTTTAGATAAGCGCACATGTTGTTCTTTGGTCCGATGCTCCAGGTAGAGCTTTGAGATTGCGAAGATTGTTCCACAATTACATCAACATTTGAAACAGGGATTTCAGAGGTAGGAACTTCAGCCATTTTCCTGCAAACAGAAATATAAACATCGAACGCAAAACAGTTAGAATAATATTCAAACGTTTTTTATGTTTCTGTTCTGTCCATCCGCACGTATGAGCACCTCCATCCGCACGGATCAGTATGTATCCGTACGGATGAACTACTCAAACCAAACGGATTACACAGTGTACATCCGTATGTATGACTTGAACATTCGTACGAATGAAGTTCCTATCCGCACGGATGAATTCACATTCGTGCGGACAGAGTTCATCGCAACCTCTTTGAGAGGAAGGAAAGTCCTTTCAAAGACTTTGTTAGCTCGCTATTTTCTGTTGGTTTTCCAAAACCTAAATTTTATGTAAACCTGTTTTTGGACACAAAAATTATACCAACATGTTCGCAATCTACCGATAACCTAATCCCCTAACTTAATTTACCCTTACAAACACATATAAATGACCGATTGCTCAAATTATATTCGGACATAACATTCAACGATTAAGCACTTAAACGGTCGTTATACCTTACGTGGTTTGTATGGTTATGTTCGCAATGCAAAGTTACACAAGAAAATCGGATTCAAAAATTTTGGTGAAATTTTCTTAACGCGGATGAGTTGTGGTGAATGAACAGCATAGACGTATGAGGTATATATACCCATTTCTCATCCGCACGGATGTGAAGGACATCCGCACGCATGAGCTTTCGTCCGTGCGGTTAACTAACAAACACTTAAAATCTAAATCACCTTTGATCCGCACGGATGTGATGATATCCGCACGGATGAGAAATTACACCTTAAACGATACCTTCCCTTTGATTCGTGCGATTGATTTGTTGATCCGTGCGTATGTAATGTACATCCGTACAAATGCGCTGTAAAACTCATAACTTTAAAATTTCGCTTTTCTTCAAAATCAAACATCAAAGAAACGTGAAGCACATAAAAATTATCAATTTCAGAAAGAATAAACGTTTTGCTCAATGAAACATACTTTGGAAGAATTCTAACCAAAAGCTTCACTAACAATCATGACCCAGAGACGTTGTAAGAATTAAACATTAATCTCATTTTCAGGTTTAGATTTCAAGTCACAACAAGCAACCGTAAAACTAGCAAAATAAACAATAAAAATAAAAATCTTTTTGTATTTTTCTGTTTTTGGTAAATCAAAAGAAATTTTAACTAAGACAAAATAATGAATGTTTAGAAATTTTAACTAACAACTACACAAACTAAAAATTTCACATTCTTTTTGTGAGAATCTTTTCGAATAAGGGATCAGACTGATACTGAAACATAACATGGTCATTCATTTTTCTTTGTAACTATTAACATCTCAATTGACTATTATTGGTATATTTGTCCTCGTAAACTTAAACAAACATTCACTTGACATTTTTCTTTCAAAATGGTTATCTCGATAAGATCTCCCAATATTTTAAACATAGATATCAACACACCTTTTGAATAGTCACCAGAATCATATCATAATTAGAATTGTACGTATGTTTGTGTATTTGTTCTCTTAACTTTTCAGCCTTTTCAATTCTATTTTCATAAATACCAGATGTAGTATCATAATATTTATTTCGTATGTCAGTATGGCATCCACTACACAGGCAATAAGGACCAGTGATTCTTGATCGTTGAAACGTTTAATTTACACCACTCAGAGAATAAGCACTTCGTCACCCTTTATTTGGAATGCTCGAATTATGATCTTCTTTCGACCTTATAATTCTGTTCATCCATCAAGGTATTTTTGAAGTTTGTTTATTAAGTACTTCCTCACCCTTTATTTGGAATGCTCGAAATATGATCTTCTTTCGACCTTATAATTCTGTTCATCCATCAAGGTATTTTTGAAGTTTGTTTACTTATCTCTTACTTTGTATTTGATCTTGAATAGACTGCGTCTATTTTGGTATTCACATCATTTCTTCAATTTCCTTGATCTTGATCAAATCATTCAAGAATGTTATCCCAAAATCACTGGAATGGCCCTTAATTGCTTCGATATATACTGACATACTGTATTATTTTTCTGATATTACACCTAATATTTACTATCTTACGAATTGATCCAGCGAAAAGCCACAAACACTACAAGACAAAAGCTAATCATAATATCTTAAAATTTAATTTCGACTGTTGTGTGCTGTGTACAATGTTCTCAATTGTTATTGATCTCCAGATATCATTTAGACAGTGTTTGAGACATATCCATAACGATTCAAATTAAAATTTGATATCTGCGACAACCATTTTAAAATTTATTTTATTTTCGTCAAGTTTCAGTAAGATAAGCCTACCAATGTATCCTACAACTGACATGTGTAAACGTTACATTCAGCATATCCTTTTGACAATTGCATGTTCAGTTTAGTCAGTATTTCCTCACTTCCCATTTTTTTTTTTTTTTTTTTTTTTTTTTTTTTTTTTTTTTTTAAGTATTTCTCCCCCATGTTACTAGACGCGTTCCGAGAAACTGACATCCTCCTGAAGTTGATTTAGCATCCTTCTTGCAACCTCCATAGTCTGAATTACTGAATGTAGATAACTCAAAATTGTCATCATGAGAATACCAAAGACCTAAATCTGGAGTACCCTTCAGATATTGCATAATCCGCTTCACTGCTTGAAGATGAACAACAGTTGGTGCTGCTTGGTATCGGGAACACAAGCACACAGGAAACATAATATCTGGAAGAGAAGCGGTGAGGTACATAAGAGATCCGATCATGGAGCGATAGAGAGACTGATCAATTGGCTCCCCCGTAGTGTCTGGTATCCCGTGATTCACCGATAGGGGAGTAGAAGCAGGCTTCATTTCAAACATTTCAAACCGTTTCAAAATATCATTGACATATTTAGTCTGATGTATAAAGATTCCCTCTGCTGTTTGATCTACTTGTAGCCCCAAAAAGAACTTAATAGGACCCATAGAACTCATTTCGAACTTGCTTGTCATCACCTCTTCAAATTCCTTACACAGATCTTGATTAGTAGATCCAAAAATAATGTCGTCCACATACACTTGCACCAACAGAATATCGTCACCTCTTTCCTTAACAAACAACGTACAATCGATAACACCTCGACGGAAACCATTGTCGATCAGATGATTTGCAAGTGTTTCATACCAGGCGCGCGGTGCTTGATGTAGACCATAAAGTGCTTTATCAAGAATATACACTTTATCCGGATGTAGTGGGTCTACAAAACCTGGTGGTTGATTAACGTACACTGTTTCTCGAATATTCCCGTAAAGAAAGGCACTCTTTACATCCATCTGGAAAACGGTGAATCTTTTATATGATGCGAAGGCTAGAAAAATCCGAATTGCCTCCAATCGCGCAACAGGAGCAAAAACTTCATTATAATCCAGTTCAGGTATTTTTCGAAAGCCCTGAACCACTAACCTTGACTTGTTCCTCACAACTATACCTTGATCATCTCTTTTGCAACGATGGACCCAACGACAACCCAATGACTTTGCACCTTTTGGCTTATGGACAAGCCTCCAGACACCCAACTTCTTAAATTGTAGAAGTTCCTCTTGCATTGAATTTACCCAATTGTCATCCAAAAGAGCTTCTTCAATATTTTCCGGTTCAATCTGGGAAATGAAACATGCATGTGCACAATAGTTGACATCCCCAGATTTAAACAGATCAATGTAAACATCGCTTTAAACTTGTCTTCTTGTGCGAACTCCGGCCGAATGTTCACCTATTATTTTCGAAACAGGATGGTCACGTTCAGTTCGTGTGACCGGAGTATTAGGAATTACAACATTAGGACCCAAGTTATTAACATCAGGATTTGCCATTTCCTCTTCATTTTCAATTTGCTCATTAATCTTAACTGAGCCGTCAGAGTCTGAATCATCATCATTTGGGTGGGAATCGGCAGTATTATCTTGTGCACTAGGAGGAGTAGCCGCTGTTGGAGTTACTGTATCTTAAGGAATATGCTCTTCCATATTTTCTTTGTGAGAATAATACCATGCAATATCTTCATCGGAAAAATCAGGAAGATTAAATGATTCAAATAACGAGTCATAGTCAAACATCCACGGATAACCTTTGGAAGGAATAGGTTTAGAATACTTCTGAACGTCCACCTCATACCATTCTTCAATAGACTTAGTGGTTGGATTCCAAACTCTCTTGTTAGGAGTGCTGTATCCCAGAAATATCCCTTCTACTGCCTTTTCATCGAACTTTCCCTCTGATTTACGTTTGAGCATAGTACAAGGAGCTCCAAAGGGTTCTAAATACTGCAAATTGGGCTTTCTTTTCTTCAACAACTCATAACAGGTTTTCCCATGACGCTTTACTACTAGCACTCGGTTTAAAGTGTAACAAGCATTAG
Source organism: Senecio squalidus (assembly GCA_910822075.1). Lineage (NCBI taxonomy): Eukaryota > Viridiplantae > Streptophyta > Magnoliopsida > Asterales > Asteraceae > Senecio > Senecio squalidus. Next base: position 36,652,532 of record CAJVGC010000001.1, on the reverse strand, counting down.
CTACTGCTTCATTCCAAAATCGTACTGGCAGTGACGAATCAGCCAACATAGTCCTAGCTGCTTCAATCAACGTTCTATTCTTCCTTTCGGCAACCCCGTTCATTTGTGGAGTGTAGGCTGCACTGAATTGCTGTTGAATTCCTCGGTCCTTGAAGAAGTCGTCCATCCTCTGATTTTTAAATTTTGTACCGTTATCCGTTCTAAATCTTCGAACTTTCAATTTATACAGTGTTTCCAACGTTATCACTAACAGCTTGATATTCTCGAATTTTTCAGATTTTTCCCGTAAAAACATGACCCAAGAGAATCGAGAGTAATCATCAGTCACCACTAAACAATATTTGTCCCATGCCACACTCGAATATTTGATTGGTCCGAAAAGATCCATATGTAAAAGTTCAAGTGGAGTATCGATGGTGTGAAACTTCTTCGCTTTGTGAGACCTTTTGGATTGCTTTCCCTTTTTGCATGAAATACAGACTTCCGGCAACTAAAAGCTTTTCACATTTACTCCCACAACCAAATCCTTATGCATCAGATGATTCATCTTTCTCAAACTAAGGTGTCCCATGCGTTTGTGCCACAATATCGATTCACGTTCAGTAGCTTTCGAGACAAAAGCTTGATGTTCAGTCGAATTCACAGTAGTTTTCGACATGTCGAGCACATACAAGTCTCCAACCCTTGGTGAAGTTGTAATAACAAATTCTTCTGGAATCTTGAATTCTTTCTTCATAATGTAACATTGAAGATCATCAAAAATCACTTTAAATTTCTTGTCGCAAATTTGAGACACAGACAACAAGTTGTTGACCAGTGCCTGAACAAAATTCACTTTATCAAAGCTAATCTTGTTGTTTGCAACCAATCCCTGGGCTGTGATAAAACCTCCCTTATCTCCAGCAAAAGAAACATATCCTCCTTTAATAGATCTGACATTTGAGAGTAGTGACATATTTCCTGTCATGTGCCTAGACGCCCTACTATCAACAATCCAGGTATTCTTGATAGGATCATAGACGACCTGCACATCAAATTGAAAATATTAGTTCGCGATGCAAACCCAAGCCTTAATGGCTGTGGGTTTACCATCACCACCTAAAATCGGTAAGTCCACCCATTTTCCCGTTGAACCATCAGGTACATTTGAAGGTCCAACACCCTTAGTATCAACCTTAGGCTTCCATGACTTTGATTCATGAGTAGAACTTTTGATATAACCAGTTGATTTATGAGTTGGTGATGGTGACCGTTTTTCAATTTGTTTCACATGAGGTTGCTGTTTGGATTTACCAGCAGGAAGCAACTCACTGTTTTGTTTTGGAAATGATGACCGATTGTTTGAAAATCGATTTGGGCTAGGAAAACGATTTCCAGTAGACATTTTATGTTGGTCAAAACTGTTCCTAGGCCTTTGTTTCAAATTTGGACAATTATAATTAACATGGCCTTTCTCCCCACAATCAAAACAAGTTCTACATTCATTAATGTTTTGAGAACTTCGAGTCATTCTCCGGTGGTGTGTATGAGGTTTGGAGAACATAGCATTGGGACGCATTAAAACCATTATTTTGTTGAACGTTTGGTGGCTTCTGGGGGTCGGTGTTTGTGTTTCTCAAGTGAGGTGGTATGAATTTTACTTTTTCAGTTTCCTTTTTCTCAACCTCCACTGGTGATTCCCCGGCTTTCACAAATTTTGGTCCCTTAACCTCAGGTCTCTTTAAAATTTTAATCTGTTTGGGTTTATTCAAATTTTTATGCTTTAACTGACGACCCAAACCCGAACCATTATCCTCCTCTTCTGAGTCAGAAACCCAATCCCGTGGATTTCCTTCAACCAAGACCTTTTCTTTTAATGTTTCGTTTTTAGCACTTTTAGCATTTGAGTTATCTTGGTGATTGACAATAGGTGTTTGGACAGCTGGGTCTGGTTGTTGAACAATGAATTCAGTGTCCCCTTCCTTCTTTGGAGCCTTAATCAATTTGTTAAAAATTCGAGGTGGACAAGCTTTGTAGTCAACCCTTGATTTCCCTTCCCCATTCTCAGGACGTTTTTCCTTTAAAATATGATCCAAAAGGTATGATGCGGTGGAATAACTTCTAACTTGTTGATTTAAAGTTTCAAAACTGCTTTTTATAGAAGCATTTTCACGTTTAAGGGCATCAATATCTTTTAAATATTTGTTAATGGAGTCCTATTTGTTTAACAATGTTATTTCCAGATCACTGACTTGTTTTGTCAAAAGTTTATTTTTCTCAGAAAAAACAGCTTTTCATTTCCTTTGACAATTTTATTTTTTCGAAGTTCCTCAACAAAATTGTTATGTTCTTTTCTTAGCTCATTCCCTTGGTCGTCGAAAACGAAACACCTAGAACAGGAAGTGATTTTAGTTTCACAATGTACCTTTGATGACTCTTCAGTACCTGCCATCATTGCAAACTCCCTTTTTGTCTCTGGTGCTTCTGATTCTTCTGAAGATTCCTCAGATGATTCTTCAGATGTAATAGACTCCTCCCCGTCACTTTCTTCGTTGAGATTCAATATTTTCACAATGTTGACTTCAGCATCAGACTGGTTGTTGAACAATGAATTCAGTGTCCCCTTCCTCCTTTGGAGCCTTAATCAATTTGTTAAAAATTGGAGGTGGACAAGCTTTGTAGTCAACCCTTGATTTCCCTTCCCCATTTTCAGGACGTTTTTCCTTTAAAATATGATCCAAAAGGTATGATGCGGTGGAATAACTTCTAACTTGTTGATTTAAAGTTTCAAAACTGATTTTTATAGAAGCATTTTCACGTTTAAGGGCATCAATATCTTTTAAATATTTGTTAATGGAGTCCTGTTTGTTTAACAATGCTATTTCCAGATCACTGACTTGTTTTGTCAAAAGTTTATTTTTCTCAGAAAAAACAGCTTTTCATTTCCTTTGACAATTTTATTTTTCGAAGTTCCTCAACAAAATTGTTATGTTCTTTTCTTAGCTCATTCCGTTGTTCGTCTAAAACGAAACACCTAGAACAGGAAGTGATTTTAGTTTCAGAATGTACCTTTGATGACTCTTCAGTACCTGCCATCATTGCAAACTCCCTTTTTGTCTCTGGTGCTTCTGATTCTTCTGAAGATTCCTCAGATGATTCTTCAGATGTAATAGACTCCTCCCCGTCACTTTCTTCGTTGAGATTCAATATTTTCACAATGTTGACTTCAGCATCAGACTGATTGTTATCAATTTGAAATTGCCAGTCCAAACCTTCGTCAAATTGCAAAACCAGAGCCTTAACTTCTGAATTCTCTGTACCAGTAGGGATATTTGTACCAGTTGTCACCATAGCAGTATTCTTGTTCACCTCAGGAGCATTTCTGTTCACATTCCTATTTTGCTGATCTCTGAAAGGGTTCTGAACAGTCCTTGGTCGTTTTGGCTTCTCACATTGACGAGCAAAGTGACCCTTTTCTCCACAGTTGTGACAAGTAATAGCAGACATATCGAAACCATACTTACTTTCCTTGTTGGCTCCGATTTGGTTACCAGTCCTTTTCACATGCTCTTTTGCCCTCCTAACAAGATTAGCGAAATCCCACATAATATTGATTCTTTCCATCTCATCACGATCAATCTGCTCATAATCTTCACCAGTTAAGTGATGGTTGCCAATTTTACCATGCAGCAAGTTATCATAGGATGCTACTAAGGTAGTCAACATAGCCATATCTTCGTTTACACCATCCACATTTCCTTTATGAAAGTGCTCGATCTTCAAACTTGTAGAAACCGATTCTGAAGTAGCTTGAGTTTGAGACTTTTGAACAGGAGTGCCTTGACTTGAGCTTGAGCTGGAAAACCCAGAATTTCCTGTATTTGACTTTTGCGTATTACTCGAGGAGTTAGCAGAAAAAGCTGTATTCAATGGAGCATGAGTAGGGGTGGCTGGAGTGGGATCAGTGTAATATAACAAAGGATCTTTAGTGTGTGCTTTTCTCTGAGCACGAAACTTGTCATCCTGCTCCTTTTCTCTCAGCTTAATAAATAAATCATTTAAAGTTGCACGGGCGATATAACCACTTTCCTTTAACATCTCAATATACCCATTCCAGCTTTCTGGTAAGGCATCAGCAAAACATTCTACTCGTTTTGGACCAGTTGTAACCACTGAATATCCGTGCATCTCACTTATCAGATGTTGAAAACGTCTGGTAAGATCAAACAGTGATTCGCCATGTAAGCAAGTAAAATTTTCAAACTCCTTTTTCAATGCTCTTCCCTTCATAGTCTTCAATTTGTTGTTTCCCTCATAGTCTAATTCAAAAGCATCCCACAGTTGTTTCGATAACTTGTATGTCTTGTACTGATGAAACACAGATCTAGGAATAGCCTGACATAAGTAAGAGTACACCTTTTTCTCAATATCATAATTCCTTTGTTCCTCGGTATATCTGTGAATGGGAATGAGATCTCCATCTTCACCGGTTGGTTCAGTATAGCCTACTTTAATCATATCCCACATTTTTGAGTCTAGTCCTTGGATATGAATTTCGAACCGAGGTTTCCAGTGTGGGTAATCGTCCATTGAAATCAATTTTGGAACCTTGTTTCAGCGTCATTTATTAACATTTCCGACATTTTAGAATTATTACTAGCCATAGCATATTCCATTTTAAAGTGTTAAAATTTTAGTTTAAACTGATTCTGTACGGATGAACTGCTTGATACGTACGGATGAGAGAATGATACGTACGGACGAGAGAATGATACGTACGGACGAGAGTGATACGTACTAATTAAAACAGACGAACTGAAATCTATACGAATGAGTTATTCGTACGGATGACCGGATTGATGCGCACGAAAGAAAACTCTATACGTACGGAGGAAAACTTATTCGTACGGATGAACAAAAAGTTAAACTTTTGAAGCAAAAACCTATATCCGCACGAATGAAAACCTATACGCACGGATGGGAATTTTCAAGAACTTGATCCGTATGCGCCGCTGAAACTTTAGGGTTTTTCTAAAAACTCGATCTACAGGTCGATTTTTTATACGAAAATACTTCCTAACTGCCCAGATTGTAAACAAAGTAACACAGAAACGTTTTAAAAACACTAAAACAACCTTTTGAACGTAAAATTCCAAACTTAAGTTTCAATCAAAACGAAAAATCTTAAAGAAAACGCTAGAAGAACGTTGATTTCTACAACCAACGCTCTGATACCACTTTGTTGGGGTGTATAGATCTTCAGATTTCAACGTTATATCAATAACCTAGCGGAAATAAGCTATCGATTATCTAGCGAATATTTAACCTTCAGAAACGAAATCAAACCAATGATTATTGATAAGATTAGACCTTAGGAAGACTATTCGGATGATTGATTATATGTTATAATCGGTTTGGAACACTAAGAAATTCGGCAGCAGCAGTTCACCACGCACAAAACCCTAGCAAACGACTTACCCGTAATGCAGGAAGTAGATGGGTATATATAGGCCCAGATATCCATCCGTACGGATGTGAACTCATCCGTACGTATGAACAAGTATTACTTCCTATCCGTACGAACTTGATCTTATCCGTACGGATACAACAATTTAACAAACACTCTTATTTAATGTACTTAACCGTGCGAACAGAACTTTCATGCGCACGGATGCATCCTCATCCGTGCGAATGTAATCTGAATATTATTTAAACATCCCAAATCATATATTTGATTAATTCATAATAACGTAAACATTCAAGCATATAATTAATCAAATACGCAACATTAATATCCAAACAATACAAAGACTGATATTAGAATAAACGTGTAATTACATATGAATCTAGTAACTAACAAAATGCACCTACACTTTTGAATCCTTTCGTTTGTTTGTGCAAATTAAGGCTACGTGTCCACGTTCACGACATTTGAAGCATTTAAGTTTTCCATCTTATTGGATTGATTTGGTTCAGTGTCGGATGATTTATTTGGATGGTTTGATTAAGGGTTAGATGATTTATTGGATTCAATATCTGTGCTTGAGACAAAAGTTTTGTGCAATTGGTTTGGTATTGAATCTTGAGATGCAAATTTTTCAGACTTTGGATTATGAGATTTCTCAGGTTGATCAGATTGAGAAGTGGATGTTTCACATTCTTCGTTGGGAAATGGAAGTTCAGACTTAAAGAAACTGAAGTTATTGTTGAACGGTGGTGGGGTTTCGTTGTAACCTAAACCAGAAGTGTTACCACTTGTGCTCTGACGACTTAGGATTGAGTTTAAAGAGGTGGATAAAGTGCGAAACTATTCGATTTTCCTTTCCTGTTTAGATAATCTGATTTCGTTGTAGCCTAAACCAGAAGTGTTACCACTTGGTCTTTCTCAACATAACGCCTTTTTTGATTTTCAATACATTCATACAGCATGTCGATTTTATGATTTTGAAGGTCAACATTTGACAAAAGTTCCATTCTGTCCTTTTCATTTTGATGAAGTTTCTTTGAAAAATCATTTTTTATGTTAATTTGTGTTGTCAAATTAAGCTCGAGGTTTTTATGCTGAGTTTCCAAGGTGAATATTGACTTAGTCAAATTCTCGTTTTGAACTGTTAAGATAGTAAAAGATTTGCATAATTCTTTTACTGACTGAAGATCAAGAAGTACCTTTCTCTTCTCGGTTTGGAGGTCTGCCATCTTTGCAATGAAATTTTCTTTGATTAGATCCACCGTACAGTTACAAACCTTTGATTCGTTATCAGTATCTTCAAGATCCTGAACATCTTCTTCACTCGAGCTAATCTCACTTTCAATACTAAACTCACTTGATATACTGAATTCCCTTGCAGTACTGTTGGCTTCACTGCGGATTTCTTCAATAGAGGCCATAAGTGCTTGATCATTTTCATTAGTGCAGATTTTCCAATCATAGGTGCGATCATCATGTCTAGGAAAGATTAAGGAGGACACGATCCTAATGAGAACGGCTATTAACAAGTGGTAGTCCGATTGTCCCCTCTCACCTTCTTACCTGGTCCGCTTAAGTAGAGCTACCGAAAGGGTTTCACTAAGTAAAGTAGGTTATCAATACATGATGGTCTTGGACCTAATATTTAAATAGCAAGTTCTACATAATATGAATAACGTTAAACTTACTATTTTCAGTAACTTACTATTATTAGTAACGTACTACTTTTCGAAACCTACTATTTCTATCAATTAACGTACTCAATATGGAAAATTACTAAAAATAGCACATTTCTAAATCCTAATCTAGACTTACTATGTTTAGGATTTTACTATGTTTGTCAACTTCATTTCAAGCATTCATTTAAGGTGCGTTCGTACCCCCTCTTTTCAAATATTATACTATTTTGGGGGAGTATGTCATTTCTACATATTTCTTATGTTTTACAGACAAGTTGATAAGATTTGACATAACACATAGGATCGATTAAAACACTCAATCAGCGAATTGTTTATCAAATTGAGATGCGGAATCTCTCAATTTGATTAAATCTAAGCTCTAGTTGAATTGAGAATTGGTTAATAAATAGAGAATGAAAAGATATCTTCAAAGAAACATTACGGCGGGAAAAGCCGTTACACGGAAAGTAACTCGGAAAAGCTCTGGTCCAAATGACCTGATCAATCAACAAAGTAATCAACTCACCTATCATCCTATTTATATACATCATTACAGACTCTCAATAGATTAAAACTAGAGTCACGTGTTTATTAAAAAACAATTCGGACTCTAAAACACACACTAAGTATTAGCTCTGATGTTGATGATCTTCACTTCATTTAGATTTGATGCTTAATCTTTTTCTCATAGGTAAATACTTCACTTATTAATCACTTATGTCATCATCTTGATTTAAATATGATGTTGTTTACTCTAATTCTGAAGTAGAAGTTTGTTTTTCAGAGATTTAACTCTGATGAACTTTACTTTAACTCGAAAGTAGAAGTTTCATCACCCGAGTTAAATCTTCAATGTTGGCTCCAAGCAGACCAAATTATGTTGTTAACTCGGATGATGATTATTGTTCTTCCGAGTTAAAAACTTAAACACACTTTGAAGATTTCTTAGCTTCATCCATATTCTTCAATATACCCGACACAAGTACTACTTTTACATATTTGCATTGCTTAATAATGATAAGACAAACTGCCTTAATCACGGATAGTTAGTTATCGACTTAAACGCGAAATGTAGGAATAGATCTATTGAGTTTGAAAAATCTGTTCGGATGGTTAGCACCCATTAATCGGACACATATTGTTTGATCACTTTACGGATATACCTATCTTTATATCTGCTTATACTTTGAGGCACTATTTGTTGATATTTTATATAGGTCTTTTGTTAAGGTTTCTATTACATGTTAAGTGACTGATGTTACTACTTTATGTGACATCCATATAAATTCCAGGTGAATTCCGTATTTTGTATCTCCGAGATAACTTGTTATTGTTTTTAATTTCACTTTTACCGTAAACGTGTTTGTGACGGAATCGAAATCGGAATCAATAAATGAATCCTAATACCAAGAACACATATAATGAACTTGCCTAAGTTCATTTCTTAACAAATCGTAAACTTTCAACGAACGAAAATGCTTAACGATAAAACAAACAAAAAACGAAGAAGGTAAATCTGGCCTCTGGCGTGTGCAATGGGAGGTACAGACAGCCAAATTTTCAAAAAATTGTGACTCACACAAAAATGTGTCAAGACTTTGACACTTGTCTCTTGCATGCTACAAACATCTTTTTGGTCCAGTAAATTAGCCCTAAACCCTCCTTTTCAAAGTCATTTTTTCTCCAACATCAAACACACACAAGCACACCTCTCTCGCTCTCATTGCAAAAAAAACACACACACACTCAAGAAAAACTCTCCATTCCCTCCATTTACAGCCTTAAAATCACAGAAATATCATCAAAGAACACTTAAAAATCGTCACTTTCAATAATAAATCAAAGAAGGGTTCATCCATTGGGTTGCATAATCGGTTTTCTACCATTTTGGGGCTAAAATCACAAAGGGATCTCTTCAATCTCCATCAATTCATTTTCTATTCAGTACAACTCTTTTAAATCTTCTATTTTTACTAAAATAACTCATTGCATGTAAGATCAAACACCTAAAAATATGTTTTTATGAAGATTTATAACAATTTATATACAAAAACGGGTTTTTATAAAAGTTATGAAAAATCCTTGTTATTATGGTTGAAAATCTAAAATAAATTGATATTATAAAGGGTTTTACTGTTTTTATCTATTGCATGTCGAAATCCACCTTCAAGATAACAATTTTCACCACAAAAACGATTTTGTAAAAAATTTATGTTCCCCCACCGTGCCACAGTGCCTCCACCGCGAGGCAGTGGAGGTGAAAACTTATGTCGCGACGCACTAACCTCACCGCGAGGCAGCGGAGGTGCAGACATGATACGTAATCTTATTCAAGTCGTTATTAAGTGTAACTTTAAACTTCTTGTTTTAAGGATAACTACAAAATTGATATTCATGAATTATAACCTGTAATAAGGTAACTTATTTAACATATAATCGTTATTGTGTTTTATAAGTTAAAGATTTTTGTTATAACGTTTGTAGGCGGGAAAGTGGATCGAGATTTTGGACGTAAAAACTATAGCGCGGAAGCGCTGCCCGATTTGTGTTAGACCTTAATATAATCCTAAAACTAAATCATTTTCGTTGACTAATGATTTATAAACTTAATAAAAAAATGTACTTATCCGAGAAATTGGTATGTGTTTAGGGCCTATAATCAGTTTAAAAAATCAACTTAGTGCCCAGTTTTCTCAACACACTATTAGCTTGTTAAGCCGTTTAGTATATGGGTATCGATACTTAGGAAAGGACCGTTCCTTACTTAGAAGGCATTCTAAGTACATATTACTAATTCATAATACTCCTCCTAGATAGTGCGGGGTAAGGGGCCTCACGGTCGGGTAATCGGTTTAGTGTGAAAACTTATCGTTATATTATGCCAAGAGGTCGATAGACAATATTCCAATCAATAGTTTTCCTTTTACGCATATCTTTGCGCGTATATATATTTAGAGATATACGATTCCACAACCATCTTTTAAGTATTGCTATACTTTGTCGTAAATCATTTTTAGTCGAGGACTAGAAAACATAATTTCATTCACTACTTTATGTAGTTGACACTTTTTCTCATGTTTCAGGAAACCAAGTGTAAGGACTCGAAGTCCATAGCTATTGGGCGGGTCAGGCAAGTCACGTGTATCATGAATCGGGAGAAGACCTGTTTAATATTTTGGACTGTTATTGAAATTTTTTCTTATGTATTGTCTTGTAATGAAATGTTAAACTCTTGGTTATTTTTGAACGTGTAAACGTTTTATTTCGTATTGCAAATGACTTGAAACCGTTTAAATTTACTTGACTCGTGTTATGATATCGATGCTCTTCGAACCCTGTGTTTCCGCTTTAAAGGGGTGTGACAGACTTGGTATCAGAGCACAAGGTTATAGTGAATACGGATTTTCAAATTTTTCAAAAATTCAAAACCAAACTATAACCAAGGCTTTTTCAAACTTTAGTACATTAACTCCGTAAATGCATGATTTGTTACTAACTACACGTAACTTGATCAACTACGCCTAGTTTGAAATAAATTATGCAAGAGCGGAACGTAATTGCTATCGTTAACGGTTTTCGAGTCGAAAATTCTCGGTATCATCGATTCCCGATTCTCACGTGACTGACCCGTATATGCATTTCATTTACACTTTTCCTTTATTTTTCCCATATACTCAAGTGTATCATTTATTCGCAGTTACGACATGTCGCACTCGTCACACTCTCGTTCATAGTCGCACTCTCGTTCGCAGTCGCACTCCCATGCACGGGCCGTCCCATGCACGGGCCGTCCCATGCACGGGCCGTCTATTATTATGAACCTTGTAACCCAAGTATTATTATTATGATGAATTTCTACCTTTATTTTCGTACCTATCTATTATGCTTGTATTGAATTATCATTCCTTAATCGTTATCGTGCGTACGCTGTTTATCTTCCCATAATTATTCTTATGTTATCATTATCGCATTCCTATTCGTGCGTTCTAAACTGATTTCCCAATCTGATGTAGAATCATGCCTCCAAAGCGAAGCAATGCGAGTCTGATAGCTGAGCAGGTGGCTACACAACTAAATGCTGCCATTATCGACATGATCGCTCAGATCACTGCGGGGATAAACTAGGGAAACCAGAAGAAAAACAACCAAAACAACAACAACAACAATAACAACAATGACCAACACCAAGACGAAAACCAAAACAAAAATCAACACCAAAACCCGAACGCGAACCAGCAAGGAAACCGCCCTGGTTGCACTTACAAGGGCTTCATGGCTCGTAAGCCAAAGGAGTTTCACGGCACCACTGGTGCTGTAGGGCTCCTCTCGTGGTTCGAGAGTATCGAATCCGTCCTACACATCATCCGTTGTGCCGAAACCGAGAAAGTGGAATATTCATCTTGCGTACTCAATGGACGAGCCCTATCGTGGTGGAACCTCGTGGTCCAAACCTGAGGACGGGCCGCCGCCTATGCCCTCACTTGGGACGACTTCAAGAAGCTCCTCATGGAGGAGTACTGCTCCAAAGGCGAAGTACAGAAGCTCGAGGCAAAGCTTTGGAACTACAAGATGATCGGCAACGACATCGACGGTTACACTTCCCGCTTCTATGAACTGTCCAGACTGGTACCAAGGATGGTAACCCTGGAGGAGAATCGGATCGATCGGTATATCTCCGGTCTCTCCCCGAAAAATCAGAGGAATGGTCATCTCCTTTGAGCCACTCACAATCTAGAGCTCGGTTGTCCTCGCACACCGCTTGACAAACAACCTCCACTCCTCACCAGAAACCGTCAAGAAAGAGGAAGGTCACCAAAGGAAGGATGATCGCCAGCCGAGAAGAAGTGACTGAAACAAGAAACCACGAACCACCGGCAACTTTGCGGTGACTGTTGCACCTACAACCACACCTCCAACCGGAACCCGAAATTACATTGGGTCACGCTCCAAGTGTAACAAGTGCAACTATCACCACATCGGGAACTTCCTAGTGTGCGACAAGTTCCAAAAGGTGGGGCACTTCTCCAAATACTGCTCAGAAGGAACAAATAACCGAGGCAAGAAGTAGGTGTGCTTCGAATGCGGAAGTGACAAACACTTCTGGAATGCCTGCCATAAGCTACAAAATGCCCAACCAAATCAAGGGGGGCAAGGCCGCGGTCGTGCATTTGTAATCACAGCTGAGGAAGCCCGACATGACCCGAATGCAGTAACGGGTACGTTTTCAGTAAACAACCATTATGCCTCAATACTATTCGATTCAGGAGCCGAGAGAAGCTTTGTGTCCTTAGAATTTAGACCCCTTATCCATTTAGAATCTAAAGTTCTTAAGGATAGCTTCACCGTAGAATATGCTAATGGGCAAGAGTTTAAAGCTAAGGATGTAATCTTAGGATGTTCAATGTGCCTAGCCAATAAGATTTTCCCCATCGATCTGATTCCCATTGAGCTTAAAAGCTTCGACGTCATCGTCGGAATGGACTGGTTATCTAGTTTCCGAGCTGTTTCAACAAATTTATTCGAATACCCCTCTCATACGGAGAAACCCTCGTCATACAAGGAGACAAATCTGGAAAACAACTCCATATCGTCTCCATCCTAAAAATGCGCAAATACCTCGAGAGGGACTGCGATGCCTTCTTAGCGCACGTGGTCCAACGTAAATCCAAGGAGAAATGTATACAAGACATCCCCGTAGTCAATGATCATCCAGAGGACAAGTGGAATTCCGAATTGACCTCGTTCCTGGCGCAGCTCTGGTTGACAAGACACCGTATCGTCTAGCACCACCTGAAATGCAAGAACTCTCTGAACAGGTGCAGAAACATCAAGATCATTGTTTAATCCGTCCTAGTACGTCCCCCCTAGGGAGCCCCAATCCTCTTTGTGAAAAAGAAGGACGGATCCTTCCGGATGTGCATCGATTACCGTGAACTCAACAAACTGACCGTCAAGAACCGATAGCCACTCCCTAGAATCGACGACCTATTCGACTAGTTGTAGGGTGCAACTTACTTCTCTAAGATCGACCTCCGTTCAGGGTATCATCAGGTTCGAGTCAGCGAACCCGATATTCCAAAAACCGCTTCCCGAACTCGCTATGGGCATTACGAATTTCTCGTTATGCCATTCGGTCTTACCAACGCACCAGCGGTGTTCATGGATCTGATGAACATGGTGTGTAGACCGTATCTGGATAATTTTGTGATCGTATTCATAGATGAAATCCTCATCTACGCAAAGAACAAGCAAGATCACGAAAAGCACCTAAACTCATTCTAGAACTCCTTAGGGATCAGAAGTAGTACGCCAAATTCTCGAAATGTGAATTCTGGCTCCGAGAGGTACACTTCATTGGTCATGTGATCAACCAAGAGGGAATTCATGTAGACCTAGCCAAGATTGAATCAATTGAGAAATGACAAGAACCAACCACCCCTACGGAAAGCCGCCAGTTCCTAGGGTTGGCCCGCTATTATCGAAGGTCATCGCATACGCTTCCAGGCAACTGAAGGTACACGAGCACAATTACACAACACACGATTTAGAGCTGGGAGCAGTCGTGTTCGCATTGAAAATTTGGTGGCATTACCTATACGACACTAAGTGCACAGTTTTCACGGACCACAAAAGCCTTCAACATATCCTTGATCAGAAAATGCTCAACATGAGGCAATGGAGATGGATCGAACTACTAAACAACTACGATTGCGAGATCAAATAACACCCCGGTAAAGCTAACGTAGTGGCAGATGCCCTGAGTCGAAATGGAAAGGGTAAGGCCATCTCGAGTTAGAGCATTGGGGGTACAGATTCATACAAGCCTACAGACACAAATCGCTAGAGCTCAGCGAGAAGCGTTGAAACCCGAAAACCTTAAGGACGAAACCCTGCATATTCACAAGAAGGAATTCGAGCTCAAACCAGGCGAAATCCACTACTTCAAGAACCGAGCGTGGATTCCGAGATCCGAAAAACTTCGAAAACCCATATTGGATGAGGGCCACCGTTCCCTATAATCTATTCACCCGGTATCCGACAAGTTGTACAAGGATCTTCGCGAATACTACTGGTGGTCGGGCATGAAGAAGGAAATCGCTTTGTACGTGGCTAAGTGTCTTACGTGCTCTATGGTGAAGGCGGAATATCAGAAACCCTCAGGCCTACTTCAGCAGCCGGATATCCCCTTGTGGAAGTGGGAACTGATCTTCATGGACTTCGTCACCAAGTTACCCCGTACGTCAAGGGGGAACGACACGATTTGGGTTATCGTGGACCGGTTGACGAAATCCGCACACTTTGTACCGGTACGAGAGAACTACTCGATGGAAAAGCTCGCTCAGGTATACATCAACGAGATCGTCCCTCGTTACGGAATGCCTCTCTCCATCATATCCGACAGGGATAGTCGATTCACGTCCCGATTTTGGAATGCACTTCAGAAACCTCTCGGGACTTGACTAGGCCATAGTATCGCCTACCATCCCCCAGACCGATGGTCAGAGTGAAAGGACGATTCAAACGCGTGAGGATATGTTGAGAGCGTGTGTAGTTGACTTCGGAGGAAGTTGGGACGCTCACCTCCCCTTGGTTGAGTTATCCTACAACAACAGCTACCACACCAGCATCAAGTGCGCGCCATTCGAGGCCTTATATGGACCCAAGTGTCAGTCACCGCTTTGTTGGTTAGAAGTCGGCGATCGACAACTCACGAGGCTCGATATCGTCCAGGAAACCATTAAAAAAATCACTACCATTCGGTAAAGGTTGAAGACTTCCCGAAGCAGGTAGAAGAGCTATGCTGACAACTGAAGGAAACCCCTTGAGTTCCAAGTCGGCGATAGAGTGCTCCTCAAGATATCGCCATGGAAAGGGGTTATCCGTTTCGGGAAGCGCGGAAAGCTAAGCCCGAGGTACACCGGACCATTCGAGGTGATAGAGAGAATCGACCCGGTGGCGTATCGACTCCAACTTCCGCAAGCACTTTCCAACATCCACAATGTTTTCCATGTCTCGCATTTAAAAAGTGCTTATTTTATGAGACTACGTGATTCCACTGGTCGAGGTCCAGATCGACGACAAACTCAACTTAATCGAAGAACCGCTTGAGGTTGTAGACCGAAAGCAGAGTCGTATTCTGTCAAGGTTCAGTGGAATTCCCGACGAGGTCATGAATTCACGTGGGAGCGTGAAGACCAGATTCGTCAGAAGTATCCACATCGGTTCAAAGACTCTTCCTCCCGATGAGGCGAATCAATTTCGGGACGAACTTCATTTCAACCCGGGGAGAATGTGACATCCGTCTAGATTCCAGGTGAATTTCATATTCTATATCTCCAAGATAACTTGTTATTGTTTTTAATTGCTGTTAGGGGTGTGTGATCTTAAGAACTCAACGTTATATCAATAACCTAGCGGAAATAAGCTATCGATTATCTAGCGAATATTTAACCTTCGGAAACGGAATCAAACCAATGATTATTGATAAGATCGGACCTCAGGAAGATTATTTGGATGATTGTTTATATGTTATAAACGATTTGGAACACTAAAAAACGCAGCAGCAGCAGTTCGGTACGCACAATAAAACCCTAGCAAAACTTCCCGTAATGCAGAAATAAGCTGGGTATATATAGGCCCAGCTTTTCATCCGTACAGATGTGATTTCTATCCGTACGGATTACTTCCTATTCGTGCGGACATGATCTTGTCTGTACGTATGTAACATGTTAATAAACACCTCGTTTACTTAACTTATTCGTGCGAATGGAACCTTCATGCGCACGGATGCATCCTCATCCGTGCGAATGGAATCTGAATATTCTTTAAACATCACAAAACATATATTTGATTAATTCATAATAACGTAAACATTCAAGCATATAATTAATCAAACACTCAATATTAATATCCAAACAATACAAAGACTGATATTAGAATAAACGTTAATTACATATGAATCTAGTAACTAACAAATGCACCTACAAACTCCCCCTAGGAACTAGATTCTATGTCTTCAGTCTTCAAAAATCTTTACTGCTGCCCAAAACTTGTCTTCGATCTGTCCTCTTAAGCGTGGATCTTATAAATGAAGCATACACGAACAACCTTGTTGAAACGCGACGCTTGATCCATATCTTTGACTTCACAGAATATAGGACACATATACAAAGCATAAATGTCATCATCTGTCAAATTTTTAATCCACATCGCTTGATCCATATCCTTGTTGAAACGCGACGCTTGATCCATATCCTTGTTGAAACGCGACGCTTGATCCATATCCTTGTTGAAACGCGAAGCTTGATCCATATCTTTGACGCTTGATCCATATCTTTCCCAAACACCTTTCCGCTCCAACACAATCACAGCTTCTGTGGTTCGATCATCATAATACCACCATTTGAATCTCCGATGAAAATCGCCTTTCATTTGGCGTAGTGGAATCTTCTCCATAACCCTTGGCGTTTTATACGTGACATGCTTCAAAGCTTTACCTGTTCTCCGATTCTTCCGATCTTTGGAATAGGTAATCTTTGGATACTGTGGCCTAAGGTATTTCCACGATGATTTGAACTCATGATGAAGCTGCTTCTCCAACCAAGTTGCTTTATCATCTTTCTCACTGTACATCAACTTAAGACGAGCCACCTGCATCATATCAAAATATGGCAACGTCTTCAAATCGGGAGCGCGTTTAAAATAATATATGCCCCGTTCTCGCTTGATTGCATAAACATTCAAATCTTCCAAGTATGCCCAACTGATTATCTGACCTTCAGTCTTCGCACCCTTCAAAGAGTAAAAATTCGTGTAATCTGGTAGAACAACTTGTTGAGACGGGCGAATACATCCTTTCACTTCCTGACGCCATTTAGCCTTTTTAACATTCAATTCTTCTAGATTTGGTGTAGCTTGACTGGCCGCCGGATGGTTCTCTAACTTCTGATTAAGATCTTCATCATTGATGTCAAACATTGCATCGTCATCAGGAAGATCTTGGAAATCGTTCGATTGATAGATAGGCTCTGTTGAATTAACATTTGGCTCAAACACTATCTCATCATCATCATCATCAGAATCGGGATGATTTATGTCAGAAGCAGATGCAGATTCGTCAGAAATAACTTCATCGGGATTCATTTCAAATAATTCTGCAATCTTTTCTTTGGACAGACAATGTATTATCTCACCTTCTTCTTTGTCATGATCAATGCTAAACTGAATTACCTCCTGCATATCCAAAATGTGAGTTAAATTGGACTTTATGTGAGATATAGGAGTAATATCATGCTGCGATTCACTCGTATGTTCTTTACCAGCTCTATCAGACTCCGTGCTTTCACTATCTTCACCAGCCGGTTCAGCAGATGCATCGACTGGTCCTTTGAGTCTGAATACCCCATCATCATCCACAGTCATACTGTCTTTTATCAGATTGGTAGCTTCCTCCAGCTTCTTTATCTTCTCTGATTGCTCTGAGGTGATGATTTCCAATTCCTTGTTTCTATTTGAGCAGCCCTCAAGCAACACCTTCTGCGAATCAATCAAAAGATTCTGATCCTCTATCCTCTTCGACATTTCAGCTCGTTCAGCATTAAGTTTCTTAATTTCTTCATCTTGCTGCTGCTGTTTTGCTAAAACACTCAATAACATAGAATTCAAAATAGAAAGCTGAGCAGAATCAGAAATCTGCATTGACGACGATGATCCGCCAGCAGTTGTTGTTGTTATGGTAGCACTCGTCATGATTGGAGTGCCTTGTTGGGGACCTTGCTGCGACTGAGAAGCTGTAAGAGGAGGAACTGGATCTGCAGAGCTGGTAATCGTCTTTGGAGTAATGTCAGCACGTTCCACCAACTTAAAACGTTTTGAAGCTTTCTCCCGTTTCTTGAGAATATCTCCTAACGTTCTTCCTGCAGAAGGTTCTTTTCTTTTCCGTAATGCAGGAATCTCTTCAGCACTCATAACTACATCATCTTCATCTCTCAAAACAGTTTGAGATGACGATGTACCACCAACCGGAGATTCAACCGGAATACCCTCATCATCGGAGTCAGAATCTTGAGGTACAACAATATCCTCCTTATCTGATTCACTATCGTCATGTCGCCATTTCCTACCACCAGGACATACATATGCTGGATTAGCAAGATGACCAATTAGGCGTTTTTCCGCAGGCTTCACCTCCATGCCTTTGTATGAAAGCAAACGTTGCATTGTTGTATCATTCATCACATCTAGCTTGATCATATCATCATCAACTTTGAGAAATGTCGGAATCTTCACGTCCAAAATCATCTGGACGAAACGAGCATACATCAAATATTTCTGCTTCTTCATCTCCAGATTCTCTGTCATGTGTTGCAAAATCATTCCCGAAAAATTAAACGGAATGTTCAATACTAATGCTGCAAATGCACTCTGAATAGACTCTCTCATTTCATCATGCCCAGCCTTTCGAGGACTCAAACAGTGCTGCAACACATGGCACAAATACTTGTATTGAATGCTGAATCCCGACTTCGTAATCACTCCCTTTTCAATATCACCAACGTACTTCACCCTCAGAAACAATCCTCTGACAAGATACTTGTTCAGCATCGTAGGCATTTCCACTGAATCCTCAAAGCCAATAACTTCTCGGATAACGTGTTCATCAATCACGACATCAGTCCCGAGAACTGAACTGTGGATTTGAACCTTTCCATCTTCACGTACAACTCTAGCATTTTCCCAGAAAGCTGATATATGAGTCAAATAAGGCACGCGCTCAGTAGAGATAGCCTTGAAAATTCTTGACCGCTTCAAGAATTTGATGATTCAAGCAAACTGTTTGGCATTACGGGTCTCTTCGTTGAGATACGCACACATGTTGTTTTTCGGTCCGATACCCCAGCTAGCACTTTGAGATTGAGAGGATTGTGCCACAGTTGCATCAACGTTAGAAACGGGGATTTCAGCCATTTTCTGCAAACAGAAATATAGACATTTGAACGCAAAACGGTTAGAATAAAATTCAAACGTTTTAAAGTTTCTGTTCTGGCCATCCGTACGAAGGAATACTTTCATCCGCACGGATCAGTATGTATCCGTACGGATGAATTAATCAAACCAAACGGATTACATTTTGTACATTCGTACGTATGACTTAACCATTCGTACGAATGAAGATCCTATCCGCACGGATGAAATCACATTCGTGCGGATGGAGTTCATCGGAACTGTTGGTGTTCCAAAACCTATATTTCTAAACAAACGGTTTTAGGTCACAGAAATTACACCAACACGTTCGCAATCCACCTATTTACTAAACCCCTAACTCAATTTATCATAACAAACACACACAAATGACCGATTGATTAAGTTATATTCGAATATAAAATATAACAATTAAGCACTCAAACGGTCACTATACCTTAAGTGGTTTGTATGGTTTTACTCGCAATGAAAAGTTACACAATATATCGGATTCAAAAACTCGTTTTAACACTTTGAGATTTTGGTGAGATTTTTCTTAACGGATGAAAGTTGTGGTGAATGAACAGCCTGAACGCATGAGGTATTTATACCCATTTTTCATTCGCACGGATGTGAAAGACATCCGCACGAATGAGCCTTCGTCCGTGCGTTTAACTAACAAACATTTAAATCTTAAGTCACCTTTGATTCGCACGAATGAGATGACATCCGCACGAATGTGATGATATTCGAACGGATGAGAATTTTCAACTTACACAATACATTCCTTTGATTCGTGCGGTTGATTTGTTGATTCGTGCGTATGTAAGGTACATCCGTACGAATGCGTTGTAACACTCATAACATTAAAATTTCACTTTTCATCCAAATCAAACATCAAGTAAACGTTAAGCACATACAAATTATCAATTTCAGAAAGAATAAACGTTTTTCTCAATGAAACATACTTTCGAAGAATTATAACCATAAGCTTCACTAACAATCATGACCTTGAGACTTTGTAAGAATTAAACATTAATCTTATTGTCACGTTTAGATTTCAAGTCACGACAAGCAACCATAAAACTAACCAAATAAAATAAGATAAAACAAAATTGAAAATCTTTTTGTATTTTTCTGTTTTGGTAAATCAAAAGAAATTTTAACTAAGACAAATTAATGAAAATTTAAAAATTTAACTAACAACTACATAAACTGAAAATTTCACATTCTTTTTGTGAGAATCTTTTCGAATAAGGGATCAGACTGATACTGAAACATAACATTGTCATCCATTTTTCGTTGTAACTATTAACATATCAATTGACGATTATTGGTATATTTGTCCTCTTAAACTTAAACAAACATTCACTTGACATTTTTCTTTCAAACTGGTTATCTCGATAAGATCTCCCAATATTTTGAACATAGATATCAACACACATTTTGAATTTTAACAGTCATCAGAATTATATCATAATTAGAATTGTACGTATGTTTGTGTATTTGTCCTCTTAAGTTTTCAACCTTTTCAATTTTATCTTCACAAATACCAGACGTAATATCATAATATTTATTTCGTATGTCAGTATGACATCCACTGCACAGGCAATAAGGACCAGTGATTCTTGATCGTTAAAACGTTTAATTTACACCATTCAGAGAATAAGCACTTCCTCACCCTTTATTTGGAATGCTCGAGTTATGATCATTCTTTCGACCTTATAACTCTGTTCATCCATCAAGGTATTTTTGAAGTTTATTTATTTAGTACTTCCTCACCCTTTATTTGGAATGCTCGAAATATGATCTTCTTTCGACCTTATACTTCTGTTCATCCATCAAGGTATTTTTGAAGTTTGTTTTCTTATCTCTTACTTTGTATTTGATCTTGAATAGACTGTGTCTATTTTGGTATTCACATCATTTGATCAAATTGTTCAAGAATGTTATCCCAAAATCACTGAAATGGTCCTTAATTGCTTCAATATATACTGACATACTGTATTTATTTTATGATATTACGCCTAATATTTACTATTTTCGAATTGATCCAACGAAAAGCCACAAACACTACAAGACAAAAGCTAATCATAATATTTTAAAATTTTAATTTCGACTGTTGTGTGCTGTTTACAGTGTTCTCAATTGTTATTGATCTCCAGATACCATTTAGACAGTCTTTGAGACATACCATAACGATTCAAATTAAATTTGATATCTGCGACAACCATTTTAAAATGATTTATTTTCGTCAAGTTTCAGTGAGATAAGCCTACCAATATATCCTACAACTGACATGTGTAAACGTTACATTCAGCATATTCTTTTGACAATTACATGTTCAGCTTAGTTCAGTATTTCCTCACTTCCCCCGTTTTTTTTTTTTTTTTTTTTTTTTTTTTTTTTAATTATTTCTCCCCCTGAAATTCTAAAAATAAAAATCTTTTTGTATTTTTCGAAATTTTATAAAACTAAAAAGAAGAAAATAAAAATAAGAAAAAATTTTAACGTAGTATACAAAAATAATCCCGGTTACTTGTCCGACTTGACCTCTTCTATCACATCACTTTTTTTTACAACACCATTTTCCAGTAGTAAAAACCCAAACCTAGACTTGTCAAATGCCTTTGTAAAAATATCTGCTTTTTGAAACATCGTTTCGATATAAATGACATCAATTAAATGTTTTTCAAAGCAATCACGAATGAAATGATATTTTACGCCTATGTGTTTGGTTTTAGGATGGTGCACGGGATTCTTAGTGACAGATATGGCAGCAAAATTATCAACATAAATAGGAGTAGTAGTGATAGACAAACCGTAATCACGCAGTTGTTGCTGAATCCAGATAACCTGAGAACAGCAGCTGGCCGCAGCTACGTATTCAGCCTCACATGTGGACAATGCTACAGCGGTCTGTTTCTTGCACTGCCATGTTATTAGACGCGTTTCGAGAAACTGACATCCTCCTGAAGTTGATTTAGCATCCTTCTTGCAACCTCCATAGTCCGAATCACTGAAAGCATATAACTCAAAATTGTCATCGTTAGAATACCAAAGACCTAAATCTGGAGTACCCTTCAGATATTGCATAATCCGCTTCACTGCTTGAAGATGAACAACAGTTGGTGTTGCTTGGTATCGGGAACACAAGCACACAGGAAACATAATATCTGGACGAGAAGCGGTGAGGTACATAAGAGATCCGATCATGGAGCGATATAGAGACTGATCAATTGGCTCCCCCGTAGTTTCTGGTGATATCCCGTGATTCACCGATAGGGGAGTAGAGGCTGACTTCGTTTCTAACATTTCAAACCGTTTCAATATGTCGTTGACATATTTTGTCTGATGTATAAAGATTCCCTCTGCTGTTTGATCTACTTGTAGCCCCAAAAAGAACTTAATCGGACCCATAGAACTCATTTCGAACTTGCTTGTCATCACCTCTTCAAATTCCTTACACAACTCTTGATTAGTAGAACCAAAAATGATGTCGTCCACATATACTTTCACCAACAGAATATCGTCACCTCTTTCCTTAATTAACAGCGTACAATCGATAACACCTCGACGGAAACCATTTTCGATCAGATGATTTGCAAGTGTCTCATACCAGGCGCGCGGTGCTTGATGCAGACCATAAAGTGCTTTATCGAGAATATACACTTTATCCGGATGTAATGGGTCTACAAAGCCTGGTGGTTGGTTAACGTACACTGTTTCTCGAATATTCCCGTAAAGAAACGCACTCTTTACATCCATCTGGTAAACGGTGAATCTTTTATATGATGCGAAGGCTAGAAAGATTCGAATCGCCTCCAATCTCGCAACAGGATCAAACACTTCATTATAATCCAGTTCAGGTATTTGTCGAAAACCCTAAACCACTAGCCTTGACTTGTTCCTAACAACTATACCCTGATCATCCCTTTTACAACGGTGGACCCAACGGCAACCAGGAGACTTGGCACCTTTTGGCTTAGCGACAAGCCTCCAGACACCCAGCTTCTTAAATTGTAGGAGTTCCTCTTGCATCGAATTTATCCAGTTGTCATCCAAAAGAGCTTCTTCAATATTTTCCGGTTCAATCTGGGAAATAAAGCATGCATGTGCGCAGTAGGTGACATCCCCAGATTTAAACAGGTCAATGTAGACATCGCTTTGAATTTATCTTCTGGTGCGAACTCCAGCCGAGTGTTCACCTATTATTTTCGAAACAGGGTGATCACGTTCAGTTCGTGTAGCCGGAGTGTGAGGAATTGCGACATTAGGACCCAAGTTATTAACATCAGGATTTTCAATTTCCTCTTCAATTTGCTCATTAACAGTAACTGAGCCATCAGATTCTGAACCATCATCATTTGCATGGGACTCTGCAGTATGATCTTGGGTACCAGGAGGAGGAGCAGCTGTTGGAGTTACTGGATCGTGAGGAATAGGATCTTCCAAATCTTCTCTGTGAGAATAATACCTTGCACCATCTTCATCGGAAAACTCTGGAATATTAAATGATTCAAATAACGAATCATAGTCAAACATCCACGGATATCCTTTGGAAGGAATAGGTTTAGAATACTTCTGAACGTCCACCTCATACCATTCTTCAATAGCTTTAGTAGTTGGATTCTAAACTCTCTTGTTAGGAGTGCTGTATCCCAGAAATATCCCTTCTACTGCCTTTTCATCGAACTTTC
This sequence comes from Senecio squalidus, assembly GCA_910822075.1. Lineage (NCBI taxonomy): Eukaryota > Viridiplantae > Streptophyta > Magnoliopsida > Asterales > Asteraceae > Senecio > Senecio squalidus. Next base: position 36,628,746 of record CAJVGC010000001.1, on the reverse strand, counting down.
CCTCTGATTTACGCTTGAGCATAGTACAAGGAGCTCCAAAGGGTTCCAAGTACTGCAAATTTGGCTTTCTTTTCTGCAACAACTCATAACAGGTTTTCTCATGACGTTTTACTACTAGCACTCGGTTTAAAGTGTAACATGCATTAGCTACCGCTTCATTCCAAAATCGTACTGGCAGTGATGAATCAGCCAACATAGTCCTAGCTGCTTCAATCAACGTTCTGTTCTTCATTTCTGCAACCCCGTTCATTTGTGGAGTATAGGCTGCACTGAATTGCTGTTGAATTCCTCGATCCTTGCAAAAATCTTCCATCCTCTGATTTTTAAACTCTGTACCGTTATCCGTTCTAAATCGTCGAACTTTCAATTTGTACAGTGTTTCCAACGTTGTAACCAACAGCTTGATATTCTCGAATGTTTCAGATTTCTCCCGTAAAAACATGACCCAAGAAAATCGAGAGTAATCATTAGTCACCACTAAACAATACTTATCCCCCGCAACACTCGAATATTTGATAGGTCCAAAAAGATCCATATGTAGAAGTTCAAGTGGAGTGTCGATGGTGTGAAACTTCTTTGCTTTGTGAGACTTTTTGGATTGCTTTCCCTTTTTGCATGAAATACAGACTTCCGGCAACTGAAAGCCTTTCACATTTACTCCCATAACCAAATCCTTGTGCATCATATGATTCATCTTTCTCAAACTAAGGTGTCCCATGCGTTTGTGCCACAATATCGATTCACGTTCAGTAGCTTTCGATACAAAAGCTTGATGTTCAGTCGAATTTACAGTAGTCTTCGACATGTCGAGCACATACAAATCTCCAACCCTTGGTGAAGTTGTAATAATCAATTCTTCTGGAATCTTGAAATCTTTACTCATGATGTAACATTGAAAATCATCAAAAATCACTTTAAATTTCTTGTCACAAATTTGAGACACAGACAACAAGTTGTTGACAAGTGCCTGAACAAAATTCACTTTATCAAAGCTGATCTTGTTATTTGCAACCAATCCCTGGGCTGAGATAAAACCTCCCTTATCTCCAGCAAAAGAAACATATCCTCCTTTAATAGATCTGACATTTGAGAGTAGTGACATATCTCCTGTCATGTGCCTAGACGCCCCACTATCAACAATCCAGGTATTCTTGATAGGATCATAGACGACCTTCACATCAAATTGAAAAGATTAGTTCGCGAAGCAAACCCAAGCCTTAATGGCTGTGGGTTTACCATCACCACCTAAAACCTGTAAGTCCACCCATTTTCCCGTTGAACCGTCAGGTACATTTGACGGTCCAGCACCCTTAGTATCAACCTTAGGCTTCCAAGACTTTGATTCATGAGTAGAATTTTTGATATAAACAGTTGATTTATGAGTTGGTGATGGTGATAGGTTTTCAATTTGTTTAACAGGAAGTTGCTGTTTGGATTTACCAGCAGGAAGCAACTCACTGTTTTGTTTTGGAATTGATGAGCGATTGTTTGAAAATCGATTTCGATTTGGACTAGAAAAACGATTTTCAGTAGACATTTTATGTTGGTCAAAACTGTTCCTAGGCCTTTGTTTCAAATTTGGAAAATTATAATTAACATGGTCTTTCTCCCCACAATCAAAACAAGTTCTCCATTCGTTAAGGTTTTGAGAACTTCGCGTCATTCTCCGGTGATGTGTAAAAGGTTTGGAGATCATAGCATTAGGACGCATGAAGCCATTACGTTGTTCAACATTTTGTGGCTTCTAGGGGTTGGTGTTTGTGTTTCTCAAATGAGGTGGTATGAATTTTACTTTGTCAGTTTCCTTTTTCTCAACCTCCACTGATGATTCCCCGGCTTTGACAAATTTTGGTCCCTTAACTTCAGGTCGTTTCAAAATTTTATTTTGTTTAGGTTTACTCGAAGTTTTATTCGGTAACTGACGACCCAAACCCGAACCCTTTTCTTCCTCATCTGAGTCGGAAACCCAATCTTCAACCAATACAGTTTCTTTTAATTTTTCGTTTTCAGCACTTTTAACATTTTAAGTATCTTTGTGATTGACAATAGATGTTTGGGCCTCTGGGTCTGGTTGTTGAAGAATGAATCCAGTGTCCCCTTCCTCCTTGGTTTCCCTTCCCCATTCTCAGGACGTTTTTCTTTCAAAATATGAACTAAAAGGTATGATGCGGTGGAATAACTTCTAACCTGTTGATTTAAAGTTTCAAAACTGATTTTTATAGAAGCATTTTTCACGTTTAAGGGCATCAATATCTTTTAAATATTTGTTAATGGAGTCCTGTTTGTTTAACAATGCTATTTCCAAATCACTGACATGTTTTGCCAAAAGTTTGTTCTTTTCTGAAAACAGTTTTTCATTTCCTTTAACAATCTTATTTTTACGTAGTTCCTCAACAAGATTGTTATTTTCTATTCTAAGCTCATTCACTCGTTCGTCCAAAACAAAACACTTAGAACAAGAAGTGATTTTAGTTTCAGATTGTACCTTTGAAAACTCTGCAGTACCTGCCATCATTGCAAACTCCCGTTTTGTCTCTGGTGCTTCTGATTCAGCTGAAGATTCCTCAGATGATTCTTCAGATGTAATGGACTCCTCCCCGTCAGTTTCTTCGTTGAGATTCAAAATCTTCACAATATTTACTTCAGCATCGGATGGATTGTTATCAATTTGAAATTGCCAGTCCAAACCTTCGTCAGATTGAAAGACCAAAGCCTTAACATCAGAATTTTCTGTACCAGTAGAGATATTTGTGCCAGTTGTCACCATAGCAGTATTCTTGTTCGCCTTAGGAGCATTTCTGTTCACATTCCTATTTTGCTGATTTCTGAAAGGGTTCTGAAGAGTCCTTGGCCGTTTTGGCTTCTCACATTGACGAGCAAAGTGACCTTTCTCTCCACAGTTGTGACAAGTAATGGCAGACATATCGAGACCATACTTAGTTTCCTTGTTGGCGCCGATTGTGTTACCAGTCCTTTTCACGTACTCTTTTGCCCTCCTAACAAGATTAGCGAAACCCCACATAATGTCGATTCTTTCCATCTCATCACGATCAATCTGCTCATAATCTTCACCAGTTAAGTTTATATTTCCAATTTACCCTGCAACAAGTTATCATAGGAAGCTACTAAGGTAGTCAACATAGCCATATCTTCGTTTACACCATCCACATTTCCTTTATGAAAGTGCTCGATCTTCAAACTAGTAGAAGCTGATTCTGGAGTAGCTTGAGCTTGAGACATTTGAACCGGAGTGCCTTGACTTGAGCTTGAGTTTGAATACCCAGAATTTCCTGAATTACTTGAGGTGTTAGCAGAAAAAGCTGTCTTCAATGGAGCATGAGTAGGAGTGGTTGGAGTGGGATCAGCGTAATATAACGAAGGATCTTGAGTGTGTCCCTTTCTCTGAGCACGAAACTTGTCATCCTGCTCCTTTTCTCTCAGCTTGGTAAATAGATCATTTAAAGTTGTGCGAGCAAGATAGCCACTTTCCTTTAACATCTCAATGTACCCATTCCAGCTTTCTGGTAAAGCATCAGCAAAACATTCTACTCGTTCTGGACCAGTTGTAACCACTGAATATCCGTGCATCTCACTAATCAGATGTTGAAAACGTCTGATAAGGTCGAACAGTGATTCTCCATGTAAGCAAGTAAAATTGTCAAACTCCTTTTTCAGTGCTCTTCCCTTCATCGACTTCAACTTGTTGTTTCCCTCACAGTCTAATTCAAAAGCATCCCACAGTTGTTTCGATAACTTGTATGTCTTGTACTGATGAAACACAGATCTAGGAATTGCCTGACATAAATAAGAATAAGCCTTTTTTTTTTTGGTAAAAGGGATTTCACCCCGGTAAATTATATAACCAAAAAAGAGCATTGAAGTACAATGGATATAGGTGAAATCCTATATCTCAACCCATGACATGGGCAACAACCAAAATGAAACTACAAAACCAATAACCTACAAAAGAGAGACATGCCTCTCTTAAGACTACCCTGACATCAATCACTTCCTACCCTGTCTACGAAGCTGGAAATCACGAAACTCCTGAAGAGAACCTTGAAAAAGTCCATCTTCAAGCTGTTGACCCCCATACATATCAGAGCCATTTCCCCCTCCATCATCAGACGTATCAGAAGCATTGATACAATTATCCCAATTATTTTCCGAACTCTGAGGCCGCCCATCCTTTTTATCCGTACCTGCAGCAACCGAAGCACCCGAACCACTCGAGACCGCAACACCTTTGTTCTTTTCCCCAATAATGCCAGGATCAGTATCCTGAGGGTTAACCTCCTGAGGCTGATAAGAAACATGATCCACAGTTAAACCCTCAAACGGATTATCCAGAGGCACATCTGGATTAACACTATTGGAGGGTTTCTTATTCCCACCCTTCTTTTGTTCCCAAATCAGTGTTGACTTAGGATTATTCATCCTAAGGCCCACAAGAGTCTTCGGCGCAGATCCCTTCTTCTTTTTACGACTCTTAACCTCCGTATAACCATCACCAGTTCCTTCGCTGTCAGCAGCCCCACCAACCCTACCAGAAATAGGAACAATCTCCTCTGTAACCCGTTTAGGACACACAGTAGTATCATGACCAAAACATTGGCAATCAACACAATGAGGGGGTTTCCACTCATAGTCAACTCGAATAGTTTCCTTCAGATAACCTTCCCCATCCTCAACAGGAATCGCCATAGTAACCTCCTTTTTTAAAGCTACAGTCGCATCAATCTCAATCAGAGCCCTGGCAAAGCTGATTCGACCCCATGAATCATCACACATGGAACTAGTAAAGGCATCTAACATGACAGGTTTTCCAACTTGAGTAGCAATCAAACTTAGGCCATCCTTCGAGTAGGCAAGAATAGGAACATTATATAGTTTCACCCAAACAGGAAGCTTTGTAACTACTCCCTTTGTCAACGATACATTAGGAGACCATTTGTTAAGAATGATAGGAGATTTTCGAATCAGCCATGGTCCTTTCTCCAACACTTGCTCCATACCACCCTTAGATGCAAATTTAAACAGATAAACTCCATCATTATTCCTTGTAATCCGTTCAAAACCAAATTTCCTCCAAGAATTCGAAACATATTGTTTAACAACTGGAAATGACGGATCTTTACCAACAAAAAACCCCACAATAGAGTTCTCATACCTACATTTGATTTTGGCCGCTGCGGCTCTCGGTAGAACGCAATCAACTGCATCAAGCTTCTCATCATTAATAAGAGTACGAAAATGGTCCTTCCTATTCTGTGTACTAGGACCAAATAAACTCGCATATGAACTAGTAAGCCCTGTCTGATCACCATTAGGAACACATACCGGAGGAACAACGCTTTCAGTAGAGGGAACGTTTCCAATCCCAGTTTCAACATCCCTAGAACTCATAGCAACACTAGGAACATCCCCCCGAACAGGTTGACGCAAAATACTCTTCAAAATTGTACCATCTTGTTTCGTAACAACATTAGGCTTGGTTGGAACCTCAGTTTGTTTCGTTTTCTTATCACCACTCGAAAGAAATCCTCTCTCCATAATTTGAGTCCCACGGGTGAAACTCAGTACGGAGGAAGATCCGTACGGATGAGGTGGTTCGTACGGATGTGAGACCCTAAAATTTACGGTTCGTACGGATGGAGCACAGGTACGTACGGATAAGAACACGATATACGGACCAGTAGATACGTACGAATGAAGTATAGATCCGTACGAATGAAGTATAGATCCGTACGAATGAAGTATAGATCCGTACGGATGAAAGTAGGTCCGTACGGACGTAAACCAGTTACCAGAAACCCTAAAACAGCCTTATGGAAACCCTAAGTCGCCTCACCTTGCAACTCGCCGGAAAACCAATCCAAAACACCAAATCTCAAGCCTAAAACGATAACCACTACAACTAAATCAAAACCGAATCAGGAGGAAATGAAAAATCGAATCAACAGCCCCAAAGAGAGCCGCGACCGATTTAAAACAAAACCCTCAAAATTCAATTAAAATCAGTTGCAATGAGGACGATTAGGAAGAAATCAGATGAATATAATTGTTAAACAGCAATAGCAAATGATTACGAGCAATAACAACCACCGAATGATGGAAAATCCGGCCAGAATCCGGCAGCCAAACACCCCCTAAAATCGCCTAATTAGAGAGAATTCCATAGGTAAACCCAGAATAAGCCTTTTTCTCAATATCATAACTTTTCCTTTGTTCCTCGGTATATCTGTGAATGGGAATGAGGTCTCCATCTTCACCAATTGGTTCAGTATATCCATTTCTAATCATATCCCACATTTTTGAGTCCAATCCGTTGATATGAATTTCGAAACGAGGTTTCCAGTGTGGGTAGTCGTCCATTGAAATTAGTTTTGGGACTTTGTTTATACTTCCTGTTTCAGCATCATTGATTAACATTTCTGACATTTTAGAATTAGTACTTGCCATACCGTATTCCATTTTAAAGTGTGAAAATTTTAATTTAAACAGATTCGTGGGGATGAACTGCTTTGTCTCGTACGGATGAACTATTTGATACATACGAATGAGAGTGATTCGTACGAATGAGACAGAGAACCTAAACTCTATACGAATGAGTTATTCGCACGGATGAACAAACTGACACGTACGGATGAATGCCTATGCGTACGGAAGAAAACCTATCCATACGGATGAACTACACGTTAAACCTCTTAAGTAAAAACTTAGATTCGCACGAATGAATCCTAGATCCGCACGGATGAATACCTATTCGTGCGGATGAGAACTTTTCAAGAACTTGATCCGTATGCGCCGCTGAAACTTTAGGGTTTTGCTAAAACTCGATCTACAACTCGATTTTCTAAACCAAAACGCTTCCTATCTGCCCAGAACTTAAACAAATCAACCCAGAAACGTTTTAAAACAACAAAAACACTTTTTGAACGTAAAATTCCAAACCTTAAGTTTCAATCCAACCGAAAAATCTTAAAGAAAACGCTAGAAGAACGTTGATTTCTACAACCAACGCTCTGATACCACTTTGTTGGGGGTGTGTGATCTTAAGAACTCAACGTTATATCAATAACCTAGCGGAAATAAGCTATCGATTATCTAGCGAATATTTAACCTTCGGAAACGGAATCAAACCAATGATTATTGATAAGATCGGACCTCAGGAAGATTATTCGGATGATTGTTTATATGTTATAAACGATTTGGAACACTAAAAAACGCAGCAGCAGTAGTTCGGTACGCACAATAAAACCCTAGCAAAACTTCCCGTAATGCAGAAATAAGCTGGGTATATATAGCCCCAGCTTTTCATCCGTACGGATGTGATTTCTATCCGTACGGATTACTTCCTATTCGTGCGGACATGATCTCGTCCGTACGTATGTAACATGTTAATAAACACCTCGTTTACTTAACTTATTCGTGCGAATGGAACCTTCATGCGCACGGATGCATCCTCATCCGTGCGAATGGAATCTGGATATTCTTTAAACATCACAAAACATATATTTGATTAATTCATAATAACATAAACATTCAAGCATATAATTAATCAAACACACAATATTAATATCCAAACAATACAAAGACTGATATTAGAATAAACATTAATTACATATGAATCTAGTAACTAACAAATGCACCTACAATTGCACTTTTACCGTAAACGTGTTTGTGTCGGAATCGAAATCGGAAGCAATAAATGAATCCTAATACCAAAAACACACATAATGAACTTGCCTAAGTTCATTTCTTAACAAATCGTAAACTTTCAACGAACGAGAATGCTTAACGGTAAAACAAACAAAAACCCAAGAAGGAAAAATATGGCCTCCAGCGCGCCGCACTAGGAGGTGCAAACAGCAAAATTTTCAAAAAATTGTGACTCACACAAAAACGTGTCAAGACTTTGACACTTGTGTCTTGCATGCTACAAACATCTTTTTGGTCCAGTAAATTGGCCCTAAACCCTCCTTTTCAAAGTCATTTGTTCTCCAACATCAAAAACACACAATCATACCTCTCTCTCTCTCTCTCTCATTGCAACAAAACCCACCCACACATTCAAGAAAAACTCTCCATTCCCTCCATTTATAGCCATAAAATCACAGAAATATCATCAAACAACACTTAAAAATCGTCACTTTAAACAATACATCAAAGAAGGGTTCATCTATTGGGTTCCATAATCGGTTTTCTACCGTTTTGGGGATAAAATCATCAAGGGATCTCTTCAATCTCCATCAATTCATTTTCTATTCGGTACACCTCTTTTAAATCTTCTGTTTTTCCTAAATTAACTCATTGCATGTAAGATCAAACACCTAAAAACATGTTTTTATGAAGATTTATAACAATTTATATATAAAAACGGATTTTTATAAAAGTTATGATAAATCCTTGTTACTATGGTTTAAAATCAAAAATAAATTGATATTATAAAGGGTTTTGCCGTTTTTTTATCTATTGCATGTCGAAATCCACCTTCAAGATAACAATTTTCACCACAAAAATGATTTTGTAAAAAATTTATGTTCCCCCACCGCGAGGCAGTGGAGGTGAAAACTTCCGCCGTGGCGCACTGCCCTCAGTGCGAGGCAGCGGAGGTGCAGACATGTTATGTAATCTTATTCAAGTCGTTATTAAGTGTAACTTTAAACTTCTTGTTTTAAGGATATGTATAAAACTGATATTCATGAATTATAACCTGTAATAAGGTAACTTATTCAAAATATAATCCTTATTGTGTTTTGTAAGTTAAAGATTATTGTTATAACGTTTGTAAGCGGGAAAGTGGATAGAGATTTTGGACTTAAAAACTATAGCGAGAAAGCGCTGCCCGATTTTCGTTAGACCTTAATATAATCCTAAAACTAAAGCATTGTCGTTGAATAACGATTTATAAACTTAAAAAACAATTGTACTTATCCGAGAAATTGGTATGTGTTTAGGAATTCCGTGATTCCGAGGCGTTCCGACCACTTCTCACACACGACTCATCTCTTGCAATCCGTGAGTTACATCCCTTTTTATTTACTGTTTTTATACAACTCTTTTTGGGGGATGTGACGTCCCGTCAATTTGAGGTACTTGAGTTACCCTCACTATTTTAAAGCTATTCGCAATTGTTTTGACCCTTGTATTTCGCTTTGTTTTACTCACGGTTTATTTACTGAGATTCGGGTTTTATGTGATTATTTTGATTCGTCCCTTGAGACGTAAGGTTATGTTTGTCTAGTGCCAGATAGTTAGTATGCTCATGGTAATAAGTTAGAAGTGTTATGCCAAATTTGTCGGTTAACGTGTCCTTTATACTAGAGATATCGCGCTTTTGCTCTTCTTTATCTTTTACCGAAATCGTGCGTTTCTCGAATCCAAAACATAAAAGTTGTCATTTAATGAATCAAAATACAAATAATACTATTAATGAACTTGCCTAAGTTCATTTGGAATCAAACGGAAACTCCTAACGATTGAAAACGCCGAACGCAGCAGAAACGGGAAGTCTGCCGAACCAGCCGACCAGCCAGCAGCTAGCAGGGCTTCAGCCGGCGGCTGAGCCACTACAGCTGGCGCCTGGATCAGTCTGGTCAGGTTTTGGTGACTTATTTTTGCATGAAAAGTGAGTGGTGCCACTTGGTTATGCCCGATTTGACCTCCCCAATTGCAGAAAATCCCTGTCCCAAGGTGATAAATCACTTTTCTTGTCATTTCTTTCATTTCTCTAATCTCAAAACACACACACACATAGAGTTTCTCTCTAACTCTCTCCATATTTCCTTCATTTCTTCCATTGTTGCTGTGATTTCAAGCCATATTTCACCATAAAAACACGATAAACATCACAATAATCAAGTATGTTCATCAAAGGGAGCAAGAGGTGGTGGTTCTTCCGGGTTGTTTCTTGAGTTCTTCATCATTTTCGGGTCTAATCTCCATCAAAACCTCCATCAAGATCAAGCTAGATCATCACACACTCTATTCTTGCGGTATAATAACTTTTACCCGCTGTTTTTATTTGCATTTTAACATTTTTATACATGCATGTTTCATCAAAGATCAAATAAAGGTTTTTATAAAAGTTTTATGGTGATTTATCCAAAAACATAAGTTTTATAAACTTTTACATAAGATCTTGATATAAAGGGTGTTATTTGAAGAAATTTATGGATGTTATTAGAGGTTTTTAAGTTTCATGTCGAAATCTACCGAAAATACTCTTGAAAACGCTTAAAAACGCTAAAATAACGAAAATCCGAAGCTGACTGAGGAGCTCCAGCCGGCGGCTGGATGTGTCTGATGTCACAAAATTCTTCGTTTTGCAAATTATTGGTGGTTGTCTTGTGTTTTGGAGGCGGATATTCTCATCACTACACCACTGAAGTTGTTGTTCCAGATCCTTGTCAAATCAAGCGGGTGTTAGCGGTATAAATTATTAACCTTGTGAATCTTTCGATTTCATTATATTCGTATTCGGTTTTAGCCTTGAAAACGTTTAGGATAAATTATTAGACCAACACTCGTCGTATTTTATCGGATTGGACTGAAGTTTGGACAATAATGTTAAAATATAAGTTAACCAAAGTATGGTATTAAACTTAATATGGTATTATGTATTATGAATATGGTTTAAAAATGCGATTGTTGGTAACCGGGAAAGTGTTTGAAATTTGGACGAATATTTTATGACGCGGAAGCGCTGCCGAAATTTCAACTCACGACCTTTGCGACATTAAAACACTTATATAAATAAATTGTATACAAAGTAACATATTATACAATAACATAGTCTTTGGACTATAAGACGTCAACGCAATCAAAAATGTCATAATATTACTTAAAACGGACATTATAAACCTCTTCGCGATATATTAAACTTCGCCACAAATTGTTGAACCTCGTTTTAATTCAACGAAATATGTTTTTACGACAAAATGGTTTTGAAAGGCATTTTACGCCAAACATTTTGGTAAGAAAGGACTTCAAATTATTCAAAGTGTCAAATTGGACTTTTAAATTGACTTTGACTTTAATAAGTCAACCTAATTGACATTTGACTTTTATAAGTCAACATCTTTAATCTTAGACAATATAATGGACATTGGTATTAATATTCTTCTCGACTCGGAGTTATCACTTGTTTCCAACGGTCGCTGTTGACGTGAAAGATCGATATCTTGCCGATCGGCCCTTTTTCTGGCGCGGAACATCGTCTTATTAATCCGTCATCCTTATTCGACTTATTAATCGTTGGAATGTTATAATAAACTTAATCTTAACCGACAAGGTCAAACCGAACTATACTTATAGAGTTACTGAGACTATATTATTTACTGATCTAGGGCACTTAGACGGTGGAATTGTGATCCTGTGATTATTTACCCGAGATTTGCTGGAGTTGTACTGTGAGTTATTCGTAGCCCTTGTCTTAAATATTTTTGGGCTGGAAAGCGTATTTTATAAAATTGTCTGCATGTATGCGGGACATTATTGATTATCTTGTTTACCTAGTTGAATAGGTCTGCCTTAGATCAGGAGTCTTTATTACCTTGGTGGCACCCCTTATACACTCGTTAAGCTTTATGCCCAGCGGTTTCATATTTATAGCTATATGGGTTATTGTACCTAACCCTCATTGCTCGGTAGGATGCTCCTATGAGTGGATTTTATGACCGGTATATTATTCGATTACCTTTGGATTGACTCACCTTCGAAGAGGGGACAGTATTGTGTGGTAAGGATCGAGGTGTATGACTAATCTAAGCATGGTATCCTCACTAGGGTTGAAAACAAGATACGATATGATGATTATGATATGTTTTGAAATGATATGTTCTGAAATGATATGATTTGAAATATGATTATGATATTGGTCGAAACTTGTCGATGGGTCAACTTTTACTTGTAAATTGCGAATAATTCACCAACATGTTGTTGATGTCGTTTTAACGCTTTTCAGGAAACTGAGGATTCCTGTTGATCATGCCATGTATTTCCGGATCGCTTTTTTTTGGGAAATTTGTATTTGATTTGGTGATGTAATTTCCATGTGATCCGTTTGTTGACATTTGTATTGTATTTTGCGTCGTAACGCTTTTGGATTTGTAACGTATTTTGGATAACATTTGGCATGATTAATATATTTTATGTTTTTTTTATGGGTTATTTGTTGTAACATTTGACTCATGATATTATAACTGGAACGCCTCGTGTTTCCGCTCTAAGCGGGGTGTGACAGAAGTTGGTATCAGAGCCAAAGGTTATAGCGAACCGAGTGATTTTAACCGAGTAAATCACTTGGACTATGACCATAGGCTTTTTGAATCGATTTTCTCTGATTGCAACGTGTGCTCTATTTTTTCACATGTGTTTATTTCGCGTTGTTATTGTGGCGTTTGGCCTTGTTTTTGCACACATTTGCTGATCGAGTTTTCTTTCCTTTTTATTTTAGGACGATGGCGCCTAAGAGGAGAGTTGCGACACGAAGTTCCGCGCGACATGCTACGGCGAACGAGAGGGCTAACACTTCGAACGCGAGAGCTAATACGTCCAATGCGAGAAGGAACCATGTGGAAAACGATACGACACCTAACATGGCTCAGATGATTGCTCCACAGCTAACGGCTATGATGCCTGAGCTTGTATCTCAACTTCGAGAGGGCACCGCCCAAGGTAATGGTTCGGGTTCTGGAAATCCCGAGCCGATTGTTAACAATGATGGTCCCGAAGTTGTGATAAATGGATCGGGCGGAGCAGAGGGCTCAGCTCGACGTGCTGGATGCACAATGAAGACCTTTATGACCTGTAAGGCCCCAGAGTACAGAGGCAATGAGGGAGCGACTGGAACGCTTTAGTGGATGGAGAAGCTAGAATCTATTTTCGACGCTATTGATTGTGCGGAAAAAGATCATGTCCGATTTGCTACGTTTGTATTTCAAGGAACGGCTCTGACTTGGTGGAACTCTGTCATGAATGTGCGAGGCCGAGCGGAGATTAACACCAAGAGTTGGGAGCAACTGAAGGAGTTGATGATCATTGAGTATGTACCTGAATCTGAGATTCAGAAATTGGAGGATGAGTTGTGGAACTTGACCATGATTGGGTCCGACATTCAGGGGTACACTTCGCGTTTTCAGGCCTTGTCCCAGCTGGTCCCACACTTGGTCCGACCTGAACTCAAGCGAATAGGTCGCTACACTCACGGATTACCCCAAGCAATCCGTAAGAGTGTCCTATCCAACAAACCGAGCACATTCCAGAGCGCGGTTGAGATTGCGACTACTTTGACTCTGAACGCGGTCCGGGATGGTGAGTTACCCCCGATGATAGTGAAGCAAAACTCCGGAGCGAAACGGGGTGGTGGAAACCGATATGATGACTCGAGGAAGAAGTCGAGGAGGCAGGATGCTCCTCAGAGGATGCAGGCATTTGCTGCAGTGGCTCCAGGTCCCTAGGGCAAGTATCCGAGATGTGATCGGTGTGGTAATCACCACTCCAGAGAGATTGCTTGTTGGGAGTTCGATAAGTGTAAGAAGCTGGGCCACACTGATAGGTTCTGCAAGACCATGAGGGGTAAGTGTTATGAATGTGGTTCTCCCGAGCATCATAAGGACAGGTGTCCTATATTGGGTTTAGCTGGTGCTAGTAATGCGACTGGTGCAGGTCCTCGTGGTAGAGCGTTTGTTATGGGAGCCAAGGAGGCTCAGCAGGACCCACACGTTGTTACAGGTACGTTTCTTGTGTGTGGTCGACCTGCGTTTATCTTATTTGATTCTGGTGCGGATAGAAGTTTTATATATGATGAGTTTAGGACTATGATTCCCTCTAAGTCTATACCTTTAGAACCTTCCTTTGAGATAGGATTGGTTGATGGTGAGTTTTTGCATGCGACTGAAATCCTTTCCGACTATAGTGTTAGTTTCGACGACCATTCTTTTCCTATCGACTTAATTCCGATTAGGTTAGGTAGTTTAGACGTAATTATCGGCATGGATTGGTTAGAGACGCACCGAGCGGAGATCGTATGTTTCGAGAAGATGATCCGTATTCCGCTACCACATGGAGAGCCGCTATTACTTCAAGGAAATAAGGCAGGGAAGCGCCTTAAGATCGTCTCGTGTATGAAAGTCCGGGAGTACATTAAACGGGATTGTTCACTCTTTCTTACACATCTCGTGAATAAGGATAACACTGAGAAGCTGGAAGAGAAGCCAGTAGTGTGTGATTTCCCCGACGTATTCCTAGAGGATTTACCTGGTTTACCTCCTAGACGTGATGTAGAGTTTAGGATCGACTTAGTTCCCGGAGCAACGTCTGTGGCAAAGGCTCCTTATCGGTTAGCACCTTCGGAGATGTTAGAGCTTTCTAAGCAGATCCAGGAGTTAGTGGATAAAGGCTTCTTTCGGCCAAGTTTCTCTCCGTGGGGCGCGCCGGTACTCTTCGTGAAGAAGAAGGATGGTTCGATGAGATTGTGTATGTAGGTCCCAGTGGTCCGATCTACAGGATTAAACCAAACTAATCACGAGTCGGAATCTCGTAATCAGTATATCAAACAAGTAATAATCGATATTAATAAACAATAAGAACAAAACGTAATTACCGAATTCTGACTACTTTATTAATTGAATCACTCAATTACAACAAATAGCCTTCACAGAATTCTCCCCTCTCAGTCTGTCTCTGACCATAAACCATTAACCCTAAACCTAAACTCAATGTTTCTTTATATAGAGACATGTTCACAGGCTTGGGCCACTAATGGGCTAATGGACTATGCAAAGTCCATTAACACCCATAACAGACTAAATAGCCCACTTAACAATACAATGCTATTGGGCTATTACAGACTCAAATAGACTAATACTAAAGACTTAATTAATCTAGAACAACTGTCACACAATTTGCACCAACAAACTCCCCCTTGACTGTTGCTTCTAGATTTCGTTATATGCTCAAAGTCTTTATAGTCTTTTATTCCTTGTGTTCCTTGCAGGTTCTTCTAACTCATCATTGTCTTGAATAACTCCCCCTGAATTGTTGCAATAATTCAGTCTTCTCCGTTTAAGCTTGTGAAGATTCAGTCTTCTCCATTTGCTCTTGTGAAGAGTTAGTCTTCTCTGTTAATGCTTCTGAAGAGTTAGGCAGCTCCCTTTGTTGTTGTGAACTTCGTTGTTTTTCAGAGTCTTCATCACGAGTTGACTCGACTAAGTTCATCACTTTTTCTTGTATTCTTCGAGCTTCCATGAATGACAACAAAACTCCCCCTGAGCTGTCTGACGATGAACAACGTCTCAAACAGCAGTTTTCAAGAGTAGAGTCTCGTACGCGTTTCGCAACCTGCAAACAAACGTTAGTAATTTTTTTTTTTTTTTTTTTTTTTTTTAGATATCGACATGAAGACTTTTAGCTTTTCATGTCGATTCTAATTTTCTTAAGGATAAATATACAAAGTTACAAAAATATCAGCTAAAATTAGCAATGATCAGTTATGGTGATGGTGGGGAACCCATGCCATAACACGTCTTGATTGTCCTCTTTCATTCACGTAGACAAACTCCTTGAAGAAACCATCATCTTTAGTAACAACAGCTTGAACTTTTGAATTCAGGTGGTTCCTCGGTGGACAATAAGATCTCGATTGCTGATAGAATGAATTTACTCTCTGACTCGGGCAGTATGGAGTAGGACTTCTGAAAGACGATCGAAATGGACGTTGTTGACATGCACGATCATTAGAAACACCCGTGTGTTCCTGTTTCCTAATCCACTTTTGAGGCACCTGTTTCCGTACAGGTGAATGAGATTGAGCCATTGATTGTCGAACAGGCGTTACCTGTTTCCGTACAGGTGAATACGAATGAGCCATTCGTTTCGTCTTCGGTGACGACCATCTGCTAACTTGCTCTTTCTTCGGAGAAGGCGATCTGTTGGCTTGCTTTCGCTTTTTATGTGGACATACCGAGGCTACGTGACCATATTCCCGGCATTTAAAACACTTTAAGTCGTCCATGGGCTGTTTGGGTTTTGAGTTTTCAGCTTGTGTACTCATTTTTGTCTCCGAAACACTTGACTCAGTTTGATCGTTCCCTGTAGAGGAAGATTCACAAGAAGAATCAACATTGTTTTCCTTCACGTCACATTCAGCTTTAAGAGAATTGTAATTGTGATTAAAAGGAGGAGGTGTTTCATTATATCCCAAGCCACTACGATCTCCAGTTGGCCTTTGACGACTCATGATTGAATTTAAAGTAGTAGAAGAAGTACGGAACTGTTCGATCTTCCTTTCCTGCTCAGTTAACCTTAATTCACAGTTATTTAACTCTTGGACTTTCTCAGCAAATTTCTTCTTTTCTTTTTCAAGGCATTCATATAATATGTCGATTTTTTGTGTCAAAAGACCGACATTTCGTAAAAGTTCCGTTCGATCCTTCAAGTTGTTATATTATTTCTTTGTAAATTCATCCCTTTGATAAGTTAAATTCGAGATGGTTTGTCTGAATTCGGTTTGCTGAAATTCCAAATTGGATACTGACTTGGTCAGGTTATCGTTTTGGAGAGTTAAAACAGTGTAAGATTTGCAGAACTCTTTTACAGATTGAAGACCAAGAAGTACCTTTGTCTTCTCGGTGTTGAGGTCGGCCATCTTTTTCAATGAAGTTTCCGTTGGATAGGTCCAACGTGCAGCTGCAAACCTTTGAATCATTTCCAGTATCTTCAACTTTTTGAATATCGTCTTCATTCGAGCTAATTTCACTTGTAGTACTTGAATCACCTGCAGTACCACGAGCTTCACTGCGAAATTCCTCAATAGATTCCATTGATGCTGATTTATATGCTCTTAATCTTTCAATCACCTTCCACAGAGTTAATTGTTGACGATAATAATTAGAATCGATTTCATCTTTTATAAATTTTGTCCATACCTCCCAACGCTTGGGCAAAGCCTCCAAAAATCTCTCTATTGTTTTTATATCTCCGAAATATATACGATGTTTGTGAAGTTCTGCAAGGAGATCAGTGTATCTGGTGACAGTTTCTTCAAAGATTTCGTTGATACCTGCTCTGAACGTATCGAATAGCCTTTTAAGAATGTTTCCTCTACTTCTTTTTGGGGCAGCAGTTCCAACATACCGAGTTTCAATCGCTTTCCAAAGTTCATATGAGGTCTTGTGATCCTGAAAAATGTGTAACGATTCAATTGGCAGGGCCATTTTCAGACTTTCCCAGGCTCTGTTTTCAGCATCATATACTCTTCTAAGATCAGTTGTGAGAGAAGAGATTGGAATATCAGCAGTTGTGCCGCCTGTGGTCGCAGTTGGACGTGTATATTTTGTTTCAATACATAACCACATTTGAACGTCAGTGTAGAGAAAAAAAGATTCAAATTTATCGACCCATTCGAAATACTGGGAAGACTTAAGTAGTTTGGGAGGAGTGTTAGATGATTTTGAATCCATTTCTTTATACGTCCTCGAAATATAATGTAATAATACTTGTCAAATTAATTAGGTCCAAGAGAATTAAATCCAAATTAATTAAGTCCAAATTAGTCCAATAAACGAGTCCAATAAAATCGAAGTCCAGTCCAAAAAGGCCCAAGTTACTGGTCACAGTCCGATGTCAGGCCCAATTAAGATCTGCTTGAGTAAAAGCCCAATTGGTGAAGCCCAATTAATTAGATATCTACTTTCACGAACTTGTTTAAAGAATTCTACCGAACATGTTTAGTCAAATTAAACCACGAAAAGGAACAAGTTATGTTCGTCGAACATCCAATCTTAGTCACGAACTTGTTTGTGAGGCTGCCACGAAATAGGTGTTACGAACGTGTTTCTTTTACAGATATCACAAACTGTCACCACGAATATCTTCACGAACTTGAAAATCAAAATCCAAAAAAGACTTCACGACTTTGAAATCGACTCTGGACGAACGAGTTACTGAGTCACAAACATAAGCACAACCACGAACTTGAAACAGCTAACAATCACGAACACACACTTATACCAACCACGAAGATGTTTTAAATAATCTGACGAACTTGATTTTAACGTCTTCACGAACATGAAATTAAACGCACGAACTTGTGATGTTCGTCTCTAATTCAAACGAACATGATGTTCGTTACAGACTCACGAACTTGTAATTTGATTCTTAAGACAGCGACGAAGATGACGGATATTACCACACAATCATCCGACGAACATGATGTTCGTTCCCTTCAGCGAAGATGAAGCTAAACGAACAAAAATCAGCAACGAAGATGAAGAAACGAAGATGATGCTCTTTGTAAATTCAATTTTAATAGTTGTTGTCTTCGTTGTGTGTAATGGCTGTGTGTGTTTATTGTTTTCTTCTTATCCGCCGCTGTTTTTATTTTGTCCCCCTTTTCAATCACTATCTGTGTCCCCTAAAGTTATTTTATTTTTATAGCTGCCTTTTAATTCAACAAACAAACGTTTGCCTCTTTGTTTCTAATTATCACGTAGTTGGGTTTTCCTAGGCCCAATTACACTTGAAGATTTATTTAAGCCCACAAACTTAAAGCTAAGGCCCACGAAGTTGTTATGTAGTCTAGTCCACGAACTTGTTAAACAACTTGAGTCCACGAACTAGATAGTTAATGAACAAAGTAATTTATTTCACGAACTTAGCCGCCAGTAACCCTAATTCTGAAACTTTAGCCGTCAGAAAATGAAGAACCCTAATTTTTATAATGCAGCCCAGTGGTCCGATCTACAGGATTAAACCAAACTAATCACGAGGCGGAATCTCGTAATCAGTATATCAAACAAGTAATAATCGATATTAATAAACAATAAGAACAAAACGTAATTACCGAATTCTGACTACTTTATTAATTGAATCACTCACTTACAACAAATAGCCTTCACAGAATTCTCCCCTCTCAGTCTGTCTCAGACCATAAACCATTAACCCTAAACCTAAACTCAATGTTTCTTTATATAGAGACATGTTCACAGGCTTGGGCCACTAATGGGCTCATGGACTATGCAACGTCCATTAACACCCATAACATACTAAATAGCCCACTTAACAATACAATGCTATTGGGATATTACAGACTCAAATAGACTAATACTAAAGACTTAATTAATCTAGAACAACTGTCACACAATTTGCACCAACAGTGTATAGATTACCGAGAGCTGAATAAGCAGACAGTAAAGAACCGCTATCCTTTACCTCGTATAGATGATTTGTTTGATCAGCTTCAAGGTTCATGTTTCTTTTCTAAGATTGACTTGCGGTCCGGTTATCATCAGTTGAGAGTGGAAGAGGAGGACATTTTGAAGACTGCTTTTCGGACGCGATACGGTCATTATGTGTTTTTAGTTATGCCATTTGGTCTCAGGAATGCGCCTGCAGCGTTTATGGAAATGATGAACCGTATCTGCTGTCCTTACCTCGATAAGTTTGTGATTGTATTCATCGACGATATTCTTGTGTATTCTCGTAGCCGTGCGGAACACGAAGAGCACTTGAGAATAGTGTTAGAGTTGCTCAGGAAGGAACAACTTTACGCTAAGTTCTCGAAGTGTGAGTTTTGGTTATCTGAGGTCCAATTTCTTGGCCACGTGGTTAGCAAGGAAGGCATCCGCGTTGATCCTGCCAAGATTAAGGCCGTCAGAGATTGTGTTGCTCCTAAGACACCCACCGATATCTGTTCATTTTTGGGTCTGGCGGACTATTACTGTCGTTTTATTGAGAATTTTTCGAAGATAGCCTCGCCTATGACGAAGTTGACCCAGAAGAACGAGGAGTTTATTTGGGGTGCCGAGCAGGAAGAAGCTTTTCAGTTATTGAAGAAGCGGTTGTGTGATGCTCCTATCTTGAGTCTTCCCGAGGGTACCGAAATTTTTGTTGTATATTGCGATGCTTCGCATAAGGGACTCGGGTGTGTACTGATGCAGAACGGAAAGGTCATTGCCTATGCCTCTCGTCAGTTAAAGATTCATGAGAAGAACTACACAACCTATGATTTGGAATTAGACGCGGTGGTTTTTGCTTTAAAGATTTGGCGCCATTACCTGTACGGTACTAAGTGTACGGTGTTCACCGATCATAAGTCGTTACAGCACATCTTTGACCAAAAGATGTTAAATATGAGGCAACGCTGATGGGTAGAATTGATTAACGACTATGATTGCGAAATTCGTTATCATCCGGGTAAAGCGAATGTGGTAGCCGATGCGTTAAGTCGCAAGGAATCGGTTAAGCCGGTGAGAGTTCGCGCTATGATGGTTTCTATTCAGTCGAGTTTGAAGACTCGTATTATTCAGGCTCAGCAGGAGGCTCTCACCTAGGATTGTCTGAAGGATGAAGGATTTTTTGGATTGGCACTTCAGTTGGAGCCGAAAGACGACGGGGTATTGTATTTCTTGGACCGTATTTAGGTTCCCGTCGGTCTTAGGCAGTTGATATTTGTGACATCCGTCAATTTTCCGACTCAGGTTAGTCTAGAATGCCTTATGCTCTTACCGTGTTTACATAAATTTTAGTTATGCAAAATTAAACTTTACTGTTCTTATGAATGATGTGTACTATGCTTTGTGTGTATATCTTGTTATATGATGTTACTGTTTAGTTAGGTGCAATAGTTAGCCTCACTAGAAGAGCTCCTAGATTATTATCGAGAATTTCATGATTTGTACTAATAATGGACTTGAGTATACTTACGGATATATCTCATGTAAGAATCTTTATTTCCAGACTTGTGTTAAATTCTTATTCATCGCTCGGTTAATTTACGTCTATCACTTTAATTTCTACGTCTCGTTAGACATTATTTTTCCAATTCTCTTGCAACGGTGAAATTGGGTTGCGGTTTTAAGTGGCTATAAGATCGGGCTTTGGCCTAGTTTTAACTTTTCACTTAACCCAAACCATTAACAATTAACCTAAACCTAAACCTAATTAACAATAAACTAAAACCCTAATTCCTTTTCCTTGCTTCCTACCGTCACCATCCACAAACCAGCGCCCCCCTCTTTCTTCCTAATCGGTCGACCAAGAAATCCCCACCCCCTTCGTCGTTTTCATCAACCAGCAAAAGAAATCCGAAGACTCCTCCATCATCATCGAATCTAGTCTTCATCAAGGTATTAGTTTCGGATTTTGCTTTCTTTCTTTCTTTTCTTTTGATTTCAACCGAAACTCTTGTTTTGGAATCCATAGAAATCGAATTACTAATGTTTCTGCTCGTAGTCATCTTCCTACAACACCTCAACCCCGAGAGAACACCCTCCTGCTTCGTCAATCCAGTCCATAATAAGCAGGTAATCGAGTTTTGTTATTGTTTTGTTCATTTGGCCGAAACCCTAATTAGGGTTTCTTCAGAAATCGTTTTCTTGTTGACTGATTTAGGGTTGTTATTCATTTACAGTAAGCTATCCATCATTTCATCATCAATTCCGAAATCCACAAAGGTATAGATCAATTCATAGTCTTTACCTTGAAATCTATTCCGTTTAGATGATTAACGTTGTTTTGTTTCGAGTTGTTATACCACTTTAGACGGAATTGATAACGGGAAATCACTAGACTGTATTCAGCCCCTCAACAGCCCGTAATCATCATATTCAGATTTGTATCGAGACTTTTCGTTAAGGTACTTATTAGAATTTATGTCATCTTTCGTATTTAAGTATCGTATTGAAAATTCTACCGTAAAACTCTAAATTCATATTGTTTCGTGTTAGGGATTACAAACTGAGTTGAGAAGTCGATTTTCATGTTACAAACGAGTTTTGGACAGCGGGTATAAGTGCTATCATCGTACTTTAGAAAGGTTTGTAGTCGAATTCCTAATCTAGTTCAATTCCGTTCATTATGTCTAGTAAATTCGAGTAACTTAACTTTTCTTTGTTTCGTGCCATTTTGTTTTGAAACCGTCTTAGTACTTAAGTTTATTAGTGATTCTAATCTTAGATACCCTTGTATTATTACAGCTCTCGAGTCTATTCAAGCGATCTCAAATCGTAGTGGTAATCGACTCTCGATAATATAACCATTTCGACTAACGGTAAAACCACCTTTCTTATTCTAATTGCGTTTTTGTTTTTGGTGGCGTTTGTTTTGCCAATTATTCTTTATTCCGTATATTTTAATTGCGTGGTTGTTTATATTACTCGTATATAACTGCGTGGTTGAATTTCGTTATTCATATCCATTCGTTTTATCGTAAATTCGGACAATCTTGTATTTGGACATTTTTGGGTCCCTTTCAGTTGTAATCTGTATTCATGCACGTTTTTAGGTAACTTAAACTGAAAATTTGATTAAGTGACCTGAACATAAGTTGTAGGTCTCGGAGTCTAGTTTTCAGAAACGTAAATTCCATTTGCTAACTCCTTATAGTTTTTCCTAAAATCGTAAAATACCAACTAGGGGTCTGAACAGAATTTTCTTGTATAAAACGTTTAAGATCATTAATTTATTTCGTGTAACCACTTAGACAACTATAATAACACTTAGTGAATTTTTATTAGTTTTATAACAAGTTTAAAAGGTACTAAAAGAGTTTGTCTTGTCTACACTTACACCATACGACATTTTCATATAATACACACAACATACATAAATAAAACGTTTTTGGACAGCCTAGATAACCGTTTCTATTTTGGTCATACCTTACTCATATTAAACTCTTTTATAACGATGTCTTACTCTAAAACGTAGCTCTTGATCTCTAATTTTTGTATATGTTTACGTCAACGTCTAATTCTACCCGAAACTATAGATATCTCAGTTTTAGTGAACCTATGTGTTCGCTGAAAAACTCATTGTCTAATTCTAAGTCGTTAACCGTCGAACTCTATTCTTACACAACTATACTTTATTCTAGGGGAGCTCTAGGATAGTGAGGACTATATTTGCTACCTACTTTGCAAATCATATACACACAGTTCGATAAGGTGAGTCATCGCCCCTTTTACTTACTACTGTTTTCAATGTTTTAAATCGGGGGAAGGTAAAGCAACCTAAATGACTTGAAATGAAATGATTTACGAGTATGATTTACTACTTCTTATTTTTGGAAATATTTCTATTTTTAGAAACTTACCGTAAATAGATTATTCTATTTATGGATATTTATGATATTTCGAAACTCTAAATTGTGTAATAAATAGCTAATGCAATTTTCTAAAAACATCACAAACGGTTGTTCAATACTTGCTTCGATATATTACGATGGATTATCGGTATGCGTTGTCATACCGATACCGTACGCTCTAATGAGGTACACTTACTATTACGATGGATTATCGGTATGCGTTGTCATACCGATACCGTACGCTCTTGTGAGGTACATTTACGATACGATGGATTATCGGTATGTGTGTCATACCGATACCGCACGCTCTTATGAGGTGCACTTACAATGATGGATTATCGGTATGTATGTCATACTGATACCGCACACTCTTTATGAGGTGCACTTGCTATGTTTTCCCTATATACTGAATGTTTGTGATGTGCTTTTTATACTATATGCTGAGATGATTGTTTTTCTACTATTCTAAAATGCATTAGTTACACAATAGCTTTTACTGAATGATTATGAGATTAAACCTTCTTACTACTTACTCGATGTACTCGCTCAACTTTATGTTGACTTTTTAAGCTTTACTTTCAGGTAACGAGCAGGCATAGGACTTGGATTTAGGAGTCGGACTTTAGTTGACTTCAGGATCTTGCATTTGGACTTGTCGTTTATCTATTACTTTTGGATTGCATTTCGGGCTTGCACGCTCTAGTACTTGAAATTTTCATTTATGTTTCTTGATTGGTTGTTTGTAGTGTATGACGGATTTTCGTATACTAAGGGTTTACCTTAAGTATGGCGACGTCATAACAACTTTTATTTACTTATTCATATAGTTTGCTCTATATTATACTGTTGTGTTATGACGATCGCCAATCATGTTGCACCCTGCGTTCCGCCAATGGCAGGGTGTGACAATATTGGATGAAGGTCACAAGTCTAATTACTCCGTTCATCCCGGAACGGATAAGATGTATCACGACTTGAAGGATTTCTACTGGTGGCCTGGTATGAAGAGGGCGATTGCCGAGTATGTAGGCAAGTGTTTGACATGTTCTAAGGTTAAGGCTCAGAATCATAAGCCTTTTGGCCTTCTTCAGCAGCCGGAAATCCCGCAGTGGAAGTGGGAAAATATTACGATGGATTTTGTTACGAAGCTTCCTAGGTCTTCAGGAGGTTATGATACTATTTGGGTCATAGTTGATCGGCTGACTAAGTCAGCGCATTTTCTGCCTATTCGAGAAGATTACCGAATAGAGAAGTTATCTAGGTTATATATTGATGAGATCGTGGCCAGGCATGGAATTACTGTATCGGTTATTTTGAATCGCGACGCGCGTTTTACTTCGAGGTTCTGGCAGACGCTACAGCGAGCATTAGGCACCCGATTGGATATGAGCACGGCTTATCACCCTCAGACCGATGGACAGAGTGCGCGCACGATTCAGACGTTGGAAGATATGCTACGCGAGTGTGTTTTAGATTTTGGCGGGAGTTGGGATAGACATTTACCGTTGGTCGAGTTTTCGTACAACAATAGTTACCACTCCAGTATTAATTGCGCGCCTTTTGAAGCTCTTTAGGGTCGTAAGTGTAGGTCTCCACTCTGTTGGGCTGAGATTGGTGATAGTCAGATTACGGGTCCCGAGCTGATCCAGGAGACGACTGATAAGATCTTTAGGATCAAGGATCGTCTGGTAGCCGCGAGAGATCGCCAGAAGAAGTACGCGGATTTGCGACGTAAGACGTTGGAATTCAAGGTCGGCGATATGGTGTTATTGAAGGTTTCTCCTTGGAAGGGCGTCTTTCGTTTTGAGAAGCGCAGCAAGTTAAGTCCACGTTTTACGGGTCCTTTTAGGGTTTTATCTCGTGTTGGACCAGTGGCTTACCGTCTTGAGTTGCCAACTGAGTTGAGCGGTGTGCACAACGTATTTCATGTATCGCATCTGAAGAAGTGTCTTGGTGACGAGTCGTTAGTTTTCCCTTCGGAGAAACTAAGTTTGGATGATTCGCTTCACGTAATAGAGGAGCCAGTGGAAATCGTTGACCGAGAGGTCAAGCGTTTGCGGCGGAGCCGGATACCTATTGTAAAGGTCCGATGGAACTCTAAGTTTGGAGCTGAATTTACGTGGGAATGGGAGGATGAAACGCAGCGGAAATATCTCCATCTCTTTTCTAGCGACGACGCTAATTGAATATTTCGAGGACGAAATTATTTTAACTGGGGGAGGCTGTGACGTTCCGTCAATTTGAGGTACTTGAGTTACCGTCACTATTTTAAAGTTATGCGCAATTGTTTTGACCCTTGTATTTCGCTTTGTTTTACTCACGGTTTATTTACTGAGATTCGGGTTTTATGTGATTATTTTGATTCGTCCCTTGAGACGTAAGGTTATGTTTGTCGGTTAACGTGTCCTTTATACTTGAGATATCACGCTTTTGCTCTTGTTTATCTTTTATCGAAATCGTGCGTTTCTCGAATCCAAAACTTAAAAGTTGTCATTTAATGAATCAAAATACTAATAATACTATTAATGAACTTGCCTAAGTTCATTTGGAATCAAACGGGAACTCCTAACGATCGAAAACGCCTAACGCAACGGAAACGGGAAGTCTGTCGAACCAGCCGAACAGCCAGCAGCTGGCAGGGCTTCAGCCGGCGGTTAAGCCACTCCAGCCGGCGGCTGGATCAGTCTGGTCAGGTTTTGGTGACTCATTGTTGCATGAAAAGTGAGTGGTGCCACTTTGTTATGCCCAATTTGACCTCCCCAATTGCAGAAAATCCATGTCCCAAGGTGATAACGTCACTTTTCTTGTCATTTCTTTCATTTCTCTAATCTCAAAACACACACACACATAGAGTTTCTCTCTAACTCTCTCCATATTTTCTTCATTTCTTCCATTGTTGCTGTGATTTCCAGCCATATTTCACCATAAAAACACCATAAACATCCCAATAATCAAGTATGTTCATCAAAGGGAGCAAGAGGTGGTGATTCTCCGGGTTGTTTCTTGAGTTCTTCATCATTTTCGGGTCTAATCTCCATCAAAACCTCCATCAAGATCAAGATAGATCATCACACACTCTATTCTTGCGGTATAATAACTTTTACCCACTGTTTTTATTTGCATTTTAACATTTTTATGCATGAATGTTTCATCAAAGATCAAATAAAGGTTTTAATAAAGGTTTTATGGTGATTTATCCAAAAACATAAGTTTTATAAACTTTTACATAAGATCTTGATATAAAAGGGTGTTATTTGAAGAAATTTATGGATGTTATTAGAGGTTTTTAAGTTGCATGTCGAAATGTACCGAAAATACTCTTGAAAACGCTGAAAAACGCTAAAATAACGAAAATCCGGAGCTGAATGAGGAGCTCCAGCCGGCGGCTGGATGTATCTGATGTCACAAAATTCTCCGTTTTGCTAATTATCGGTGGTTGTCTTGTGTTTTGGAGGCGGATATTCTCATCACTACACCACTGAAGTTGTTGTTCCAAATCCTTGTCAAATCAAGCGGGTGTTAGCGGTATAAATTACTAACCTTGTGAATCTTTCGATTTCATTATATTCGTATTAGGTTTTAGCCTTGAAAACGGTTAGGATAAATTATTAGCCCAACACTCGTCGTATTTTATCGGAATGGACTGAAGTTTGGACAATAATGTTAAAATATAAGTTAACCAACGTATGGTATTAAACTTAATATGGTATTATGTGTTATGAATATAGTTTAAAATGCGATTGTTCTTAAGCGGGAAACTGTTTGAAATTTGGACGAATATTTTATGACGCGGAAGCGCTGCCGAAATTTCAACTCACGACCTTTGCGACATTAAAACACTTATATGAATAAATTGTATACAAAGTAACATATTATACAATAACATAGTCTTTGGACTCAAAGACGCCAACGCAATCAAAAATATCATAATATTACTTAAAACGAACATTTCAAACCTCTTCACGATATATTAAACTTCGCCACAAATTGTTGAACCTCGTTTTAATTCAACGAAATATGTTTTTACGACAAACTTTATAAAATGGTTTTGAAAGGCATTTTACTCTAAACATTTTGGTAAGAAAGGACTTCAAATTATTCAAAGTTTCAAATTGGACTTTTAAATTGACTTTGACTTTAATAAGTCAACCAAATTGACATTCGACTTTTATAAGCCAACATCTTTAATCTTAGACAATATAATGGACATTGGTATTAATATTCTTCTCGACTCGGAGTTATCACTTGTTTCCAAACGTCGCTTTTTACGTGAAAGATCGATATCTTGCCGATCGGCCCTTTTTCTGGCGTGGAACATCATCTTCTTAATCTGTCATCCTTATTCGACTTATTAATCGTTGGAATGTTATAATAAACTTAAAATTAACCGACAAGGCTAAACCGAACTATACTTATAGAGATACTGAGACTATATTATTTACTGATCTAGGGCACTTAGACGGTGGAATTGTGATCCTGTGATTATTTACCCGAGATTTGCTGGAGTTGTACTGTAAGTTATTCGTAAGGATCGAGGTGTATGACTAATCTAAACATGGTATCCTCACTAGGGTTGAAAACAAGATACGATATGATGATTATGATGTGTTTTGAAATGATATGTTTTGTAATGATATGATTTGAAATATGATTATGATATTGGTCGAAATTTGTCGATGGGTCAAATTTTACTTATAAATTGCGAATAATTCACCAACATGTTGTTGATTCGTTTTAACACTTTTCAGGAAACTGAGGATTCCCGTTGATCATGCCATGTATTTCCGTATCACTTGTTTTTGGGAAATTTGTATTTGATTTGGTTGATGTAATTTCCATGTGATCCTTTTGTTGACATTTGTATTGTATTTGGCGTCATAACGCTTTTGGATTTGTAATGTATTTTGGATAACATTTGGCATGATTAATATATATTTTATGTTTTGTTTATGGGTTATATTGTTGTAACATTTGACTCATGATATTATAACTGGAACGCCTCGTGATTCCGCTCTAAGCGGTGGGTGACAGGGGAAACATGAGAATTAAACGTTTTATGAACTTATATGCGTATGCTTTTTATTTGCCACACTCAGCACTCGAATAAGCGTACTGATTGATTGTATAACATCCATGACTCTTGATGAGAATATAACTACTCGTAAGTGCCTACTATCAGTTTAAAAATCAACTTAGTGCCCAGTTTTCGCAACACACTATTAACTTGTTTAGACGTTTAGTATATGGGTATCGATACTTAGGAAAGGACCGTTCCTTACTTTGAAGGCATTCTAAGTACATATTACTAATTCAGAATACTCCTCGTAGATAGTGCGGGGTAAGGGGCCCCACGGTCGGGTACCCGGTTTAGTGTGAACACTTATTTATATATTATGCCAAGAGGTCGGCATACAATATTCTAATCAATAGTTTTCCTTTTATGCATATCTTTGCGCGTATATATTTAGAGATATACGATTCTACAACCATCTTTTAAGTATTGCTATACTTTGTCGTAAATCATTTTTAGTCGAGGAATAGAAAACTGTATCTCACTCACTACTTTATGTAGTTTACACTTTTTCTCATGTTTCAGGAAACCAAGTGTAAGGACTCGAAGTGCATAGCTATTGTGCGGGTCAGGCAAGTCACGTGTATCATGAATGGGGAGAAGACCTGTATAATATTTTGGACTGTTATTGAAATCTTTTCTTATGTATTGTGTTGTAATGAAAAGTTAAACTCTTGGTTATTTTTGAACTTGTAAACGTTTTATTTCTTAATGCAAATGACTTGAAACATTTTAAATTTACTTGACTCGTGCTATGATATCGATGCTCTTCGCACCCTGTGTTTCCGCTTAAGCGGGGTGTGACACTTTAAATCGTATGGTCTAAATGATTTTATTGAGTCTTTAAACTTATGAAATCACTCAAACTTTTAGCTGACACTTGATTTTAAATGCATTCTTAGTTACTTAATATATGGAGTCTTCAAGAGCATTTTACTTTCCAAGACTATGATCATTTCACATTTCAAAGTTATTTCAAATATTCTCTACTGACTTTTTGGATTATTGTGAAGACTTGTGTTTTCAATTTATTAAATTTTATTAAACGACTCAATTGAGTCGTTTGCTATATCTTGAATGGTCCATGAAAGTCACAACCTTGGTACATTCCGCAACGCCAGGGTGTGACAGATTGGTATCAGAGCTCGAGGTTATAGTGAACCAGGATTTTGAATTAAAAAACTCGACTATAGCCTTAACCAAAAACGAAATATTTTCCAAACAAAACGAAATGCTCTGTCTTACAAAAATGATTATCTTGAATGTGTGTTAACTTTTATCTTTACTTGAACTCATTTTCTAGAACTAGAAATCATAGTATACATTTTGACATACGATGTCTAACCTTAGTAAGCTTTATTATTTAACCAACAAAAATGGTGACGAATCTTAACGTCAACGATCCCCTACGTACACTTAAACTAATGAATCTGACTACTCGAGTGAACCCGAGGAGGAGGAACCCGAAAAAGAGAAATCTTCAGATAACACCGAATCACGTAACATTGTGAAACGTCAATACCTTTATTCACCTCGTACAAGGAGTTAGCCAAGAGAACCAAAACCGACACTAATTCGATATCACCAAGTGCATGGAACCGTTCAAACGAAAGTAAGGATTCTCCGGAAATAACTCAAGTTCACAATCGTATATGTGATGTAGAGGTGAACTATTTCGGCTAAAAGTTTAACAAAAAAAAAGACTTGGGGCAAGATAGAACAAGATTTTTTAGTTTTCGAAACGAACATAAAGAATATGTATGAAACTATGACTAGACTTATTGAAGAACGAACTACAAAATTTTTAAAGTGGAACAAAGTCGCGAACGTATAGCAAAATTGGAACAACGTGTTAAAGGAATGGAACATGGAGTGGAGCAAGCTTGTGTTGTAGGAAAAGTCGTAGTTGAGATGGGTAAGACTATCACCCAACAAAATCACTCCCATAACTAGTATCTTTATTTAACCTACCTAGGCGGGTTTGATGCCTACATAGTAAATTTGACAAAAATTCTTTGTTTTGCCCGGGAGAAAAATTATTTTCTCATACTAGTTCAGTTGAACAAATAAAAATGTAAGGAATTTACTTTAAATTTATTCCCACTTAGTTATTTGAATTTACTTTTTATGATGTTGTGTATGTGTTGAGATGTGATTGTCTATTTTACTACACAAGTAGTGAGTGATCTTTATTTTGTTCCTTGTTTTAAACATCATGGTGCCAAGAAGAGGAGCTCCCCGAGAAGCCGACCGAGGAGTTGGTCGACGAGCTTCTCGTGGAGTACGCAACGAATTGATTGCTACATGTGGGGATTACCACGGTTGTTCAAGGTGGAGTTACCTCATCGAAACCGCAAGATATTCATGAAGGAGTGTGGATGGTGCATGGACTTATCTGTCACACCCCGCCTGCGACGGAAACCCAGGGTGTGGCCGATTGGAAATCATCACAACAAAGTACAACAATAGAGAAATACTAAATGCAAAGAAAAGTGTTGTGACATTTCCATTTAACAAAAAAGTTATCCTTGTCTCATGTACACGTCAACACTACAATCAAAGAATCCAACAATAATGTAAAGGATAACGAAGTATTTCAAATGGAAGGACATAGACATGCAAGCCCGAAAAAAATCCAAAGTAACGAAACAATATAGAAGACTAATGCAATGAAATCTAAAAATCTTCTAAGGCCCGAACTCAGTCTCGTCCTATGCATGCTCATTACCTGAAAATAAAGCTCGAAAAGTCAACATAAAATTGAACGAATTCATTGAGTACGTAGCAAAAGGTAATAGTAAGAAAACATCTCAACACAATTGTAGTAAAAGAATGTGTAACTAATGCATGTAAGTAGTAAGAAACAATCATCCAAAACTATCCACCAAAAGTAAGTATCACTAGTAGGAAAGGGATACTAGTAATCAAGTAAGGTGAGTAGGAAAGGTATACTCACTAGTAACATCTGCAGTAGCCAGGCTACTGTCAGCACGCATCATTAGTAAGAAAGGTATACTAATGAGTAAGTAGC
This sequence comes from Senecio squalidus, assembly GCA_910822075.1. Classification (NCBI taxonomy): domain Eukaryota; kingdom Viridiplantae; phylum Streptophyta; class Magnoliopsida; order Asterales; family Asteraceae; genus Senecio; species Senecio squalidus. The sequence goes on along the minus strand of CAJVGC010000001.1, from coordinate 36,597,558 downwards.
ATCAGTAGAAAATGTATACTGATCCGTTAGTTGGAAAGGTATACTGACTAGGATTGACCAATAGGAAAGGTATACTGGTAAGTAATCATCACAACCAACATCCCATATAAGTTATGAAAAGTATGCATTAGATTTATGTTACACATTTTATAATTTCCAAATGTAGTAAACTTCTGTCACACCCCACTTGGAGCGGAAACACGAGGTGTTCCAGTTATTCCAATACAACCAATAAACGGAACATCAAATTAAATTAATCATGCCAAATGGTTACAAAATACATAATAAAGTCAAGGGCGGTGAAACGCCAAGTACAAATACACTTCAATAGTCAACGGACGGATCGTCATGGAAATTACATGAAACATTACAAATCCAAATTTCACAAAAACAAGCGATCCAAAAACAAAGATGGCATGATCGACAGAAATCCTCAAACTCCTGCAAAGCGTTAAAAATGACATCAACAATGATGTGAAAAATCTAGTTTTTTGAAAGATAACCTTTTACTAGATTACTACACGGGCAGTGTACCCTTGTCAGTTGTAAAATAGTATAGGTACATATCGGGTTCGAACACAGGGACTATTTATAATCGAGATATTAGTTTTAAGTAACAAGTAACAATTTTGGTTTTAGTCTTAAAAAGACTAGATTATACTAACGACAAAAATAATTCTCTTACTCAAATATGGATAAAAGACGCTTGCTCGGACCGTTTACGAATGTGTATTATTTTCTAGGTATGAAAATGTCGAAAAACTTCTAATATAAAATCCTAAGTTCCTTTCGAATACCGGATATCTCCAATTACCTAACCATGCAACTATTCCTTTCGAATATAGTTAACACCTCAAGTAATTGTGCATAAAGTTCCAAGCCGATGTGTGAGAATCAACCTATAAGCTTCCTTTCGAATAGCTTACTAACTAATAAACCGATTTCTCTTAATTTATTAACTGGCGTTCGTGTTATTACTTACTTGTTAAAATTGTTGTTAGCGATTCCTTTCGAATACCGCCAACTCTTAATCAACTAAAGACCGATCGATTAATTCGTTCTTATTTTAGTAAAAATTACGGATTCCTTTCGAATACCCGTTTTTAGATTACCAAACAAAAATATAAACAATTAAAACAATATAATTAAAGTGTTAACCCAAACGGATCCCCGATTAACCTCTACACATCAATCTAATTTCATACCCAAAATCTAACACACAAACAATCACAAATCCAAGCAAACGTTTAAAGAAATTAGCTACTCATAACGGTAACGAAACTAATCATATAAATGAAAGACATAATTCAATTGCAATGTAAAATGGATAAAAGTTCAATACCAAACTGTAAGTAATAAGTTCCAAGTATCTCCAAGATAACTAAGCAAAAGTGAAATAAACGATTGTTCAACAAAAACTTGAAATTATGATTATGTTATGCCTTGCTCTTCCTTGAAATGATGATTATGAACTAAGATGATGAATGATAAGATGTCCTTTCTGTGTAAAATTCGTGTTACAAGTAATTGCTTCCAAAAACCTTTTGGTTCCCACATGATTAGCATTAAATACAACTCTTTGTAACAGTTTTGGGCCTTCTTGCGCCGCAACATGGTCATCTTGTGCCGCAACTCCGCTTGAGTTCACTCGAGCCAAAATTGTTCCTCTACTTGCGCCGCAACCCGAGCCTGTTGCGCCGCAAGTCAGCTTCAGTAGTCACAAGAAATTTGGGGTAAAGGAGTTGCGGAGCAACTAGTTGAAATGCTCAAGGCAACTAAGCGTTTTGCTTCCCGACTTGTCTTTCTTAGCATCTTTTGGTCCCAAATTGCCTCCGTTGACTCAAAACATAACTAAAACCTATAAAACAAACTTTACACAAAATATAAGTAATACGGTTCCTATCCATTACGTTTTGAACTCTAAACATAACAAATATCGCTAGGAAATACTCGTATAAATGAGCGATATCAAACCCCCCATACTTAAACATTTGCTTGTCCCTAAGCAAATCCGACTCAAAACTACTACCAAATTTACAAAACATACAACTTAAGAAAAGATAAGGAATCACGGGCTCAAATATTTAACTAAATTCCGGTGTTAGTAATTAAAAATATGCGTGAAATTGTTAGATCGTAAAACCGATTACGAACATCTAAAGCTACTAAATTACTTAGCAAACAAAAACCGCAATTTTCTAATGTTAACTCCTAATTCATCCCCTAGTTTTGATATGTCTAAATAACCACCCCTTTTCCCTCACTCTCCAACCAAAGTTAGCGCGATCAGCCTTTACGGCCGACCCCTATACCACCTTGCTTTCGGGGGAAAACCTTAAAATATCACCTAAGCATTTTTTATCTTATTTTGAGTACTTCTTTCTTTTGAGAGTTGTTTGGTTAGTCTTCATATTTTTCTTTTCCTCTCACTTTTGTTCACTTCAAATATTTATGTTTATATATTTTCTTTGAAGTGAACGGTCATAACGGGATTTGAGTCTTCGTTATAGTGAGGATCAATTTCTATTTTGTTGACGGGAAAGACCTATGGCCTTTTTCTTCGCCTCTAACTCTCCAATGGGCTTAAGTGATACTAGGATTCCCCAACTACCCCCGAAAGGGTGCAAGGACTACAAGGGCTCGGTACTAAGGATATCTAGTGGTCATCTAGATTTTAGATTTTTCGGGGAAACTTAAGGAACTAAAACTAGAAAACCTAAATTCTTATTTACAAATATTTTATTAACTAAAGATGTTCCTAAGCAATTTCACGTTAAAGTACCGGAATTAAGTTAAATAAACAAGCCCCTATCATCTTCCCTAACTACATTTAAGCGTTTTTTTTTAACTCAAATGGGACAAAAATAAACGTAATGGATATAAAGGGGATAAAACTAACTAATTTCCCGACTCCCCCCCCCCCCCCCCAATACTTAACTAACACATTGTCCCTAATGTGTTCCATCTAAAAGAAAAATAAAAGTACAAAAATAAAATAAAATAATGAAAGAAAAGAAAACCGTGCGTGTTGCTTTGAGGTTGCATGATCTCCGGACTCGACTCCGCACGTGCTGAACTTAATGCCAGACTTGGTAGTGTACACATGACAAAAGAAAACAAGTTAATTAGCACATTTAAAATCCTAAACAAATAAAAATAAAAATAGTTCAAACATCAACCGACACAACCGAAAATAAAATAGTTCAACAAAATACACAATAATAAACAACCAAACAACTTCTTCTTCTCAATGATCTTCTTCTTCGGGAGGGATAGGTGGGTACAATGATGGCGGGTTGTAATCGGTCCAACCACTCGAGGAGTCGGGAACATTCTGATGATATTGGGTCTGTGTCAGATATTCCCATGTGGGCTGGTGCCCCTCCATGTGGTACTGAGTATATTCCCCCACCCGGTTTACTTCCCGTCTCGTCCTATCCAAATCTCTCCTCATCTGCGACATATCAGTCCTTGAATCGTCCACTTGCCTCCCGATACGAAAAACTTCATCCATCATAAGTTGGTAGTCAAAAGGGCCAGTGGGTGGTGGTTGTGATGATGACCCCTCGATACGTCCTACGTTTTCGACCCAACATCTTCTTCATCTTCTTCTTCGTCCTCCTCTACCTCCATATTTCCAACAAAAACCCCATTTTCCGTCACAATCTCAGCTCGAAACAAATCTTGCCTAGTCATTACTTTCCGGCCCACCGGTGGACTACAGTGTCTAATCCCCGCTGCCGTCAACACACCAAGATTCTTAGCTATCCTAGTGATGAAGTGACCACAAACCATCGGCCCTGATGCTTGTCTTCCCGACCCCTTTTCATTCATATATTCCGCTAACGCCCAAGGTGCATTCACAAATTGTTTCGGGTCCCTCTTAGCGAAAAAGTGCAAAAACCATAGGTCATCAATGTAGACCTTATCTTGATGTTGGTACCTTTGAAAGAATGAATTCGAAATTGCTTTTTGAATCAGTCGCAACATCGGGTTCGTGATTTTTTTCGCCTTGTTTGTAGTCGTGTGAGGCCTCAGTCCTGATAATTCAAACCAAACATCATTTTTCCTGTCCCTTATGACGTTCCAATTCCAGCTTCCCTTCACTATGTATCCTCCCATATGATGTCTGTCCAAGTACTCCTCTTCGGTGAATAATCCCGCCAAAAATCCGAATTGGGCTATGGTTACCTCATGTTATTGTCCCCCCAACCGGAACTTAATGATTTTTGCGTCATAAAATTCACTCCCATGGTCGGGTACCGGGTCGACCGTCAAACTCGAGTAAAATTCCAAACACAACTCCCTATAACTGTTTTCTCTAACACTGAACCCCTTCTTCCTACCGCAACTCAAGGCGGGCTCCATAATCTTCTTCGCACTGCGTTATGAGGTAAGTGTCTAATTCCTCACTAATCCCTAGGTTCCGTATCAATTCCCAATCCAAAACTTCGGGGGCCAAACCGCTTTGTCTTGAAGCAATGGCAAGTTGTTGTTCAACCGAATTTTCTGAATTTGCATTGTATCCTGGCCACTTGAGCCATGGGTGTGTCTCGGGTCTCATCATCATTGATGCAGTGGATGGAACGTGGGGTTTTGGTACCCGATGAACCCCAGATGTTTCTCGCACTTCTTGTTCCTCAACAGCTTGGCGTTTTCCCTACAAACATATACAATAACACAAAACAAAACACACAAAAACTGTTAGACCTAAAAGAAATAAAACACACAACATTTTTTTATTTTATAAAACAGCAGCTACTGTGGACGACTTGCGCCGCAAGAAGGACCATTTGCGGCGCAAGTAGAGGTGTTTTTCTGCAGCGACATTTTCGACCCAAAGCAACCTAATCTAAAATATCACTAATGCTAAACGAAATCATGGTGTTCCTTATCCTAATTAACTAATTAAAGCCTAAAGAACCTAACCTTAAGTTTTCCCCAAATCAATTTAAATTTCATAAACCCTAATTAAACTAAGATTAAGAAATTAAGTTTGATGTAATCACATACTGTTCTTCCCATGTCGTAAAGCACTTGAATTGGTAAAAGGTTAGAATGGAAATTGAATTTTTTCGATTACTAGTATGTGTGTGTGTGTTTTTTGCGCCGCTAAAGGTTGTGGGAAAAAAATGAGGTTTCGGCTTAAGGGTCTGTTATAAAACAAAAATATTTATTATTTTTTTCTTTTATTTTTTATTTATTTTTTTTTTACCTGCTACGGATGAGTTGCGGCTCAAGACATACCATTTGCGGCGCAACTGGTTGGCACCAGTTTTCTTGAGGCCACGGAGGATGACTTGCGCCGCAAGAAGGCCTAGTTGCGCCGCAAGAGGGACTTTTCTGCACATTTTCATATTTTACTAGTTTACTCCTAAGTTACTTAGACAACTAGAAACATCAAAATTCAAACTAAAAGAAAAGAAAACAAGATTGATACAACAAACCGGGGTTTAACCCGAAGGTGCTCGTTTTTTCCTCGAGTCACTAGCTTGACTCCTCGTTGTGCCTTCAAATTAGAACGGTGGAACCCATCCTCCATTGTCATCCCGTTCTCCACATCCTCCTCACAGTACAATTTCACCCGATGCCGTCTCACGATAAAACGATCCTCCATCTTCTGTTGCAAGCTCTAAATAACCCGTTGAAAATACCCGTTTCACCACATACGGTCCCGTCCATTGGATTTTAATTTAGGAGCCTTGAACTTATATTTTGATTGAATAAGGGGACTTTTGTATCCTTCTTTGAGTTCCTTCCTTCGTATCTTCAAATCGTGCATCGCCTTTGTCCTTGCCTTGTATAAGCTCGAGTTTTCGTACGCATTCCACCTTAACTCGTCTAACTCATGCAATTCTCGCTTCCCCACTTTCCACCAAATCCGTGCTAACTCCTTTAGTGGCCCAATACGCTTTATGCTCAATCGCATGGGTAAATGATAATTTTTACCATAAAGTAAGCGAAAGGGGTTGTACCGATGGGTGTTTTGAATGCAGTTCGGAAAACCCACAATGCATCTTCCAATTTTATTGACCAAAGCACGGGATTGTTATGCACCGTTTTCTCCAAAATCCGCTTTATAGCCCGATTTGTGTTCTCGACTTGCCCACTCGTTTGGGGATGGTAAGAAGTCGAGAATCTTTGTTGCACTCCATACCGCTAAGCATCCTTCTCCATATGAGCATTTTGCAAAATGAGTCCCTCGATCGCTAATCAATGCTTTCGGCATCCCAAACCTGCAAAAGAGACTTTTGAAAAAGTTAATAACAACGGCCGAATTATTGGTGGGTAGTGCTTTTGCCTCGACCCATTTGGACACGTAGTCTACCGCCACCAATATGTCATGTTCCTATTCTTGAATGGCCCCCATGAAATCTATGCCCCATATTCGAATACTTCACACCCTTGGATGCCTTGCTGCGGCATTTCATCCCTCCTAGTTATGGTGCCTTGCCGTTGACATGAATCACATGTGCGTACCAAAGTTTGTGCCTCTTTGAAGATCGTTGGCCAATAAAATCCAGCTCAAATACTTTCTTTCCCGTTATCAGGGGCCCATAATGTCCTCCGGGGTCCATGGTGGCACTCATCCAAAATTCTCTCGTGTTTTGCTTCCGTGCACACACGTCTAATCATCCCATCCACACACACTCGGAACAAATGAGGTTTCTCCAAAAATAGTATTTCACGTCCGAAAACAACTTCTTTCTTTGTTGATAGCTCAAGTCTCGATTAATAATTCCGCTACCAAATAATTTGCTATGTCCGCAAACCATGGTTCACTTTTGCTACTCACTTCCCAACAAATGCCAATTGCTCTCCCCGGAAATGTATTCTTATTTCTCCTTCTTCTAACCAAGATCCAGATTTCCAACGACTCAAATGATCCGCCGCCAAATTTTCTCGTCCCCCTTTTATCTTGGATTTCAACATCGAACTCTTGCAATAAAAAATCCACCGAATCAATCTCGGTTTAGCATGTAACTTGGAAACAGAAACTTCAATGCGAATGGTCCATAACACCACCGTTTTACTCAAACACCAAGTAGGACCGAAATTTGTCAAACGCGAAAACCACAGCTAGTAATTCCTTCTCGGTGGTAGTGTAATTCTGTTGAGCCTCGTTTAGAGTTTTGCTTGCAAAATATATGGGTCGAAATGCTTTTCAATCCTCTGTCCCAACACAGCCCCTACGCATAATTGGTAGACTCGCACATCAGCTCAAATGGAAAATCCCAATTCGGTGATACTAAAATGGGTGTATTCGCAATCTTTCCTTCAACAACTCAAAAGCCTCCACACATTCCTTCGAAAATTCAAATGTCGTGTGTTTCTCTAGAAACCTAGTCATCAGCTGATCTTCGAAAAATCCTTTATGAAGCGCCTATAGAAACCCGCATGTCCTAAAAAGCTCCTCACCGCTTTCTCATTTGTCGGTGGTGGCAATTTCGATATCACCTCTATTTTAGCTCTATCAACCTCAATCCCAGCTTTCGATATCTTGTGCCCCAACACAATCCCTTCCTTCACCATAAAGTGGCACTTTTCCCAATTGAGAACCAAATTTGTTTCCTCGCATCGTGCCAACATTCGGTCCAAGTTCTTTAAACATCCCTCAAAAGAATTCCCGTAAACCGAAAAGTCATCCATGAAGACTTCCATCGAATTCTCTATCATGTCTTGAAAGATCGCCATCATACACCTTTGAAATGTCCCCGGTGCATTACATAATCCGAAAGGCATCCTCCGATAGGCAAATGTCCGAACGGGCAAGTAAATGTTGTTTTCTCTTGGTCCTCGGGGTCAATTGGAATTTGAAAATAACCCGAGAAGCCATCGAGAAAACAATAAAACTCATTCTCGGCCAACCGTTCGATCATTTGGTCCATGAACGGTAATGGGATGTGATCTTTCCTTGTTGCTTCATTCAACTTCCTATAATCAATGCAAACCCTCCATCCCGTCACTGTTCTAGTTGGAACCAATTCATTTTTCTCATTAAGCACAGCGGTCATTCCCCCTTTCTTGGGCACACAATGGACCGGACTAACCCAAGGGCTATCCGATACCGGGTAGATGATTCCTGCATCCAAAAGTTTGACCACTTCCTTCTTGACCACGTCTTGCATGTTCGGGTTTAGTCTCCGTTGTTGTCGAACAACGAGTTTTATATTATCCAAAAAATTTATTTTGTGTTTGCAAAAATCCGAACTAATACCCGGGATATCCGAGATGCGCCAAGCGAAAGCCTTTTTATGGCTTTTAAGGACTGTTAGTAATTTAACTTTCTCGTCTTCCAAAAGTGAAGACGAGATGATAATGGGAAGACTAGAATTACCCTCTAAATACGCGTACTCAAGGTGGTTAGGTAATTGCTTTAGCTTCAAGTCTTTTGGAGGATCCTCAATCGAAGTTTTGATCCTCGCCCCATCATCCATCACCAGCTCTTGCACTTCATCCGTCTCCTTCTCTTCATTCTCCTTAGCCACAACATTTTCCATTTCCATTTCAGCTTCTTCTTCGATTATTCCTTCCCAATCTAGATCATAATCTGCATCATCTAAAACATCAATTCTAAAACAATTTTTATCAGTTGAGTATGAATGTTTCATTGCTTGATCCAAAGTGAAAGTAACCCGTTCATCTCCCAAACCCAAAGATATTTCAATTTCCTTAACACGGATGATAGCATCCACGGTGTTAAGAAAGGTCTTCCCAAGATGAGAGGTACTTTCGTATCCTCCACCATCTCGAGAAT
>CAJVGC010000001.1:36538060-36588700 GCA_910822075.1 Senecio squalidus | reverse complement strand
TCCTCTTAATTTTGAACAGGTTAATAAAGAAGACGGTACGGAAAAGCAGGTACCCGAAAAAATCTGCTACTGCTCCATTCAGACGGCGGGTGAAAGCCAACCGGCGGCTCACACTTCCCAGCCGGCGGCTGACCACTGATTTCGCTGAAAACCCCACCTTTTGCCACCACGAAGCCGAAAACCACACCGGTGGTTAAGGACTTCACTCCATCTGTTCCATATCCTGCTGCTTTGAAGAAAGATAAAGACAATGTCACGTACCACAAATTTCTCGAGAACATGAAGCAACTTCACATCAATATTCCGTTTATTGAGGCTAGTGCTCAAATGCCGAAGTATGCGAAATATCTGAAGGATCTTGTGACAAATAAGAGTAAGTTGGAGGAAGCTTCCAAGGTTACAATGAATGCCCGCTGTTCAGCTTTGATGCAAAACAAATTACCACCAAAATTAAGCGACCCAGGCGCTATTTCTATTCCTTGTTTAATTGGTAATTTAACTGTGAACAATGCATTAGCTGATCTAGGAGCGAGTATTTATTTGATGCCATATTCCATGTATGCTAGACTAGGTTTAGGAGAACCAAGACCTATTCGTATGTGCATTGAATTGGCCGACCGCTCGATTCAATATCCCAGGGGAGTTGTTGAAAATGTGCTAGTTAAGGTAGAAAAATTTGTGTTTCCATGTGATTTTGTGATTCTTGATATGGTTGAAGACCCTAGAGTACCGATAATTCTAGGACGTCCATTTTTAGCCACTTCTCATTCTTTGATTGATGTTTTTAACCGTAGAATCACCATGCAAGTAGGAGACGAAAAAGTTGTCTTTAATGTTAATGTTTCAATGGAATATCCTTCTGTAGTAGATGATACTTGTTATTATTTGAATGCCTATGACATTTCCGATGATGAGTTTGTGCAGATGTTGCTGGAGGATGATCAAACTGATTCAATCAAAACTGAAGGTTGGAGTGGAGATTTTGAATCTGCAAAAGAGTTAGCCGAGTTTGATATGCTACTGGAGGAAGTAAAGTCTACATTGAATATAGACATGCAGGAAACACACGAAGAAAAGCCAACAGCTAAATCCAGCCGGCGGCTGAAAAGTCAACCAGCAGCTGGGAGTGACCAGACAGCGGCTGGACTGCACAGTTTCGGGATTTCGGTTCACGGTGTTCCATGTTCACGAGCTGAGATAATGGAGATCAAAACATCGATTAAAAACCCACCCAAACTAGAGTTAAAACCACTTCCATCACATTTTGAGTATGCATATTTGCAAGGTACAAGTGACTTACCCGTTATAATTTCTTCTAACTTATTTTGTGGGGAAAAAGATCGTTTGTTACAGGTACTAAAAGCTTATAAGAAAGCTCTTGCATGGAAAATAACTCACATTCGGGGGATTAATCCATCATTTTGTACACAAAATTCTAATGGACAGATTTCAAGCCGGTAGTTCAACCGCTTCGACGTATAACCCGAAGGTGAAAGATGTGGTGAGGAAGGAAATTATCAAGCTGCTGGATTCGGGACTCATATACCCAATTTCTGACAGTCCATGGGTGAGTCTGGTGCATGTGGTTCCGAAAAAGGGCGGTATGAAGTCGTGGCCAACGAGAAGAATGAGCTGATTCCTACACCGGTAACAGCGGTGGCGTGTATGCATTGACTATCGAAAGTTAAATGACGCCCACCCGCACAGATCATTTTCCCTTACCAATTTGATGATCAAATGCTTGAACGGTTTAGCCGGGAAAGCTTTTTATTGTTTCTTAGATGGTTTTTCAGGTTATTTCCAGATTCTCATTGAGCCGTAGGATCAAGACCAAGACCACATTCACGTGTCCCTTTGGCACGTTTGCATATCGAAGAATGCCATTCGGTCTGTGCCAATGCCACCTGCTACTTTTCAGCGGTGTATGATGGCTATTTTTCACGATATGGTGGAGCAATTTATGGAGATCTTTATGGATGACTTCTCGGTCTTTGGAGATTCATTCGATTCTCACTTGGAGAAAGATGTTGGCAAGTTGTGAACACTCCCAATTGGTACTTAATTGGGAAGATAGTGTACCCTTTTATGGTCCGCGAAGGAATTGTTCTAGGGCACAAATCTCAAGTGTGGGGATCGAGGTGGATCATCGAAAATTGACAGCTATTTCGAAATTACCCCTCCCAACAAATGTCAAGCCGGGTAAGAATTTTTCTAGGTCACGCAGGGTTTTATAGACGTTACATTAAAGATTTTTCACAATTGCGCGACCTATGAATCAACTTTTACCAAAAGATTGCAAATTTAATTTTTCTTACTCTTGTTAACTGCGTTTTAATATTTTGAAGAAAAAATGATTTTCAGCACCGATTATGACTAGTCCCCAATTGGATTTACCTTTTGAGCTTTAGTTGTGACGCAAAGGGGACTATGCGGTCGGAGCAGTTTTAGGACAACGGATTGCGAAGAGATTTAAAGCCTATTTATACGCAAGCAAAACCCTTACAGCTGCGCCACCACCACGGAAAAAGAATGCTCGCTGTTGGTTTTTGCTTTTGATAAATTAGATCTTACTTAATCATGTCTAAAACTATTGTATTACTGATCATTTGCTTTGCAATTCTTTTTTAGCAAAAGGATGCCAAACCAAGATTACTCCGATGGATTTTACTTTACAGGAATTTGATCATTGAATTCAGGACAAGAAAGGAGCGGAGAACTTGGCGGCGAATCATTTGTCTAGGTTGGAACAACCGGAATTGGAGAAGTTGGCATGAGTCGGTGCTCGAGATACTTTCCCCGATGAAGCACTAATGACGGGTAAAGGTAAGTGATGAGGTACTTGGTTTGCTGATTTTTGTAATTATTTGGTTGCCAAACCCCTTCCCACGAATAAAAACATATCAGCAAAAGAAGCGATTCTTTGCTGAGTTGAACATTATTTTTGGGAAGACCGTAGTTTTGTTTCGCGCTTGTGCAGATGGCGTAATTCGGAGATGTGTTTCTGGTGAAGAAGAGAAAGACAAGATTTTACGCTATTGCCATTTAGGACCTGTAGGAGGACATCATGGGGGCGAATTTCACAGCCAAACGTATTTTTGATGTCGGTTTCTATTGGCCATCGGTGTACAAGGATGCTCACGAATTTGTGAAGAAATGTGACGCTTGTCAACGGACCGGTAACATTTCTTCGCGCGATGAGATGCCACAAACGGGAATCCAGGTATGTGAAATTTTCGATGTATGGGGAATTGATTTTATGGGACCCTTTCCTTCAAGTCGGGGAAATAAATATATTTTAGTTGCCGTCGATTACGTATCAAAGTGGGCCGAAGCAAAAGCTTTACCCACAAACGATGCGCGAGTCGTCGTCAATTTCTTAAAGCAATTATTTTCCCCATTTGGTACCCCTAAAGCTTTAATTAGTGATAGAGGTACACATTTTTGTAACGCCCAACTTGAGAAGGTGTTGAAAAGATATGGTGTAAACCATAAGTTTTCAACAGCTTATCACCCCCAAACAAGCGGACAAGTCGAGGTTACTAATCGCGGCTTGAAGCGCATTTGGAAAGGTCGGTCGGTGCAAATCGTAAGGATTGGTCCGATAAGTTAGATGATGCTCTTTGGGCGCATAGGAGTGCATTTAAAACTCCGATTGGTTGTACTCCTTATCGTTTAATTTATGGTAAATCATGTCACTTACCTGTTGAAATTGAGCACAAGGCCTATTGGGCTTTGAAAGCTGCGAATTTGGAAATGATACCTGCAGGGAAGAACAAGTTCCACCAAATACAAGAATTGGACGAGTTGCGCATGAATGCTTATGAGAATTCGGCATTTTACAAGGAACAGACCAAGAAATGGCACGATAATCGTATCAAGACGAATCGAAATTTCATCGACGACGATATGGTTCAACTCTACAATTCTAGATTGAAGTTATTGGGAAATTACGGTCAAGGTGGTCGGGACCATATATCGTCCTAGATGTGTTCCCTTACGGTACGGTGGAGATTGCCAACGAAAAGGGCGAGAGTTTTAAGGTGAATGGGCACAGATTGAAGAAGTATTATGCCGATGGACGTGACAACCAGTTTGATTTGTTTGGAGACGACGAGGAAATCGATCTCCATGAACGCGACGGTTAATAAACGTGGTTTGAGTCGAGCTTAACGACTTTTCACTAAACAAATAGCGCTTACGGGAGACAACCCGCTTCTTTTCCTTTTATTTTACTTTGTTTAGATAAAAAAACCAAAAATAATACAAAAAAATCAGAAATACAAAAACATATAAAAAAAACAACCAAAAACCAAAAATATATGTACACTACGTGTTTTTCTCTTTTAATCTTTGAATTTTTGTTTCAGGATCACTTAGTTCATCATATGAGAGCTATTAGACGTGTCGGCAACCAGGTTAGATTGTGTTAAACCACTGCACGAAAAAACATTTTTTTGGCGTACAGAACTTTTCAGCCGACGGCTGAAATATTTTGGCCGGCAGCTAAAAGCCAGACGGCGACTCAAAATTCCAGCCGCCGGCTGGATACCCAGTTTTGAAAAAAAAATATTAGTCGTTTTTTTTCACAAGTTACACACACACTTATCTTCACACATACCAACCGACGGCTGCCCTTGCACCATCGATTTTTTTCGTCAAATTCTTCAAATTTTCAGTTTCCATTCCTAATTCAAGCACCAAGGTATGATTTCTACACTTCTTTTTATTGTTTTTCTTTGATTTTTCATGAAGAACACGAGTTGGGGGTTTCTAATCCGAAATTGTTCTTGCTCAAATTTACAATTAATTGATAGGATTCATTCCTTAGATGATTTGTATGCTTAAGCTTTGTTCAATTTTCGATTTCCATGGTTTAATTTTGTTCTAGGAGTAATTGAAAAAATTGGGGTTTTTGCTAGAAATTTGTGACTTAGTAATGATACAATTGCTTAATAGGTTTAATCTTTGTCACTGATTGTTGGTTACATTGAGTTTTAAATCAAATTTCTATGTTTTGAGTGACAAAATTTGTATGTTTAAGTGAAGTTTGGGTGGAAAGTTGAATTCTTCATAGGATTTAGTTGTTTGACCTATGAATTGGGATTGTTAGCTTCATGATGTGGTTTAGCAAGGCATCAAATTTGATCTGTTAAATTCTTTGGATTAAATTGTGGTTTGGTAGTTGTCCAATTTACTGCATTTTCGAGGAAATAACAGCAAAGCAGCTGCTGACCTGGGCATTTAGCCGGCGGCTAAGGTTGGCCAGCCGACGGTTTCCACCCAGCCGGCGGCCCAAACTCGTTATTTGAAAAAAATTGTTTTTTGTTTCGGCCTGTTTTTGCGACTTTCTGCTTTTCCCCGCTGTTCTAACTTACTAATATGGTTGTTTTAATTTGTTTTGTGCAGAATATGGCCGAAGATGCTGCACCACATGAGATTCCGTCTCATGTTCCTCTATTTGATCTTACTCATCCGTACTTGCAGGTCACTAAAAGGTGCATTACTGGCGTTGGTCAACGAAGGAAAGCAGAAATTCAGGATAAACTGAATGCCATGCAAAATTACCTAGTTTTTGCTCCTGCAGGTATTGATTGGGAATTTCTGAACACGGTGATTGCACATGACTCACATTTTGAATCGGGGGCTGCCGAGCTAGAGGATATGCTCGAAGTCAATTATGGGACGTTCACATCTCGAGCGTGGGAGAGGTTGTTTCACATACATGAACCGATCTACATTGAAGCAACCTATGAGTTCTACAGTTCTTTTGCGTTTAATCATGCTGACCCCGATCCAAAAGCAAAGACGGTTTCTTTTCTATTAGGGGGTGAATTTAGGAAGTTGACTCTTACGGAATTTGGGGAAGATCTAGGTTTATTTGATGAGGCCGATTTGGCGCACCCCGACTTCGATGATTTCATGGCAGCCGGGATTACAACTCCGGATTACTCCGAGAATGCGGCCATGTGGCACACGATTGCTGATAGAATTTTAATGGGGGAAGTCGTATACCACTATTCGTGAGCCGAAGGTTCGGGCTATTTTTGCGATGGTTTGTTTGTTCGTTATTGGCCGAAAATTTGGGATCGAGAAGGCCCATAAGGACGAGATGTATATCCTGGGTTGTATTATGCAGAAACAGGTCGTAAATGTACCGTATATTTTGGCTCGATGGATGACTCGGGCACTTAAGGGAGCACGACCCGGTAGTGTTGTTCGAGGGGCCCACTTCGTCACTGTTCTTGGTAAACATTTGGGGTTCCGTCACGCCGGATTGATCGTTGTACTGTTTTGGCACCAGGGATGCGACTCTTAGGGGCGACTTGGTTTAAATCAGTGGATATAGTGGTTAGATTTACAGCACCAGGGAATTATGTGATTTACCGATGGGCCGAGATTAAACGGGTTGGTGCAGCGAGTAGCAGTAGAGTTGTGGAGGATCCGGTTGATAAGGACATACCACCGGTACAGGAAATGGATCTTAATGCTCAGATTGCTGCGTTGACATCTAACATGGGCCAGATGTCGACTAGGTTGGGCACTTTTGCCAATCGTATGAAGGATCGGTACTACGATCTTAACTCCCACATCAGCATGGTTAGTAACCATCTTGGGCACCTACAGACCGAGTTTGAGAGTCGAAGCCGATATCAGGACGAGATGATGTATCAGTATCATCAGCGTGCTGGGATTAATTATCAGGCTTACGATGGGTCCTTTAACAATTTTGGATATACCGCTCCTATGGATCAGGACATGCCTTCTTCATCCTCGACACTTCCTGATCGCCACCATCTGTAGTCTGCCCCATCCTATCCTCCTCCTACCGAGTATCAGCGCCAGCAGGAAGAGGAGGAGCAACGAGCCGTGCAGGAGCGCCAGCGGCCATATTGGCCATTGTGGTGATATGTGATTTTGTGGTTCTTATGTATTGTTGGATTGTTTGCGTGAATTATTTTTCTTATTTTATTTTTTACGTTTATGCATTATTGTTTGAACTTGTGTAATGGAATTCTTATGTACTTTGAATTTATGGTGTTTAATAATTTTGTGTGTGTGTCTTTTCCTTTTAGAATATCGCTGATTTTAGCGGAAGTAATGCCGAAATTTCGAATTTTCAACGGAGAGATACGCAGATTTTTTGAGGACGTTACGCTTTTACAGCATACATTCTTTCCACTGCTGTCTCCTTCACGGAATCTCGACATCTATATTGGGGAGTTCTTTTTCTTCCTTTCTCCTTTTCTTTTTACACTTATTCGTTGATTTTTTTACAATGAGGACATTGTATTGTTTAAGTGTGGGGAAGGGGGTAGGAAAGAAGAAATAAGCAGTCAATCTATTTGTCCGTAGGAACATTTTTTTTTGAAAATTTAATTTTTTTGACATGTTTCTCGTAATTAGTTTTAACTAGTTGCATAACTAGGCACACCTACCCCATTACATATTTGTGAGGATTTGAGCCATTATAGCATACATTTTATATGCTTTATCTTCATTTTTTATGAGTGTGCCGGTGACTTGTAGACTTTAGAACTTGCGAGGCTATGAATGAGCATAAGTTTTACTTATTAGTAACTAGGAAAGAGGCAAAATAATTAGGATTGTTAAACCGTAGATTGGCCTATTCGTTTCTTATAGTCAGTAGCTACACTGGTTACGTGACTCACACTACCTATCGAACACTCATTTTTAGTGTTTTTGACGTTTAGATACCATGTTTGCGCCAAACCTTTTTCTTTTATCACTCTTTTCACATATATATTCCATATTGAGCCTAAATGTTTAAGTCATTTTAATCCAAATATTTTTGTTGAAAATTTTCCTTTTTCATAACTTGGTTGATTATTAGAAGAATTGTTAATTATGATGGCATGGAATTTTTCATTTGCTTAGGTTCACGAAGGAAGTCACATGTGGATGTAAGTATGAAGAAGTTTTCATAATTTTGATGGGCCTTTTGAGCGGTGTCTTTAATAAAATAAAAAAAAAAAAAAAAAAATAAATAAATAAATATATATATATATATATATATATATATATATATATATATATATATATATATATATATATATATATATATATATATATATATATATATTAAAGCTCGTACTAGGTGACCAATAACAGTTGAAGTGATTTAATGAACTTTGCGAGAAATAAAATTCTCAATCGAACCGTTGAAGAATTAAGGCGAAATTTGGTTTTTGGGGTTTCATCATAATGAGCCATTAAGGATAATCAATCAAGTTTTGAAAGTAATATGGGTTTTGACTAAAATATTTGGATTTGTAGACTAATTGGAATTCATATGTTTCCTATCATTCATTATAATTCACTTTCATTCCATTTTTCCATCATTTTATTCATCACCCATTGTTAAGACCATAAGTCCTCTGAACTGGTTACTTAGACTCTATTGGTGGAGAAGCGTATCGTTATCAAGCCTATGATAGAATACTTGTCATTACTGAGCTTTGAGCGATTTCACATATATTACACTTAGATTAGCTTTTCGAGTGATTGAGTGTTATACTTCCCAAATCGTGAGATGTTTAGTTATGCATTTAAATTTTGGCTAATTGTTAAATTCATTTTCTAAAATATTTTTTTTTTAATTTACTTGATTCGTTGGGTATTTTATTTTTATTGAAGATGATTGTTTTGTTCTAAATCTGATATTTTACTTGAGGACAAATAAGCTTCAAGTGTGGGGAATTTGATATGCTTAAAATAATCGATATTTATTAATCATATTTCTCATTTTTACTCTAGTTTTCTACAACTTTTGTTATGATCTGGTATGTTTTCAGTTAGAAATGCAGATTAGAGTTGAATTTGGATCATGGAGCGAAAAGGAGCTGAAACCGACTCAGAACGGATACAAACGAGCAAGAACGGTGAAATTCGGAACAACCAGCCGGCGGCTGAAATTCCTTAGCCGGTGGCTGGATTAAAATCACAAAAATGTTCGTAACGTGCTGCGAAAGCAACTTTTCTACCCGTGTCTTCCAGCCGCCGGCTGAAATCAGCCAGCCGCCGGCTGAATCTGGCGGTTCAGGAGCCTATTTAAAGGGCTGCTAGGGTTCGAATTGGAGACATCTTTTTCCAAACTTTCATCCCACATTCGACCTGAAGAGCTGCAAGGAGAGTTCTGAAGCTTTTGATCACGCTGGAAGCCTCGGTTAAAGCCTTTTAATCGTGTTTAAAGTTTGCTTTTATTGGTTTTCACTTTATTCTTAATTTTCTTGATACAATGTTTTTGTTTAAAGGTTCTTATGCTATTTTGTCACAATCCAACATGAGCTAAACTCTTTTAAGTGATTGCTTGGATTTTTGAACTTGGATCTATGTTTAATTAAGTTTTATGTTTGAACTAATTGGTTTTTCCATTATTATTTACGTTAATCGCGATCCATGTTTATTCAAAGTTATTATAATTACTACTTAGCGTGATTGATGAATTTATATCATAACTAACGTTCATATAGGTTTATCAGTTATTTACGATTATATAATTCATTAGATAATTGTAACTTGAGACTTAATTGAGACATGCTAAGATAATAGTAATCTAATGAATTGAATGAACATGACAATTATATCAAAATTGAATAATTGAGACTTTTGTTAATTCGTAGTCGACAGATTAAATTGTTAAAAATAGTGACATTAAAGCCCAATTTAGAGTGGATAATCTAAGATAACTCTTGATGTACGATCATTCGTATGATCTTTCTCTAAAATTGTAGGATTAGATAACTGTAATAGGAAGTCTAATTATAATAGAAATCACAGTTAAACCAATCAAACATATTTTTATTATCCATGATCCAAGTTAAACGTAATTCCAAGTAATCACTGCTTTTTAATATCTGATCAAATCTTAAAGTCTTTTCGATACATCTTTTCATCCGCAATTCCATTTAGTTAAATTAATTGCTATTTTATTTTAGTTATTTATTTTTATGAAATATGTTCTCACAGAACTAAAACGTCCCCCATATTTTAATTACTTTATTAGTTTAATTATATAATTTAAGATAACGAATATAAATACACGTTCCCTGAGTTCGATCCGGACTTACTAAAATCTATATTATCGTACGATCAGGTACACTGCCTGTATTGTGTGTTAGTCTACTTTAGTAAAATCCTTTTCTAAACTTTAAATAATTTTATGTTATAAAATACACATCAATTCTCCTCCCTCGGTTTCAATTGGTTTGGTTGAAAGCGTGTCTCATTCCTACTTCCCCGATTATGATTACCATGCCCGTAATTACCTCCTTCTTGCTGTCGATTTTGGTAATTACCACGGTTTTGGTAACCGTAGTTTGCATAGTTTGCATCCTCGACTTTTGGTTCACATTCCTCCGTGTAATGTGGTCCTCCACATTTCCCACATCCGTTCCTAACCAAATGGACATCTTTCTCTAACTGACCCAACCGATTCTTCATTTCACTCGCCAATGATTTAATTTCACTAACAATCTCACTATTCTCGCTACTACTTCCTTCCTCAACTTGATTCACCGACCACCGTACTTTTCTATTTTTGTTGACTCGATCCCTTGCGATTCCGGCTTTTACTTGGTCCTCCATCATCCTATGAGCGTCATTTGGTGATTTGTAAAGAAAGTTTCCACCACCCGCTAAGTCTAGATCATGTTGAGACCGGTTGTCTAATCCATGGTAAAATATATCGACGATTTTTTCTCTATCTAAACCGTGCCCATGACAATTCCGAAAAAGATCCTTGAGTCCACATGCCTCGGTTGTAGTCTCATTGTCATACTGATAGAAACTCCTAATTTGGTTTAATAGTTTCCTACCCAAAATCGGTGGGAAAAAGCGGGTCACAAACAATTCAGGCATTTCTTCCCAAGTCTCGATCGACTCCGGCTATAGTTCATAAAACCATGTTCTCGCCTCTCCCCTTAATGACGATGGGAACAAACTGAGCATTACTCCTTCCTCCAAACCTTCTCCATATCGAAACATTTTGCATATTTCGGTAAATGTAGCAATATGCTTATGTGGGTCAGCCTTGGAATTTCCGTCAAATTAATTTTCTTGGATCAACTTGTGGTGGTGTCCCTTGACGGAAAAGTTATTCCCCACGTTTGGTGGAATAATCGCCGAACCTCTCGTGAGTGGTACGGTTCGGTTTCGGTTAATCATGGGTTCGTCAAATGGGTTGGGTGGGTTAACAACAGCTCCATTTGGGTTTCCGTTTTCCTCCATCTCGTTTTGTTCAAAATTCTCCTTGTCCAAAACTAATTATTCCTCCTCCGCAGATTCGTTCTCACTAAAAACCACGGCTCCAAATCCTCGTCTCCTCAAAATCCTTTCCGGGTCAGAAATGGGGCTATTTAGTTGCTTCCCTTGGGATATAGTAAACATCCACTAACAATAACCTGAAACTCACAACACAAACAAGAAAATACCGTGAAAAATATTCGAAACAAAGTAAAAACAAAAACTAAAATCTCAACTAAATCAAGTCACCGACAGCGGCGCCAAAAAACTTGATGTGAAAAATCTAGGTTTCCGAAAATTAGCTTTTTACTAGATTACTACACCGGGTAGTGTCCCTTTATCGGTTGTAAAATAGTATAGGCAAATATCGGGTTCGAACACAAAGACTATTATAATCGATATAATAGTTTCAAAGTAATAGTTAACACATAACAAATGGGTTTGGTCTTAAGAAGACTTAATTGTAATAACGACTAAAATGCTTTTGTATTTCAAATATGGATAAAAGACGCTTGCTTGGACCGTTTACGAATGTGTGATATTTCCTAGGTATGAAAATGTCAATAACTTCTAATATAAAATCCTAAGTTCCTTTCGAATACTGGATTTCTCCAATTACCTAACCATGTAACTATTCCTTTCGAATATAGTTAACACCTCAAATAATTGTGCATAAAGTTCCAAGCCGATGTGTGAGAATTAATCTATAAGCTTCCTTTCGAATAGCTTACTAATCAATCAACCGATTTCTCTTAATTTATTAACTAGCGTTTGTGTTAACACTTACTTGTTTAAATTGTTGTTAGCGATTCCTTTCGAATACCGCAAACTCTTAATCAACTGTAGACCGGTCGATTATTTCGTTCTTATTTTAGTAAAAATTACGGATTCCTTTCAAATACATGTTTTTAGATTACCAAATAAAAATATAAACAATTCTAACAAGATAATTAAAGTTTTAACCCAAACGGATCCCCAATTAACAACTACACATCAATCTAATTTCATACCCAAAATCTAACACACAAACGATCAATAATCCAAGCAAACGTTTAAGAAAATTAGCTACTCATAACGATAACGAAACAAAACATATAAATTAAATACATCATTTGATTGTAATATAAAATAGAGAAATAGTTCAATACCAAACTGAAGTAACACTTGCAAAAAGTCTCAAAAGTAACAAACTAACTAGAAAACCAAGAAATTGCTCAACGATTATAGTAAAAATTCCGAAAGTGTTGTGATGTTCCCTTGCCTTCTTCTCCAATAATTTAGAAAAGAGTGTGATAATAATAAGATTCCCATTATCTGCTAGAAATTCATCCCTTTATGTTTTCCTCCAAAAAAACCTTTTAGTTCCCTCATGAATAGCATTAAGTGTAACACTTTGTAACAGTAACTGGCCTGGTTGCGCCGCAGATGGATCGAGTTGCGCCGCAGCTCGGACTCAGTAGGCATGACATGAAAGATGGCTACATGCACAACAGGTGGTTTCAACTGCTCCACAGCTCGGAGTCAGTGGCCATAAGAAAAAATGTGAAGTCTAGTTGCGCCGCAGGTGGTTCAGGTGCCCAACATCTAAGTGTTGCACCATCCCGACTTGTCTTTGTTTGCGTCTTTTAGTCCCAAACGCCCTCCTTTTGCTCAAAACATAGCTAAGAACCTATAAAACATACTTTACACAAAATATAAGCAATACGGGGTCTATCCATTACGTTTTGACACAACAACATAACAAATGTCGTGAATAAATATGCATATAAATGAGCGACATCACCAGAGAACTTGATCGTTAATCGTGCTTACGTTATCTAATCCTTCCTGCATACGTTATTATTATTAGTCATTGTCATGATCATTATCACATATTCGTATTTGTATGTTCTAAACTGGTTTCCCTTTTCTGTGTAGAATCATGCCTCCCAAGGGAAGCAATGCTAACCCAATAGTCGAGTAGCTTGTTGCGCAGCTTAACACAGCAATCCCGGACATGATTGCCCAGATCACTGATGGGATCAAAAACGGAAACCAGCTAAAGACCAAAAACGAAAACAACTAACAGAACGACCAACACCAGAACGATAACCAGAACCAGGCCTAAAACCTTAACCAAAACCAGCAACACAACAACAACCAAAACCAACAAGGATACCGACTCGGGTGCACCTACAAGGGTTCATGGCGTGCAAGCTAAAGGAGTTTCACGGGAGAGCCCTCTCTTGGTGAATCCTCGTGGTCCAAACCCGAGGCAGGGCGGAAGCATAGGCCCTCACATGGGAAGATTTCAAGAAACTTATAATGGAAGAGTATTTCTCAAAGAGTGAGGTGTAGAAGCTCGAGGAAGAGATATGTAACCATAAAATGGTCGGAAACGACATCGACACATACACTGCTCGATTCTACGAGCTGGCCAGATTGGTATCAAGGATGGTAAACCTAGAAGAGAATCGGATTGATCGTTACATCTCCAGTCTCCCTCCGAAAATCAGAGGAATTGTCATCTCTTCGTAGCCATTGACAATCCAGAGCGCTGTAGTCCGTGCAGATCTTTTGACGAACAACCTCCTTTCCTCTCCAGCACCTGTCAAGCGAGAGGAAAGTGATAAAAGGAAGGCTGATCACGAGCCGAGAAGGAGTGATCGCAATAAGAAACCCCGAACCACTCGCAACTATGCAGTAGTTGTTGCACCTTCAAACGGAGCCCGACCGTACGCTGGGCTGCATCCCAAGTGTGGAAGATGCAACCTTCACCACACTGGGAACTGCCAGGTGTGCTACAAATGTAACAAATCGGGACACCGCTCCAAACATTGCAGAGAAGGAACTAATAATCAAAGAAGGAAACCAGTGTGTTTCGAATGCGGAAGTGACAAATACCTCTGGAATAGTTGCCCTAGGTTACAAAACGCTCAACCAAATCAGGTCGGGCAAGGCCGAGGACGTGCTTTCGTGATCCCCGCCGAAGAAGCAGGCAGGATCCCAACACAGTAACAGGTACATTTTCCGTAAACGACCATTACGCATCCATATTATTCGATTCAGGAGCAGAGAGAAGCTTCCTCTCCTTAGAATTTAGACCCCTTATCTATCTAGGATCTAAAGTTCTTAAGGATAGCTTCACTGTAGAGTATGCTAATGGTCAAGAATTTGAAGCTAAGGATGTAATTCTAGGATGTTCAATGTGCTTAGCCAAGAAAACCTTCCATATAGTTCTCATCCCCATAGAACTGAAATGTTTCGACATCATCGTCAGAATGGACTGGTTAGCTCGATTCCGAGCCGAAATTGTCTGTTTCGACAAATTCATCCGAATACCCCTATCAGACGGCGAAACCGTCATTGTACAGGGAGACAAACCTGGGCAACAACTTCGTATGGTCTCAGTCATGAAAATGATGATGTCCCGTCATTTTTAGATACTTTTGTTACCGTTTTATTTTACTTTTATTCGCAATTGTTTCGACCATTGTATTTCAATTGATATTTACTCACGATTTATTGTATGAATCGGGTTTTATATGTTTTATTGATTCGTCCCTTGAGACATAAGATTTATATTTACCTAAGTGCCGTATATTTAGTATCCTCGTGGTATTAATTTAGGGTGTTTATGCCAAAATTGTCGGTTAACGTATTCTTTATCTTCGAGATATCGTGTTATTGCTCTTGTTTATACTATTACCAAAATTGTGCGTGTCTCGAAATCGGAATTGAAGTTGAATCATTAAATGAATCCTAATACCAAGAAAACATATAATGAACTTGCCTAAGTTCATTGCAAAAAGAATCGCAAACATTCAACGAGCGAAAATGCTTAACGATAACGATAACGAAAATCTGAAAATCCAGAATTTTGGGTCGGTGCGCAGCCCCTTGTACATAGGGCGGCGCCCTCCCCTTCAGATCAGATTTTTTTTTATTTGGTGACTCGTTCTTGCATGTTGTGTGGAAGTTCCACCTGTCCCAAACGTGGCAAACACTTCCTAAGTCTAGAAATGTGATATTGTCGGTCATTTTACACTCACTCTATCCCTTTCTTTTACACCAACACACACTTTTCTCTCAAATGTATTTCCATCTCATGCAATCCTAACATTTCTCTCTCAAAATACAACCTAATTCCAGAGATATTGAAGTGATTATCATCAATTTGAAGAAGGTTTTCAAGTCTAAAGGCATTTGCTATCAATTCCTTTTGATTTCCATAACCATTTGGTAAGATTTCTTTTATAAATCCTTCACTTTTTCTTCCATTTTTCATCTATTTTGGTGAAGATACTAACACCAAATTTATTCACTCATCTTTCAAGCTCTTGGCTTCAATTTCTACCTTTCACTTTGGAAGATCCATCTAATTTTCTCAAGGAACTTTACCTTAAATTTGTGGTAAGTAAAATCCTACCGAAAATCTCCTTATTATCTTCTTGCATGTAAGGATCTCTATTAATGGTGGTCGTATTGTGTTTTGGAGACGGATAATTTCTCATCACCACACCACCGAAGCTTTCTACCGGATTCATATTCGTGACTTTTCTTGCGGGTGTAACGGTAAAAAATCGTCATTTCCCCCTAATTCATCTTTTCATATATTTTCCTATTAATTTCGGTTTTAGCCTTGAAAAATGGTTAGGAAAATCTATTAGACCAACACTTCAAATATTCATGGATTTTGGACTAAGTTTGGACTAAAATATGTTAAGATGTAATTATAATCGAAAGTAACTTATTATATGTATTAGTATATAAAATGGCATATATATAAAGCTTGGTATATGTATTGGAACATAATACAAATTTTGGACAGTTTACGTTTTAACCTTAAAACCTTTAATAAATCGGATTTCGGCAAAACGAAATTTTCATAAAGCTGGAAATAGAGGCAGGGCGCTGCCCCTAGCATCTAGGGCGAGGCACCGGGCCATTTTCCATCAAATTTCATCTTTTGCATTTTAACCGTCACGACGTCTTGGTTCCGTGGAGCGCCGCGACGAAGTTTCCGTTTACATCTTAAGACTTTTAACAACTCTAAACACTTGTATAAGTAAATTAATATATGTTAAAGTAATATATAATGCAAAACATCGTATTTGGACTCAAAGGCGCCAACGCCATAAAAAAATATCATAATACTTATTTAAATGGACGTTTTGTCTACATTTCACTAAATAAACCTTTGTTACAAAATGCGATTGTGATCTAAGATCATCAAATAATATTTTTACGACAAACCTTTATAAAAGCGTTTTAAAACCATTTTACTCCATTATTTTGAAAGTTAAAGACTTAAAATTCTCTGAATGTCAAAGTTTGACTTTCACGTTGACTTTGATTTTCATTTGAATTGTAGACTTTAACTTTTATAAAGTCAACATCTTTGGCTTTGACTTTTATAAAGTCAACATCTTTGACATGGACCAAGTTAACATATTTGACGTTGACCTTGGTCGATCTCGATAAAACTTGGTAATAGTATTCCTTTCGACCGATGTCCTTGGTAGTCGTGTTCGACTCGGAATAATCATTCTTTTCCAATGGTCACTTATGACGGGAAATATCGATATCTTGCTGATCGTCCTACTTGGCGCGGAACATCGTCTCCTAAAACCTTCATCTTGACTCGACTTAATAATCGTTGGAATATTCTAACCTTAACCGACAAGGCTAAACCGGACTAGACTTATAGAGATACTAAGACTATGTTGTTTATTGTTTTAGGGTGCTTAGACGGTGGAGTTTTAGCTCCGTGATTTTATACCCGATATTTGTTGCTGAAGCTTTCACTGTGAGTTATTTGTAGCTCTGTTTTTACTATTCTTGGGTTGGAAAGCGTATTTTAGATTGTCTGCTTGTATGCTAGACTTTACTGTATGAATTGTCTGCTTGTATGCTAGACGTTACTGTATATCTAGTCTGCTTGTATGCTAGACGTTACTGATTATCTTGTTTACCTAGTAGAATAGGTCTGCCTTAGATTAGGTGTCTTAGGCCTTTGAGGCCCCCCTTCATACAGTCGTTAATATTATGCCCACGGTTTCATATATATAGCTATATGGGTTATAGACCTACCCCTCATCGCTCGGTAGGACGCTCCTATGAGTTAATGTTATTACCGATTGAATATTTATGCCTTTGGTTTGATATGCCTTAGGAAAGGGGTCTTTTGGAGTGGTCAGGTTCGGTGTATGCTAATCTAGGCATGGTATCCTCGCTAGGGTAGTAAAAACAAGATATGATATTTGAAATTTACAATGTTTGTTAAAACCTGTTGTTGGGTCAACTTTTACTTAAAATTGCGAATAATTCACCAACATGTTGTTGATGTCGTTTTTAACGCTTTTCAGGAGTTTGAGGAAGTTCTTGAATCATGCCATGCTTATTTTGGATCGTTATGTTGTGTACTTTGGAAATTCATTATGTTTGATGTAATTTCTTGGTGATCCGGATTACGACATTTGAATTGTATTTGTAGTTGGCATTTTATCGCTTTTGACTTTGTAATGTAATTTGTAAACCTTTGGCATTATTAATTATAATTCCCTTGTTTTGTTTATTGGTTGTAATGTTGTAATCCTTGACTCTTGATATCGTAACTGGAACACCTCGTGTTTCCGCTTTGAGCGGGGTGTGACAAAAATGCGCAGATATCTCGAGAAGGACTGCAAAGCCTTCTTAGCGCACATTGTTGAACGTAATCCGAAAGAGAAACGTATGCAAGACATCCCTTATGTCAATGATCATCCCGAAGTCTTTCTAGAGGATCTACCCGGGCTACCTCCATCCCAAACAAGTGGAATTCCGAATTGACCTCATTCGTGGCGCATCGCCGGTTGCCAAGACACCATACCGTCTAGCACCACCCGAATTGCAAGAACTGTCAGAACAGCTGCAGGAACTTTTAGATCATGGTCTAATTCGTCCTAGTACGTCCCCCTGGGAGCCTCAATCCTCTTCGTGAAAAAGAAAGACGGATCCTTCAGGATGTGCATCGACTACCGTGAACTCAATAAACTGACCGTCAAGAACCGATACCCTCTCTCTCGAATCGATGATCTTTTCGACCAGTTGCAGGGTGCAACTTATTTTTGTAAAATCGATATCCGTTCAGGGTATCATCAGGTTCGAGTCAGTGAACCCGACATTCCCAAAACTGCCTTTCAAACCCGTTACAGGCATTACGAATTTATCGTTATGCCATTCGGTCTGACCAACGCACCGAAAATGTTCATGGATTTGATGAACATGGTGTGTAGACCATACCTGGACAAATTCGTGATCGTATTCATAGACGACATCCTCATCTATTCACGGAATAAGTAAGACCACGCGAAACACTTGAAACTCATCTTGGAACTCCTTAGAGATGAGAAGTTGTACGCCAAATTCTCGAAATGTGAATTCTGGCTCCGAGAAGTACATTTCCTTGGTCATGTGATCAACCAAGAGAGAATTCATGTAGACCCAGCCAAGATCGAAGCGATTGAGAAATTGCGAGCCCCAACGACTCCTACGGAAATCCGAGAATTCGTAGGATTGGCTGGCTACTATCGAAGGTTCATTGAGAATTTCTCAAAGATCTCTAAGCCTTTAACGGAACTTACTCAGAAAGATAAAGATTTCCTTTGGGGCAAGGAAATAGAGGAATCCTTCAAGGAAGCTTAAACACAAGTTGTGCCACGCACAGATTCTGTCCCTACCAGAGGATACATATAACTTTGTAGTATATTGCGACGCATATCAGCAAGGTCTTGGTTGCGTTCTTATGCAAAAAGACAAGGTCATCGCATATACATCGAGACAACTCAAGGTACCTGAACATAACTACACGACTCACGACTTAGAGCTGGGAGCAGTCGTGTTCGCTTTGAAAATTTGGAGGCATTACTTATACGGCACTAAGTGCACCGTTTTCACTGATCATAAGAACCTTCAACATATCCTCGACCAGAAAATGCTCAATATGAGACAACGAAGATGGGTAGAACTGATAAGTGACTACGATTGCGAGATCAAATACCATCACAGTAAAGCGAACGTAGTAGCAGACGCCCTGAGTCGGAAGGAAAGGGTAAAGCCATCACGGGTTAGAGCATTGGGAATACAAGTCCAGACGAGCCTACGAACTCAAATCGCTAGAGCTCAGAGCGAAGCATTGTAACCCGAAAACCTCATAGGCGAAACATTGCATAATCACGAGAAGGATTTGAGGTTAAACCCGACAAAATCCGCTATTTCAAGAGCAGAGCGTGGATTCCGAGATCCGAGAGCCTCCGGAAACTTATATTGGATGAGGGACACCGTTCCCGATATTCCATCCACCCAGGATCCGATAAACTGTACAAAGACCTTTGGGAATATTACTGGTGGCAGGGCATGAAGAAGGAAATCACCTTGTATGTAGCTAAGTGCTTAACTTGCTCCAAGGTCAAGGCGGAATATCGGAAACCATCAGGCCTTCTGCAAAAGCCGGAGATCCCGTTGTGGAAATGGGAACAGATCTCCTTGGATTTCATAACTAAATTGCCCCGTGCGGCAAAGGGGAATGACACGATTTGGGTTATCGTGGACCGGTTAACGAAATCCGCACACTTCCTACCTGTCCGAGAGAACTACTCGATGGAAAAGTTCGCTCAAGTCTACATCAACAAGATCGTCTCTCGTCATGGAACGCCCCTCTCCACTATATCCGACAGGGATAGTCGATTCACGTCCCGTTTTTGGAATGCTCTTCAGAAGTCTCTCGGGACGCGACTAAACCTTTGTACAGCCTACCATCCCTAGACCGATGTTCAGAGTTAAAGAACGATCCAAACACTTGAGGATATGCTAAGAGCGTGTGTAGTTGACTTCGGAGGAAGTTGGGACGCTCACCTGCCTTTGGTCGAGTTCTCCTACAATAACAAATACCATGCTAGCATCAAGTGCGCTCCATTCAAGGCCTTATACGGACGCAAGTGTCGGTCACAGCTTTGCTGGCTAGAAGCTGGCGATCGATAACTAACAAGGCTCGATATCTTTTAGGAAATCATCGACAAAATCACGACCATTTCGGAAAAGCTGCAGACATCACGCAACAGGCAGAAGAGCTACGCCGACAACCGAAGGAAACCCATCGAATTCCAAGTCGGTGATAGAGTGCTCCTCAAGATATCGCCATGGAAAGGGGTAATCCGTTTCGATAAACGCGGCAAGCTAAGCCCAAGGTACACAGGACCATTCGAGGTGATAGAACCGGTCCGCCCGATAGCTTACCGACTCGAACTTCCTCAAGATCTCAGCAAAATTCATAACTTTTTCCACATTTCTTGAAAAAGTGCTTGTCTGATGAGACCATCATAATTCCACTGGACGAGGTCCAGATCGATAACAAGCTCCACTTCGTCGAAGAACCACTTGAAGTTGGGGACTGAGAGGTCAAACAACTCAAACAGATTCGTATTCCTATTGTCAAGGTTCGGTGGAATTCCCGACGAGGTCACAAATTCACGTGGGAACGTGAAGACCAGATTCGTCAAATATATCCACATCTATTCGAAGACTCTTCCACTCCAGACGATGCGAATTAATTCCGGGACAAAATTCCTTTTAACCGGGGGAGAATGTGACAACCGTAAAAAATTCAGGTTAATTACGTTATCTTTAGCCTCGAACTTTTCTGATAATTCTTTCATTTATACTTGGATGTTAAACGCGTGTGTCTCGGAATCGGAACCGGATCAATAATTAAATCCTAATACCAAGAAAACATATAATGAACTTTTCTAAGTTCATTGCAAAACAATCGTAAACTCTAACCAACGCAAGTTCTTAAAGATAACGCAACTTGAAAACCACCCAAAAACGATTCCCTACCTCTTACACCTGTCCAAACAGATGTCCAAATCTCCTTTGGGCCAGAGAATAAGCCTCTAAGGAGCCATGCAATACCACTCTATTCTTACAACATCACCTACACCCTCATTTTCTCATTCTCTAACTTGAACACACACACACACACACACTTTCATTTCTCCCTCAACTCTTTCCATTTTCAGCCAATAATTACAGAGAAAAATCACTAAGATCATCACCAGAAATCGCCACCTTCATAAAAATTATCAAGGAGCTTTCATCAACTTTAATTGCATACATCATCTCCACCATTTTTGAAGCCGAAATCACCATTAAGTAGCTCCAAATCTTCATCCATCTAATTTTCTCTGGGGTAAAATCATCATCTTTACCTTTCAGACAAAAATTTCTAGTTGCATGTTTCATCTATCATCTAAAAATGTGTTTTGATAAGATTTTATGGTCATTAATATAAAAACACAAGATTTATAAATTTATACATAAATCTTTCTACGCAAAGTTTTTATTTGAGAATATTTATAAACACTTACAAAATGTAAGTTTTACAGCATAAAAATACTTAAAGATCGCTAAAATGACAAAACAATGAAACCGGTCACCACCTTTCAGCGGGCGGCTGAAATAGTTCAGCTAGCGGCTGAGGTCCAGCCGACGGCTGAATAATTTCAGCCGCCGTCTGAATCTTGCTGTTAACACTAAATTTGTATTTTTACATAC
Organism: Senecio squalidus; assembly: GCA_910822075.1. Taxonomy (NCBI): domain Eukaryota; kingdom Viridiplantae; phylum Streptophyta; class Magnoliopsida; order Asterales; family Asteraceae; genus Senecio; species Senecio squalidus. The sequence continues at coordinate 36,566,866 of CAJVGC010000001.1, read as the reverse complement.
TAACGGTAAATATTAACGAACGTATGCTATTTTTACAGTTAATAAATGGGACGTCCCGTCTATTTGAGGTACTTGAGTTACCGTTGTTATTTGAGGTACTCACGGTTTATTGTTGGAATTTAAGGGTTAATCATGTAATGAATCATAATACCAATAATACATATGATGAACTTTCCTAAGTTCATTTTTAAAACAATCGAGAAACCTAAACGAATGCTTGTGCTTAGCGACAACACGAACAAAACGAAGCAAATCCAGGAGACAGACTGGGCGCGCCGCGCTGAGCTGGGCGCGCCGCGGTCATGCCCTGGACAGACTTGTTTTGTTGTGCTATGAGTCACACTTGCATGTCCTATATACTTGACACCTGCCCCCAAACGTGTCATTACCTCATGTTGGGCAGAATTATGTCTCATTTAGGTGTCATCCAAGTCCCATTTCATTTCATTTACACACACACTCAAGATTTCACACTCTCCCTCTCTCTTGAAGCATAAACCCACCAACATCACCACTCTATCAAAACTTCATTTTGTGGCTGTAAATTCCAGCAAGTAAACACCAAATAATCACTAATTTCATCTCTGTAAATCGTTTATATCATCATGGAGTTTAGGATTTAATCATCCTTGGGAAGCTTTCATCTATCTCTAACGTTTTCGGGTCAAAGATCACCATCAAACATCAAGAATTTCTTCAAGTCTTTTTAGATCATCACATCTTCATTTTCCTTGAGGTATATTAACCTTTCACTACTGTTTTTCATATAATTTATCAATTGCATGTATCATCTAACTACTTAAAAAAATGGTTTTGTAAAGATTTGGATGGGTAATAATCTTTGAAATCAAGATTTTTATAAAATGTGTTTGGATCTTGGAATTGTATGGTGAAAAGTTCACAAAATGGTTGTTTATAAGTGTTTTGATGATTCTCTAACGAGTATGTTTAAACTCATCACCTTAAATTATGATTTTCCAACATAAAACGATTTTGTAATTTTTGGTTCGTCAGAGGACGACCGCGGCGCGGTCACCCCACCGCGAGGCGGTCGTCGCCCAGATTTCGGAATTTTTGTAAAACCGTTGAATTCACTCTTAACTTGTTATTGTGAACCCTCATGGACGACGAATGTGTTGTATTTCAGAAGAGGTTTGGACCTCAGAACCTCGTCACCAAGGTCCTCGGTTCCGGATTCTAATCTTATCAATCTTGCGGGCGTTAACGGTATAATTTGCTATTCGTGTGAATCTTCGTTTCATTATTCTTTCCTATTGTTTCGGTTTTAGCCTTGAAAACGGTTAGGAATAACTATTAGACCAACACTCGAAATGTTATCGGATTGGATTGAGAATGGACGCAAACTATTAAAATGTATCATAATTAACTTATTATTGTATTAAGTATTATGAGAAAGTTTAAAGTATAACTTGTTATCGAGCGGAAAAGTGTTCGGACTTTGGACAAATGATTTTCGACGCGGAAGCGCTGCCGGATTTTCCCTTCATGACTCTTCACGACGTTTTACGACATTTAAAACACTTAAACACTTAAAGTAACATATTATACCATGATATAGTCTTTGGACTCAAAGACGCCAACGCAATCAAAATATCATAATATTACTTAAAACGGATGCTTTCGACCTTTTTGCGACATATTAACCTTCACCTCATATTGATCATCGTTTTAAGTCTTCAAATTATGTTTTGCGGAAAAATGTTATAAATGATTTTGAAAAAGTATTTTACTCTAACATTTTGGTATGAAAACACTTCAAAGTATCCAAAGTGTCATATTGGACTTTTAAACTGATTTTGACTTTAATAAGTCAACATAAATGACATTTGACTTTCATAAGTCAACATCTATAGCTTTGACTTCTATAAAGTCAACGTTCCTTACGTTTGACTTTGACCAAGTCAACATTGTTTCCGTTGACTTTGGTCGATCTATTGAAACTTGTTAATGATATTTTGTCAACCGATACTCCTAGTAGTCGCTTTCCTCGGATTATCATTCCTTCTAGTTGACGATTATGACGTGGAATGCCGATATCTCTCCGAGCGGTCGTGTTTGACGCGGAACATCGCCTTCTAAATACGTCACCTCATTTAAATTTATTGATATGTGGATATCCTATTTAACTAAATCTAAACCGACAAGGCTAAACCGAACCTAGACTTATAGAGATACTGAGACTATGTTGTTTATTTGTTTAAGGCACTTAGGTGGAGTTGTAGCTCCGTGGTTGTGTACCCGATTCATTTGCTGGAATTGTATTGTGAGTTATTCGTTGCCCTTGTCTTAAATATTTTTGGGCTGTAAAGCGTATTTTAAAATGTCTGCTTGTATGCGGAATGTTGTTGATTATCTTGTTTGCCTAGTGGATTAGGACTGCCTTAGATTGTAAGCCATTAGCCCTTGTGAGGCCCCTGATACACTTGTTAAGCTTTATGCCCAACGGTTACATGTATATAGATCTATATGGGTTATAGACCTAACCCTCACTGCTCGGTAGAATGTTTCTAGGAGCGGATGTTATGGCCGGTTAATTGATTTGTTACCTTTGGTTGGCGACCTCAGGATTTGGGGTTGTACGGTCAGGTTCAGTGTATGATTAGTCTAGGCAAAGTTCCTATCACTATTGGTTTGTAGAAAACAAGATATATCTTTTGAAGTTAACTTTGTGTTAATGAAAATTGTCGATGGGTTAACTTTTACTTTAATTCACCAACATGTTGTTGATGTCGTTTTAACGCTTTGCAGGAAATTGAGGATTCCTGTTGATCATGCCATTTGTGCTTTTGGGATATTTGTCTTGTGTATTTCGGAACTTGTGGTTATTGTCGTAATGTCATTGATGTTCCACTTTGTTATGTTTTGTAATACATTCGTACTCGGCGATTTATCGCTTTTGAATTTGTAATGTATTTTGTAAACACTTGGCATGATTAATGTTATTTTGATGTTGGTTTATTGGTTGTATTGTTGTAACATTTGACTCTTGATCTGATAACTGGAACATCCCGTGTTTCCGCTTGTTTTTAGCGGGGTGTGACAGAAGTTGGTATCAGAGCCAAAGGTTATAGCGAACCGAGTGATTTTAACTGAGTAAATCATTTGGACTATGACCATAGGCTTTCTGAATCGATTTTTGCTCTGATTGCAATGTGTGCACTATTTTCATACGTGTTTATTTTCGCGTTGTTATTGTGGCGTTGGCCTTGTTTTTATTTGCTGATTCGATTTTCTTTCCTTTTATTTTAGGACGATGGCGCCTAAGAGGAGAGTTGCGACACGAAGTTCTGCTAGACGTGCTACTGCGAACGCGAGGGCTAATACCGCGAATCAGAATGCGAGAGCGAATACGTCCAATGCAAGAAGGAACAATGTGGAAAATGAACCGAATCCTGACATGGCTCAGATGATTGCTCAACAGTTAGCGGCGATGATGCCTGAGCTTGTAGCTCAACTTCGAGAGGGCACCGCCCAAGGTAATGGTTCGGGTTCTGGAAATCCTGAGCCGGTTGTCGATGGCGATGATGTGTTGTAACTGGGTCGGGTGGACCCAAGACTGGTTCTGGTGGAGCCGAGGGCTCAACTCGACGTGTTGGATGCACGATGAAAACCTTCATGAGTTGCAAGGCCCCGGAGTACCGAGGCAATGAGGGAGCGACTGGAACGCTCCAGTGGATGGAGAAGCTAGAGTCCATTTTCGATGCTGTTGGATGTGATCGTGTCCGATTTGCTGCTTTTGTATTTCACGTCCTGCTTTAACGTGGTGGAATTCAATGTGATGTGCGGGGTCGAGCCGAGATCAACAAGATGACGTGGGAACAACTTAAGGAGTTAATGATTGTTGAATATGTTCCTGAATCGGAGATTCAGAAGTTGGAAGACGAATTGTGGAACTTGACCATGATCGGGTCAGATATCCAGGGATACACTTCACGTTTTCACTGTTTGTCTCAACTGGTTCCCCGTTTGGTCCGACCGGAACTTAAGCGTATAGGTCGCTACACACACGGATTACCCCCAGCAATCCGTACGAGTGTCCTATCCAGCAAACCGAGCACATTCCAGAGTGCGGTCGAGATTGTTGTTACGTTGACTCAAAATGCGGTTCGTGATGGTGAGCTACCCCCAATGACTGTTAAGCAAAACTCTAGTGGGAAACGGAGGTGGTGGAAACCGCAATGAGGATTCAAGGAAGAAGTTAGGAGGACGATGCTCAAGTTTCAAAATCGTATGCTGCTGTGGCATCGGGTACCCAGAGTAAGTACCGAAAGTGACCGGTTAGTAGGTATCACCAAGGAAGTTCTTGTTGGGAATGCATACTGCAAGAAATTGGGTCACACGGACAAGTACTGCAAAGCCGAAAGGGCAAGTGTTTTGAATGTGGTTCTCCGGATCATCATAAGGACAGATGCCCCAATTGGCTGGCACTGGTAATGCATCTGGATCGGGTCCCCGAGGCAGGGCGTTTCGTTATGGGGCCAGGAGGCTCAGCAGGATCCACACGTTGTCACAGGTACCTTCCTCATCTGTGGTCGACCTGCGTTTATTTTATTCGATTCTGGTGCGGATAGAAGTTTTATATCTGATGAGTTTAGGACTATGATTCCCTGTAAGTCTATACCTTTAGTACCTCCCTTTGAGATAGAATTGGCTGATGGCGAGTTTTTGTGTGCGCTGAGTTACTTTCCGACTGTAGTGTTAGTTTCGACAATCACGTCTTGTTTCCTATCGACTTAATTCCGATTAGGGTTAGGTAGCTTCGACGTGATTATCGGCATGGATTGGTTAGAGACGCACCGGCGAGATTATATGTTTCGAGAAGATGATCCGTATTCCGTTACCGCATGGAGATCCGTTGTTGGTTCAAGGAAATAGGCAGGGAAGCGCCTTAAGATTGTCTCGTGTATGAAGGTCCGAGAGTAACATAAATCGGGACTGTTCACGATCTTTCTTGCACATCTTGTGAAGAAGGATACACTGAGAAACTGGAGGAGAAACCAGTAGTGTGTGATTTCCCCGACGTATTCCCAGAGGATTTACCTGGTTTACCGCCTAGACGTGAAGTAGAGTTTAGGATCGACTTAGTTCCCGGAGCAGCGCCAGTGGCAAAGGCTCCTTATCGGTTAGCACCCCTTCGGAGATGTTAGAACTTTCTAAGCAGATCCAAGAGTTAGTGGATAAAGGTTTCATTAGACCAAGTTTCTCTCCGTGGTTTTTGTGAAGAAGAAGGATGGTTCGATGAGATTGTGTATAGATTACCGAGAGCTGAAATAAGCTGACAGTAAAGAACCGATATCCCTTACCCCGTATAGATGACTTGTTTGATCAGCTTCAAGGTTCATGCTTCTTTTCTAAGATCGACTTGCGATCCGGTTATCATCAGTTAAGAGTGCAAGAGGAGGACGTTCCGAAGACTGCTTTTCGGACGCGTTACGATCATTATGAGTTTTTAGTCATTGCCATTCGGTCTCACGAATGCGCCTGCAACTTTTATGGAAATGATGAACCGTATCTGCCGTCCCTACCTCGATAAGTTTGTGATCGTGTTCATCGATGATATTCTGATTTATTCCCGTAGTCGTGAAGAACACGAGGAACACTTAAGAATAGTGTTGGAGTTGCTCAGGAAGGAACACTTTACGCTAAATTCTCGAAGTGTGAGTTTTGGTTATCCGAGGGTCAATTTCTTGGCCATGTGGTTAGCAAAGAGGGGATCCTACCAAGATAAAGCCGTCAGAGATTGGGTTGCTCCTAAGACACCCACCGATATCCGTTCGTTTTTGGGTCTGGCAGGTTATTACCGTCGCTTTATTGAGAATTTTTCGAAGATAGCCTCGCCTATGACGAAGTTGACCCAGAAGAACGAGGAGTTTATTTGGGGTGCTGAACAGGAAGAAGCTTTTCAGTTATTACAGAAGCGGTTGTGTGATGCTCCTATCTTGAATCTTCACGTGTTGTATGTTGCGATGCTTCGCATAAGGGACTCGGGTGCGTACTGATGCAGAACGGGAAAGTGATTGCCTACGCTTCTCGTCAGTTAAAGATTCATGAGATGTTGAATATGAGGCAACGCCGATGGGTAGAATTGCTTAACGACTATGATTGCGAAATTCGTTATCATCCGGTAAAAGCTAATGTTGTAGCCTATGCGTTAAGTCGCAAGGAAACGGTTAAGCCGGTGAGAGTTCGCGCTATGATGGTTTCTATTCAGTCGAGTTTGAAGACTCGTATTATTCAGGCTCAGCAGGAGGCTCTCACCGAGGATTGTATGAAGGATGAAGGATTATTTGGTTTGGCACGACAGTTGGAGCCGAAAGACGATGGGGTTATGTATTTCTTGGATCGTATTTGGGTTCCCGTCAGTCTTAGACAGTTAATTTTAGACGAAGGTCACAAGTCAAATTACTCCGTTCATCCCGGAGCGGATAAGATGTACCATGACTTGAAAGATTTTTATTGGTGGCCTGGAATGAAGAGGGCGATTGCCGAGTACGTAGGCAAGTGTTTAACATGCTCTAAGGTTAAGGCTCAGAATCAGAAGCCTTCTGGCCTTCTTCAGCAGCCTGAAATCCCGCAGTGGAAATGGGAATATATTACGATGGATTTTGTTACGAAAATTCCTAGGTCTTCAGGAGGTTATGATGCTATTTGGGTCATAGTTGATCGGCTGACTAAGTCAGCGCATTTTCTGCCTATTCGAGAAGATTACCGAATAGAGAAGTTGTCTAGATTGTATATCGATGAGATCGTGGCCAGGCATGGAATTCCTGTATCGGTTATTTCTGATCGCGACGCGCGTTTTACTTCGAGGTTCTGGCAGACGCTACAGCGAGCTTTGGGCACCCGATTGGATATGAGCACGGCTTATCACCCTCAGACCGATGGTCAGAGTGAGCGCACGATTCAGACGTTGGAAGATATGTTACGCGCATGTGTTTTAGATTTTGGCGGGAGCTGGGATAGACATTTACCGTTGGTCGAGTTTTCGTACAAAAATAGTTACCACTCCAGTATTAACTGCGCGCCTTTTGAAGCTCTTTACGATCGGAAGTGTAGGTCTCCACTCTGTTGGGCTGAGATTGGTGATAGTCAGATTACGGGTCCCGAGTTGATCCAGGAGACGACTGATAAGATCTTTAGGATTAAGGATCGTTTGGTAGCCGCGAGAGATCGCCAGAAGAAGTACGCGGATTTACGTCGTAAGCCTTTGGAATTCAAGGTCGGCGATATGGTATTGTTGAAGGTTTCTCCATGGAAGGGAGTGTTTCGTTTTGAGAAGCGCAGCAAGCTAAGTCCACGTTTTACGGGTCCGTTTAAGATTTTGTCTCGTGTTGGACCAGTGGCTTACCGTCTTGAGTTGCCACCTGAGTTGAGCGGTGTGCACAACGTATTTCATGTATCGCATCTCAAGAAGTGTCTTGCTGACGAGTCGTTATTTGTGCCTCTGGAGAAACTGAGTTTGGATGATTCGCTTCGTGTGATAGAGGAGCCGGTAGAGATCGTTGACCGTGAGGTCAAGCGCCTGCGGCGGAGTCGGATTCCTATTGTTAAGGTCCGATGGAACTCCAAGTTTGGAGCTGAGTTTACATGGGAACGGGAAGATGAAATGCAGCGGAAATATCCCCATCTATTTTCTTCGAGTGATGCTCATAAGTAATTTCGAGGACGAAATTCTTTCAACTGGGGGATGCTGTGACGTCCCGTCTATTTGAGGTACTTGAGTTACCGTTGTTATTTTAATATTATTCGCAATTGTTTTGACCCTTGTTTTACGCTTTGTTTTACTCACGGTTTATTGTTGAGAATCGGGTTTTATGTGATTATTTTGATTCGTCCCTTAAGACGTAAGTTGATTTTTGTCTAAGTGCCCATAGTTAGTATGCTCTTGGAAATAAGTAGGAGGTTTATGCCAAATTTGTCGGTTAAGTATCCCTATCCTTAAGAAATCGTGCCTTGCTCGTGTTTATGTTTTTACCGAGAAGTGCGTATTTCCGTTTTGGAATTTAAGGGTTAATCATGTAATGAATCATAATACCAATAATACATATGATGAACTTTCCTAAGTTCATTTGTAAAACAATCGAGAACCCTAAACGAATGCTTGTGCTTAGCGACAACACGAACAAAACGAAGCAAATCCAGGAGACAGACTGGGCGCGCCGCGGTGAGCTGGCCGCGCCGCGGTCATGCCCTGGACAGACTTGTTTTGTTGTGCTATGAGTCACACTTGCATGTCCTATATACTTGACACCTGCCCCCAAACGTGTCATTACCTCATGTTGGGCAGAATTATGTCTCATTTAGGTGTCATCCAAGTCCCATTTCATTTCATTTACACACACACTCAAGATTTCACACTCTCCCTCTCTCTTGAAGCATAAACCCACCAACATCACCACTCTATCAAAACTTCATTTTGTGGCTGTAAATTCCAGCAAGTAAACACAAAATAATCACCAATTTCATCTCTGTAAATCGTGTATATCATCATGGAGTTTAGGATTTAATCATCCTTTGGAAGCTTTCATCTATCTCTAACGTTTTCGGGTCAAAGATCACCATCAAACATCAATAATTTCTTCAAGTCTTTTTAGATCATCACATCTTCATTTTCCTTGAGGTATATTAACCTTTCACTACTGTTTTTCATATGATTTATCAATTGCATGTATCATCTAACTACTTAAAAAAAATGGTTTTGTAAAGATTTGGATGGGTAATAATCTTTGAAATCAAGATTTTTATAAAATGTGTTTGGATCTTGGAATTGTATGGTGAAAAGTTCACAAAATGGTTGTTTATAAGTGTTTTGATGATTCTCTAACGAGTATGTTTAAACTCATCACCTTAAATTATGATTTTCCAACATAAAACGATTTTGTAATTTTTGGTTCGTCAGAGGACGACCGCGGCGCGGTCACCCCACCGCGAGGCGGTCGTCGCCCAGATTTCGGAATTTTTGTAAAACCGTTGAATTCACTCTTAACTTGTTATTGTGAACCCTCATGGACGACGAATGTGTTGTATTTCAGAAGAGGTTTGGACCTCAGAACCTCGTCACCAAGGTCCTCGGTTCCGGATTCTAATCTTATCAATCTTGCGGGCGTTAACGGTATAATTTGCTATTCGTGTGAATCTTCGTTTCATTATTCTTTCCTATTGTTTCGGTTTTAGCCTTGAAAACGGTTAGGAATAACTATTAGGCCAACACTCGAAATGTTATCGGATTGGATTGAGAATGGACGCAAACTATTAAAATGTATCATAATTAACTTATTATTGTATTAAGTATTATGAGAAAGTTTAAAGTATAACTTGTTATCGAGCGGAAAAGTGTTCGGACTTTGGACAAATGATTTTCGACGCGGAAGCGCTGCCGGATTTTCCCTTCATGACTCTTCACGACGTTTTACGACATTTAAAACACTTAAACACTTAAAGTAACATATTATACCATGATATAGTCTTTGGACTCAAAGACGCCAACGCAATCAAAAATATCATAATATTACTTAAAACGGATGCTTTCGACCTTTTTGCGACATATTAACCTTCACCTCATATTGATCATCGTTTTAAGTCTTCAAATTATGTTTTGCGGAAAAATGTTATAAAATGATTTTGAAAAAGTATTTTACTCTAACATTTTGGTATGAAAACACTTCAAAGTATCCAAAGTGTCATATTGGACTTTTAAACTGATTTTGACTTTAATAAGTCAACATAAATGACATTTGACTTTCATAAGTCAACATCTATAGCTTTGACTTCTATAAAGTCAACGTTCCTTACGTTTGACTTTGACCAAGTCAACATTGTTTCCGTTGACTTTGGTCGATCTATTGAAACTTGTTAATGATATTTTGTCAACCGATACTCCTAGTAGTCGCTTTCGACTCGGATTATCATTCCTTCTAGTTGACGATTATGACGTGGAATGCCGATATCTCTCCGAGCGGTCGTGTTTGACGCGGAACATCGCCTTCTAAATACGTCACCTCATTTAAATTTATTGATATGTGGATTATCCTATTTAACTAAATCTAAACCGACAAGGCTAAACCGAACCTAGACTTATAGAGATACTGATACTATGTTGTTTATTTGTTTAAGGCACTTAGGCGGTGGAGTTGTAGCTCCGTGGTTGTGTACCCGATTCATTTGCTGGAATTGTATTGTGAGTTATTCGTTGCCCTTGTCTTAAATATTTTTGGGCTGTAAAGCGTATTTTAAAATGTCTGCTTGTATGCGGAATGTTGTTGATTATCTTGTTTGCCTAGTGGATTAGGACTGCCTTAGATTGTAAGCCATTAGCCCTTGTGAGGCCCCCTGATACACTTGTTAAGCTTTATGCCCAACGGTTACATGTATATAGATCTATATGGGTTATAGACCTAACCCTCACTGCTCGGTAGAATGTTTCTAGGAGCGGATGTTATGGCCGGTTAATTGATTTGTTACCTTTGGTTGGCGACCTCAGGATTTGGGGTTGTACGGTCAGGTTCAGTGTATGATTAGTCTAGGCAAAGTTCCTATCACTATTGGTTGTAGAAAACAAGATATATCTTTTGAAGTTAACTTTGTTTAATGAAAAATTGTCGATGGGTTAACTTTTACTTTAAATTTGCGAATAATTCACCAACATGTTGTTGATGTCGTTTTAACGCTTTGCAGGAAATTGAGGATTCCTGTGGATCATGCCATTTGTGCTTTTGGGATATTTGTCTTGTGTATTTTGGAACTTGTGATTCTTGTCGTAATGTCCTTGATGTTCCACTTTGTTATGTTTTGTAATACATTCGTACTCGGCGATTTATCGCTTTTGAATTTGTATTGTATTTGGTAAACACTTGGCATGATTAATGTTATTTTGATGTTGGTTTATTGGTTGTATTGTTGTAACATTTGACTCTTGATCTGATAACTGGAACATCCCGTGTTTCCGCTTTCAGCGGGGTGTGACAGAAGTTGGTATCAGAGCCAAAGGTTATAGCGAACCGAGTGATTTTAACTGAGTAAATCATTTGGACTATGACCATAGGCTTTCTGAATCGATTTTTGCTCTGATTGCAATGTGTGCACTATTTTCATACGTGTTTATTTTCGCGTTGTTATTGTGGCGTTGGCCTTGTTTTTGCACACATTTGCTGATCGATTTTCTTTCCTTTTATTTTAGGACGATGGCGCCTAAGAGGAGAGTTGCGACACGAAGTTCTGCTAGACGTGCTACTGCGAACGCGAGGGCTAATACCGCGAATCAGAATGCGAGAGCGAATACGTCCAATGCAAGAAGGAACAATGTGGAAAATGAACCGAATCCTGACATGGCTCAGATGATCGCTCAACAGTTAGCAGCGATGATGCCTGAGCTTGTAGCTCAACTTCGAGAGGGCACCGCCCAAGGTAATGGTTCGGGTTCTGGAAATCCTGAGCCGGTTGTCGATGGCGATGATGTTGTTGTAACTGGGTCGGGTGGACCCAAGACTGGTTCTGGTGGAGCCGAGGGCTCAACTCGACGTGTTGGATGCACGATGAAAACCTTCATGAGTTGCAAGGCCCCGGAGTACCGAGGCAATGAGGGAGCGACTGGAACGCTCCAGTGGATGGAGAAGCTAGAGTCCATTTTCGATGCTGTTGGATGTGCGGACGAAGATCGTGTCCGATTTGCTGCTTTTGTATTTCACGGTCCTGCTTTAACGTGGTGGAATTCAATTGTGAATGTGCGGGGTCGAGCCGAGATCAACAAGATGACGTGGGAACAACTTAAGGAGTTAATGATTGTTGAATATGTTCCTGAATCGGAGATTCATAAGTTGGAAGACGAATTGTGGAACTTGACCATGATCGGGTCAGATATCCAGGGATACACTTCACGTTTTCACTGTTTGTCTCAACTGGTTCCCCATTTGGTCCGACCGGAACTTAAGCGTATAGGTCGCTACACACACGGATTACCCCCAGCAATCCGTAAGAGTGTCCTATCCAGCAAACCGAGCACATTCCAGAGTGCGGTCGAGATTGCTGTTACGTTGACTCAAAATGCGGTTCGTGATGGTGAGCTACCCCCAATGACTGTTAAGCAAAACTCTAGTGGGAAACGGGGTGGTGGAAACCGCAATGAGGATTCAAGGAAGAAGTTTAGGAGGAACGATGCTCCTCAAGTTTCAAAATCGTATGCTGCTGTGGCATCGGGTACCCAGAGTAAGTACCCGAAATGTGACCGGTGTAGTAGGTATCACACCAAGGAAGTAGCTTGTTGGGAATGCAGTATCTGCAAGAAATTGGGTCACACGGACAAGTACTGCAAAGCCGGAAAGGGCAAGTGTTTTGAATGTGGTTCTCCGGATCATCATAAGGACAGATGCCCCAAGTTGGCTGGCACTGGTAATGCATCTGGATCGGGTCCCCGAGGCAGGGCGTTCGTTATGGGAGCCAAGGAGGCTCAGCAGGATCCACACGTTGTCACAGGTACCTTCCTCATCTGTGGTCGACCTGCGTTTATTTTATTCGATTCTGGTGCGGATAGAAGTTTTATATCTGATGAGTTTAGGACTATGATTCCCTGTAAGTCTATACCTTTAGTACCTCCCTTTGAGATAGAATTGGCTGATGGCGAGTTTTTGCGTGCGACTGAGTTACTTTCCGACTGTAGTGTTAGTTTCGACAATCACTCTTTTCCTATCGACTTAATTCCGATTAGGTTAGGTAGCTTCGACGTGATTATCGGCATAGATTGGTTAGAGACGCACCGGGCGGAGATTATATGTTTCGAGAAGATGATCCGTATTCCGTTACCGCATGGAGATCCGTTGTTGGTTCAAGGAAATAAGGCAGGGAAGCGCCTTAAGATTGTCTCGTGTATGAAGGTCCGAGAGTACATAAATCGGGACTGTTCACTCTTTCTTGCACATCTTGTGAAGAAGGATAACACTGAGAAACTGGAGGAGAAACCAGTAGTGTGTGATTTCCCCGACGTATTCCCAGAGGATTTACCTGGTTTACCGCCTAGACGTGAAGTAGAGTTTAGGATCGACTTAGTTCCCGGAGCAGCGCCAGTGGCAAAGGCTCCTTATCGGTTAGCACCTTCGGAGATGTTAGAACTTTCTAAGCAGATCCAAGAGTTAGTGGATAAAGGTTTCATTAGACCAAGTTTCTCTCTGTGGGGCGCGCCGGTACTTTTTGTGAAGAAGAAGGATGGTTCGATGAGATTGTGTATAGATTACCGAGAGCTGAATAAGCTGACAGTAAAGAACCGATATCCCTTACCCCGTATAGATGACTTGTTTGATCAGCTTCAAGGTTCATGCTTCTTTTCTAAGATCGACTTGCGATCCGGTTATCATCAGTTAAGAGTGCAAGAGGAGGACGTTCCGAAGACTGCTTTTCGGACGCGTTACGATCATTATGAGTTTTTAGTCATGCCATTCGGTCTCACGAATGCGCCTGCAGCTTTTATGGAAATGATGAACCGTATCTGCCGTCCCTACCTCGATAAGTTTGTGATCGTGTTCATCGATGATATTCTGATTTATTCCCGTAGTCGTGAAGAACACGAGGAACACTTAAGAATAGTGTTGGAGTTGCTCAGGAAGGAACAACTTTACGCTAAATTCTCGAAGTGTGAGTTTTGGTTATCCGAGGTTCAATTTCTTGGCCATGTGGTTAGCAAAGAGGGCATCCACGTTGATCCTACCAAGATAAAAGCCGTCAGAGATTGGGTTGCTCCTAAGACACCCACCGATATCCGTTCGTTTTTGGGTCTGGCAGGTTATTACCGTCGCTTTATTGAGAATTTTTCGAAGATAGCCTCGCCTATGACGAAGTTGACCCAGAAGAACGAGGAGTTTATTTGGGGTGCTGAACAGGAAGATGCTTTTCAGTTATTAAAGAAGCGGTTGTGTGATGCTCCTATCTTGAGTCTTCACGAGGGTACTGAAAATTTTGTTGTATGTTGCGATGCTTCGCATAAGGGACTCGGGTGCGTACTGATGCAGAACGGGAAAGTGATTGCCTACGCTTCTCGTCAGTTAAAGATTCATGAGAAGAACTACACGACCCATGATCTGGAGTTAGGCGCAGTGGTTTTTGCTTTGAAAATTTGGCGCCATTATCTGTACGGTACTAAGTGTACTGTGTTCACTGATCATAAGTCGTTACAGCACATCTTTGATCAAAAGATGTTGAATATGAGGCAACGCCGATGGGTAGAATTGCTTAACGACTATGATTGCGAAATTCGTTATCATCCGGGAAAAGCTAATGTTGTAGCCTATGCGTTAAGTCGTAAGGAAACGGTTAAGCCGGTGAGAGTTCGCGCTATGATGGTTTCTATTCAGTCGAGTTTGAAGACTCGTATTATTCAGGCTCAGCAGGAGGCTCTCACCGAGGATTGTATGAAGGATGAAGGATTATTTGGTTTGGCACGACAGTTGGAGCCGAAAGACGATGGGGTTATGTATTTCTTGGATCGTATTTGGGTTCCCGTCAGTCTTAGACAGTTAATTTTAGATGAAGGTCACAAGTCAAATTACTTCGTTCATCCCGGAGCGGATAAGATGTACCATGACTTGAAAGATTTTTATTGGTGGCCTGGAATGAAGAGGGCGATTGCCGAGTACGTAGGAAAGTGTTTAACATGCTCTAAGGTTAAGGCTCAGAATCAGAAGCCTTCTGGCCTTCTTCAGCAGCCTGAAATCCCGCAGTGGAAATGGGAATATATTACGATGGATTTTGTTACGAAACTTCCTAGGTCTTCAGGAGGTTATGATGCTATTTGGGTCATAGTTGATCGGCTGACTAAGTCAGCGCATTTTCTGCCTATTCGAGAAGATTACCGAATAGAGAAGTTGTCTAGATTGTATATCGATGAGATCGTGGCCAGGCATGGAATTCCTGTATCGGTTATTTCTGATCGCGACGCGCGTTTTACTTCGAGGTTCTGGCAGACGCTACAGCGAGCTTTGGGCACCCGATTGGATATGAGCACGGCTTATCACCCTCAGACCGATGGTCAGAGTGAGCGCACGATTCAGACGTTGGAAGATATGTTACGCGCATGTGTTTTAGATTTTGGCGGGAGCTGGGATAGACATTTACCGTTGGTCGAGTTTTCGTACAACAATAGTTACCACTCCAGTATTAACTGCGCGCCTTTTGAAGCTCTTTACGATCGGAAGTGTAGGTCTCCACTCTGTTGGGCTGAGAATGGGGATAGTCAGATTACGGGTCCCGAGTTGATCCAGGAGACGACTGATAAGATCTTTAGGATTAAGGATCGTTTGGTAGCCGCGAGAGATCGCCAGAAGAAGTACGCGGATTTACGTCGTAAGCCTTTGGAATTCAAGGTCGGCGATATGGTATTGTTGAAGGTTTCTCCATGGAAGGGAGTGTTTCGTTTTGAGAAGCGCAGCAAGCTAAGTCCACGTTTTACGGGTCCGTTTAAGATTTTGTCTCGTGTTGGACCAGTGGCTTATCGTCTTGAGTTGCCACCTGAGTTGAGCGGTGTGCACAACGTATTTCATGTATCGCATCTCAAGAAGTGTCTTGCTGACGAGTCGTTATTTGTGCCTCTGGAGAAACTGAGTTTGGATGATTCGCTTCGTGTGATAGAGGAGCCGGTAGAGATCGTTGACCGTGAGGTCAAGCGCCTGCGGCGGAGTCGGATTCCTATTGTTAAGGTCCGATGGAACTCCAAGTTTGGAGCTGAGTTTACATGGGAACGGGAAGATGAAATGCAGCGGAAATATCCCCATCTATTTTCTTCGAGTGATGCTCATAAGTAATTTCGAGGACGAAATTCTTTCAACTGGGGGATGCTGTGACGTCCCGTCTATTTGAGGTACTTGAGTTACCGTTGTTACTTTAATATTATTCGCAATTGTTTTGACCCTTGTTTTACGCTTTGTTTTACTCACGGTTTATTGTTGAGAATCGGGTTTTATGTGATTATTTTGATTCGTCCCTTAAGACGTAAGTTGATTTTTGTCTAAGTGCCCATAGTTAGTATGCTCTTGGAAATAAGTAGGAGGTTTATGCCAAATTTGTCGGTTAAGTATCCCTATCCTTAAGAAATCGTGCCTTGCTCGTGTTTATGTTTTTACCGAGAAGTGCGTATTTCCGTTTTGGAATTTAAGGGTTAATTATGTAATGAATCATAATACCAATAATACATATGATGAAATTTCCTAAGTTCATTTGTAAAACAATCGAGAACCCTAAACGAATGCTTGTGCTTAGCGACAACACGAACAAAACGAAGCAAATCCAGGAGACAGACTGGGCGCGCCGCGGTGAGCTGGCCGCGCCGCGGTCATGCCCTGGACAGACTTGTTTTGTTGTGCTATGAGTCACACTTGCATGTCCTATATACTTGACACCTGCCCCCAAACGTGTCATTACCTCATGTTGGGCAGAATTATGTCTCATTTAGGTGTCATCCAAGTCCCATTTCATTTCATTTACACACACACTCAAGATTTCACACTCTCCCTCTCTCTTGAAGCATAAACCCACCAACATCACCACTCTATCAAAACTTCATTTTGTGGCTGTAAATTCCAGCAAGTAAACACCAAATAATCACCAATTTCATCTCTGTAAATCGTTTATATCATCATGGAGTTTAGGATTTAATCATCCTTTGGAAGCTTTCATCTATCTCTAACGTTTTCGGGTCAAAGATCACCATCAAACATCAAGAATTTCTTCAAGTCTTTTTAGATCATCACATCTTCATTTTCCTTGAGGTATATTAACCTTTCACTACTGTTTTTCATATGATTTATCAATTGCATGTATCATCTAACTACTTAAAAAAAATGGTTTTGTAAAGATTTGGATGGGTAATAATCTTTGAAATCAAGATTTTTATAAAATGTGTTTGGATCTTGGAATTGTATGGTGAAAAGTTCACAAAATGGTTGTTTATAAGTGTTTTGATGATTCTCTAACGAGTATGTTTAAACTCATCACCTTAAATTATGATTTTCCAACATAAAACGATTTTGTAATTTTTGGTTCGTCAGAGGACGACCGCGGCGCGGTCACCCCACCGCGAGGCGGTCGTCGCCCAGATTTCGGAATTTTTGTAAAACCGTTGAATTCACTCTTAACTTGTTATTGTGAACCCTCATGGACGACGAATGTGTTGTATTTCAGAAGAGGTTTGGACCTCAGAACCTCGTCACCAAGGTCCTCGGTTCCGGATTCTAATCTTATCAATCTTGCGGGCGTTAACGGTATAATTTGCTATTCGTGTGAATCTTCGTTTCATTATTCTTTCCTATTGTTTCGGTTTTAGCCTTGAAAACGGTTAGGAATAACTATTAGACCAACACTCGAAATGTTATCGGATTGGATTGAGAATGGACGCAAACTATTAAAATGTATCATAATTAACTTATTATTGTATTAAGTATTATGAGAAAGTTTAAAGTATAACTTGTTATCGAGCGGAAAAGTGTTCGGACTTTGGACAAATGATTTTCGACGCGGAAGCGCTGCCGGATTTTCCCTTCATGACTCTTCACGACGTTTTACGACATTTAAAACACTTAAACACTTAAAGTAACATATTATACCATGATATAGTCTTTGGACTCAAAGACGCCAACGCAATCAAAAATATCATAATATTACTTAAAACGGATGCTTTCGACCTTTTTGCGACATATTAACCTTCACCTCATATTGATCATCGTTTTAAGTCTTCAAATTATGTTTTGCGGCAAAATGTTATAAAATGATTTTGAAAAAGTATTTTACTCTAACATTTTGGCATGAAAACACTTCAAAGTATCCAAAGTGTCATATTGGACTTTTAAACTGATTTTGACTTTAATAAGTCAACATAAATGACATTTGACTTTCATAAGTCAACATCTATAGCTTTGACTTCTATAAAGTCAACGTTCCTTACGTTTGACTTTGACCAAGTCAACATTGTTTCCGTTGACTTTGGTCGATCTATTGAAACTTGTTAATGATATTTTGTCAACCGATACTCCTAGTAGTCGCTTTCGACTCGGATTATCATTCCTTCTAGTTGACGATTATGACGTGGAATGCCGATATCTCTCCGAGCGGTCGTGTTTGACGCGGAACATCGCCTTCTAAATACGTCACCTCATTTAAATTTATTGATATGTGGATTATCCTATTTAACTAAATCTAAACCGACAAGGCTAAACCGAACCTAGACTTATAGAGATACTGAGACTATGTTGTTTATTTGTTTAAGGCACTTAGGCGGTGGAGTTGTAGCTCCGTGGTTGTGTACCCGATTCATTTGCTGGAATTGTATTGTGAGTTATTCGTTGCCCTTGTCTTAAATATTTTTGGGCTGTAAAGCGTATTTTAAAATGTCTGCTTGTATGCGGAATGTTGTTGATTATCTTGTTTGCCTAGTGGATTAGGACTGCCTTAGATTGTAAGCCATTAGCCCTTGTGAGGCCCCCTGATACACTTGTTAAGCTTTATGCCCAACGGTTACATGTATATAGATCTATATGGGTTATAGACCTAACCCTCACTGCTCGGTAGAATGTTTCTAGGAGCGGATGTTATGGCCGGTTAATTGATTTGTTACCTTTGGTTGGCGACCTCAGGATTTGGGGTTGTACGGTCAGGTTCAGTGTATGATTAGTCTAGGCAAAGTTCCTATCACTATTGGTTGTAGAAAACAAGATATATCTTTTGAAGTTAACTTTGTTTAATGAAAAATTGCTGATGGGTCAACTTTTACTTTAAATTTGCGAATAATTCACCAACATGTTGTTGATGTCGTTTTAACGCTTTGCAGGAAATTGAGGATTCCTGTGGATCATGCCATTTGTGCTTTTGGGATATTTGTCTTGTGTATTTTGGAACTTGTGATTCTTGTCGTAATGTCCTTGATGTTCCACTTTGTTATGTTTTGTAATACATTCGTACTCGGCGATATATCGCTTTTGAATTTGTATTGTATTTGGTAAACACTTGGCATGATTAATGTTATTTTGATGTTGGTTTATTGGTTGTATTGTTGTAACATTTGACTCTTGATCTGATAACTGGAACATCCCGTGTTTCCGCTTTCAGCGGGGTGTGACAATAAAATGTCTGAACAAAATGTTAATGAAACAATATAAAGTGTGGAACATGAATGATAAGTTAACTAAATTACCATGTCGTTAATATATATTGACACTAAATGTTATGAATTGAGCGTGAAAGTGTTGAAATTTTGGATATAAATTTTATGGGCCGGAAGCGCTGCCCAAATTCCGTTAGACCATATTATAATACCCTAAAAACGAGTTAATAATATATCGTACTATTATCAACCTTGGACATCGAGCATATTGGACATCTTTTGGACTAAAATTTAATTATAACGATATAAACAATATTTCGGACATACTAAGTTTTGGTAACAAAGTTAAGCAAAATCGAACAAACTTGTAAATTGTTAAAAGAGATTTTTAACATAAAGTAATTATAATATTTACTCGAGACTTGGTATGTTTTAGGATTTCCTTGATTCCGACGCGTTCCGATTACATTCCCACACACGTCTCATCCTTCGCAAACCGTGAGTTACATCCCTCTCTTTTCACTATTTTGTATAAACCTTTTGGGGGAAACATGAGAATGAACCATTTTATGAACTTATGAACCGTTTTATGAACTTATATGTGTATGTCTTTTACTTGATACATTTATGAACTTAACGAATGATTGTATGTCTTTTGAACACCACAAAACCGACAACTTTATTGACTCTTGATAGGAATATAGTCATACCGTAAGTGCCTACTATCAGTTTTTATAAAAATTAGTGCCCAGTTTTGACTTTACACACTATTAGCTTATGCTTAAGCTGTTTAGTATATGGGTATCGATACTTAGGGAAAGACCTTCCCTTTCTTAGGTGGCAGCCTAAGTACATTATACTATAGTTCATGACTTGCTCCTAGTTGATAGTGCGAGGAAAGGGGCCAGAGCCGCGGTCAGTTAATCGTTTTAGTGTGAATGCTTACCGCTATATTATGTTAAGTGGACAATGTCTTTATACAATCATTTTTATTCAAATATATACTTTGTCGAAAACTATTTTAAGTCGAGGAATAGGAAACTGTAACTCACTCACTACTGTTTGTAGTTGACACTTTTTCTCATGTTTCAGGAACCGCAATGTAAGGACTTGAAGTGCATATCCTTTGGCTCGGGTCAGGGAAGTCACGTAATTCAAGAATTGGGAAAAGACCTTGTTTAATATTTTGGGAATGTCTTTTTGAAGTCCTTACTTATGTATTTTGTTGTAATGAAATGTTAAATACTTGGTTATCATTGAACTTGTAAACACTTTTAATTATTTTAATGACTTGAAAATCGTACGTGTTTTATTATATTTCGTGTAATGAGATCGATGCTCTTCACATCATGTGTTTCCGCTTTAGTGGGGTGTGACAATCCGTTATAAATTGTAACCTTAAACTTGTTATCTTAAGAATTGGTATAGAAGTGATATTTATAAATTATACCTTATGTCTAAGTAACTTATTTAACATATAATCATTATATTATGTTACTATGAGTTAAGGTAAATATTATATATAATGTTTTTGTGTTGGGAAAGTGTGTAAATTTTGGACATAACTTTTATAGCGCGGAAGCGCTGCCCAAATTTCGTTAGACCAAATATTAACACTTGAAAAATAAGCATTTCGTTGACCAACGAGTATTATAAACTAATAATTAATAATACTTACCTCGAAAAATTGATATATTCTAGGATTTCGGTGATTCCGACGCATTTCTAGCACATTTCAACACACGTCGTATCTTCGCAAACCGTGAGTTACAACCCCTCTCTTTTCACTATTTTGTACAATTTTTGGGAGAAACATGAGAAACAACCGTTTTATGAACATATATGCGTATGTCTTTTTACTTGATACATTTATGACTTGAACGATTGATTGTATGTCTTTTAAAAGCCATGGAACCGGCATTTTTATTGACTCTTGATAGGAATATAGCGATACCGTAAGTGCCTACTATCAGTTTTAAATTAGTGCCCACATTTCACCACACACTATTAGCTTCTTTAAGTCATTTAGTATATGGGTATCGATACTTAGGGAAGGACTGTCCCTTACTTAGGTGTCAGCCTAGGTACATTATACTATAGTCATGCGTTGCTCCTCATTGATAGTGCGGGGAAAGGGGCCTCACGGTCGGTTAATCGGTTTAGTGTGAACACTTACAACTATATTATGTCAAGAGGTCGCTATTAATTGTACAATCAATATTTCCTTATACGCATATCTTTGCACGTATATATAGATATATACGGTGCCAAAAACCGTATCTTTGTACGTATGTATAGATATATACGGAGCCGGAAACCATAGCTTTGCACTTATCTATATATATATATATACGGAGCCGAAAATCATCTCTTTACAAGTATGTATATATATATATATATATATATATATATATATATATATATATATTATCAAGCACTGTTCGCGTTATTTCTGTTGAGAAATACGTTGATATATACTTAGACGAAACCTTTTTTAGTCGAGGACTAGAAAACTGTATCTCACTCACTACTTTTGTAGTTGACACTTTTTCTCATGTTTTCAGGAAACGCGATGTAAGGACTTGAAGTGCATCTATCTGGTCTCGGGTCAGGAAAGTCACGTAATCAAGAACCGGGAAGACCATATTTGTTACTTCGGGATGTTTTATGAAGTGTTTATATATGTATTTTGGTTGTATTGTAATGCTAAAATACTTGGTTATCTTTCCACTTTGTAAACACTTTATGATTTCAATGACTTGAAACCGTTCCTATTTATTATATCTCGTGTAATGATATCTTTGCTCTTCACATCTCGTGTTTCCGCTTTAGCGGGGTGTGACAGGATATCAATTTCAAACTTGCTATAAATAGATATTCCTATTTAAAGAAACTTATTTTTTTGGAAACTTTCCATTTTCGGAAACTTACTACTTTTGGAAACTTACTATAAACAAATATTCCTATTTATAGAAACTTGCTATTTTGGGTACTTTCCATTTATGGTGTGACGTCCCGTCAATTTGAGATACTTGAGTTACCGTTATTATTTTAAAGTTATTCGCAATTGTTTTGACCCTTGCATTTCGCTCTGTTTTGCTCACGGTTTACTGTTATTGAGTATCGATTTTTCTGTATTAACTGGTTCGTCCCCCGAGACGTACTAATTTTATTTTATCTAAGTGCCAATTAGTTAGTATTCTCGAAAATATAAATTAGGAGGTTTATGCCAAATTTGTCGGTTATCGTACTCTTTATCTTCGAGATATCGTGCTTTTGCGCTTATTATCCTTTACCGAAATCGTGCGTATCTCAGAATCGAAAGTGAAAATATAATATTAAATGAACCTAATATAAAGTAAATCATAGTATGAACTTTCCTAAGTTCATCGCAAAAAGAATCGGGAACTTTCGGCGAACGAAACGGCTTAACGATCGCGCAAACGAAAAACTGGAAATCCTGAATTTTGGTCCTGTGCTGCAGCACAAGGCACCCTGTGCGCAGCACAAGTCACCTTATGGGCAGAACAGATCGCTGATCAGATTTTTGTTTGTTTGTATTAGTAATTTTTGCATGTATTTTGGTTGGGAAACTTGCCCAAACGTGTAAGACCACTTCTAGGTCCAGAGATAGGCCTCTTGAGTCCCTTACCATCATCACAAACTCACTCCAATTGTTCTCTCTCACTTCACACAAAAATCAAAACACACATTTTCTCTCAAGATCATATTCTCTCATTTTCTCTCTAAGCTCTTCCAATTTCCAGAAAGTTTGAGGCATAAAACACATTTTGAAGAAGGATTCTAGCTTAAAATCATCAAAGAAACAAGTTCCTTTTGATCTCCATCAACTTTTGTTATTGTCTACCATATTACTTTTCATTTGGGAAGATCCATCTAGCTTTTCTTGAAGAGAAATCTCTTTAATCTTGCTGTAAATTTCTCATCATCTCACCACCAAAAGTTGATTTCGGGTTTATATTCTCAAGCTTAAAATCTTGCGGTTGTATTTCGGGCACATAGACGGTGGAATTGTGGTCCCGCGATTGTATTTACCCGAGATTTGCGGAAGTTTTATTGTGAGTTCTTCGTAGCCCTTGTCTTTACTATTTTTAGGGCTGTAAAGCGTACTTTAAAATTTTCCGTTAAATGGTAGATGTTATTGTATACCTTGTCTGCTTAAATGTTAGACGCTATCTTGTGTACTTAAATGCTAGACGCTATATTGTCTGCTTAAAGGCTAGACGTTATCATACTTTTTGTCTGCATGCTAGATCTTATCATATACCTTGTCTGCTTAAATGTTAGACGTTATTGATTATCTTGTTTACCTAGGAGAATAGGTCTACCTTATAAAATTGTCGATGGGTCACTTTTTACTTAAAATTGCGAATAATTCACCAACATGTTGTTGATGTCATTTTTAACGCTTTGCAGGAGTTTGAGGATTCCTGTCGATCATGCCATCTATGTTTTCGGATCGCTTGTTTTTGTGAAATTTGGATTTGGAATGTTTCATGTAATTTCCATGACGATCCGTTCGTTGACTATTGAAGTGTACTTGTACTTGGCGTTTCACCGCCCTTGACATTATTATGTATTTTGTAACCATTTGGCATGATTAATTTAATTTGATGCTTCGTTTATTGGTTGTATTATTGTTGTTGACTCTTGATATTATAACTGGAACACCTCGTGTTTCCGCTCCAAGCGGGGTGTGACAGAAGTTGGTATCAGAGCCAAAGGTTATAGCGAACCGGGTGATTTAAACTGAATAAATCACTTGGACTATTACCATAGGCTTTTTAAATCGATTTTACTCTGATTGCAATGTGTGCACTATTTTTCATACGTGTTTATCTTCACGTTTGTTATTTTGGCGTTGGCCTTGTTTTCGTGTCGCACACATTTGCTGATCGAGTTTTCTTTCTTTTATTTTTAGGACGATGGCGCCTAAGAGGAGAGTCGCGACACGAAGTTCCACGAGACATGCTACGACTAACGCGAGAGCGAATACCACGAATCCGAGAGAGAGTGCTGATAACGCGAATACGAATGCGAGAAGGAACAATGCGGAAACCGAATCGACTCCTGACATGGCACAGATGATTGCTCAACAGATTGCATCTATGATGCCCGAGATTGTGGCTCAACTGAGGGAGGGAACAACCCAAGGAAATGGTGGTACGAATCCTGAGAATCCCGAGCCAATTGTTAATAATGAGGGTCCTGAAATTGTGATTACTGGATCGGGTGGAGCAGAGGGCTCAGTTCGACGCACTGGATGCACTTTGAAGACGTTTATGAGCTACAAGGCCCCGAAGTTTAGAGGCAATGAGGGAGCGACTGGAACGCTTCAGTGGATGGAGAAATTAGAATCTATTTTCGATGCTGTTGATTGTGCGGACAAAGATCGAGTCCGATTTGCTGCGTTTGTATTTCAAGGTTCGGCTCTGACATGGTGGAACTTGGTCGTGAATTTGCGAGGCCGAGCGGAGATTAACGCAATGACATGGGAGCAGCTGAAGGAGTTGATGATCATTGAGTATGTACCTGAATCTGAGATTCAGAAGTTAGTGGATGAGTTGTGGAACTTGACCATGATTGGGTCAGACATTCGGGGGTACACTTCGCGTTTTCACGCTTTGTCCCAACTCAGTACCGCACTTGGTTCGACCGGAGCTCAATCGAATCGGTCGCTATACTCACGGATTACCCCAGGCAATCCGTAAGAGTGTCCTTTCCAACCACCCGAGCACCTTTCAAGAGTGCGGTGGAGATTGCGACCACGTTAACCCATAACGAGGTCCGTGATAGCGAGCTATCCCCAGCAGTAGTTAAGCTAAACTCCGAAGGGAAACGGGGTGGTGAAGACCGTTATGGGGACTCGTAGAAGAGAGCTAGGAGGCAGGATGCTCCTCAGGTTGTGCAAGCATATGCAGCAGTGGCTCTGGGTGCCCAAGGTAAGCATCCGAGGTGTGAGCGATGTGGTAACCCCCACGCCAAGGAGATAAAATGTTAGGTGTGTGGAAGATGTAAGAAACTTGGGCACACCGAGAAGTTTTGTAAGATCCCGAAGTGTGACTTCCCGTCTATTTGAGGTACTCGAGTTACCGTCATTATTTATATTTTATTCGCAATTGATTTCGACCCTTGTGTTACGCTTTGTTTTGCTCGCGATTTACTGTTATTGATTATCGGGTTCTCGTATTTACTGATTTGTCCCTCGGGACGTGATAATATTATTTTATCTAAGTGCCAATTAGTTAGTATCCTCATAAATATAAGTTAGTAGGTTTATGCCAAATTTGTCGGTTATCGG
Organism: Senecio squalidus; assembly: GCA_910822075.1. Classification (NCBI taxonomy): domain Eukaryota; kingdom Viridiplantae; phylum Streptophyta; class Magnoliopsida; order Asterales; family Asteraceae; genus Senecio; species Senecio squalidus. The sequence goes on along the minus strand of CAJVGC010000001.1, from coordinate 36,541,451 downwards.
ATCCTTTATCCGCGAGTTATCGCACTTTTACTCTTGCGTGCCCTTTTACCGAAATCGTGCGAATCTCGAAAACAAAAGTGAAATTTTAATATTAAATGAACCTAATATAAAGTAAATCAAAGCGTGAACTTTCCTAAGTTCAACGCAAAAAAGAATCGGGAACTTTCGACGAACGAAACTCCTTAACGATCGCGAAAACGAAAATCAGAAAGTGCTGGAAATCACCCGGTGCGCAGCACCAGGTCATGGGTGCGCAGCACCTCCTTTCCAGAATTCAAAATTTTACACTTTTGGTCCTTGCCTCGTTTTTGTAATAAACCAACCAATCAAAAAACGACCATGTGCTCTGATTTCTGCCAATTTACCTGCCCAAAGTGTATTATTACACTACACCTTTATCTCTTTTCATTTTCTTTTTCTTAATTCCAAAACACACACACACATTAACCTTCTCCATTTTCTCTCCACTTTCTCTCTACAAACCTTCATCTAAACCAGAGATTGCAGCCACTAAAAACACATAAATCATCCATCAAAATCTTTTGATCATCAAAGCAAACAAGGAGGAGCAAAGCATTTTCGGTTTCAAGCATATTTCTTCACTTTCGGAGCTCTAAATCCGTCCAAAACACCATCCATTAATTTACATCCGGTAGAAATCACTTTCTTATCATTATTTACTGTTTTTATTAATTGCATGTATGATCTAAGCCATAAAAATGAGTTTTTGTAAGGATTTATATCACTTTGTATACAAAAACGACTTCTATATATAAACACTACTTAGATCTATGATTTTGTGGATAAAAGTTAATTAGAAACTATAAAAATGATGTTTTATAAGTTATCTACTGGTTGCATGTCGAAATCTTTGAGTTACAAAACGATTTTAGCAAGAAAAACACAAAACGGGAAGAAGGCAGCAGCTAGGTGCGCAGCACCTGTGCCCAGGTGCGCAGCACCGGGCTGCTGACCTCCCGAAAATGTGTCGTTTTACTCGTTTAAAACTTGTATTCACGTTCTGGACCTTTGTCAATAATATTGTGGGGCTGAGATGAGTAAAAACAGTAATAATGGTGACATTTTGTGCATTCAAATCCTTCGTTTTGCTAATTGTTGGCGTTTGTTTTGTGTTTCGGAGGCGGATATTCTCATCGTTGTACTACCGAAGTTGTCATTCCAAATTCTGGTCAAATCAAGCGGAGTTAGTGGTATAACTTGTTACTCTTGTGAATCTTGTGATTTCATTATATGTGTATTATTCGGTTTTAGCCTTGAAAATCGGTTAGGATAAATTATTAGACCAACACTCGTGCGTTTGATCGATTTGGACTAAAGTTGGACAAAATGTTAATATATGTAACCAAAGTATTATGTAAAGCTAAATATGGTATTATGTATTATGTATAATGGTTTAAAATGCATTGTTGATAAGCGGGAAAGTGATTGAATAAATGGACTAATATTTTATGACGCGGAAGCGCTGCCGAAATTTCATCTCACAACTTTTTACGACTTAAAACACTTATATAAATAAATTGTATACCAAAGTAACATATTATACAAAAACATTGTCTTTGGACTCAAAGACACCAACGCAATCTCGAATGTCATAATAGTACTTAAATGGACATTTTAAACCTATTTGCGATACTTTAAACTTCGTGTCAATCTAATCGTCGTTTTAAGTCATCAAATTATGTTTTGCGGCCAATTTTATAAAATGGTTTTGAAAGGCTTTTGCTTTAAAACATTTGGTAAGAAAACACTTCAAATTATCCATAGTGTCAAATTGGACTTTTAAATTGATTTTGACTTTAATAAGTCAACATAATTGAAATTTGACCTCCATAAGTCAACAAAATTGAACCTTGACTTCTATAAGTCAACATCTTAATCTGGGTCATTATAATGAACATTGGTATTAACATTTATATTAATAATCCTTTCGACTCGGAGTTATCATTTGCTTCCAACGGTCGCTGTTGACGTGAAAGATCGATATCTTGCCGATCGGCCCTTTTCTGGCGCAGAACATCGTCTTCTTAATCCGTCATCCTTATTCGATTTATTAAACGTTGGAATATTATATTAAACTTAATCTTAACCGACAAGGCTAAACCGGACCTAGACTTATAGAGATACTAAGACTATGTTGTTTATTGTTTAAGGCACTTAGGCGGTGGAGTTGTAGCTCTGTGTTTGGTGTACCCGATATTTGTTTGCTGAAGCTTTATCAGTGAGTTATTCGTAGCCCTTGTCTTAAATATTTTTGGGCTGTAAAGCGTATTTTAAATTGTCTGCTTGTATGCGGAATGTTGTTGATATTCTTGTTTGCCTAGTGGATTAGGTCTGCCTTAGATTGTAAGCCATTAGCCCTTGTTGGGGCCCCCTGATACACTAGTTAAGCTTTATGCCCAACGGTTACATATATATAGATCTATATGGGTTATAGACCTAACCCTCACTGCTCGGTAGAATGTTTCTAGGAGCGGATGTTATGGCCGGTTAATTTAATTGTTACCTTTGGTTGGCGACCTCAGGATTTGGGGTTGTACGGTCAGGTTCAGTGTATGATTAGTCTAGGCAAAGTACCTATCACTATTGGTTGGTGAAAACAAGATATATCATTTGAAATTAACGTTGTTTTGATGAAACTGGTCGATGGGTCAGCTTTACTTTAAAATTGCGAATAATTCACCAACATGTTGTTGATGTCGTTTTAACGCTTTGCAGGAAATTGAGGATTTCCGTGATCATGCCATAGTTTATTTTGGATCGCTTGCTTTTGGGAAATTTGAATTTGAATCGTTTATTGTAATTTCCATGACAATCCATTTGTTGATTTCTTTTGAAGTTGTATTGTATTTGGCGTCTTACCGCCCTTGACTTATGATGTATTTTTAACATTTGGCATGATCTATTTAATTTGATGTTTTGTTTATTGGTTATATTGTTGTAATGTTGACTCTTGATATTATAACTGGAACATCCCGTGTTTCCGCTCTTAGCGGGGTGTGACAGAAGTTGGTATCAGAGCCAAAGGTTATAGCGAACCGAGTGATTTTAACTGAGTAAATCAGTTGGACTATGACCAGGCTTTTTAAATCGATTTTCTCTGATTGCAATGTGTGCACTATTTTTTCATACGGGTTTATTTCGCGTTGATTTTGTGGCGTTTGGCCTTGTTTTTGCACACATTTGCTGATCGAATTCCTTTCCTTTTATTTTAGGACGATGGCGCCTAAGAGGAGAGTTGCGACACGAAGTTCTGCTAGGCGTGCTACTGCGAACGCGAGGGCTAATACCGCGAGTCAGACTGCGAGAGCGAATACGTCGAATGCGAGAAGGAACAACGTGGAAAATGAATCGAATCCTGACATGGCTCAGA
>CAJVGC010000001.1:36435027-36537960 GCA_910822075.1 Senecio squalidus | reverse complement strand
TCCGACAACCCCGACGGAAATCCGCCAGTTCCTAGGATTGGCAGGTTATTACCGAAGATTCATTGAGAATTTCTCAAAAATCGCGAAACCCCTCACCGAGCTCACCCAGAAGGATAAGGAATTTATCTGGGGAAAAGATCAGGAGGATTCTTTTCAGAAACTTAAGCACCAATTATGTCACGCACCAATCCTATCTCTGCCAGAGGGCACGGATAACTTTATAGTGTTTTGTGATGCCTCCCACCAAGGACTTGGGTGCGTCCTAATGCAGAAGGACAAGGTCATCGGTTACGCTTCCAGGCAGCTGAAGATCCACGAGCAGAACTACACCACGCACGACTTAGAGTTGGGAGCAGTCGTGTTTGCTTTGAAGATTTGGAGACACTACCTGTACGGAACTAAGTGTACGGTCTTCACCGACCACAAGAGTCTTCAACACATCTTAGACCAGAAAATGCTCAACATGAGACAACGTCGATGGATAGAATTGCTAAGTGACTACGATTGCGAGATTAAATACCACCCGGGTAAAGCAAACGTAGTAGCAGATGCCCTGAGTAGGAAGGAAAGGGTAAAGCCATCTCGAGTTCGAGCATTGGGTATTCAGGTTCAGACGAGCCTTCGAGAGCAAACTGCAAACGCGCAGCAAGAGGCGTTAAAGCCCGAGAACATTAAGGCCGAAACGCTTCACAATCACGAGAAAGAATTCGAACGCAAGTCGGACAGAATTTATTATTTCAAGGGTCGAGCATGGATTCCGAGATCTGAGGATCTCCGCAAACTCCTTTTGGACGAGGGCCACCGATCTAGATATTCCATCCATCCGGGATCCGACAAGTTGTACAAGGACCTCCGAGAGTACTACTGGTGGCCGGGCATGAAGAAGGATATCGCCTTGTATGTAGCCAAGTGCCTTACTTGCTCCAAGGTCAAGGCGGAATATCAAAAGCCTTCAGGATTACTTCAACAACCAGAAATTCCCATGTGGAAATGGGAGCAAATTTCTATGGACTTCATCACCAAGTTTCCCCGTACGGCTAAGGGTAACGACACGATTTGGGTAATCGTGGACCGTCTGACCAAATCCGCTCATTTCTTGCCGGTCCGAGAGAATTATTCGATGGAGAAGCTCGCTCAAGTCTACATCAACGAGATCGTCTCTCGTCATGGAACCCCACTCTCCATCATCTCCGATAGAGACAGTCGATTCACCTCCCGTTTCTGGAACGTTCTACAGAAATCCTTAGGTACTCAACTAGACCTCAGCACGGCATATCACCCGCAGACTGACGGCCAGAGCGAAAGAACGATCCAAACACTTGAGGACATGCTGGAAGCATGTGTAGTAGACTTCGGAGGAAGTTGGGACACTCACCTCCCCTTGGTCGAGTTCTCCTACAATAACAGCTACCATGCCAGCATCAAGTGTGCGCCATTCGAGGCTCTCTATGGGCGTAAGTGCCGGTCACCGCTCTGCTGGCTAGAGGCTGGCGACCGACAACTTACGAGACTCGATATCATCCAGGCGACCATCGAACGACTGAAGACGTCCCGTACCCGACAAAAGAGCTACGCTGACAACCGAAGGAAACCCCTCGAGTTCCAAGTTGGCGACCGAGTACTCCTCAAGGTTTCGCCCTGGAAGGGGGTAGTTCGCTTCGGAAAGCGCGGTAAACTGAGTCCAAGGTACACCGGTCCATTTGAAGTCATTGAGCGTATTGGTCCCGTTGCTTATCGTCTTCAACTCCCTCAGGCTCTCTCGAATGTTCATAACGTGTTCCATGTCTCACACTTGAAGAAGTGCCTGTCTGATGAAACAATCGTCATTCCTCTTGACGAGGTCAAAATCGACCGCAAGCTAAACTTCATCGAGGAACCGCTCGAAGTTGTCGACCGCGAGGTCAAACAGCTTAGACAGAGCCGTATTCCGATAATCAAGGTTCGGTGGAACTCTCGACGTGGTCACGAATTCACATGGGAGCGTGAAGACCAATTCCGTCAGAAGTATCCACATCTGTTCGAGAACTCTCCTTCCTGATAAGACGCACTAAATTTCGGGACGAAATTTCTTTCAACCCGGGGAGAATGTGACAACCGTCAAAATTCAGGTACTTGTTCAATTATTATATCGGTTTGAAACGTTAGTTACTCTTTTATCGCGTTCGCTCTATTCTAGTTCGTAACTTTTGAGTCTGTACTTGTCGGAACTAGTGTCGGAATAACTTCCAGAATCAAATTACAAGTCCTAATACCAAGAAAACACCTATTGAACTTTCCTAAGTTCATAACAAATCATACTTAAGAACTTTTAATTAACAAAAAGGTCCAACGAAGCAAAAACGTAAAAACGAAAAATCTAATTTAGGCTGAAAAATCACCCGGTGCGCAGCACCTAGTGATGTGGTGCGCAGCACCTCACGCCAGAATTCAAAATATTTTCAGTTTTAGTCCCTGCCTCGTTTTTACACTTCCACCACCCAAGCCAACCAATCAAACTCGACCTCATTACTGCCAACATCAGTCCCCAACACCCCTTTTCATTATTACCCTTATTTTCATTTTTATTTCTCATTTTATCAAAACATAAAAAAAAACACACAACTCATTTTCTCTCAAAACGTTTCAAGAGTTCTTCATTTCCAGAACTTTTACACCATAAAAATATACTTTTGATCCATACAAATCGTCCTAAACTTCAAGAGAAGCACGGGGGTGTTACTATTTCGAAAAAGGACCACGGTTGCAAGATTTTTGGAGCTAAAATCCGACCAAAACTCATCATCCGAGCTTTTCCTCCGGTAGATTTCTTTATTTTTACTATTCTTATACAAATATTCAATTGCATGTAAGATCTAACGGTTGAAAATGGATTTTTACATAAATCTATGACTTTTTATGGTAAAAAACGTTTTTAACATAAATAACCTTTAGATCCACGGATTGTAACCAAATATACTTTAGAAACTGTTAAAATGATGTTTTGAATGATATTTACTAATTGCATGTACAATCTAAACGACAAAAATGAGTTTTTATAAAGATTTATGTCATTTTTCATACAAAAACGATTTTTATCTAAATAAAACTTAGATCTATATATTTTTGTGGTCAAAACTTGTTTAGAAACTATAAAAACATCATATTATGAAGTATCTACTGGTTGCATGTCGAAATCCTTAAGCCTCAAAACGTTTTTAGCAAGAAAAACACAAAACGGGAAACGAGACAGCAGCTAGGTGCGCAGCACCGAGCTGCTGTTCTCCCAAAAATCGTCATTTTAACTCGTTTTAAGAACATGTTTACATTCTGGACTTTTACCGATATTATTTTGGGACTGAGATAAACAAAACTAATAATAAAGGTGACTTGTGTTGGACTATTTGGACTTAAAATGAACTATAAAATGTATATATTGCGTTTTAGGTGATTTGTGAGCGGAATGGGGTTACAATTTTTGGGCATGAAATTTGGGCGCGGAAGCGCTGCCCAAATTTCCTTAGAAATTGTAAGTCACTTCAGCGAGCAAAAGCACCTAAGGCCTAATAATCAAAAACGTTGATTTGGACTCTTGGACAAAACATGACGATTACCTTTTCGGACTATTTTAACGATTTAAATTGACACTTACACTTTAATAACATTTTACCTATATTATTATATAAGAACATAATAATATAACAACTCATTAAAAATATCTTGGTATTAATACGCAATCCGTGATTCCCGGCTTACACTTTCCGACCGAGCTTCCAAGTTCTCGTTCTCTTCGCAATCCGTGAGTTACAACCCCTTGTTTTATATATTTTACATGAATTTGTGGGAAACATAAGATTAATTGCATTTCTAAGCTTTATGAAACAAATTGCAATATATCAAACTTTGACTTTTGACTTATTAAACTTTGACTTATTTGAACGTCTATTTGGACTCTTATGCGTAAATTATTTGACTTTACTTAAACTTATTGGTTCGCTCTCTCTCTTGACTAAACTAATTACTGATGCTTGTATGCGTATCCAACCCTTGATGGAACTATAACACGTTCTTAAGTGATAGATGACTTACTCTCTTTTAAACAAAACTACTTAGTGCCCGATGATTCTTTTTCTTTGACTTTCACACTATTAACTACTTAGCCGTATAGTAACTATGGGTATCGATACTTAGGAAAGAACCGTTCCTTGCTTAGATGGCAGTCTAAGTACATATTACTAAGTAACTTTTAATTTCTCGTTTGAGAGGCGGGGAGTTGGGGCCGCACGGTTGGATAATCGGATTAGTGTGAAGACTTAAGTTATAGATGCCAAGAGGTTGATACAAGAAAATCTAATTAGTTACTTACGCATAAACTTATAAACTTTTAGCGATTGTTATCCGCTTCTACTATTTGACTAAATTTGACTCTATTTGGTCTTTACAAACTTAGGGCACCAGTTCGCCCGTTACTTAGACTCTAAAGTATATAAATTCTTTAAGCGACTTTTCTCCGCTAATCTCCTTTTTGGAAACTCTTACTTTATATACTTTACTTATATTTTCGCCGACTATATAAACTGTAACTCACTCACTACTTTCGTAGTTGACACTTTATCTTATGTTTCAGGAAATTAGTGTAAGCATGATGTGCATGGCATGGACGGGTCGAGGCGGTCGTGTGAGAACCTTATTGGGAAAAGACTTGGCCATTTGTTTTGGGAATTTTAATGAAACTTTTTAATTATGTATCAATGTACTAAATTATCGTGTCTTGGTCGATCGGATGGATTTGTAAACACTTTTCCTTTTTATTTAATGACTTATTTACCGTTATGTTTTATATGACCTGTGTAAAGATTTTCCAGCTCTTCACATTCCGTGTTTCCGCTTTAGCGGGGTGTGACATTATCTTCTTCCTCTCTTGAGATTCTTCAAAGTTCAATAGTAATCCGAAGAGACCAGGTAGCTTGTAAGTGGACAATTTTTCACTAACCACAAGAGATGTTATTACTGATTCAAATTTATTTTGCAAGATATCAACAAATTTCTTGCACACTTCATCATCATCCTTTATTAGCCCTAGAGCTGACAAATCATTCAACAAGATTTGAAACCTTGTATGCACATCAGCCAATGTTTCCTTTTATTTCACATAGAAATTTTCATAATTTCTAATCAGGCTATTCAATCTTTGCTCTCTTACTATAGGTACACCTTCATAGAATACAATTAAGGTGTCCCATAATTCTTTAGCAGATCTGCAACCGGCAATCTTTGAGAAGATTTGCTCAGACACAACATTTCCTAGAATGCTTTTTGCTCTTGGATCTAGATTGTATAACAGTTTGTCAAGATCGGTCCATTATGATTTTGGAGTTTGAACCCATCTTGCACGTTGAACAACTTTGTCTTCCTCCTTGGCTTCTTCAATCTGTTTTCCTGGAATGATTGGTCCTTCTTCAATGGTTCTCATCATTTCTTCATAGATTCCTGATAAGTGCCATTCAGCCTTTAGTTTCCAATGGGCAAAATTATGTCCATTGAAAATGGGAATGCCTTTTCCAGCCATAGCAGGTGTAGAGGATGATGACATTGTATTTGAGATATATGTATTGATCGTTTAAGATTGGTAAATTTATTAAAATTTAAATCTTATTTGCTCTGATACCAGTTGTTAGGTCTCAATAAGATCTCAAACACTAGCTAATCAATTACAAATAAGTATTTAGATGTTAATTGTTACGAACGTTTCAATCACTCAGTTTCTTAGTATATTATAGCGGAATTATAATAACGAAGGAATGAGAATAACACACAGTTATATTGATCAGAAAAGTTCAACGTTTACAATAGTCAAGCTCACTATTTATACACAATAATAGTGAGCTTGATAAGTACGAATCCTAGTAAATCTTCTAAAAGGATAGAAGATTTAGTCTAACAAACATACCTAAATTAACGTGTTACGTTTCATTATGGATCTGAGTAGTCAGCTACACAAGGTCAGCTCCACAATGCCTTAGTCTCTTTTCGTCACTCAGACTCAAAGTTACTCAGACTCAAAAAGTAAGACTTTAATAGACATATTTATTAACTTGGGTTATTGATTTTTCCAACAATATAAAATGCAAATAAAACAAAAGAACCTTTTGATAAACATTACTTGTTAAAAGAACATTTTATTATAATAAAATGAGCCGTTATATTTGTCTTCTAAAGATTTTCTTTTCAATTTAGCTTTAGAAAACTTCTCAAGAGAATAAAACTCAAGATATATTATATTAAATAAAACTCGCGAGATTAACCTTTGATTATAAAAGAGTGGTTGGACAATACAATTATTGAAAATCCCTATATACTAAAAATGTGTTTGTTGTGGTTTATGGGTATGTTAGTATTGGAGAAAACCAATAGTAAAAATCTACTAAAAATGCTAAATGCTAATTTTGACTAAAGTAATTTCATCAGCAAAAGTAAATCATCTTTAGACGAAACAAAGTGATGTTGGTCCTAAAGCTAAATATGACCACAAATGCATATTAACAATAAATAACTTATGATTCTAAAAGGGTCACACAAATAGCAAGTTAGACACCAGATTAATATTTATTAAAAAAAAGAATTAGATCTTTGTAACTATTTATAATTTCTTAAATATTATAAGTTTGATTTATGATATAAGATGCAAATAAAACAAAAGAACCTTGATAAAAAAAAAAAACCCTTTTAAATAAATGTTTACTTGTTGAAAATATGAATCAACAAAAATAATTAAGAGGGTTTAAGATGGGCAAGTGAAAGTTAAATTAAGAGTAGGTTGCATTCTCATTTGTTATCTTGAGATTACAATTAGTTATGTTAACTTGAAAGACTTAAAAGGCATATAATTAGATTCGTTGTGTATTGATTAATTGAATCTTGAAAATATAAAAATTTATCCTCTCTCCCTCTCTCTGCGAACATCTTTTAGAGAAATACTCGTCTTGAAATTTCTTCAATCAGAAACATCTAAAACAAAGACTAAAAAGGTTGTAATCTCTTATCTCTTTTATCTTTTCAAAATTATGCATTTGGATGTTAGTAGGAGCTACAAATTTGAAGTCATTTGGTCCCATGTCCTTTAGAAATAGAGTTGTTTCATGAACAACTAGTAAAAGGCTATGTTTATTGTACTATTTTATCTCATGTTGGTTGTTTATGTTGATATTATGTTCTGGTTGAACATTAATAATATTTGGAACATAATTTGAAGTTTTATTTTTTAAAAAGTACATTCGATGTAAAATGACAAAATTCGATTTTGGATAAAATCTTGAGTTTTATTGTAAAGGTCAAAAGCTTTTAAAAATAATGAATACGAGTTATTGCAATTTCTAAACTCAAACAAACTCCGAGTATATCTAAATAAACATAAGTTTTATTAATAGATAATAATTGGGTTGACAAACACTCAAGACTAAAACTAATAATATATGATAATATTTTATATTGTCTGCGACGTTATGATTCTATAAACTATAAAATAACTAATTTTTAAAGTTATCGTTGTACATTGAATGCATGCAATGTACATGATAACATGTGTATTTTAAAATAGAATCACTGTTGGTTGTGATCAGTTTAGAGAGAAAAAGTTAATCTAGAGAGAGAAAGTAGATTTAGCATTAAGCTCAAAGAGTTACACTAATCACACCCCACACTCCTATTTATCGTAGAGTGGAGGCTTTAAAAAGACTTCCTAATTACTACAATTATGCCCCTAATAAAAAATACAAATACAATGTTACGAATATTCTATTCCTAACAATTCTCCCTTATTTGTAGTTGTTCAAAATATGAAGTCTTTGTCTTGAAGCATCTTCATTGTTGTTATCTTGAACACGTAGATGCTTGATTTGATCTTCAACCGCAACTTTGGATTTCATCAGAGTAGCTTGTTGTAATCTTTGATACTTTTGTATCTAAAGATAAGTTGCTTGAAGAATCATTTTCTTTTCTCTTGAAAGCTCGACCTTGATGTTGTATTGAATATGTCATTGATGAAGTGTTTCCGAAGGTCTTGCTCTTTGAAGAAGTCTTAAGAACCTAGTCACCAAAAAGCTCTTTTCGCGAACCTTGAATGATAGTCTTAACGATCTCCTCCTTTATCCTCGTGATCTTTAAATTCAACTTTAGATTTCATCAGAGTAGCGTTTGAATCTTTGTATCGCGGAAAGCACACTTTGAAAGTTGACTTGAAGAATCTTTCATTTCAAACGAATGTTGAATGTGGACTTGTAGTCCTTGATTTCTTGATTCTGATGTAGACATAACATTCCTTCCTTTAATCGTTTGAACCATAAAGTGGAACGCTCCCCCTTATTTGAGTAGTTTCACTTTGTCGTTCAACTTGTAGAAGCTTGATTGCATTTCTTTGTTTGAAGCTTCTTTTGATTGAATAATCATTTTCAAATTCTTTGAAGTTTTGATCTTTCATTTAGCTCCCCCTCAACACATACTTGTAATCAACTATCCGAAAGTTGATGTATTCCTTCGTTGTAGCTTGATGATGAACATTCTTCTTTACTTCACGTTCTTCCCATTTCTTCATTTACACACATTCTTACCCTTGGTACACCATTTACACATGTTTTTCCCTTTGGTACACCATTTGAAAATATTTTTCGATTTCGTCTCTAACGAGAAAACGTGGTATCGTGAAACTTCACTTTATTTCGATGTTAAAAGTACTTTTTTTTTTGGTAAAGTCAAACCCTCGTTTTCAACTGATAGTGATCTTTTGTGCTCGTTGTAAACACATCTTCGTGTTCGAATGACTTAGTCGAGTCACTCCTATTCGTGTAATGTTAAATCTTATTCGAATGGTTTAATTCGTGTAAGGCTAAACCTATTCAAATGGTTTAATTCGTGTAAGGCTAAAACCTATTCGAATGGTTTAATTCGTGTATGGCTAAAACCTATTCGAATGATTTAATCTTGAAAGGCTAAAACCTTGTTCGAATGGTTTAATTCGTGTAAGGCTAAAACCTATTCGAATGGTTCAATTCGTGTAAGGCTAAACTTTGTTCGAATGATGACTTGCTAATTTTCTTTCAACTTCTTCACTTATTGTGCAATTCGAATTTTCGAGCAAATCACCGTGATCGATCAATTCAAAACTGAGTTCGTGTACTGAATTCCTATTCGTTCCAACACTTATCCAAATCTCTCAATTCGAATAACTCTATTAGAATACCCTTATCCGAATAACTCTATTCGAATGACTTCAAAATCATCAAATTCGACTTCAAAATCAACACACACAAATACAGTTCCTATTCGTGTTAGTTGAAATTCTATTCGAATGATTTTATTCGTGTAGACTTATTCGAATGATTTTATTCGTGTTAGTTAAAAAACTAGTCGAATGATACAAGTGATTCTGGTCGAACGAAGTGTTTTCGAGCACCCCACTCTGATACCGATCAGTTTAGAGAGAGAAAGTTAATATAGAGACAGAAAGTAGATTTGCATTAAGCTCCAAGAGTTACACTAACACTCCTATTTATAGGAGAGTGGGGGCTTAACAAAATTTCTTAATTATTACACTTATGCCCCTAATAAGAAATACAAATACAATGTTATAAATATTCTATTAATAACAATCACCGAAACACATTAAAATCCCTTTTAGAAAAGCAAGTGTGATGTCCCGTCAATTCAAAGTACTTATGTTACCGTTATTATTTTAATTTTATTCGCAATTTTTTTGACCCTTGTGTTTCGCTTTGTTTTGATCACGATTTACTATTATTGAGAATCGGGTTTTCTGTATTTTCTGATTCGTCCCCCGAGACGTAATAATTTTATTTTATCTAAGTGCCAATTAGTAAGTATTCTCATATTAATAAGTTAGGAGGTTGATGCCAAATTTGTCGGTTATCGTATTCTTTATCTCCGAGATATCGTGCTTTTGCTCTCGTTTATTCTTTACCGAAATCGTGCGAATCTCGAAATCAAAAGTGAAAATATAATATTTAATGAACCTAATTTAAAGAAAATCATAGTATCAACTTTCTTAAGTTCATCGCAAAAAGAATCGGGAACTTTTGGCGAAAGAAACTGCCTAACGATCGCGCAAACGAAAAACTGGAAAAGCTGGATTTTGGTCCTGTCCGCAGCACATGGCACCTTGTGCGCAACACAAGGCACCCTGTGCGCAGCACAGACCCGCTGATCAGATTTTTGTTGTTTTGTGTGAGTCATTTTTGCATGCCATTTGGTTGGACACTTCTCCTAAACGTGTAAGGGTCAGTATTTGGGCAGAGGAGACTCTTTTGGGGTCATCATTCACCCCACAAACCCATTTGAACATCACATTTTTCACCTACAAACACCATTCTCTCTCATTTTCCCATCACTTTCCTTTTGCTTTTCTACCATTTCTCTCTCAAACACAACCTATTTACAGAAAGTTTAAGGCATAAAACACCCATTTGAAGAGGGATTCAAGTTCAAGATCATCAGAGAAACAAGTTCCTTTTGATCTCCATCAACTTTTGGTAAAGTTTTCTTAAGATTTTCTTCACTTTTCTTCCATTTATCTCCATCTTTCTCTTCTTTTGTTAAGGATTCTAACACCATCTATTTTCTTTTGCATTCCAAGTTATTGTCTACCATATTACTTTTCATTTGGGAAGATCCATTTAGCTTTTCTTGAAGAGAAATCTCTTTAATCTTGGTAAGTAACTTTTTACCGAAAATCTTTCCGAAAACGTTAATTTTCACCTTGCATGCAAGGATCTAGACTAATGGTGGTTTTATTTTGTTGTTTGGAGCTGTAAATTTCTCATCATCTCACCACCAAAAGTTGCTTTTGGGTTTATATTCTCAAGCTTAAGATCATGCGGTTGTTATTCGGTAAAATCGACATTTTTCCCATATTCATCTATTTATATATTTCGTTATTATTTTCTATGTATATTTCGGTTAAATTCTTGGAAAAATGGTTAGGAATAATATACTAGACCAACATTTGTGAATATTTTGGTTATGTACAAAGATTTGGACTAAATACACAACGATGTGATTATTACCAAAATTAACATATTGTATGTATTAGTATGTAAAATGGTATATATATATATATATATATATATATATATATATATATATATATATATATATATATATATATATATATATATATATATATATATATATATATATATATATATAACACTTGGTAAAAGTATTTGGAACATAATATAACTTATTAACAGTTTGCGTTTTAACCAAAAAGTCTTTAAATGAACGGATTTCGGCAAAACAACAAAACGTTGTTTGCTGGAAATAGGAACTGTGAGCCGTCCTGGATGCCCAGGACGACGCAACGGGGGCTATTTCCATCAAATTCATGGTTTTGCTTGTTTGGCCGTCTTGACGTTTTGTTCCGTAAATCGTCGTTTGAAAGCCTCTGATTTCATGTTATCTTTATAAACAAACTCTAAACACTTGTATAAACATACTAAATATCGTCTTTGGACTCAAAGACGCCAACGCAATCAAAAATGTCGAATACTTGTTTAAAACGGACATATTTCCTACATTTCGATAAATAAACATTCGTTACAAATTGCGATCGTAATCCAAAGCCGTCAACTAATATTTTTGCGATAAACTTTGTTAAAAACATTAAATAAAGTCATTTTACACTATATTTTTGGAAAAGTAAAGACTTTTAAACTTTCTAAGCGTCGAGTTAAACTTTTGCGTCAACTTCGATTATCTTTCAAATTAACTATGATTCAACCTCAAATTGTTGACTTTAACTTTTTCAAAATCAACATCTTTGACATTTGACTTTTGCTAAGTCAACATCCTTGACTTTGACTTTTATAAAGTCAACATCTTTGACTTTGATCAAGTCGACATCGTTGTCGTTGACCTTGGTTGATCTCGATGAATATTTAAGTAATATTCCTTTCAACCAATACTCCTAGAAGTCGTTTCGACTCGGGATATTATTCTTTTCGGATTATCGTTATGACGTGAAATGTCGGTATCCTTCCGAGCGGTCCTGTTTGACGCGGAACATCGCCTTCTAAATACGTCACCTCATTTAAACTTATTTATATTTCGATTATTTTATTAACCTAATCTTAACCGACAAGGCTAAACTGGTCTAGACTTATAGAGATACTGAGACTATGTTGTTTATTGTTTTAACGCACTTAGGCGGTGGAGTTGTAACTCTGTGTTGATGTACCCGATATTTGTTTGCTGAAGCTTTACCTGTGAGTTATTCGTAGACCTTGTCTTAAATATTTTTGGGCTGTAAAGCGTATTTTAAATTGTCTACATGTATGCGAGACTGTTTTGATTATCTTGTTTGCCTAGTAGAATAGGTCTGCCTTAGATTAGGTGTCTTAAACTCTTGTTAAGCTAAATTGTTTGGTAGGATGCTCCTATGAGCGGATGTTAGGAAATTGCTCGGTAGGATGCTCCTATGAGCGGATGTTAGGAAATTCTCGGTAGGATGCTCCTATGAGCTGATGTTAGGAAATTCTCGGTAGGATGCTCCTATGAGCTGATGTTAGGAAATTCTTGGTAGGATGCTCCTATGAGTGGAAGATAAGAATTCTGGCCAGTTTCGTGTATGACTAATCTCGGCATGGTATCCTCGCTAGGGTTGAGAAACAAGATATGATTTTTTTTGAAATTATGATGTTTATTGAAAACTTGTCGATGGGTCAACTTTTACTTATAATTGCCAATAATTCACCAACATGTTGTTGATGTCGTTTTAACGCTTTGCAGGAGTTTGAGGATTTCTGTTGATCATGCCATAGTTGTTTTCGGATCGCTTGCTTTTGTGAAATTTGAATTTGTATTGTTTAATGTAATTTCCACGACGATCCGTTGCTTAATTTTTGAAGTTGTATTTGGTATTTGGCGTTCATCGCTTTTGACATTGTAATGTATTTTGGTAACATTTGGAATGATTAATGTATTTGATGTTTTGTTTATTGGTTGTATTTTTGTAATCCTTTAGTCTTGATATTATAACTGGAACACCTCGTGTTTCCGCTCTAAGCGGGGTGTGACAGAAGTTGGTATCAGAGCCACGTGTTATAGCGAACCGAGTGATTTTAACTGAGTAAATCACTTGGACTATGACCATAGGCTTTTTAAATCGATTTTCTCTGATTGCAATGTGTGCGCTATTTTTCATATGTGTTTATTTTCGCGTTGTTATTGTGGCATTTGGCCTTGTTTTTCTGTCTCACACATTTGCTAATCGAGTTTTCTTTTCCTTTTATTTTCGGATGGTTGCGCCTAAGAGGAGAGTCGCGACACGAATTTCTTGAGACGTGCTACTGCGAATGCGAGAACGACTACCGCGAATCCGAACGCGAGAGATAATACGTCAAACGCGAGAAGGAATGATTTGGAGAATGATACGACTCCTGACATGGCACAGATGATTGCTCAACAAATTGAGGCTATGATGCCTGAGATTGTGGCTCAACTGAGGGAGGGCACAACCCAAGGAAATGGTGGTTCGAATCCTGAGAATCCCGAGCCAATTGTTAATAATGATGGTCCTGAGGTTGTGATAAATGAGTCTAGTGAACCAAAAACTGGATCGGGTGGAGCAGAGGGCTCAACTCGACGCACGGGATGCGCTCTGAAGACATTTATGAGCTGCAAAGCCCCGTAATTTAAGGAAAATGAGGGAGGAACTGGAACGCTCCAATGGATGGAGAAGCTAGAATCTATCTTTGATGCTGTTGGATGTGCGGACGAGGATCGAGTCCGTTTTGTTGCGTTTGTGTTTCAAGGCTCTGCTCTGACATGGTGGAATTCGATTGTGAATGTGCGAGGCCGAGCTGAAATTAACTCGATGACTTGGGAGCAGTTAAAGGAGTTGATGATTACTGAGTACGTGCCTGAATCTGAGATTCAGAAACTGGAGGACGAGTTCTGGAATTTAACGATGGTTGGGTCGGACATTCAAGGATACAACTCGCGTTTTCACGCCTCTTCCCAGCTGGTTCCACACTTGGTTCGACCGGAGCTTAAGCGAATCAGTCGCTACACTCACGGGTTACCCCAAGCAATCCGTAAGTGTGTCATATCCAACAAAACAAGCACTTTCCAGAGCGCGGTTGAGATTGTGACCACGTTAACCCATAACGCGGTCCGTGATGGCGAACTAGCCCCAACAGTGGTTAAGCAAAACTCCGAAGGGAAACGTGGTGGTGGAGACCGTTACGGGGCCTCGCATAAAAGAGCTAGGAGGCAGGATGCTCCTCAGGATGTGCAAGCATATGCAACGGTGGCTCCGAATGCCCAGGGTAGGCCTCTAAAGTGTGATCGATGTGGAAATCACCACGCCAGGGAGATAACTTGTTGGGAATGCGGAAAATGTAAGAAGCTTGGGCACAATGATCGGTTTTGTAAGTCCATGAGGGGCAAATGTTATGAATGTGGTTCTCCTGAGCATATTAGGGCCAACTGTCCCGTGAAAACTCCAGCTGATACAAATACATTTCTTATCTAAGTTCAACCTGCATTTATCCTATTTGATATTTGACGCTTGGTCTTATTATCGTCGTGTTACACACTATTCTCTTCACTTCCTAGTATTTTCGTTTTCTTTTTACGCCTCTTTTGCGTTGGAACCGAAGGAAGCTCCTATCCGCAAAGAAGTCGACGAAACGAGGTTGTCCTACGAGTGCGATTTCGAGAGGTTCGACCCCAGATTTTAATATGTGATTTTGATTCGACTTAGTAATCATTGGTGCAATACCAAACTTTATTCAAGACTCTTCGAAAAAATTATTTCATGAACTTTTAAACCTGAGTGGAATAATTCCGCAATTGCATGGTTCATTACGAACAACGGGTAATTTGGCCAACTACGCCTAGTTTGGAATAAATTATGCAAGACCAGAACGTAATTGCTATTGTTAACAGTTTTCGAGTCGATAATTCTCAATTCTACTGATTCCCAATTTTAGTCCGTCATTCAAAGAGTTTCAGATCTTATGCGTTTAAGACTATGATTTTTGTACATCTATACCCTTAGCGTCTTCCTTCGAGAAAGAGTTGGCCGTTGCAGGAGATATTTCGAGGAAGAAATTCCTTTTTACTGGGGGAGGCTGTGACGTCCAGTCAATTCAAAGTATTTATGTTACCGTTATTATTTTAATTTTATTCGCAATTGTTTTGACCCTTGTGTTTCGCTTTGTTTTGCTCACGATTTACTATTATTGAGAATCGGGTTTTCTGTATTTGCTGATTCGTCCCCCGAGACGTAATAATGTTATTTTATCTAAGTGCCAATTAGTTAGTATTCTCATATTAATAAGTTAGGAGGTTGATGCCAAATTTTTCGGTTATCATATTCTTTATCTCCGAGATATCGTGCTTTAGCTCTCGTTTATTCTTTACCGAAATCGTGCGAATCTCGAAATCAAAAGGGAAATATAATATTTAATGAACCTAATATAAAGAAAATCATAGTATGAACTTTCCTAAGTTCATCACAAAAAGAATCGGGAACTTTCGGCGAACGAAAAATTGGAAAAGCTGGATTTTGGTCCTGTGCGCAGCACAAGGCCCGCTGATCAGATTTTTGTTGTTTTGTGTGAGTCATTTTTGCATGCCATTTGGTTGGGCACTTCTCCTAAACCTGTAAGGGTCAGTATTTGGGCAGAGGAGACTTTTTTGGGGTCATCATTCACCCCACAAACCCATTTGAACATCACATTTTTCACCTACAAACACCATTCTCTCTCATTTTCCCATCACTTTCCTTTTGCTTTTCTACCATTTCTCTCTCAAACACAACCTATTTACAGAAAGTTTAAGGCATAAAACACCCATTTGAAGAGGGATTCAAGTTCAAGATCATCAGAGAAACAAGTTCCTTTTGATCTCCATCAACTTTTGGTAAAGTTTTCTTAAGATTTTCTTCACTTTTCTTCCATTTTTCTCCATCTTTCTCTTCTTTTGTTAAGGATTCTAACACCATCTATTTTCTTTTGCTTTCCAAGTTATTGTCTACCATATTACTTTTCATTTGGAAAGATCCATTTAGCTGTTCTTGAAGAGAAATCTCTTTAATCTTGGTAAGTAACTTTTTACCGAAAATCTCTCCGAATACGTTAATTTTCACCTTGCATGCAAGGATCTAGACTAATGGTGGTTTTATTTTGTTGTTTGGAGCTGTAAATTTCTCATCATCTCACAACCAAAAGTTGCTTTTGGGTTTATATTCTCAAGCTTAAGATCTCTCGGTTGTTATTCGGTAAAATCGACATTTTTCCCATATTCATCTTTTTATATATTTCGTTATTATTTTCTATGTATATTTTGGTTAAATCCTTGGAAAAATGGTTAGGAATAATATACTAGACCAACATTTGTGAATATTTTGGTTATGGACAAAGATTTGGACTAAAATACATAAAAATGTGATTATTACCGAAATTAACATATTGTATGTATTAGTATGTAAAATGGTATATTTATATATATATATATATATATATATATATATATATATATATATATATATATATATATATATATATATATATATATATATAACACTTGGTAAAAGTATTTGGAACATAATATAACTTATTAAAAGTTTGCGTTTTAACCAAAAAGTCTTTACACGAACGGATTTCGGAAAAACAACAAAACGTTGTTTGCTTGAAATAGGACCTGTGCCTCGTCCTGGATGCCCAGGATGACGCAGCGGGGGCTATTTCCAGCAAATTCATCGTTTTGCTTGTTTTGCCGTCTTGGCGTTTTGTTCCGTAAATCGTCGTTTCAAAGCCTCTGATTTCATGTTATCTTTATAAACAAACTCTAAACACTTGTATAAACATACTAAAATACATAAAAGTAACATATTATGATAAAATATCGTCTTTGGACTCAAAGACGCCAACGCAATCAAAAATGTCGGATACTTGTTAAAAACGGACATATTTCCTATATTTCGATAAATAAACATTGGTTACAAATTGCGATCGTAATCCAAAGCCGTCAACTAATATTTTTGCGATAAACTTTGTTAAAAACATTAATGAAAGTCATTTTACACTATATTTTTGGAAAAGTAAAGACTTTTAAACTTTCTAAGCGTCGAGTTAAACTTTTGCGTCAACTTCGATTATCTTTCAAATTAACTATGATTCAACCTCAAATTGTTGACTTTAACTTTTTCAAAATCAACATCTTTGACATTTCACTTTTGCAAATTCAAAATCCTTGACTTTGACTTTAATAAAGTCAACATCTTTGACTTTGACCAAGTTAACATCGTTGCCGTTGACCTTGGTCGATCTCGATGAATATTTGAGTAATATTCCTTTCAACCAATACTCCTAGAAGTCGTTTCGACTCGGAATATTATTCTTTTCGGATTATCGTTATGACGTGAAATGTCGGTATCCTTCCGAGCGGTCCTGTTTGACGCCGAACATCGCCTATAAATACGTCACCCCATTTAAACTTATTTATATTTGGATTATTTTACTAACCTTATCTTATTGACAAGGCTAAAGACTTATAGAGATACTGAGACTATGTTGTTTATTGTTTTAAGGCACTTAGGCGGTGGAGTTGTAACTCTTTGTTGGTGTACCCGATATTTGTTTGCTGAGCTTTACCTGTGAGTTATTCGTAGCCCTTGTCTTAAATAATTTTGGACTGTAAAGCGTATTTTAAATTGTCTGCATGTATGCGAGACTGTTTTGATTATCTTGTTTGCCTAGTAGAATAGGTCTGCCTTAGATTAGGTGTCTTATTCTCTTGTTAATTTAAATTGCTCGGTAGGATGCTCCTATGAGCGGATGTTAGGAAATTCTCGGTAGGATGCTCCTATGAGTGGATGTTAGGAAATTCTCGGTAGGATGCTCCTATGAGATGATGTTAGGAAATTCTCGGTAGGATGCTCCTATGAGATGATCTTAGGAAATTCTCTGTAAGATGCTCCTATGAGTGGAAGATAAGAATTGTGGTCAGTTTCGTGTATGACTAATCTCGGCATGGTATCCTCGCTAGGGTTGAGAAACAAGATATGATTTTTTTTTGAAATTATGATGTTTATTGAAAACTTGTCGATGGGTCAACTTTTACCTATAATTGCGAATATTTCACCAACATGTTGTTGATGTCATTTTAACGCTTTGCAGGAGTTTGAGGATTTCTGTTGATCATGCCATAGTTGTTTTCGGATCGCTTGCTTTTGTGAAATTTGAATTTGTATTGTTTAATGTAATTTCCACGACGATCAGTTGTTTAATTTTTGAAGTTGTATTTGGTATTTCGCGTTCATCACTTTTGACATTGTAATGTATTTTGGTAACATTTGGCATGATTAATGTATTTGATGTTTTGTTTATTGGTTGTATTGTTGTAATCCTTGACTCTTGATATTATAACTGGAACGCCTCGTGTTTCCGCTCTAAGCGGGGTGTGACAGCAAGTCTATGTTGTCCACTTAAACGAATGCTCGCACATCATTTTGTACGTTCTTGTGGGAAAAAGGATACCTACCCAGAAGGATTGTCTTTTGATGGCCGAGGTGGTGTACACGGATCCCATAACTAGTTGTGGGCCGACAACCACATGTTTATTTGAAAGGATGACTTGATCGGGAATCTTTTGTGGCAAAGGGTACCTATGCATTAAAGACTTGGGGAATAGATCGGATTAAACATGTGATGTCCCGTCTATTTGAGGTACTTGAGTTACCGTCATTATTTATATTTTATTCTCAATTGATTTCGACCCTTGTATTTCGCTTTGTTTTGCTCATGATTTACTGTTATTGAGTATCGGGTTTTCTTTATTGGCTGATTCGTCCCCTGAGACGTAATAATATTATTTTATCTAAGTGCCAATTATTTAGTATCCTCATAATTATAAGTTAGAAGGTTTACCCCAAATTTGTCGGTTATCGTATTCTTTATCCTCGAGATATCGTGCTTTTGCTCTTGTTTACTCCTTTACCAAAATCGTGCGAATC
This sequence comes from Senecio squalidus, assembly GCA_910822075.1. Taxonomy (NCBI): domain Eukaryota; kingdom Viridiplantae; phylum Streptophyta; class Magnoliopsida; order Asterales; family Asteraceae; genus Senecio; species Senecio squalidus. The sequence goes on along the minus strand of CAJVGC010000001.1, from coordinate 36,518,951 downwards.
TCGAAATCGAAAGTGAAAAGATAATATTAAATGAAGCTAATATAAAGTAAATCAAAGTATGAAATTTCATAAGTTCAACGCAAAAAGAATCGGGAACTTTCGGCCAACGAAACTCCTTAACGATCGCTAACAAAAAAACTGGAAATCCTGAAATCTGGTCCAGGGCGCAGCACATGCACCTTGTGCGGTGCACATACCTGCCTGGACAGATTTTTGTTGTTTTGTGTGAGTCATTTTTGCATGTCATTTGCTTTGGCACTTTGTCCCAAACGTGTAAGACCCGAAATGGGGCAGAGGAAACTCATTTGGGATGTCTAAACCCATCTCACAACTCACTTTGATCATTACCCTTTCACCAACAACATCACCTTCTCTCTCATTTTTCACCATTTTCCTTTGCTTTTTCTCCCATTTCTCTCTCAAAATACTTCACATTTCCAGAAACTTTGAGGCTTAAAACACATATTTGAAGAAGGATTCAAGCGTAGAATCATCAAAGAAACAACTTCCTTTTGATCTCCATCAACTTTTGGTAAAGTTTTCTTAAGTTTTTCTTCACTTTTCTTCCATTTTTCTCCATAAATCTTCTTCTTTTGTTAGAGATTCTAACAAATGTTATTTTCTTTTGCATTCCAAGTTATTGTCTATCATATTACTTTTCATTTGGGAAGATCCATCTAGCTTTTCTTGAAGAGAATTTTCCTTGAACTTGGTAAGTTAACTTTTTACCGAAAATCTCTCCGAAAACGTTATAGATCATCTTGCATGTTAAGATCTAAACTAATGGTGATTTATTTGCGTTTTGGAGCTGTTTATTTTTCATCCACACACCACCAAAAGTTGCTTTCGGATTATTCATCTCTCAAGCTTAAGATCTTGCGGTTGTTATTCGGTAAAAAAATCGATATTTTTCCATATTCATCCTTTTTATGTATTTTGTTATTATTTTCCACATATATATTTCGGTTATAGCCTTGAAAATGGTTAGGAATAATACATTAGACCAACATTTGTGGATATTTTGGTTGTGGACAAAGATTTGGACTAAAATACATAAACATGTGATTATTACCGAAATTAACATATTGGATGTATTAGGATGAAAAATGATATATTTACATATATGTAACACTTGGTAAATGTATTTGAAACATAATATAACTTATTAACAGTAAGCGTTTTAACCAAAAAGTCTTTGAGCGAACGGATTTCGGAAAAACATCAAAACGATGTTTGCTGGATATAGCACCTGTGCGCCGTCCTGGATGCCATGACGACGCAACGGGCTTGTTTCCAGCAAAAATTCCGTTTTGCTTGTTTGGCCGCCTTGACGTTTTGTTCCGTAAATTGTCGTTTTAAAGCCTCCGATTTCATGTTATGTTTCTAACAAACTTTAATCACTTGTATAAACATACTAAAATATATAAAAGTAACATATTTCGATAAAATATCGTCTTTGGACTCAAAGACGCCAACGCAATAAAAAATGTCAAATACTTATTTAAAACGGACTTATTACCTACATTTTGATAAATAAACATTTGTTACAAATAACGATCGTAATCTAAAGCCGTCGACTAATATTTTGCGATAAACTTTGATTAAAAACATTTATATAAAGACATTTTACACTATATTTTGATAAGTAAAGTCTTTTAAACTTTCAAAACGTCAAAGTATACTTTTTACGTCAACTTCGATTATCTTCAAAACTATTATGATTCGACCTCGAATTATTGATCTTAACTTTTACAAAATCAACATCTTTGACATGTGATTTTTGCAAAGTCGACATCCTTGGCATTTGATTATTATAAGTCAACATTGTTGACATTTGACTTTTGTAAGTCAACTTCCTTAACATTTGACTTTATGAAGTCAACATCTTTGACTTTGACCAAGTCAACATAATTGCCATTGATCTTGGTCGATTTCGTTAATCTTATAAATAATATTCCTTTTAACCAATATTCCTAGTAGTCGTTTCGACTCGGAATATAATTCTTTTCGAATTATTGTTATAACGTGAAATGCCGACATCCTTCCGAGCGGTCCCGATTGACGCGGAACATCGCATTCTAAATACGTCACCTCATTTAAACTTATTTATTATTGGATTATCTTATTAACCTAATCTTAACCGACAAGGCTAAACCGAACTATACTTGTAGAGACACTGAGACTATATTATTTACTGTTTTAAGGCACTTAGATGGTGGGTTTGTAATCCCGTGATTGTATTACCCGAGTATTTGCTGTCCTTTCACTGTGAGTTATTCGTAGCCCTTGTCTTAAATACTTTTGGGCTGTAAAGCGTATTTTAAACTGTCTGTGTATTTTAAACTGTCTGCATGAATGCGGAATGTAATTGATTATCTTGTTTACCCAGTGAATTTGGTCTGCCTTAGTTTTAAGTGTCTAAGCCATGGTGGCTCCCCTCTAATACACTTGTTAAGCTTTTGCCCGTGGTTTATATGTATAGATCTGTATTGGGTTATGTACCTAACCCTCATTCCTATGTAGGCTTTTACTACGAGCGGATGTTATGACCTTAATATTACACTGTATGATTAAACTGATTGCCTTTGGTTGACACACCTTAGGATAGGGGATTAAACTGATTGGTTCAGGATCGAGATGTATGACTACTTAGGCATAGTACCTTTCACTTTTGGATGAATACAAGATATATGATTTTAAACTTACATTGTTTACTGAAACTTGTCGATGGGTCACTTTTTACTTAAATATGTGAATAATTCACCAACGTGTTGTTGATGTCGTTTTAACGCTTTGCAGGAAATTGAGGATTTCCGTTGATCATGCCATAGTTTATTTTCGGATCGCTTTCGTTTGGGAAATTTGAACTTGAACTGTTTATTGTAATTTCCATGACGTTCCGTTTGTTTATTTCTTTTGGAATTGTATATGTACTTGGCGTCTTATCGCCTTTGACTTTATGATGTCTTTTGTAACATTTGGCATGATCTATTTAATTTGATGTTTTGTTTATCGGTTATATTGTTGTAATATTGACTCTTGATACTATAACTGGAACGCCTCGTGTTTCCGCTATTAGCGGGGTGTGACAGAAGTTGGTATCAGAGCCAAATGTTATAGCGAACCGAGTGATTTAAACTGAGTAAATCACTTGGACTATGACCATAGGATTTTTGAATCGATTTTATTTGATTGCAATGTGTGCACTACTTTTCATACGTGTTTATTTTCGCGTTGTTATTTTGGCATTAGGCCTTGTTTTTGTGTCGCCTAAGAGGAGAGTTGGCGCCTAAGAGGAGAGTTGGCATTAGGCCTTGTTTTCTGATCGAGTTTTCTTTTCCTTTTATTTTAGGACGATGGCGCCTAAGAGGAGAGTTGCGACACGAAGTTCCCCGCGACATGCTACTGCGAATGCGGGAGCGAATACCGCGAATCCGAACGCGAGAGCTAATACGCCGAACGCGAGAAGGAATGATTCGGAGAATGATACGACTCCTGACATGGCACAGATGATTGCTCAGCAGTTTGCGACTATGATGCCCGAGATTGTGGCTCAACTTCGAGAGGGCACAGCACAAGGAAATGGGGGTGCGAATCCTGAGAATCCCGAGCCGATTGTTAATAATGAGGGTCCCGAAGTCGTGATTGCTGGATCGGGTGGAGCAGAGGGCTCAGCTCGACGCGCGGGATGCACCTTGAAGACGTTTATGAGCTACAAAGCCCTAGAGTATAAGGGCAATAAGGGAGCGACTGGAACGCTCCAGTGGATGGAGAAGCTAGAGTCTATCTTTGATGCTGTTGGATGCGCGGACGAGGATCGATTTCGTTTTGCTGCTTTTGTATTTCAAGGTACGACTCTGACATGGTGGAACTCGGTCGTGAATGTGCGAGGCCGAGCAGAGATTAACACCATGACGTGGGAGCAACTGAAGGAGTTGATGATCATTGAGTATGTATCGGAATCTGAAATTCAGAAGTTGGAGGATGAGTTGTGGAACTTGACCATGATTGGGTTAGACATTCAGGGGTACACTTTGCGTTTTCACGCTTTCTCCCAACTGGTTCCCCACTTGGTTCGACCGGAGCTCAAGAGAATCGGTCTCTATACTCACGGATTACCACAGGCAATCCGTAAGAGTGTCCTATCTAACAAACCGGGCACATTCTAGAGTGCGGTTGAGATTGCGATTACTTTGACTCAGAACGCGGTCCGGGATAGTGAGTTACCCCCGATGATTGTTAAGCAAAACTCCGGAGGGAAACTGAGTGGTGGAAACCGCAATGAGGATTCAAGGAAAAGGTTTAGGAGGAATGACGCTCCTCAAGTTGCAAAATTGTATGCTGCTGTGGCATCGGGTACCCAGAATAAGTACCCGAAGTGTGATCGGTGTAGAAGGCACCACACCAAGGAGGTGGCTTGTTGGGTATGCGGTAGGTGCAAGAAGTTAGGGCACACTGAAAATTTCTGTAAGACCCCGAAGGACAATTGTTATGAATGTGGATCTTCCGAGCATCGCAGGGACAAGTGTCCTAAGTTGGGTTTGGCTGGTAATGCTGCTGGTGCCGGTCCTCGCGGTAGAGCGTTTGTTATGGGAGCCAAGGAGGCTCACCAGGACCCACACGTTGTCACAGGTACTTTTCTTGTTTGTGGTCGACCTGCGTTTATCTTATTTGATTCTGGTGCGGATAGAAGTTTTATATCTACTGAGTTTAGGACTATGATTCCAGTCTATACCTTTAGTACCTTCCTTTGAGATAGAATTAGCTGATGGTGAATTTTTGCATGCGTCTGAGTTACTTTCCGACTGTAGTGTTAGTTTCGACGACCACTCTTTTCCTATCGACTTTATTCCAATTAGGTTAGGTAGTTTCGACGTAATTATCGGCATGGATTGGTTAGAGACGCATCGTGCAAAGATCGTATGTTTCGAGAAGATGATCCGTATTCCTTTACCGCATGGAGAGCCGCTATTAGTTCAAGGGAATAAGGTAGGGAAGCGTCTTAAGATCGTCTCGTGTATGAAGGTCCGGGAGTACATTAATCGGGACTGTTCACTCTTTCTTGCACATCTTGTGAAGAAGGATAACACTTAGAAGCTGGAGGAGAAGCCAGTAGTGTGTGATTTCCCCGATGTGTTCCCAGAGGACTTACCTGGTTTACCGCCTAGACGTGAGGTAGAGTTTAGGATCGACTTAGTTCCCGGAGCAGCGCAGGTGGAAAAGGCTCCTTATAGGTTAGCACCTTCGGAGATGTTAGAGCTTTCTAAGCAGATCCATGAGTTAGTGGATAAAGGCTTCGTAAGGCCGAGTTTCTCTCCGTGGATAAAGGCTTTGTAAAGAAGAAGGATGGGTCGATGAGATTGTGTATAGATTACCGAGAGCTAAATAAGCTAACAGTAAAGAACCGCTATCCTTTACCCCATATAGATGATTTGTTTGATCAGCTTCAAGGTTCATGCTTCTTTTCTAAGATTGACTTACGGTCCGGTTATCATCAGTTGAGAGTGCTAGAGGAGGACGTTCCGAAGACTGCTTTTCGGACGCGATACGGTCATTATGAGTTTTTAGTCATGCCATTCGGTCTCACGAATGCGCCTGCAGCATTTATGGAAATGATGAACCGCATCTCCCGTCCCTACCTCGATAAGTTTGTGATTGTATTCATCGACGATATTCTTGTTTATTCTCGTAGCCGTGAGGAGCACGAGGAGCACTTGATAATAGTGTTGGAGTTGCTCAGGAAAGATCAACTTTACGCTAAGTTCTCGAAATGCGAGTTTTGGTTATCTGAGGTCCAATTTCTTGGCCATGTGGTTAGCAAGGAAGGCATCCACGTTGATCCTGCCAAGATTAAGGCGTCAGAGATTGGGTTGCTAATAAGACGCCCACCGAGATCCGTTCATTCTTGGGCCTGGCAGGTTATTATCGTCACTTTATTGAGAATTTTTCGAATATAGCCTCGCCTATGACGAAGTTGACCCAGAAGAACGAGGAGTTTATTTGGGGTGCTGAGCAGGAAGAAGGTTTTCAGTTATTAAAGAAACGGTTGTGTGATGCTCCTATCTTGAGTCTTCCCGAGGGTACCAAAATTTTTGTTGTATATTGGGATGCTTCGCATAAGGGACTCGGGTGCGTACTGATGCAGAATGCTTTCAATGTTCTGATTACGTTAACTCATTCATTAACTTGTGATTCCGCCACCTGTTAGTGATTCTAGATATAGAGTGTTTGCTTTGAAGATTGATCAGACCCGACAAGTGGTATCAGAGCTGGAAATCCAATCAAATTTGATTCAGCTTGTTTATCAGAAGATTGTGAGCTGCATTCAAGGTGTTTAGAAGAGTTACAAGGATTAGAGTAGTAAGATCAACGATTGTTCAGTTTTCAGAAGTTTGAAATTTGGCGGTAAAATTCGTTATTGAGGTATTCTAGTATTAATCATTAGTTTTAAGTGTGATTTTGTCTATTAGTGTGTTATGCTAATTATTTGTTGCCGATTTTCCAAATTTGATTGAGTTTGAATCAATTAAGTGTTAGTTAGTTCATCCGAGTTAAAATTGAAATTTCCGTATTCAATATTCTGCAATAGAAATGGCCGATCCTGTTGTGAATTATGATAATGAGACAGGTTCTGGTGGTAGACCTCCAAAATTCCTACCAGGATCTGATTTCATGGTGTGGAAGCTTTGATTCAAGGCATTTGTCTACTACAGTGACCGGATGTTGTGGAATTCAACTGTGAATGGTCCTCATCAACCTAGAGTGCAAGAGACTGGTGGAACTGGTATGGTTGATGTTGATCCAGAAAGGTATACTGAGTTACAGAATAAGTTGATTGATAGGGATTTCAAAGCACTTTGAGCTGTGATTCTAGCTCTTCCTACTAAGATTTACAACAATTTCAAGGATTGTTCTACTGCTAAGGAACTAATGATGCTATGGAATTGTGATATGAACGGAGTTTGGGGCGTAAGGGAGAAGAGAGATATGTTGAAAAAGTTGTATGTACCTTTTGAGTATGTGAGGGGTGAGAACTTGTCTGATCATATTAGTAGGTAAACATTGCTAGTGAGTGATCTTAAGAGTTCAGGTGTTATATTGAAGGATACTGATGTTTGTAAGAAGTTATTGGTATCTCTACCTACTAGGTGGTCTGTGCAAGTGATGGTCATTAAGAGAACTGCAAATCTGAATGCAATGACCATGGTAGAGTTGATTGGAAATCTGCAATCATATGAAGTTGATATGCAGATTGGTGAGAAAAAGCAGACTGGAAATTCTAATGGATGAGCTTTAAAAGCTCAGATTCCGATGAATTCAACTCATTATCCTAATCAAGCCCAACCTCAACCTTAGTCATATGAAAGCTATCACTCTGGAAGCTGTGTCCACCTAGTCAATCATTTGTAGGATACAGTTCAAATGGTTATGGAGGATATTCCAGTCAGAATGTTGAATCAAATGTCTATCATTCACCTTCTGTGAATTCTGGAGCTAATGGGTCAGGAGACAAAGAAATTCTGTATAGGGAATTCGTTTCAAGTTATGAAGCATTTTTGGATGGAAGCTTGAATCAGGCAAAACTTGCAAGGGAGGATCTTGAACAACTTCATCCTGATGATCTGGAGGAAATTGATTTGCAATGGCAAATGACCATGGTGAGTGTTAGAGCCAAAAGATTTTTCAAGAAGACTGGAAGGAACAACTTCAGGAAGCAGAATGGTGATATAATGGGTTTTGACAAGTCAAAGGTCAAGCGTTTCAACTGTGAAGACTATGGACACTTTGCAAGAGAGTGCAGGGCACCTAGAAGGATGAACAACAACAATTATCAAAGGAACAACTATCAAACAAAGGATGATCAAAAGAAGCTGACAGCTGCAGAAGGAAAGAATGGAAAGGATGAAGCAAGCTCAAGTGGAAAAGCTTTGATCACTTTTGGAGAGTGGGATGACGTGCAGGAAGAAGACTTCAAGAACAAGAAAGTCTTAGCTCTCATGAGTAAGATAGATAAAGTTTCCACTGATGAGGTACTTTCTAAAGCTTGCTCCGTTGATTTCTTAAATACTCCGAAGTATACTAGGGAACACAATTTGAGTTTGATAAAAGAAATTGATTTAATTAAATTTTATCAAAGAGAATTTTTGAAAACTGAAAAGGTTTATAAAGATAAAATTGATTCTATTTTAAAGGATGTGGATGTGTACAAGGGTAAATTGGGAAGATTGGAAACTCAACATGAAAATTTATTTGAAATATATCAAAAGGTCACAAATGAGTTTGAAAATGCTAAAATTCATGTTGATAAGTTCAATCTTTCTTCTAAGACTTTGAATAGGATCATTGAACATTAGTTTGTGTAGAAAGCTAAGGTTGGTATTGGATTTAATGCTGTACCACCACCATTCAATGATAACTACTCTATTAAACCTGAATCAACAAATTTTAAGAGTATTTATCTGTTGAAAACTCTTTTAATGATGTTTCTGCATTATAGTCTAAAGTTAATATGCATGAAAATTGTTCTTCTATGCATAATATGATTAATTTGAATGCTACTAATAGTCTAAATGAAACTTTTAATGTTGTAGTAGGTCAAAAATTAAAAGAGTCAAGTAACCAGGATGAGTTAGTTGAAGAAAAAACTGTTAATGTTGAATCTTGTAATAAAATTGAGTTGATTGAGATTATGGAAGAATTCGTAGAACCTATTCATCATTCTCTGTATGAAAATATTTTTTGTTTCATAATATGAATGTTTCTGTGTTGCCAAAGCATGAATTGATTGTGAATGAAATTGGTGTGAATGAATCTGTGATTGTTGAACCTAAAAAAATCAAATCTAAAAGTTCAAAGAGAAAACCAAAATGAAAACATGCAAGAAGAAACACAAATTAGAAGAATGCTGGTTGAAACCTAAGGATAAATGTGTTTCTTAATGTGTTTCAATATCTGATAAATTGCAATTTGGTAGAATAAATTTTAAAAAATGCATGATTAATTATCAGGAATGTGAATGTGATGAAATTTGGTAGAATTAATCATGTGTTGCTGATTGGTTTGCAATTACCAAGTTAAAATATTCTATATCCGACTTATAAAGCTTGAAAAATAATGATAACATGTTTAAATCCGGTGAAATGAAAATTAACTCGGGTAAACATGATTTCAAGATTAACTCGGGTGAACAAAATTTTAAATCGGAGGAACAAATGTTTAAGTCGGATAAAATTTTGGGTTCTCAATTTAACTCGGATGTAGAAAGTTTTAATTCGGGTGATGAAAATTTTAATTCAGATTATGAAACTTGTATTCTAGAAAGGAGATTGCAGGATCATTTTAAGTTTTACAAGTTTAGAAGATTAAATTCCAGGTTTACAAGAACTTGGATACCAAAATCTCATTGAACAATGATTATGTGCCAAAAAGAATCCATTGATCCTGAAGAGAATATATGGGTAGTAGACAGTGGATAATCTATACATATGACATGGAACATCAATTTACTCCAAGACTTCATTGCTTTCATTGGTGGTAATTTCTCTTTTGGGAGAGATATGGATGGAACTATCACAGGACAAGGAAGAGTTTCAAATGGACCATTCACTTTGGAGCAGGTTAATTTTGTGAAAGAACTGAATTATAACTTGCTTTCTGTCTCTCAATTATGTGATAATAAGTACACTACTTCTTTTAGTTCAGAATTTTTCTACATACTCAAACCTGAATATGTCATACTGTGACAACCGTCAATCTCTCCGTCCCTAGTTAGCCTAGTATGCCTGTAGTTCATTACCGTCATTTACTGAAAATTTGAAACTTGCTTATTACTGTTGTTGTGTGTTTAGGATATGTGTTCGTGTGTGATATGGTGTTATGCTTTAGGTGCAAGTAGGTAGTCCCCGATAGATGAGCTTCAAAATGACTTAACGAATAATCTCGTGTTCTATGTCATCGTCTCTTGTATATATATAAACTTATTTAGAATAATTAAGAGTGCCCGTGTTTAATGTTGATACATGAAATAATTAAAACATAATCCGAGTCTCGTCTATTTTGTGGTCTCCGCATTCGAGTGTCGTCCGTTACTTGTCCGTGAGACACTAAATAGGTTTGGAAAAATATCCCACTACGCCGCAGTAGGTGTTGACTGCGACGCCTCGGGCGTCTGGTCCAACACTTTTTGGTTAGTCTTTCTTGAGCTTAGCCGAGTCTTGAGTCACCTAGGTTGGTTCTAGTGTGCAGTAAGTGACCCTTGAACGATCTAAACCGAACAAACCACTCCATATATTCATTCTTTCACAAAACCCTAATTTTCTTTTGGATTCCTCTTGCCGTCACCTAGCAGACGATTTCTTATGCCTTGGGAGTCCTATAATAGATCTCTAGGTTCATCTAACCGTTCAAGCATCGTTCTTCATCAAGGTTATAGGTATCTACTTAAATTCGGTTTTCATTTTCTTTTTCTTTCTTCCTAGCCGAAACTCCAATTCAATCAGGTTATTTTCTTGTGTTTGATTTCTGTAGTAACCAATTTGTAGAGTGTATTAATGAATCGTAACGTCCAAGTTCAACCCTAATCCAGCAGTCATCATCCTTGGATCATCCAAAATCAGCCGTGGTATGTGTGGTTGTGTTTATGATCTAGTTGATTCGTTTTATCCTTATATTCATACGTTTACCTTATGACCTGGTGTGTTGTTATGCTAGTGATTAAATCTGATCTCAGATCATTCATAAACTGTTATAATATCATTAAAATCGTTCATATAAGTTTCGTGTACAAACCGACATTTAAAACCCTAAACTAAAAAGCTTAATCATTGGTTTTGTAGAACTTGCGGTATTGGATTTTGATCTGTCTTGCTCGGTCTATAATTATGAAATTATTTGGAATATGAAACATAGGTCTACACCATTGTTGTAGATCTCGGAATATACTTTTCTAAAATATAAACCTCGTCTTCTAATTCTGTATAGAACTCTCAGAAACTGTAAATTAGTGAACGTTGGTCAAATCTGAATTTCTGAAAATGATATCGTAGGTATACACAACTTGAAAATTTGTAAAAATTTAGAAAACTAGGGAATATTATAAAACTGATTATTTATATCAGTTCTTATGTGTCACCATAAGGGAATAGGTCATTAGTATACTCGTTGGATTCCTCAAACTTGTTTTGAAACTCAATCTATGAAAATTGACATATTGGACAGATTATACAACCTGTTTTGTAACGGACATAACTTGGTTATAAATTACTCAAACTGATTGAGACATAGATCTATCTTGTAGCCCTCGGAGTCTAGGTTTAAAGAATATGTTAAGGCTCGTATCCTAGCTCATTGTCAAACTCTTTAAAACTGACTTTTAATGAACGTGGGTTTGATCTGAAGTTTTGTATTGTTTCCTATATCCGAATTTGTGTCCACTTGTGGTATGAATTAAAGGTGTTAAAATGGAGATTTTAAGAATGAAGTTCTTACTTATAAAGTCATGATCTGGAATTGTTGAGAATTTACGCGATCGTTTTGTATTTAAAAACCTTCATTCGAGTCATGTTGTAAAAACTACTGTTTGTATTCAGATTCATTGTTCCATGTTCATTCGATCATAAGTTGCTCGCTGATCTATTTGGTAAAAGACATGTAATTCAAAGTTGTAGCCCTCTGAGTCTACTTTCCGAATAAACAAATTTCATCGTCTAACTCCTTTTCAAACTCGAGATATAACAGTTTTCGTAACATGGGTAGTTGCTGAGTTTTTAACGTTCTTATATAAATTTACTATTTGGTCCATTATTGACGAGTATTACAAAACGGTTAATTGAACACTTCTAAACAAACATTAAACGGGATTAAATATTTAAAATGTAAATGTAGTCATAAGTGTTTACTACCTTAGACACATATCTACACTACTTGAGTAGTGTCTTTTGCTATACTAGAGGTGAGTTCATTTCCCCTACTTCTTACCGTTTTTACTTATTTTAAACAAATCGGGGGAAAGTAAAACTCAACTAATTACTTATTTGAGAAAACGGATACTAGTTTCAAAACGGATTCATTTTGTTATACTTACTAGGGATGGAAACTTTCTATTTTCGGAACTTACCATAAATAGATATTTCTATTTATGGAAACATTCTACTTTAGGAAAATTACTATATTTGGAAACTTACTACTTTTGGATTTCATAAAACGTGTAACAAAACCTAATGGACTTGTCAAAACATTACGAGATACTGGTTGTGGTGATTATTTATAAACGTGCTCATTAGTAGATTGATTCTAGTAATGGAGTCTTCTAAACGTGCCCATTTGTAGATTGTTCTACTACTGGAGTCTTGTAAACGTGCTCGTTAGTAGATATGGTCTACTAACTGAGTCTTCTGAACGTGCACATTAGTACTAGAGGTGTCTCGTTACGGTAGCGTGGCTACTACATATGATTGTGGTTGATGGTAGTTATATTATGTACTTACATGGATAAGTTACACGTACTTTTACTACATTACTGTTGAGATGATTTATGGATTATTTACTTACACGAATTTGGGAAGTTTCTATTTCAGGGAACTTACTAAAAATAGAAATTCCTATTTTTAGAAACTTTACATTTTGGAAACTTTCTTTATTGGAACTTGCAATAATTAGAAACTTCTAATTATAGAAATTTACTTCTTTTGAAGAATTACTTAAACTCTTTAAACTATTCTTCTCGATGAACTCGCTCAACCTTTGTGTTGACGTTTAAGCTTTACTTTCAGGTAATGATCAAACATAGGACTTAGCTCGGACTGGACACTTTACAAGACTTGGATATTGCATTGCTTGTGGCTTGTTTAAACATTATTACACTTGTTTTATTTCGGGCTTGCATGCCTAAGAACTTCGTATTTTATGCTTTGGATGGTTGAATGTTTCATTTGTAGTTATTGAAGTAATTGTGTACCAAGGGGATTTACCTTGAACATGGCGACGTCATGATATACTATCGTTTATTTATCATATTGTCACACCCCGCTAATAGCCGAAACACGAGGAGTTCCAGTTATAATATCAAGAGTCAAGATAACAACAATATAACCGATAAACAAAACATCAAATGATATAGATCATGCCAAATGTTACCAAAATACATTACAAATCCAAAAGCGTTACAACGGCAAGTACAAATTACAACATCAAAAGACAACAAGTGGATTGTCATGGAAATTACATCAAACAGTATAAATACAAATTTCCCAAAACAAGCGATCCGAACACAACATGGCATGATCAACGGAAATCCTCAATTTCCTGAAAATCGTTAAAACGACATCAACAACATGTTGGTGAATTATTCGCAATTATAAGTAAAAAGGGACCCATCGACAAGTTTCAGTAAAGAATGTAAACTAAAATCACATATCTTGTATTCATCCAATAGTGAAAGGTACTATGCCTAAATCAGTCATACATCTCGATCCTAAACCAAACAGTTTAATCCCCTATATTAAGGTGTTTCAACCCAAAGGCAAACAGTTTAATCATACAGTTTAAAATTAAGGTCATAACATCCGCTCGTAGTAACAGCCTACAGAGGAATGAGGGTTAGGTACATAACCCAATATAGATCTATACATATGAACCACGAGCAAAAGCTTAACGAGTGTATTAGAGTGTAGTCACCATGGCTTAATGACACATAATCTAAGGCAGACCAAATTCACTGGGTAAACAAGATAATTAATATACAGTTTAAAACACGCTTTCCAGCCCTAAAATATTTAAGACAAGGGCTACGAATAACTCACAATACAAACTTCAGGAAATCTCGGGTAATACAATCACGGAACCACAATTCCAACGTCTAAGTGCCTTAAAACAGCAAATAATATAGTCTTAGGATCTCTATAAGTATAGTTCGGTTTAGCCTTGTCGGTTAAGATTAGGTTAATAAGATAATCCAATTATAAATAAGTTTAAATGGGGTGATGTATTTAGAAGACGATGTTCCGTGCCAAAAGGGTCCGACCGAAAGGATATCGACATTTCAAGTCATAACGATAATTCGAAAAGAATAACATTCCGAGTCGAAACGACTACTAGGAATATTTGTTGAAAGGATTATTGTTTATAAGTTTTATCGAGATCGACCAAGATCAACGGCAATGATGTTGACTTGGTCAAAGTCAAAGATGTTGACATCATAAAGTCAAATGTTAAGGAAGTTGACTTACAAAAGTCAAATGTCAACAATGTTGCCTTATAAAAGTCAAATGCAAAGGATGTTGACTTTGCAAAAGTCAAATGTCAAAGATGTTGATTTTGTAAAAGTTAAAATCAATAATTCGAGGTCGAATCATAGCAATTTGGAAAGAAAGTCGGAATTGACGTAAAAGTCTAAATTAACGTTTTGAAAGTTTAAAAGTCTTTACTTTTCAAAAATATAGTGTAAAAGACTTTATATAATGTTTTTAACCAAAGTCTATCGCAAAATATTAGTTGACGGCTTTAAAGTATGATCGCATTTTGTAACAAATGTTTATTTATCAAATTGTAGGTAATACGTCCGCTTTAATAAATGTCAAGGCATTTTGGATTGCGTTGGCGTCTTTGAGTCAAAAGACGATATTTTATCATAATACGTTACTTTTATATATCTTAGTATGTTAATACAAGTGCTTAGAGTTTGTTAGAAACATAACATGAAATCAGAGGCTTTGAAACGACAATTTACGGAACCAAAGGTCAAGACGGCCAAACAAGCAAAACGATGAATTTGTTGGAAATAGCCCCCGTTGCGTCGTCCTGGGCATCCAGGACGGCGCACAGGTCCTATTTCCAGCAAACAACGTTTTGTTGTTTTGCCGAAATCCGTTCGTTTAAAGACTTTTTGGTTAAAACGTAAATTGTTAATAAGTTATATTCTGTTTCAAATACTTTTACCAAGTGTTATATATATATATATGTATAAATATACCATTTTACATACTAATACATACAATATGTTAATATCGGTAATAATCACATCTTTGTGTATTTTAGTCCAAATCTTTGTCCATAAGCAAAATATTCACAAATGTTGGTCTAGTATATTATTCCTAACCATTTTCCAAGGCTATAACCGAAATATACATAGAAAATAATAACGAAATATACAAAAAGATGAATATGGGAAAAATATCGATTTTACCGAATAACAACCGCAAGGTCTTATAAGCTTGAGAATATAACCCGAAAGCAACTTTTGGTGGTGAGATGATGAGAAATTTACAGCTCCAAAAACAAAATATAACCACCATTAGTTTAGATCCTTGCATGCAAAGTGAAAATTAACGTTTTCAGAGGGATTTCGGAAAAAAGTTACTTACCAAGATTAAAGAGATTTTTCTCCAAGAAAACTAAAAGAGTCTTCCTCAAAATGATATGTAGAATAGAAGGCAATAACTTGGAATGCAAAAGAATAATAATAGGTGTTAGAATCTCTAACAAATGAAGAAGAAAGTAGAGAAAAATCGAAGAAAAGTGAAGGAAACTTAAAGAAAACTTTACCAAAAGTTGATAGAGATCAAAAGGAACTTGTTTATTTGATGATCTTAGGGTTGAATCCTTATTCAAATAGGTGTTTTATGCCTCAAAATTTCTGGAGATGATAAGTGTTTAGAGAGGAAATGAGAGAAATGCAAAAGGAAAGTGACGGGAAAATGAGAGAGAAATGAGGTTGTAGGTGGTTTATGATGATCACAAATGAGTTTGTCAGGTGGGTTAAGGTCTATAGGGATACTTCTCTGCCCCATTTTCAGACTTTACACGTTTGGGACAAAGTGCCCAAGCAAATGACATGCAAAAATGACTCACACAAAACAAAAAAAAATTTGTCCTACAGACATGTGCGCCGCACAAGGGCCTTGTGCTGCGCCCTGGACCAATTTTCAGAATTTCCAGTTTTTCGTTTGCGCGATCGCTAAGCAGTTTCGTTCGCCGAAAGTTCCCGATTCTTTTTGAGATGAACTTAGGAAAGTTCATACTATGATTTACTTTGTATTAAGTTCATTAAATGTTATATTTTCACTTTCGATTCCGAGATACGCACGATTTCGGTAAAGGATAAACAAGAGCAAAAGCACGATATCTCGATGATAAAGAATACGATAACCGACAAATTTGGCATAAACCTCCTAACTTATAATTATGAGAATACTAACTAATAGGAACTTAGATAAATTAAATTATTACGTCTCGGGGGACGAATTAGCAAACGCAGAAAACCCGATTCTCAATAACAATAAAGCGTGAGTAAAACAAAGCGAAATTCAAGGGTCAAAATCAATTGCGAATAAAATTAAAATAACAACGGTAACTCAAGTACCTCAATTTGACGGGACGTCACAGCCTCCCCGAGTAAAAAGAATGTCGTCCTCGAAATTTCTGTTGAGTATCGCTACTAGAAAAGAGATGGGGATATTTCCGCTGCATTTCATCCTCCCGTTCCCACGTAATTTCGACTCCAATCTTAGAGTTCCATCGGACCTTTACGATCGGGATCCGACTCCGTCGTAGGCGCTTGACCTCTCTGTCAACGATTTCTACCGGCTCCTCTATTACGAGAAGCGACTCATCCAAGCGTAGTTTCTCCAAAGGAACAATCAACGACTCGTCAGCAAGACACTTCTTGAGATGAGATACGTGAAATACGTTGTGCACACCGCTCAACTCAGGTTGCAACTCAAGGCGATAAGCCACTGGTCCAACACGAGACAAAATTCTAAACGGACCCGTAAAACGTGGACTTAACTTGCTGCGCTTCTCAAAGCGAAACACACCCTTCCAAGGAGAAACCTTCAACAACACCATATCGACGACCTTAAATTCCAAAGGATTTCGACGCAAATCCGCGTACTTATTTTGGCGATCTCTCGCGGCTAACTGACGATCTTTGATCCTAAAGATCTTATCAGTCGTCTCCTGGATCAGCCCGGGACCCGTAATCTGGCTATCACCAATCTCAGCCCAACAGAGTGGAGACCTACACTTACGACCGTAGCGAGCTTCAGAAGGCGAGCAATAAATACTGGAGTGGTAACTATTGTTGTACGAAAACTCGACCAACGGTAAATGTCTATCCCAACTCCCACCAAAATCTAAAACACACGCGCGTAGCATATCTTCAAACGTCTGAATCGTGCGCTCGCTCTGTCCATCGGTCTGAGGGTGATAAGCTGTGCTCATATCCAATCGTGTGCCTAAAGCTCGCTGTAACGTCTGCCAGAACCTCAAAGTAAAACGCGAGTGGCGATCAGAAATAACCGATACAGGAATTCCATGTCTGGCCACGATCTCATCAATATATAATCTAGACAACTTCTCTATTCGGTAATCTTCTCGAATAGGCAGAAAATGTGCTAACTTAGTCAGCCGATCAACTATGACCCAAATAGTATCATAACCTCCCGAAGACCTAGGAAGCTTCGTAACGAAATCCATAGTAATATTTTCCCACTTCCACTACGGGATTTCCGGCTGCTGAAGAAGGCCAGAAGGCTTCTGATTCTTAGCCTTAACTTTAGAACAGGTCAAACACTTGCCTACATACTCAACAATCGCCCTCTTCATGCAGGCCACCAGTAAAAATCTTTCAAGTCGTGATACATTTTATCCGCTCCGGGATGAACGGAGTAATTAGACTTGGGACCTTCATCCAAAATCAAATGCCTAAGAACGACGGGAACCCAAATACGGTCCAAGAAATACAATACCCCGTCGTCTTTCGGATTTAACTGACGTGCCAAACTAAATAATCCTTCATCCTTCAGACAATCCTTGGTGAGAGCCTCCTGTTGCGCCTGAATAATACGAGTCTTCAAACTCGAATGAATAGAAACCATCATAGCGCGAACTCTCACCGGCTTAACCGCTTCCTTGCGACTTAACACATCGGCTACTACATTCTCTTTACCCGGATGATAGCGAATTTCACAATCATAATCGTTAAGCAATTCCACCCATCGGCGTTGCCTCATATTCAACATATTTTGGTCAAAGATGTGTTGTAACGACTTATGATCAGTGAACACAGTACACTTAGTACCGTACAGATAATGGGGCCAAATATTTAAAGCAAAGACCACCGCGCCTAATTCCAAATCATGGGTCGTGTAGTTCTTCTCATGAATCTTTAACTAACGAGAGGCATACGCAGTGACCTTTCCGTTCTGCATCAGTACGCACCCGAGTCCCTTATGTGAAGCATCGCAATATAAACAAAATTTTCGGTACCCTCGGGAAGACTCAAGATAGGAGCATCACACAACCGCTTCTTTAATAACTGAAAGGCTTCTTCCTGCTCGGCACCCCAAATAAACTCCTCGTTCTTCTGGGTAAACTTCGTCATTGGCGAGGCTATCTTCGAAAAATTCTCGATAAAGCGACGGTAGTAACCTGCCAGACCCAAAAATGAACGGATATCGGTGGGTATCTTAGGAGCAACCCAATCTCTGACAGCCTTATTCTTGGTAGGATCAATGTGGATACCCTTCTTGCTAACCACGTGGCCAAGAAATTGGACCTCAAATAACCAAAACTCGCACTTCGAGAACTTAGCGTAAAGCTGCTCCTTCCTGAGCAACTCCAACACTATTCTCAGGTGCTCCTCGTGCTCCTCACGGCTACGAGAATAAACAAGAATATCGTCGATGAATACAATCACAAACTTATCGAGGTAGGGACGACATATACGGTTCATCATTTCCATAAACGCAGCAGGCGCATTCGTGAGACCGAATGGCATAACTAGAAACTCGTAACGACCGTATCGCATCCGAAAAGCAGTCTTCGGAACGTCCTCCTCTTGCACTCTCAACTGATGATAACCGGACCGTAAGTCGATCTTAGAAAAGAAACATGAACCTTGAAGTTGGTCAAACAAATCATCTAGACGAGGTAAAGGATAGCGGTTCTTTACTGTCAGCTTGTTCAACTCTCGGTAATCTATACACAATCTCATCGAACCATCCTTCTTCTTTACAAAGAGTACCGCCGCGCCCCACGGAGAGAAACTCGGCCTTACGAAGCCTTTATCCACTAACTCCTGGATCTGTTTAGAAAGCTCTAACATCTCCGAAGGTGCTAACCGATAAGGAGCCTTCGCCACCGGCGCTACTCCGGGAACTAAGTCGATCCTAAACTCTACCTCTCGATGAGGCGGCAAACCAGGTAAGTCCACTGGGAATACGTCGGGGAAATCACACACTACTCGTTTCTCCTCCAGCTTCTCAGTGTTATCCTTCTTCACAAGATGCGCAAGAAAGAGTGAACAGTCCCGATTGATGTACTCCCGGACCTTCATACACGAGACGATCTTAAGGCGCTTCCCCGCCTTATTCCCTTGAACTAACAGCGGCTCTCCATCCGGTAACGGAATACGGATCATCTTCTCGAAACATACGATCTCTGCACGATGCGTCTCTAACCAATCCATGCCGATAATTACGTCGAAACTACCTAACCTAATCGGAATTAAGTCGATAGGAAAAGAGTGGCCGTCGAAACTAACACTACAGTCGGAAAGTAACTCAATCGCATGCAAAAATTCACCATGAGCTAATTCTATCTCAAAGGAAGGTACTAAAGGTATAGGCTTATAGGGAATCATAGTTCTAAACTCATCAGATATAAAACTTCTATCCGCACCAGAATCGAATAAGATAAACGCAGGTCGACCACAAACAAGAAACGTACCTGTAACAACGTGTGGATCCTACTGAGCCTCCTTGGCTTCCATAACAAACGCTCTACCGCGAGGACTGGCACCAGCAGCATTACCAGCTAAACCCAACTTAGGACACTTGTCCCTGCGATGCTCGGGAGATCCACATTCATAGCAATTATCCCTCGGGGTCTTACAGAAATTTTCAGTGTGCCCTAGCTTCTTGCACCTACCGCATACCCAACAAGCCACATCTTTGTTGTGGTGCCTTCCACACCGATCACACTTCGGGTACTTATTCTGGGTACTCGATGCCACAGTTGCATACGATTTTGCAACTTGCGGAGCGTCATTCCTCCTAAATCTTTTCCTTGAATCCACATTGCGGTTTCCACCACTCCGTTTCCCTCCAGAGTTTTGCTTAACAATCATCGGGGGTAACTCACCATCACGAACCGCATTCTGAGTCAACGTAGTCGCAATCTCAACCGCGCTCTGGAATGTGCCCGGTTTGTTGGATAGGACACCCTTACGGATTGCCTGGGGTAACCCGTGAGTATAGCGACCGATTCGCTTGAGCTCCAGTCGAACCAAGTGGGGAACCAGATGGGACAAGGCGTGAAAACGCGAGTTGTACCCTTGAATGTTTGACCCAATCATGGTTAAATTCTAGAACTCGTCCTCCAACTTCTGAATCTCGGATTCAGGCACGTACTCAATAATCATCAACTCTTTTAACTGCTCCCAAGTCATCGTTTTGATTTCAGCTCGGCCTCGCACATTCACAATTTAATTCCACCACGTCAGAGCAGAACCTTGGAACACAAACGCAGCTAAACGGACTCGATCCTTGTCCGCACATCCGACAGCATAAAAGATAGATTCTAGCTTCTCCATCCATTGGAGCGTTCCAGTCGCTCCCTCATTACCCTTAAACTATGGGGCCTTGCAGCTCATGAAAGTCTTCAGAGTGCATCCCGCGCGTCGAGCTGAGCCCTCTGCTCCACCCGACCCATTTTTGGGTTAACTAGACTCATTAATCACAACCTCAGGACCATCATTATTAACAATTGGCTCGGGATTCTCAGGATTCTCAGGATTCGAACCACCATTTCCTTGGGTTGTGCCCTCCCTCAGTTGAGCCACAATCTCGGGCATCATAGCCGCAATCTGTTGAGCAATCATCTGTGCCATGTCAGAATTTGTATCATTCTCCGAATCATTCCTTCTCGCGTTCGACGTATTAGCTCTCGCGTTCGGATTCGCGGTATTCGCTCTCGCATTCGCAGTAGCACGTCTAGCGGAACTTCGTGTCGCAACGCTCCTCTTAGGCGCCATCGTCCTAAAATAAAAGAAGAGAACAACTCGATCAGCAAGGGGATTTACCTTGAACATGGCGACATCATTATATACTATCGTTTATTTATCATATTGTCACACCCCGCTAATAGCGGAAACACGAGGCGTTCCAGTTATAATATCAAGAGTCAAGATTACAACAATATAACCGATAAACAAAACATCAAATGATATAGATCATGCCAAATGTTACCAAAATACATTACAAATCCAAAAGCGTTACAACGCCAAGTACAAATTACAACATCAAAAGACAACAAGTGGATCGTCATGGAAATTACATCAAACAGTACAAATACAAATTTCCCAAAATAAGCGATCCGAACACAACATGGCATGATCAACGAAAATCCTCAATTTCCTGAAAAGCGTTAAAACGACATCAACAACATGTTGGCGAATTATTCGCAGTTATAAGTAAAAAGTGACCCATCGACAAGTTTCAGTAAACAATGTAAATTTAAAATCACATATCTTGTATTCATCCAATAGTGAAAGGTACTATGCCTAAATCAGTCATACATCTCGATCCTGAACCAAACAGTTTAATCCCCTATCCTAAGGTGTGTCAGACCAAAGGCAAATAGTTTATTCATACAGTTTAAAATTAAGGTCATAACATCCGCTCGTAGTAACAACCTAGAGAGGAATGAGGGTTAGGTACATAACCCAATATAGATCTATACATTTGAACCACGGGCAAAAGCTTAACGAGTGTATTAGACGGGAGCCACCATGGCTTAATGACACATAATCTAAGGCAGACCAAATTTATTAGGTAAACAAAATAATTAATATACAGTTTAAAACACGCTTTCCAGCCCTAAAATATTTAAGACAAGGGCTACGAATAACTCACAATACAAACTTCAGCAAATCTCGGGTAATACAATCACGAAACCACAATTCCATCGTCTAAGTGCCCTAAAACAACAAATAATATAGTCTCATTATCTCTATAAGTATAGTTCGGTTTAGCCTTGTCGGTTAAGATTAGGTTACTAAGATAATCCAATTATATTTAAGTTTGAATGGGGTGACGTATTTAGGAGACGATGTTCCGTGCCAAAAGGGGCCGACCGAAAGGATATCGACATTTCATGTCATAACGATAATTCGAAAGGAATAACATTCCGAGTCAAAACGTCTACTGGGAATATTTGTTGAAAGGATTATTGTATATAAGTTTTATCGAGATCGACCAAGATCAACGGCAATGATGTTGACTTGGTCAAAGTCAAAGATGTTGACTTCATAAAGTCAAATGTTACGGAAGTTGACTTACAAAAGTCAAATGTCAACAATGTTGACTTATAATAGTCAAATGCCAAGGATATTGACTTTGCAAAAGTCAAATGACAAAGATGTTGATTTTGTAAAAGTTAAAATCAATAATTCGAGGTCGAATCATAGCAATTTGGAAAGAAAGTCAGAATTGACGTAAAAGTCTAAATTAACGTTCTGAAAGTTTAAAAGTCTTTACTTTTCAAAAATATAGTGTAAAAGACTTTATATAATGTTTTTAACCAAAGTTTATCGCAAAATATTAGTTGACGGCTTTAGAGTACGATCGCATTTTGTAACAAATGTTTATTTATCAAAATGTAGGTAATACGTCCGCTTTAATAAATGTCAAGACATTTTGGATTGCGTTGGCCTCTTTGAGTCCAAAGACGATATTTTATCATAATACGTTACTTTTATATATCTTAGTAGGTTAATACAAGTGCTTAGAGTTTGTTAGAAACATAACATGAAATCAGAGGCTTTGAAACGGCAATTTACGGAACCAAACGTCAAGACGGCCAAATTAGCAAAACGATGAATTTGCTGGAAATAGCCCCCGTTGCGTCGTCCTAGGCATCCATGACGGCGCACAGGTCCTATTTCCAGCAAACAACGTTTTAATATTTTGCCGAAATCCGTTCGTTTAAAGACTTTTTGGTTAAAACGCAAACTGTTAATAAGTTATATTTTGTTCCAAATACTTTTACGAAGTGTTATATATATAAATATACCATTTTACATACTAATACATATAATATGTTAATTCGTTAATAATCACATCTTTATGTATGTTAGTCCAAATCTTTGTCCATAAGCAAAATATTCACAAATGTTGGTCTAGTATATTATTCCTAACCATTTACAAGGCTATAACCGAAATATACATAGAAAATAATAACGAAATATACAAAAAGATGAATATGGGAAAAATATCGATTTAACCGAATAACAACCGCAAGATCTTATAAGCTTGAGAATATAACCCGAAAGCAACTTTTGGTGGTGAGATGATGAGAAATTTACAGCTCCAAAAACAAAATATAACCATCATTAGTTTAGATCCTTGCATGCAAAGTGAAAATTAACGTTTTCGGAGAGATTTCGGTAAAAAGTTACTTACCAAGATTAAAGAGAATTTTCTCCAAGAAAACTAAGAGAGTCTTCCTCCAGCATCTTTTGGTGGTGAGATGATGAGAAATTTACAGCTCCGAAAACAAAATATAACCACCATTAGGTTAGATCCTTGCATGCAAAGTGAAAATTAACGTTTTCGGAGAGATTTCGGTAAAAAGTTACTTACCAAGATTAAAGAGAATTTTCTCCAAGAAAACTAAGAGAGTCTTCCTCCAAATGATATGTAGAATAGAAGGCAATAACTTGGAATGCAAAAGAATATTAATAGGTGTTAGAATCTCTAACGAATGAAGAAGAAAGTAGAGAAAAATGGA
Organism: Senecio squalidus; assembly: GCA_910822075.1. Taxonomy (NCBI): domain Eukaryota; kingdom Viridiplantae; phylum Streptophyta; class Magnoliopsida; order Asterales; family Asteraceae; genus Senecio; species Senecio squalidus. Next base: position 36,495,164 of record CAJVGC010000001.1, on the reverse strand, counting down.
TGAAAAGTGAGGGAAACTTAAAGAAAACTTTACCAAAAGTTGATGGAGATCAAAAGGAACTTGTTTATTTGATGATGTTAGGCTTGAATCCTTCTTCAAATGGGTGTTTTATGCCTCAAACTTTCTAGAAATGATAAGTGTTTAGAGAGGAAATGAGAGAAATGCAAAAGGAAAGTGATGGGAAAATGAGAGAGAAATGAGGTTGTAGGTGGTTTGTGATGATCACAAATGAGTTTGTGAGGTGGGTTAAGGTCTTTAGGGAGACATCTATGGCCCATTTTCAGACCTTACACGTTTGGGACAAAGTCCCGAAGCAAATGACATGCAAAAATGATTCGCACAAAACAACAAAAAATTATGTTCAGCAGACATGTGCGCCGCACAAGGGCCTTGTGCTGCGCCCTGGACCAATTTTCAGAATTTCCAGTTTTTCGTCTGCGCGATCGCTAAGCAGTTTCGTTCGCCGAAAGTTCCCGATTCTTTTTACGATGAACTTAGGAAAGTTCATACTATGATTTACTTTGTATTAGGTTCATTAAATGTTATATTTTCACTTTCGATTCCGAGATACGCATGATTTCGGTAAATGATAAACAAGAGCAAAAGCACGATATCTCGATGATAAAAAATACGATAACCGACAAATTTTGCATAAACCTCCTAACTTATAATTATGAGAATACTAACTAATAGGCATTTAGATAAATAAAATTATTACTTCTCGGGGGACAAATCAAGAAATACAGAAAACCCGATTCTCAATAACAATAAACCGTGAGTAAAACAAAGCAAAATACAGGGCTCGAAATCAATTGCGAATAAAATTAAAATAACAACGGTAACTCAAGTACCTCAATTTGACAGGACGTCACACATATAGACTATCGTTATTTACTACTGTGTTATGACGATCGCCAATCGGTCACACCCTGCGTTTCCGCCACTGGCGGGGTGTGACACATACCTCAAGACATGATTACCAAGATGTGAGGACATGTACATTTTGGATATGAACTATGTTAAATCAAATGAATACTCAAAATGTTTCATATCCAAAACTACTGCAAAAGAGGCTGATTTATAGCATAGAAGGCTTTGTCATGTTATTCTTAAAGACATGAATAAATTGGTCACAGATAATGTAGTTACTGGATTACCTAAAAAGGACTTTCAATTGCTTGACCATTGTATTTCTTGTTTAAAAGGTAAACAACATAAATCAAGTTCTAAACCAAAGACTCAAACTTTAGTAGAGATTGTTCTTCACCTTCTACACATGGATCTATTTAGTTCATTAAGTGTAAAGAGTCTTGACATGAAATCTTATTTTTTAATTATCACTAATGACTATTCAAGATTCTCATGGGTCTTTTTCCTTACTCATAAACATGAGACATCTGAGATCATAAAAGACTTTGTTGTGCAAATTGAAAAATTCTGTGATAAAAAGGTGAAAGTCATTAGGTGTGATAATGACACCGAGTTTAAGAATGCAACCATGAATGAATTTTGTGCTCATAAGGGAATATCTAGGAAGTATAGCTCACCCATAACACCTCAACAGAATGGAGTTGCTGAAAGAAAAAATAGGACATTAATTGAGGGAGCTAGAGAAATGTTAAGTGAATCTTCTTTACATGTTACACTCTAGGGAGAGGCTGTGAACACTATGTGTTTTGTGAACAGTAGAATTCATGTGGTTAAGAGCTTAGGAAAAACCTCATATGAATTGTTCTCAGGAAGAAAACCTTTTATAGGATTTTTCAAAGCTTTTGGATGTCAATGCTCTATTTTGAATACCAAAGATTACCTAGGAAAATTTGATTCTAAAACTGATGATGGATACTTTCTTGGTTATTCTAGTGTTTCAAAGGCTTATAGGGTTTACAATAGAAGACTACTAGAACCATAGAAGAATCCATTAATGTGATATTCAATGAATATACACCAAATGTTAAGAATTCTGTTGGTGTTTGGTTGTTTGATTTAGATACATTTGTGAATTTTTTTAATGGTTTATGTCAAGAACATGTTTCAGAAGAGGTGTAAAAAAATCCAGAAGATGTTACTGATGTTGAAGAAACTGATGAGTTTGAGACTGGTAATCAAGCAGGTACAAGTGTAGGAGATTCATTTTTAGTTCATGACCAAACCCTTTCATCAGAACATACAACATCTGTGAGTCAAGATTCTTTAGAAAGTCAAATTGATGCAGACATTCTTCAAGGAGAAGACATTCCAATATCAATTGAAGATCAAGACAATGTTTTACAAGATCAAGGTATTAATTCTGGTTAAGATCAAAATAATTCGGGTGGAGTCATTGAACATCAAGTTAACTCTGGTGCACAACTTTAAACTCATTATAACTCTGGTGAAGAAGAAATTAATTCGGGTGCTCAAATTGTAAGTCAATAAAACTCTAGTGGGTCAAAAATTAATTCGGGTGCACAAAATGAAATCAAGAAAACTCTAGTGAATCACAGAACAACTCTGGTACAGAAGCTGAAAGTCTAAGCAACTCTGGTGAAGATCAATTTAACTCTGGTGCAGAATCTGAAAATTATTTTGATGAACCAAGCCATGAACAAGCCAGTGAAGCAACTTCTGATTCTTTATTCTTTGATGATCTTGTGCCACATAAAACAAATCTTTCTGATAATATTAATGAGGAAGTGAATTCGTTTTTAGAAGTTCACAAAACACATCCTCTAAATAATATTATAGGAAATTTGTATGATGGTGTCGAAACAAGAAGTAGTATTGGTTTAGTAAATCTTTGTTTGTTCTTTTGCTTTCTTTCGCAGATTGAGCCTAAAAAGAAGACATTGCATTAATTATAAATAGTTCGGTAGAGGCTAGGCAAGAAGAGTTTCTCCAGTTTAAGATTCAAGAAGTTGGGACTTTAGTGGAAAGACCTAGAGATGTGAATGTTTTGGGAGTTAAATGGATCTTTTAGGTTAAAAGGGATGATAAGGGAATCATTGTGAGGAATAAGGCAAGACTTGTGATTAAAGAAATTTAAGGTATATCAAATGGATGTTAAATGAGCCTTTTTGTATGGAGTTCTTTAAGAGACAATGTATGTTAGTCACCCTCCTGGTTTTCTGGATCCTCAATACCCTGATCATTTGCTTAAGATGGACAAAGCTTTGTATGGTTTACATCAAGCTCCTAGAGCTTGGTATGACACATTGTCCAAAAATTTGATTGACCATGGATATCTTAGGGGCACTATTGATAAGACTTTATTTATCAAGACAGTTGGCCAAGAATATATTTTTGTTCAAATATATGTTGATGATATCATATTTGGCTCAACTAATGATGCATTATGCAAAGAATTTGAATCTGTCATGCATTCAAAATCTCAAATGAGCTCTATGGGAGAGATGTCTTTCTTTTTAGGATTACAAGTTAAGCAGTTGGATAATGGCATTTTTATTACTCAGTCTAAGTATGTCAAAGACATGTTGACTAAATTTGGATTCACTGATTGTAAATCTGCTTCCACTCCTATTGACACTAGGGCCAAATTACATTCTGATTTAGATGGGGAAAGTGTTAATCAACATGTATATAGGTCAATGATAGGGTCTTTAATGTACCTTAGAGCTAGCAGGCCTGATATAATGTTTGGAGTTTGTCTTTGTGCTAGATTTCAAGCTGATCCTTAGGTTTCCCATTTAATTGTTGTTAAGAGAATCTTCAGATACCTTAAGCGACAACCTTCTTTAGGGCTTTGGTATCCTAAGAATTCTATCTTTGACTTTTATGCATACACTGACAATGACTATGAGCGATGCAATTTGAATAGGAAATCTACCACATGAGGTTGCTAGTTCTTAGGAAATAGGGCTAGTGTCTTGGCAAGGGAAGAAACTGACCTCTGTGTCACAATCCTCTGCTGAAGTAGAATATATTGCTGCTAGATCTTGTGATTCCCAGGTTTTATAGATTCAGAATCAGATGTTAGAGATGGCCTTAATTTCATGAACACTCCTATTCACATAGACAACTCTGCTGCTATGTTTATCACTAAGAATCCTGTGCAACATTCTAAGACCAAGCACATTGAGATTAGACATCACTTCATAAGATATTGTTTTGAAAAACACTTGATTCACTTAGTTAAGATTCACACAGACCACTTGTTAGGATCTGTCGAACTATACTTGCATAAATATAACCGTGTAGATCTAGATCTATCAAAGAAGTTGCAGCGGATCAACACTTTGATATTAACAAGGGTTAATTGCTTAACACTTTATGTATATGAGTGAATAAATGTTAACAATTAAGAACACAAGAATTTCAACCAACAGCCTCAATCTATTAAGAATAATGATCGTTAACAGATGTGTGTTTACAAACGACACATGGATCTATTTATATAGACCTTGAGGAAACCCTAATTAAGATTAGGTTAAATCTAAAGAAATCTACGAAGATAATTATCAATATATTTTTTACATAATTATCTCCTTACAATGCGCTAACAATATCTATCATATAAACAGTACTAACAAGCGCGGCAGTAGAAACTCTCGCCATGCACTCCATGCAGCCAGTATAAACTATCACCAGTCTTATGTCAGTAGTAGTAATCTACCAGTAGTAAATTTCACACTTGATCAACAGTATTATTACTCACCAGTATTAATAATCTTGTTCCCAGTACTAACTGACACAAACAGTATTAAAACCTTATAAACCCAACAATCTCCCCCTAAACTTCTGCATTCACCTAACTCCATAAGTTTCTTCATTGCAAAACATGGAGAATGTTGCAAATACATTTACCTGGCTACAAAGAGTTTCTATGACTGTAAGCTGGCATCTGATCTTCCAAAGTAGTTGAATGGCTTCTTCTGAATCTTGATTGCCCTTCAACTTGACATTCAACATATTAATCGGTACATTGACACCATGCTTGTATTTATTTTCCACCAAGAAGTAATCAGTTGAGCCATCACTTCTGCTCAATGAATAAACTCCACAGCTCTCATAATGAACCCATTCAAGAACTGGAGTAAACTTAGCTACCTTCTCGGGAACATTCTCGGGCTCAAATATGACTTCAAGTACTTCCATAAGTAAATCATTGTGATCAAGAACAGTACCTATGCTATTAAAGTAATTCTTGCAGCCGATAAGGAAAAGATCTACTAAGTCTTGTCGACTTATGTTCCTGATAATCTTAAAATGACTGTAATAAACTCTGAAGCTCTTATCTGCTCGAACAACTTTATACCCATTTTTGCCATTTACCACCACTGCAAACCAATCCACAAGGGGTACTTCAGAAAAAGTTGTTGCACAATTCATATCTTCAGTATGACCAGAGTTTTCATATCATCAAAAACCCTGTCAGCAGCCTCATTAACCTGTTCATCTGAGATTTCGGGTACACAACCAAACACAAAATTTCCAGAAATATCTTCTAGTTTGACCTGGACAATTTTTGGTTTCTCTTCCTCCTTTTCAGCTTCTTTCTCTTTATCATTGCCGTTAGAACTTTGACTTGTAGATTTCTTCTCTTGCTCAAATCTAGTTGTCTTCACTGCAGCTTGATTAGTGACACCAGTACCCTCCTTTCTTTTTGTACCAGTATTAACAGTTTCTACTGTTGGCCTTGACCTTTTAGCAGTAGGAATGTCACCTGGATATCTTATTTTCATCAACATTTGTATGTATTGTGCATCATACTATAATAATTTTACGTGTAAAAATTACTTCACAGGTTACGAGGAAACGCAAACACATTTACCTGCCACTGCTGAATTTTCATTTGATATGTCTAGATATTGGATTCATGGAGTATATTTGAAACCTCTCAAGGTGCACGTTTTACTTCTTTGGATCAAGCTTTCCAGTTCTATAAAACTTATGCAAAGAACGGGGGCTTTTCTGTTTGAAAATATGCTCAACACTTCAACAACTCTACTAAAAAGGTTTTACTGAAGTATTTTGTGTGTACGAAGCAAGGCAGAAAGACTAAGAATTTAAAGATTTACACTTTGAAAAATGTTGGGAAGAAGATCAATAAGAGAAAAAGGGCATCTTGTAGAACAATTTGTAAGGCAGAGATTCGTCCTAGGGCGATTCCTGGTAATTTGTATGAGATATATCATTTTGAGGAGAAACATAACCATACTTTGGTTGAGAAAGATGATATGCCTTTCTTGAATGCCTCCCGAGATTTGACCTACTTGCATACACAGTTTCTACAAAATGTGTCGAAGATCAACATTTGTCCAGTAAGAGGTTTTAAAATAATGAAAGAGCTTTATGGTGGATTTGAGAAAGTAGGTGTAACTGCAGTTGATTGTAAGAACTTTAGAAGAGACATAAATTTATTTATCGGTGATTATGATGCGGATATGGTAATTCAAAAACTGACTAGCAAGGCAGAATTTTTACCTGGCTTCACGTTTGATTATTGTACGGATGAAGAAGGGGATTTGAGTGGTTTGTTTTGGGCAGATGCTGAAGCGAAGTGCAATTACTCGATTTTTGGGGACATCATGTCATTCGATGCTACGTTCAGGACTAACAAGTAGTTAACTTTAACTCTATTTATATATATATATATATATATATATATATATATATATATATATATATATATATATATATATATATATATATATATATATATATATATATATATATATTTAGCTAATTAATTTTTATAATACTAACTTTATTATTCCAGGTACAAGATGGTTTTCATACCGTTCACTGGTATTGATAACCATAACAGATGCGTGACTTTTGGCGCTGGTTTGGTTTAAAAATAAAATATCGTGTCGTATAAGTGGTTATTGAATTCTTTTAAAGACGCTTTTGGTCAAGAATCCCGAGTCGTAGTTACCGATCAAAACCCTGCCATCAAACAAGCTATTGAGGCGATATTTACTTCTTCAAGACACCGCTATTGTATGTGGCATATAATGGAAAAACTGACGACAAAGGTATTTAAGTAAGCTTTTATAGGCATTACAGTTTTGCATCTTTACTATTTAATATTTTAAGTTTTTATTTATTAATATCATTCTATATGCATCACATTGTGTTTTTTTACAATTATTATTATCATGATTTATATACAGGTGGGTACAAGTATATGTAATAACACGACATTCAAACAAAGACTATGCAACATTGTCTGGACTGATAGTATAGAGCCTGCGGAGTTCGAGGAAAAATGGGTTGACATTATCAATGAGTTCCTTCTTCAAGATAATGAATGGCTTATTGACATTTTTGGAATGAAGGACAGATGGATCCCAGCTTACTACCGTGATACACCTTTATCTGGACTAATGCGTACATCTTCAAGGTCCGAGAGCGAGAATCATTTTTTTGGGAAGCTGACTTCTTCTGATTTGACACTGGTTGAGTTTGTAAGTCATTTTGACACGACGATGGATGCTCAGATATATACTCATAGAAAAAATGATCATGATACAAGGTATACGAATCCTGACTTGAAAACTGACAGTGAACTCGAGAAACAAGCTTCTCAGATTTACACAAGAACCATATTTTTCGAAGTTCAAGAGGACATATATGCTTCGTTATGGAAATGCATGTCTGTTAATTTCACCAGAATGGAAAGCTCTGAAAAATATCTAATTCGCGATATCACTTCTGCAAAGGATTCTTAGGATGAATTTGAGGTACATACTCAATTGTCCTTTTTCTTTATTTTTTTTACATAAGTTTATATGATGCATAGTAATAAGTAAAAATTCAGTGTATGTAGAACCTTTTTCTTTTACCGTTTCATCAGATCCTTTATTTTGTGGCTGATTATTTTTGTAGGTTGATTTTAATCGTGGTGATGGTATCATCTCATGTGCGTGCAAACAGTATGAGCGGTATGGCTTACTATGTCGACATATTTTCTATGTTTTGAGGGGTTGTAAAGTCAAAGAATTTCCCAAGAGGTACATTCATATGCGCTGGAAAAGGGATATCGTTCCTCCCATATTTGATGACTCAAGTTCTACAACTGAGAATCTTCCTTTCACAAGCGATGGAAACGCTCAGAATTCTTATTTCACAAGCATTGGAACCAATCAAAATTTGCCTTTCAGAAGCGCTGGAAATCCTACGACACAACCTTCCACAAGCAATGGAACTGGAAATGATTGAAGGGAAGCCATTGTTTGCCAAGTGAATCAGAATGTAGATGATTGCATTAACCGTCTAGTTGCTGATAACGAGAAGTTAATTGCTTATCTCGACAAGCAGAAGGAGTTAGCATTGAAGGTTCTTGAAGACATTGAAGCTTGCCCTTTGTTGAACAAGGATGATCTGATTGGTTCTTTCCTCGGTGTAGGAAAACCATTGGAAGGTAATAAAGCTACTATTAGGAATCCTAAAAATATCCGTAACAAAGGTTGCGGAAAGAAGAAACGATTACTTGGAATGGCTGAGAAAATAAAGATCAAAAAGAAAAGACTTTGCAGAACATGCAACGAATATGCGCGTCATGATTCTCGCAATTGTAACGTAGACTTACTCTAATTCTCATTCGATTTGATCGTTTCTGTTTTTCATTTTGAATTTGTGTTCAGTACTTTTTTGAATTTTCTATATGTCCTATGTTTTTAGTTTTGAAAATAAAGATGCTATAAAAAACTTCAGAATTGTACAAAAAAATGTATGATGCACCCTTTCGATACAGATATACATCATTTTTGTGCATCATAACAAATATACATCATCTTTGTGTATCATAAAAAGTATACATCATTTTTGTGCATCATACATTTATTAACAGTATTATTCACATTAATGACATAATATCATTTATAAATCTTTTACCAATTAAATATACGAGATTTCATGATTCACAGTTATGATAAATAAGTATATATCAGTATCCATATTATCTATCATTGTTATGCATCATACATTTTATCAACCTAAAATCATATTTTATATCTTAATTTGTCATATTTGGAATCATACTATTATTTTTATCAATTAATGCAACATATTTCACGTGTGATACTCAAATTGATAATATGATGCACTGGTATACCTATATGATTTTGGATATTTTGTGTACACAAGCCGTACACATAGAATATGCTATTTTATATCATACACTAGTAGCTTAAAACATATTAAGCAGTACATACAAAAGATTTTCATCCAGATTACATCAAAAGATTAAAACACATTACCAAACCACTTTGTCCCTAAATATTACACAAACGTTCTTGAATTCTTTCATGTGCATCGGCTCTTAGGTTGTTTCTAGTTTCTTAAGGCATGTTCAAGTACGTTTCTGCCTCTTTAATAGCCTTGTTCCTGATCAGGTTCAGGTTCGAAAGAATCATCTTGGTAACATATTTTCTGCGCAATTCTTCAAGTTGTTTTTTCTGTTCACAACTCTCTTCACGGAATCCAGTTTCCCAGTTTTCAAAATCATTGCCATTGATTGTCTCCATATGCCTCATAACGAATACCCCACAATCAGAAGAATTCTCTTTTTTTCTCCAGGTCATTTCTATTATCTCGGGCTCAACCAACTTCATTTCTTTTGTTTTTGGATGCTTTTCAGATTCCAAGTAAGTTTTAAACAAGTTAATCTGTAAAAACATTATAATATACATATCAAATATCTATTATTTATACCAACAATATCATATAAAAGTAATAATTCTTACCAACAGCAATGGTACAAATCCATATTTAAACTTCAATTCATTTTCAATTCCACAGTTGTCAACTATCATAATTTTTGGGTTCTTCAAGTTAAAGCATATGAGATAGTACTTCAACTGAGAAAACACCGGAAAAAACACCTATTTTGGACAACTTCGTCAGTAAAAATGCATTAACCTTTAATATATATTATGTATATGTTTAAAAATTTGACGGATTTCTTACCAAGTCAAACTCATGAAGGTTTCTCTTTTTTTAGCAATTAATGAAGTCAACAATGTTAAACCAAAATTCTTCAAATAGATGCTCGACATTTGTGCTTTGACTTAGAATTTTATCATTCTGCAATGAAAAATAAAATGGTTAATTCAAAATTAGGTTATAATTTTATAGGTGATGCAAAATTGTTGTGCGCTATATGATTCGACATTCTACCTTGTGAATCATACATGTGCATTATACTATGTTGTTCTTACTATATGTCACAAAATATTCATCATTAATATCATGATGTATTTAGACACATATAAAATATAACGATATTTTAAAATACTGAATTTAGAATAATACCATGATATCAGTATGACAAAAGAACCGTTTTGCTGAATCGGGACCTCTTACTCTTTCATCTTCTTGGTTACATATATTTGCCCAAACTTTGATTTCACCTTCATGGTTAAGCATGTCGTGAATTAAACTCTTTTAATCCCCTTTGTGCTTCAATTCCATTTTGATCTTTAAAGATGACATCCCTTTATACAAATGTTCATCGTAGATAAAATTAAACACTATATAAAGATAAAACTTATATTAACTAAAGATATATATTAAAGTTATACTTACTGTTCTCCAAAGTTAAAGTTATATCAACCAGCTTTTTCCCCATTGAAATAGCTCTTTTCACGTAAGGAGACCTCATAGAATAGGGGAGCTTTACTGTACGTTTCGTTTTTTTAGGAGGATATTGTTCAATTCTGCAGTTCGCTTCAACCACTGGTACAATTTCTTTTCCTTTAACTTTTCGTTCTTTTTTCTTCGCTGTCTTTTTCTTTCTTGTCAGGGTCATCTTACTTAGTTCTTTTTTTTTGTCGTACTTTTGATTTTTGATAACTGTTGGGGTATTGGTGCAATTGGCGTTTTGAATTGGATATTTTCTTCTTGATTTGGTTGTGGTGTGTGAGTTGTTGTTTTTGATACTTCAACTGGTGATACTTTTAGTTGTGTAATATTCATTCTAAAGATTGGGCCTTCAAAACTTTCATTATTCTCAACAACGATGTTGCCTTCTTCTTTGTTAGTTTCCAATATCTCGGCATCTTTATGTTCACCATCACCATAATCAATATACAAAATGTGATAAGATGTGCATCATAATATGTCAAAAACTTTATAATAACAGAAGCTAAAATTATTAAACTCACCTCCTTCATTTTGTTTCATATACTTTCCAAATCTTGCTTTCTTCATATTTTCAATAAGACTGCTACCTGGGAATCGAAGAAGTACCTTTTCTATCAAGTTTTCGGCCTGTCTCTCCTTCTCGTAAATTTTTCTATATATTTCTTCGATATCCGAAATATAATCCCAATAAACAAGAAAAAATATGTTTTCTGATATATCAAACGTTAGTATAATGCACTGATATTAATCTTAGAATATTACCTCTTCGTTTGTTTTTTCATCACTCTCATTACCAGTTTCAATGCTTTGTTAGACTTCTTTTACTTTTTCCTTGTCATTTTTCTCAGATAATTTCTTTTTTTGGGATGAGGTCCCTCAATTCCCACTGTTGGAATTCTTTTCGCGTTTCTCTTGGTCATTTTTGGAGAGTTTATCTCACGTGCTTCTGGCATATGATGTGCAACATAATCTTCTGTTAAAAAAAACTTATTATCATTATTTAAAAATTATAGCACTTGATACGAATAATAAAATTACTTTTTGATTGTACCTTGAATTGCAGTGGCTTTGTCATTTGTCTTCAATTCTTCACTTTCCACAGTTGAGATTCTTTTTGCGCAGCTCTTGGTGATTTTTAGAGAATGTATCTCACGTCCTTGTTGGATAAGATGTGCAACATCTTCTGAATGCGGTACATCATCAATCAGATTACTTTCAAGCTCTTCTTGAATCAATTTCACGAAGTCACTAACTCCAATTTCTTGCTCCTCCACGAGCTTTAACTTTTCAGCAGTCCAATACATCAATGGTGGAATTAATCCTACGACACAACCTTCAAAATTTGATCTTTTTGATTCTGCAAACAGTAGCTACAGAAAGAAAACTAATTTTAAGAATGAGCCTTTTAATACGCATAAAAACTGTGCATATTTACCATTTTTGAAACATATTTACCATTTTTTAAACATATTTAAATACAGGTAGTAATAATATTCATTTCAAACAAAAAAAAAATTACTTACTTCTAAGAACAATTGTGGGCCATTGAAATGAATTTTTTCATCCCATTCTTCTCGGCTACTTCTTAAGCATTCTAGAAAGAACCCACACCAATCCATGTTCTTCACTTCGTTAGGGTTTGATAAAGTATACATGAAGCTTTGGTTCACTGTTCCACATTTATTTTTTTTCCCAAAACCGTCATAACAGCGACCAAGAAGTTAAGTTTGTATAATGCGCCCCCCTCTCTTTGAGTCTTCATTTTTTCAACCACAGTTTTCACATAAGATCTACTAAGATTTGTTACAGGAAATTGTGCTCTCCAAAATTTTGTTAAAGGATCATCAACCAATTTTTTTTTTTCATAAATGACTTGATAGGAATATTTCCCAGTGGAAATCCAATAATTTTATTGACAACCTCTTTTGTAACTTTGATTGACACATCCTTCATTGTCAATGTCAAAGTATCGGGATCAAAGTTCTTAACTACTAAGTAACCCAATCTCACTGGTATACTTTCAATACGAAAGTTTACCAATGCTCCAAACCCCAAACCTTCAATATCTTTTCGTGTGCATCACTCAGGTTTTAAAGGGCCTCAAACAGTACTTTAGGAGGGTTTCGTGGTCTGATGCATCTAAATTGTTCTATATGGTGTTCTACTTCAGATTCCGGTTTATCATTGGAGTTAACTTCTTTTTTTTCTTATTAACTACCAACTTAGATTCTTCAAAATCATCATCTGGGTTCAAGTCAGGGCTACATGCAGAGTCAGATTCAGTGGGAACATCCTTAAGTTGGTAATGTTGTTTTTTTTAAGACCTGCATATAGTTGTTACACGTTTACTTGTGTATCAATAAAAACAATAATTATACTATCATAATCATAATTTCTTTTATATGTATTTAAGTGTCATATCATGACATATGTACCTAAAAAAAGAATTTCTATTATAATAAACAACAGTTTATATGGATCTCTATTGTGTATCATTATATTTGTAACATATAACAACATTCCTACCATCATACACTATAGTTTATATATATATTTGAAAAAAAGGAGATAGTTAAGCATATAATCTTTGTATCATATAGTATGAATCTCAATCACAAATTTCATTTATACACCTATTTGATGCATCTCAATCACGTATCATGATATATGTACCAGGTAAAATAAATTCTAGTGTAATAAACAACATTTTATAAACACAAATTTCAGTATACACATATTAGATGCATCTCTCTTTTGTATCATGATATACAAAATTCCTACTATATGATACACAATAGTTAAGCATATAATCTGTGTATCATATAGTATGAATCTGTTTTATGTTACATATATGTGTAAAAACTGTTGTGTATCAAGAATTATGATACACAATAGTTATACATATATAACTGTTGTGAATCACCAATTATTTACCACACAAACAAAAATTCTAGTAGAATAAACAACATTTTTGTATATGCATCTAATAGGTAACAGAAATGTATAATATAAAAAAAATATTGTTTATAAACACAAAATTTTAGAGAATTATTTTTTTTTGAGGCTAGACTATCATTGTTTTCTTTTGTTCGTCTCTCATCACGTACTATCTCCTCTGGTCCATCTTCATTTGATATTTCAATAGCTGTGTCTTCTATATTTGTGAAAGCTGATGATAATCTCATCAATCTACTACTTCGCCTTTTTGCTAAACAAAATGAAATCGAAAACGTTATGATGATGATGATGTATAACAATGGCGGATTTCATTAGAAAACGTGAAAATATTAACGGATATGATTACAAATATAGTATTTTGTAAAACTTACGACTTAAATCTGCATCCATTTCCTTCATTTTTTGTTTTAATTGAACAAATTACCGAGAGTTATGACGATGATGATGTATAACAATTGCGGATTTGAACAAAGAAAATTGATTCGGAGAACCCTAATTTCGTGGAATTGGGGTTTTTTTGTTTTTGTTTTAAAACCTTTAACTTTCACAAACATATTATTAGGTTATTTAGAATTGTAAATTGACAGAACTACCCCTCTAGTATTGTTGTTTATAAAAACCCATTTTACTATTAATCATATTTAATCATTGGCTAATATTGCTTCCCACACTTTTTACAATATTTACACTTTTTACAAGAACCCATCCCTATGTATATATATATATATATATATATATATATATATATATATATATAGAGGTGGGTTCATTTAGGAACCACTAAATATTTAGGAACCATTAGGAACCAATATTCACCAGTGTATATATATGATATTCACCAGTGTATATAAAGCATATGTATATATATATATACACTGGTGAATATTATATGTATATACACTGGTGAATATTATATGTATATACATTGGTGAATATCATATTAAATATACACTGGTGAATATCATATGTATACACTGGTGAATATTGGTTCCTAATGGTTCCTAAATATTTACATGGTTCTTAAATGAAACCAACTATATATATATATATATATATATATATATATATATATATATATATATATATATATATATATATATATATGAGATTGTTATTGTAAAAAGAGATGGAAATAGGAAAGATGAAAAGGATTGTGGAAGTGACATGTGGCACATTTGTAAAAAAAAATTAATATTTCTAATAAAAAAATAAAAAATCGAATTTTTTTTTTCAGGGGAAATTTTTTTTTTGCTCGAAAAACGTTATGCACGAAAATATTATCAAAAGTGATGCATAAGAAATCATTTTTTCAAACATTTATGCACATAAAATATTTTTTAACAAAACTTATATATAAAATATCATTTTTATGTAAAATAATGCACCAAAATTGTCATTGTTTTTTAAAATGATGCACAAAAAATCATTTTTTTACATGATGCATAACTTTTTTATGTGCATAACTTTAAAAGTTATGCAAGAAAATGATCAGGTCATCAAAAAAAATTTCAAAATTTGTTTTTTCCCCCAAAACAATAATTTATTTTTGGAAATGCCACCTAAGCTTGCCATATGTCACTCACACATTCATTCTTACATTTTTTTATTTTCAAACCCTTTTTATAGTATTCTAATATTATATATATATATATATATATATATATATATATATATATATATATATATATATATATATATATATATATATATATATATATATATATATATATATATATATTGGTTTTAAATGATAACTACTTAAATATCTAGAAGTCACTTTTTGACCAATCATTTGATAAAACTCACTTTATTTTAAAAATAATATCTTCTAAATTATAAAGTTTTACGATAAAAAATATAACGTTAGAACGGGTTTATAATTCTCTTTTGGAAAAATATAAACTTTATAATTTTTGACGATTTTGTTTCGTACATTCGTGTTTATACTACGAATTCTGATTTTTTCAAAAACTTTTTGATTATCAGAGTTAATACAATGGAAAATAGTAAATACGTGATTACCGGTTCATAAAATTCAGTTTATCAAAACACCATTCGTTACATAACCATTTATAATATATAAAATATATTATAAGCTGGCAAAGTCTCCAAATGTGGGGAAGAACAAGCTACCCCAAAGCAATCTCAACTCACCAAGAAAACTAAGCGATCTACGAGCAAAAGACATGTTTTGGAAAAGAGTATTAGCATAAATGTAATGAGACAATAATATTAGTAAAGACTATTTAAAACTGTTTATAACGAAATATAGTTTGTCTTTACTAACCCAATTCATACCCACAACCTTATGAGTAAGCTTTACAAACAATCATTGAAACGAAACACACATACATCAAATATTAATTCCACAATAATACAATGATCTGATAAAGTTTACTAGGGTCTATTATACCCTAAGTTTTCACATTTTTAGTGTCCCTCTTATGCCCTAGGGTTATTATCCCGTTCGCTTCTCACACGTTCTTAGACTCATTATAAGCATTGGGGCGCGACTCCCAAACGGATTCGATCACGGAAGGTTGGAGTGGAAATTTTGATACAGCATGAGAGGTTGCTGAGTTTGATGATTTACTGAAAGATGTGAAGTCCACCTTGAGTATGGACGTGCAAGAAAACGCAAAGGACGTTGCTGAAATAGCCAGCCGGCGGCTGACCATGACCCAACCGGCGATGGAGACTTCAAACCAGCGGCCAAATTACCCAGTTCAGGTTTCTCGGTTCCCGGTGTTCCATGTTCACGACTTGAGATGATCGAAATCAAAACATCGATTGAAGAACCACCTAAACTGGAGTTGAAGGAACTCCTATCACATATTGAGTATGCATATTTGCAAGATACCTGTGACTTACCCTTTATAATTTCTTCTAACTTATCTTGTGGGGAAAAAGATCGTTTATTTCAGGTACTTAAGGCTCATAAGTAGGCTCTTGCGTGGAAAATCACTGATATTTAGGGGATTAATCCATCATTTTGTACTCACAAGATTTTGATGGAGACGGATTTCAAGAAGGTTGTTCAACCGCTTAGTAGATTGAACCCAAAGGTGAAATATGTGGTGAGGAAAGAGATTATAAAGTTGTTGGATTCAGAACTCATATATCCAATTTCTGATAGTCCGTGGGTGAGTCCAGTACATGTAGTACCGAAAAAGGGGGGTATGACGGTATTTGCCAACGAAAAGAATGAGTTATTCCTACTCGAACGGTAACAGGGTGGCGTGTGTGCATTGACTACCGAAAGTTAAATGACACCACCCGAAAAGACCATTTCCCTTTACCTTTTATTAATCAAATGCTTGAACGTTTAGCCGGAAAGGCCTTTTATTGCTTTTTAGATGGTTTTTCAGGTTATTTTCAGATTCCGATTGAGCTAGAGGATCAAGACAAGACTACATTCACGTGTCCCTTTGGCACGTCTGCCTATCGAAGAATGGCATTCGGTATGTGCAATGAACCCACTACTTTTTAACCGTGGGTGATGGCAATTTTTTCACGATATGGTGGAGCACTTTATGGAGATATTTATGGATGAATTCACGGTTTTTGGAGACTTGTTTGACTCATGTTTGGAGAATTTGGAGAAGATATTGGCGATGTGTGACCAATCTAACTTGATTCTTAATTTGGAAAAATGAAACTTTATGGTTTGCGGAGGAATTGTTTGGGGACACAAAATATCAAGTGTGGCGATCGAGGTGGATCAATCAAGAATTGAAGCAATTTTAAAATTACCTCCACCAACGAATGTCAAGTCAGTAAGAAGTTTTTTAGGCCATGGGGGTTTTTATAGAAGTTTTGTTAGGTTATAACTTAGACAAAATAGTTTAACTCCTAAACAATACGCCTAACAACGGGAAAAGTAACTTAAAAGATTAATGCGGAAGACATTAAGAAGTTACTACGGCAGACAAGTTAGTGCGGCTGTTCAATCAAGTTACTACTGATCATAGAGTTGCCACGAAAGAAGTCAAGTTGATGCGGTCATACCAAGTTAATACGGAAGACCAACTTGTCGTGCAAGAATAATCTAATTAGAGTTATAATTAGATTATGTTTCCTTTTGTATTTAGATATAGTTTCTTTATTCTAGATAACGATAGTTCTAGATAAGGATAGATGATGTTTCCTATTTAGATAGGTCGGCCTCAAGGTCTATAAATAGATAGATCCTTGTATTGATAAAAAAACGTTGTATTGATATTCTGAAATTAATACAATTGAGGCTTAATATTCGACAATACTATTTGTTCATTCTTATTCATATTCTATTGTTCGATAACTCGTAAATATTGAAGTGTTCATCCGCTGCTGAACTTCTTCAATAGATCAAGATCTTAACGAAGGGTAACTATTAGTTTACATTAGCTAATACGATCCTGACAAGTGGTATCAGAGCACAGGAGGTGCTTTATATCCATTGATCAACGAGTTGATAATCCTCATACGCAAGAATCACAAAGAACATCATGACTGAAGTTGCAATCGGCAAAGTTCCCGTTCTGAACAGCAACGAATTCGATATATGGAAGCTACGAATCAAGCAACACATCTTACTGTCCGACTATACAGTTTGGGATGTGATCATCAATGGTAACAACCCCGCTACCACTCCAGGCGCTGATGGACAACCAAGTATCCTTATTCGTACAACATTGTCTGACCTGGAAAGAAGAGAAAAACAAACAGAAATCAAGGCTCTCAGTATTCTTTTAATCGCCATCCCCAACGAATACCAATCACAATTCGAAGAATATCAAGATGCAAAATCTCTATGGGAAGTGTTGGAGAAAAGAATCAGCGGAACAAAGAATACAAAGAAGAACAAGAAAGCTCTTCTTAAACAGGAATATGAAAACTTCAATTCTCTGAATGGCGAACGAATGACTCAGACATTCGATCGATACAAAAAGCTCACCGGAGAGATGATCAGCGTAGAAATTAAGTATGAGAAAGATGATCTCAATCGAAAGTTCATAAGAGCTTTAAGTAAGGAATGGAAAATATACACAGTTTCCTATAGACAAGGAGACACATTAGAAGAACTGGAATTGGATGATCTTTACAACGACTTAAGAGTCTTTGAGGCAGAAGTGGAAGCAGAAAAATCTGGCAATAACAGCTCCAGTATTACCAATGTTAATACTGCCCTTGTTACAACTTCTGGCGGACCAAAACATGACATTGGTGAAGAGATTTCATTCGAAGCATTCATCTCACAAAGCTCAAATCTCTCAAGTGAAGACGTAAAGCAAATAAATCAAGACGATTGGGATGAGATTGACTTAAAGTGGCAATCTGCCATGCTGGCTCTACGTGGAAGAACATTTGTAAATAGAACAGGGAGAAGGTTCAATCCAACAAACAATGAACGAATTACTTTCGACAAATGCAAGGTGAAGTGCTACGATTGTAATGAACCAGGTCACTTTGCTAGGGAATGCCCAAACAAATCGAACAAGTCAAAACCCAACAATCCACGAAACACTCAAGACAATCAGAGTGCACTTATGTCACATGACATATTTGGATACGATTGGAGTGACTTAGCCGAAGAAACAAGTCAAAACAGGGCGCTAATCTCTGAAGAACAAAATCTTGTTTACGTGGAAGATATTACTACTGTTCACCATGCATGCATAGCAGTAGTAATGGATGCTACGGACACTGTTTCTACGGAAGACTCAGTTTCTACAGAGCTAGTTTATACTGATCTGGAAATTACCGAAATTGGAAAAAACGTTCTTGGATATGACTGGAATGATGATGATCAAGGAGCAACTCAAGACGATGCTCTAATGGCTATTGACTCATCCTCAACAAATCCTGAAACTCCATCTCTTATGGCTGAGGTAAATTCTAAACTATGTACTTCTGAGTGTAAAGCTATAATTGTTAAATATAAAAATCACAATCAATTAATGAGTTATTCGATTAAAATCTTAGAAGAACAAAGACGGTCAGCTGCTAGGGTAATTGATAACTTAGAAAACCAAATTAAGTCACACAAAATAAATGAACAAAGTTATCAAGAGAAAATTAGCTTAGTTGAATGGCAAAAAGAGGATTTACTAATTAAACTGAAGATGGCTAGGGAAGACATCAAAAGACTAGAACAAGAACATGATAAAGTTGAGTTAGATGTAGGGAAACTAGAACATGCTTCAAAATCAGTTAATGACCTAATCCAACATCAAATACATGGAAAGGTAAAAGCTGGCTTAGGTTACAAAGAAGTTGCCCCTCCATTTAACCAAAACTATATCCCTCCATCCATAGATGAACCTAGGATTCCCATCTCTCACACACCACCAAAAGAATCATTCAATGTTGATCCAATCAACTATGATGACGTTCTTATTGAGGACTTAGTTGAAGAGAGTAAGCTAAACATTGTGAAAAATAAGGACATTCCATAAGAAAATCACCTAATCACAATAGAAGGTATTACTCAACAGTCTTCAAAAAGTCTAGTGTCCATGCCACGTAATTATCCCATCAATAAGGTAAAATCACCCATTGAAAGTAAGACCAAAACAGTCGCCAAAGAAAATGAAAAGAATTGGAAACATATAGGTAAAAGAGGAAACCAACGTAATATCAACCAAGTAAAAGCCCAAAGAGGTCAAATTGTCAAAAAATAGTGAAGGGATGTTTTATATGTGGAAAACAGAATCATTATGCAAAGGTTTGCTATCATAATCCTCATAATCAAAAGCAAGTGATTCAAAAACCACATCATGGGTTGGGATATACACGACAGGTTGCACATAGAAACAAATCCATGAACAATAGTAACAAAACAAATCAAGCAAATCATAACCTTGTTACTATGAACTCAGGAAGAAATGGTGTGAACAAACGTAACATATTTTCTAACAATAAGAATAGAGTTCCTACTGCCAGACAGAATTTTGTTTCTACTGCAAAACTTAATACGGCCAAATATAATGGTGTTAATACTGCCCATATTAATACTGTGAAAAATAACCGTGTTAAAACTGCTAGGGTTAATACGGCCAAAGGTAACTTTCTTACTACGGCTTCTATCAACACTAAGAAACAAAGGCATGTCAAACCAGTACTTGTTCCTATTGTTAAATCAAAAGTTGTTAACACTAAAATTGTTTCAAAAGCTAAAACATTCAAACAAGTACGGCAACCAAAGATCCAAGTAACTCAACCACCTATCCCCACTGATTTTTCAAAACTAGTCCAAAGGAAGGTGAGTTACTTTGATGAAATGGGCAAACCCAAGTCAGTTTTGGCTTGGGTTCCCACCAGAAACTAACTTCTAATGTTTATGTGCAGGTTCAGCCAACCAAAGAAAGTGAGAGCAGTTGGCATGTAGATAGTGGTTGTTCCAGGCACATGACATGCAACATGTCATGTCTTCAGGACTTTGAAAAGTTCAATGGAGGATATGTTGCATTTGGAGGGAATCCAAAAGGAGGAAGAATTTCTGGGAAAGGAACAATAAGCAATGGTACACTACACTTCAAAGATGTGTACTATGTGCAACAGCTTCAATACAATTTGTTGAGTGTCTCTCAAGTCTGTGATGAGAAACACACAACCATCTTCACTGCATCAGAATGCATCATTATGAAGCATGGATATATCATAGATGAGAGTATGATCTTACTCCGAACACCACGAAGAGACAATGTCTATTGTCTTGACATGTCAAAGGTTCAACTCAATTCAACTGAAGCATGCTTTCTCTCAAAAGCTACTCTAGATGAATCCACCTTATGGCATAGGAGAATGTGCCACATGAACCTGAAGAACATCAATAAACTAGTTAAATCTAGTTTAGTTAGAGGCCTCCCCAACAAGCAGTTTAATCTTGAGGACAACTGCTTAGCATGTTTGAAGGGCAAGCAACACAAGTCTTCTCACAAGACAAAGGAGATCAACACTAACAACACACCTTTACATTTACTCCACATGGATCTCTTTGGTCCTACCAATGTAAAGAGCATTGCAAAGAAGTCATATTGCCTTGTCATCACTGATGAATTTTCAAGATACACATGGGTGTACTTTCTTGGTACCAAGGATGAAACAAGTTAGTTGCTCATCACCTTCATCACCAAGATTGAACATCAAATTAATCTCAAGATCAAGAAAATTAGATGTGACAATGGCAAGGAATTCAAGAACCACGTGATGAATGACTTCTTTGACAAGAAAGGAATAGAGAGGCAATTTAGTGCTGCTAGGACTCCTCAACAAAATGGAGTTGTTGAACGAAGAAATAGGACATTGATTGAAGCAGCTAGAAGCATGTTGGCTGACTCCAACCTACCTATCTTTTCTGGGCAGAAGCAGTTAACACTGCCTGCTATGTTCATAATTGGGTTCTTCTAGTCAAGTCTCACAACAAAACTCCATATGAACTCCTCCACAAGAGACAACCTTTGATCAGTTTCTTACGCGCATTTGGATGTCCCTGTACAGTCTTAAACTCTAAAGACTATCTTGGTAAGTTTGAGAGCAAAGCTGATGAAGGAACTTTCGTTGGATACTCATCACAAAGCAAGGCATATCGTGTTTATAATCACAAAACAAAGATCATAGAAGAAAGCTCCAATGTGACCTTCAATGAACACACTTACACCAAGAAGGGTCAAGGACCAGATTGGGTTTTCGATTTGGACGCATTAACCAAATCGTTGAACTCTAACTTTGAATTTTCATCTTCTTCCGTTCCTACGGATCATGTTACTACGGCACAGCCTATTCCTACGGATCCCCCAACTACGGATCCAGTTACTACGGCTCCTATCATTGGTACTGCTAGATTAGATGTTACTGAATACATCAATCTTCCTGTTTCTATGGAGGATCCCATTCAACTTTTTGATCCCATATCCCAAGATGAAACAGCAGATTCTTCTCATGACCCTACACATGAAGATGAAGCAACCTCTACTAAGGATGATACAACATGCCCCGATGGCGTCCCACACCTAGTTCAAGAGGATGAAAATGGAGTAGAACAAATTGTCACTGAAGAATATGAGCCATATACTGATGTCGTACCATCTTCAGTTACTACTCCTCCATTTACTGCTTACTATCCAACCAATGATATGCCTGATTTGGATGACACAAACTTAGGCACTGAATTAAGGATTGAGAAGATCCCATCTTCTCGTATTGCAAAGAACCACCCACCTTCTCAAATCATTGGTAATTTTGACCTCTCAATGGAGACTAGAAGTCAAACCAAGTCCAAGAAGGATCCTGTGAATGCTCTTATCAACACATGTCTATTTGCGTGCTTTCTTTCTCAAATGGAACCAAAGAAAATCCAAGAAGCATTACTAGATCCACATTGGATAGAGTCATGTCAGGCTGAGCTACTACAATTCAAGATTCAAGGAGTATGGGAATTAGTGGAAGTCCCATATGGCAAGAAGGTGATTGGTACAAGATGGATCTTCAGAAACAAAAAGGATGAACGAGGTATTGTGGTCAAGAATAAAGCACGACTGGTTGCACAAGGCTACACACAAGAAGAGGGAATTGAGTATGAAGAGGTCTTTGCTCCAGTGGCTAGGATTGAAGCCATTCGACTATTTCTAGCCTTTGCTTCATTCATGGGTTTCAAAGTTTATCAAATGGACGTCAAGAGTGCATTTCTCTATGGTGTCATTGAAGAAGAAGTTTATGTCAAACAACCCCCTGGCTTTGAGGACCCTCAACATCCTCACAAGGTGTACAAATTGATAAAAGCTCTCTATGGGCTTCATCAAGCACCAAGGGCTTGGTATGACACTCTTTTTGATTATCTTCTTCAAAATTACTTTCAAAGAGGAACAATTGACAAGACACTATTCTTCAAGAAATCTCACTCAGACATTCTTCTTGTTCAAATTAACGTTGATGACATCATCTTTGGCTCCACCAAAGATGCTTTGTGCAAAGAGTTTGAAGAACTAATGCACACTAAGTTTCAAATGAGTTCAATGGGAGAACTTACGTTCTTCTTGGGTCTACAAGTCAAGCAAAAGAAGGATGGCCTCTTTATAAGCCAATCCAAGTATGTCAAGGACATTCTCACTAAATTTGGCCTCATGGATGCGAAGGTTGCAAGCACCCCCGTTGAAACTCACAAACAATTGACGACTGATCTTGAGGGGGAGGATGTGGATATACATAACTATAGATCAATGATTGGATCTCTAATGTATCTCACAGCTTCAAGACCAGACATCATGTTTGGAGTTTTTGTTTGTGCAAGATATCAAACAAGGCCCAAGATGTCTCACCTCATTGCAGTCAAGAGAATCTTTCGTTACCTAAAGGGCAAGCCTAACTTAGGCTTATGGTATCCTAAAGACTCTCCTTTTGATTTAATTGCTTATACTGACAGTGACTATGGTGGTGAAAACTTAGACATGAAATCAACAACTGGAGGATGCCAATTTATTGGTTGGTTTTGGACACCGAGGAGTTTGAGTTGGTTTTGGACACGAAAAACGCACGGTGCGTCGCACCTATGGGGTGGTGCTGCGCACCTACCAGATAATTATGAAGAAATTGGAGTTTGAGTCGAATACGTTTTCCGCTTTGATTTTGCCTATAAATACAAGACCAAATCGGCCAGAAATCATCATCAATTATCATTCTTAAGTTCTGGAGCTGGTGAACACGTTTAGAAGCAAGGATTAAAGCTAAGAAGATCTCTTTTCGGCTAACGGTGATTACGACACGTTCGGCGATTTCTTCGTTTGTTTCTTTTCACTTTTAAAACGTTTTTTAGACTATTTTCCGGTGTGATTTTTATAACTTTATTTGCTGTTTCAGACTTGAACATGAGTAACTAAATTTCCGTTATGCTTGTTTGAACCACGGATCCTATTTGAAGTTTATTTATCGTTATCGATTGTTTATGTTTTTGTGTTTAATCGTTGATCCTTAATTGCTTAAATTTTAGTATATTATCAGAATTGTTTATATATAATTTGTTTAATCAACATTCTAGGTATTCGGGAGGAATCTAGATAGATTAGATAGGTTGTATGAAATAATCGGTCGGTCTATAATCGGTTTAAAATTACTAGGATTCGGGAGGACTTAGTAATCACAACTTAGGTAATTAAATTTAAGTGAGTGAGTCTATTTCTTAAGATTCGGAAGGACTTGATAATTAGAGGAGTTATTCGGGAGGAAAATCTATAAGATTAAATCACTAAAAACGGACTTGTTGCTTATTGCTTGGTTATTAATAGTTATTACTTATTACTGTATTCGGGAGGAACGGGGTAATTAAAGATAATTAAAGTAAGTGAAAGCTTCGGGAGGACTTTTATTATATCTTAGAAGTTTTGAAAACAATCGATTTCGTAAATTTAAACGGAAAATAGGTGAAGTGTCAAACAAGTATATTTTCTCATTATTTGATTACATCAATTACTCTTTCGATAGATTTTAATTAATCACTTTTTCTTAATTATTTGCAATCTTTTGTTACGATAAAAACCCCCACAAATACTCAGTATTATTAATTCGAAAACTTAAAACAAATTAGTCCCTGCGAACGAACATTTACTTGCTTTAAACTATATTATATACGGATAGGTCCACTGCCTAGAAGTGTGTAATTGCGTGAAATAGTAGGTTTAAATTAAGACTAGATTTTACACATCAGTACTATGCCTAGACTAATCATACACTGAACCTGACCATACAACCCCAAATCCTGAGGTCGCCAACCAAAGGTAACAATTAATTAACCGGCCATAACATCTGCTCCTAGAAACATTCTACCGAGCAGTGAGGGTTAGGTCTATAACCCATATAGATCTATATATATGTAAAACCGTTGGGCTCAAAGCTTAACTAGTGTATCAGGGGTCCCCAACAAGGGCTAATGGCTTTCAATATAAGGCAGACCTAATCCACTAGGCAAACAAGATATTCAACAACATTCCCCATACAAGTAGACAATTTAAAATACGCTTTACAACCCAAAATATTTAAGACAAGGGCTACGAATAACTCACAATACAATTCCAGCAAATCTCGGGTAATTAATCACAGGATCACAATTCCACCGTCTAAGTGCCTTAAACAATAAAAAACATAGTTTCAGTATCTCTACAAGTTTAGTCCGGTTTAGCCTTCTCGGTTAAGATTAGGTTTATTATAACATTCCAACGATTAATAAGTCGAATAAGGATGACGGATTAAGAAGACGATGTTCCGCGCCAAGAAAGGGCCGATCGGCAAGATATCGATCTTTTACGTCAACAGCGACCGTTGGAAACAAGCGATAACCCCGAGTCGAAAAGAATAATAATAGCAATGTTCATTATATTGACCAAAATTAAAGATGTTGATTTATAAAAGTCAAAGGTCAATTATGTTGACTTATGAAAGTCAAATGTCAATCAGGTTGACTTATAAGAGTCAAATGTCAATTATGTTGACTTATTGAAGTCAAAATCAATTTAAAAGCCCAATTTGACACTTTGAATAATTTGAAGTCTTTTCTTACCAAAATGTTTAGAGCAAAATGCTTTTCAAAACCATTTTATAAAGCTTGCCGCAAAACATATTTCAATAAATTAAAACGAGGTTCCACAATTTGTGGCGAAGTTTAAAGTATCGCAAAAGGTTTAAAATGTCCGTTTTAAGTAATATTATGACATTTTTTAATTGTGTTGGCGTCTTTGAGTCCAAAGACGATGTTATTGTATAATATGTTACTTTTGTATATACTTTAGTTATATAAGTGTTTTAATGTCATACAAAGTTGTGAGTTGGAATTTCGGCAGCGCTTCCGTGTCATAAAATATTCGTCCAAATTTCAATCACTTTCCCGCTTAACAACAATTTTATTTTAAACCATTAATCATAATACATATTACCATATCAAGTATACTTTGGTTAGATTATATTTTAACATAACTTGTCCAAACTTCAGTCCAATCTGATTCAATACGACGAGTGTTGGTTTAATAATTAACCCTAACCGTTTTCAAGGCTAAAACCGAATACGAATATAATGAAATCACAAGAGTAACAAGTTATACCGCTAACTCCGCTTGATTTGACAAGAATCTGGAATGACAACTTAAGTGGTGTAGTGATGAGAATATCCGCCTCCAAAACACAAGACAACCACCGATAATTAGCAAAACGAAGGATTTATGTTAACAGACTGATCCAGCAGCCGGCTGGGATGATCCAGCCGTCGGTTGGAGCTCCACAGTCAGCTCCGGATTTCGTTGATTTTAGTGATTTTTTAGCTTTTTCAAGAGTATTTTCGGTAGATTTCGACATGCAACTTAAAAACCCTTAATAATATCCATTTATTTCTTCAAATAACATCTTTTTATATCAAGATCTAAGGTAAAAGTTTATAAAATTTATGTTTTTAGATAAATCTCCATGGAAACTTTTATAAAAACCTTTCTTTGATCTTTGATGATACATGCATGTAATAAAATGATAAAATGTAAATAAAAACAGTGAATAAAAGTTATTATACCGCAAGAATAGAGTGTGTGATGATCTAGCTTGAATTTGAATGGAGGTTTGGATGAAGATTTAGACCCGAAAATGATGAAGAACTTCAAGAAAACCCGGAAAATCACCACCTCTTGCCCCCTTTGATGAACATAATTGATTATTGTGATGTTTAAGATGTTTTAATGGTGAATAAAGGCTGGAAATCACAGCAACAATGGGAAGGAATGAAGGAAAAGGGAGAGTGTTTGAGAGAAAATACACCAATATGTGTGTGTTTTGTGATAGAAAATGAAAGAAATGACAAAAGAAAAAGAGAAATAGCACATTGGGACAGGAATTATGGCAGATTAGGGGTCAAATAGGGCTTAGCCAAGTGTCCCCAATCGTTTTTCATGCAAAAATGAGTCACCAACACCTGTCCAGACACATCTAGCCGTCGGCTGGAAAGGCTCACACCCGCTGGAGGCTAAAACTCTCTGAACACAAAACTTCATTTTTTATTCCGACCTGTTTTGCGAAATTATTATTTTCCGAACTGTCCTAACTTATTTATTTGGTTGTTTTAATAGTGTTTTTGAACAGATTATGGTTGAAGGAGAGGCAAACTATGTCATTCCTGTGGATATGCCCTTGAAGGATCCTAGCCATCCGTGGTTAAACTTTTCTACCTTAAGGGTTACGCATATCAATCGAGCAAAGCGCAGGGAATTTAGGTCTAGGTTGGAGCAAATGTTACCTTATCCGGTTTTTGCTCAGCAAGCAATTGATTGGGAATTTTTGAAGACAGTTACACTGCATAATTCGCGCTTTGATAATTTCGAACAAGAGTGACCAAAATATACAACTTTCGTAACAAGGGAATTAAATATCCTTATTTTGAACACAAGTGACCAAAAGGTCCATCTTTTAAAACAAATGACCTAAACGTCCCAATATCGAACACTGGAGACCATAATGTCCAACTTTAGAACAAGTGACCTAAACAACCTAATTTTGGACAAACTGAATTATACGTATGTTATAATTTTGAACACAAGTGAACAAAAGGTCCAACTTTCAATACAAGTGAAATAAACGTACCAATTTCGAACACAAGTGACCAAAACGTCCAACTTTTGTAATAAGTGACCCAAACGTCTCAATTTTCATACAAGTGACCAAAATGTCCAACATTTGATCAAGAGTGACATGAACGTCCAACTTTCGAAAGGTGTTACATAAACATGCCAATTTCGAGCACAAGGGATCAATACGTCCAACTTTGTAAACAAGAGACCAAAACGTCCAACATTTTAAACGACTGACGTAAACGTCCCAATTAAGAACACAAGTGACTAAAATGTCGTAGTTTCAAACAATAGTGACCAAAACATCCAACTTTCTAAACAATTAACCTAACTTCCCACTTTCAAACACTAGTGACCAAAACCTCCAACTTTCTAAACGAGTGACCTAAACGTCTCAATTAAGAAAACACAAGTGACCAAAATGTGCAACTTACGAACAAGAGTGAACAAATCGCCCAACTTTCTAAAGAAGTGAATTAAGCGTCTTAATTTTAAATACAAGTGACCAAACGGTCCAAATTTCTAAACATCAGACCTAAACGTCCCAATTTTGAACAAGAGTCACCAAAATATCCAACTTTCATAACAAGGGATTTAAACATCCTTATTTTGAACACAAGTGACTAAAAAGTCCATTCTTTAAGGCAAATGACCTAAACGTCCCATTATCGAACACGGGCGACCATAATGTCCAACTTTTGAACAAGTGACCTAAACATCCTAATTTTGGACAAAACTGAATTAAACGTCATAATTTTGAACACAAGTGACCAAAATGTCCAACTTTCAATACAAGTGACATAAACGTACCAATTTCGAACACAAGTGACCAAAACATCCAAATTTCGTAATAAGTGACCCAAACGTCTCAATTTTCATACAAGTAACCAAAATGCCCAACTTTTGATCAAGAGTGACATGAACATCCAACTTTCGAAAGGTGTGACCTAAACATGCCAATTTCGAGCACAAGGGATCAATACGTCCAACTTTGTAAACGAGAGATCAAAACGTCCAACTTTCTAAAACAAGTGAGCTAAATGTCCCAATTAAGTACACAGGTGACCAAAATGTCCAGTTTTCGAAAAATAGGGACCAAAACCTCCAACTTTCGAAACGAGTGACCTAAACGTCTCAATTAAGAAAACAAAAGTGACCAAAATGTGCTACTTACGAACAGGAGTGAAAAATCGTCCAGCTTTCTAAAGAAGTCAATTAAGCGTCTTATTTTTGATTACAAGTGACCAAAAGGTCCAAATTTCTGAACATCGGACCTAAACGTCCCAATTTCGAACAAGAGTGACCAAAATATCCAACTATCGTAACAAGGGAGTTAAACATCATTACTTTGTACATAAGTGACCAAAAGGTCCATCTTTCGAAACGAGTGACCTAAACGTCTCAAGTAAGAAAACACAAGTGCCCAACATGTACAAATTACGAACAAGAGTGAATAAATCGTCCAAATTTCTAAAGAAGTGAATTAAACATCCTAGTTTTGAATACAAGTGACCAAAAGGTCAGACTTTCTAATCATCTGACCTAAACGTCCCAATTTCGAAGACGCACTACAACAAAATGAACTTAAGTAAACACCCATAAAGTGTTGTATTAAACCTTACTAATGTTGCATTAAGCCTAATGCAATACTTTACCAAGTGCTACATTAGGCAATGTTGTTGCCTTAGGTCTAAAGAAACACTTTTGTTTTAATATGCAACATTTTTTCAAGGTGTTGCACATGTTTTGAAAATGCCACATTTTTATTGCAACACTTTTTACACTCCATGGTAATAATTTTTTATACTATAATGCAACACTTTTTTAGGTTAAATGCAACACTTTATTAACTATAGTGCAACACTTAGAATGATCAAATGAAACTCTTTTTAGATTAAAATGCAAGAAATTTGATAATAAAATGCAACACTTGCAACAAACTATGATAACATTTTCATCATTCAAATGCGACATATCAGATTCCCTATTGCATCAATTTAATTGATTCATAACTTTTTGGTTCCATGTAATACAAATCAAAATTTCATTCCATCGTAAAAGATAATAACATATTTTTGATCTAGCAATATATAAAATATGTCAGAACTACCTAAAGTAATATGAAAAAGGTGCCAATTATGATGCTATAGATATTGATATCCTCCGTGAAAATCTTCGTACGTCATTTTACATATGCCAACAAGACGTGATCTGATACATATGAAAACAATAAAAGAAAAGGTCAGTATCAGTTTTCTTGCATTAAGCAAGAAAACTTTATAAATTCAAAATATTAATCTGCAAAACATAAATGTAATAATAATAATAGTAGTGGTGGTGGTGGTGGTGGTGGTGGTGGTGGTGGTGGTGGTGGTGGTGGTGGTGGTGGTGGTGGTGGTGGTGGTGGTGGTAGTCGTAGCAACAGCAGCAGCAGCAGCAGTAGCAGTAGCAGTAGCAGTAGTAGTAGTAGTGAGATCTAACACATAAAAATATGATTTTTGAAGTTTTATACCCATTTACATACAAAGCGGGTCTTTTTATAAATCTTAGCTTTTATGGTTAAAAAGTTGTTATAAACTGTCATTTATAATGTGTTTTGAGGTTTCGATCATTACATGTCGAAATACTCCACCAAAAGATGAAATTCCAACAGGAAACGATTTTGACAAAATTGAGGAACTGCCCTCAGTAACAGTTACTCCACGTAACTAACAGTTGCGCTACGTAACTGTGATCAGGGCCTGAAATCGTATTAAATTCGTTGTAAAACATAACCTTAAGCTCGGTATTTCACGTATCCATCCAGAACTAACTTTAATGACTTTAACTAGTATTAAAGTGACATTTTGAAAATTTAAACATCTTTTTGGGTTGGTAAATTAAATTAAAGATAGTTATAAGAATTGTAAGCGGGTAAGTGTTTTGAAAATTGGATTAAAAACTATAGCGCGGAAGCGCTGCCCGGCTTTCATTAGACTTGAACATAACTTCCAAAACTAAAGCATTTCGTTGACTAAAAAACATATAATTTAATAAATTATATCGTTTACTCAAACTTGGTATGTTCTAAGGTTCCTTCGATTTCCGACGCGTTCGACTTCCTTTCCGTACACGCTAATTCTTCGCAATCTGTGAGTTACATCCCCACTATTTCTACTATTTTCTTACGATTTTTGGGGGAAACATGGGAACCAAAATTTTTTTGATACAGTAAATGCGTCTGTTTTACTTATCATTGCTATGATTTTCAAATGATTGATTGTTGTCTTAAATGCCACGGGTTAGCATATCCGTAAACTCTTGATAGGAATATAACGAGACATAAGTGCCTACTATCAGTTTTCAAATTAAGTGCACGGTTTTTATTTTGTTACACACTATTAGCTTGCTTAGCCGTATAGTATTATGTGTATCGATACTTAGGAAATGATCGATCCTTAGTTAGGTGGCGCAACCTAAGTACATATGCTAGTTATTTTACACTTAGTAGATAGTGCGGGGTGGGGCCATATTCACGATCGGTTCAATTTAGTTTAGTGTGAACACTTAGAGTCATATTATATCAAGAGGTCCCGATATCTGTTATACAATCAATATTTTTCCGTTATACGCATATTCTTTACCCATATATATAGAGATATATGGAGGTACAAACTATTTTCATTTCCCGTATATTTAGAGATACGGAGGGGCAAACTATATTCTTTACGCGTATATATATAGAGAGATATACGTGACGTAAACATTTTTACAAGGTATTGCTATACCTTGCCGAAACGTAAACATTCCTTACAAGTATTGCTATACTTGTCCGTAAACACTTTTACAAGGTATTTTTATACCTTGCCGAACTCATTTTTATCCGAGAGTATATATATACGGACGCGAAAACATCTTTACAAAGTATTGCTATACTTTGCCGAAATCACTTTTATCTGAGAGTATATATATACGGACCTGAAAAGCATCTTTTAAAGTATTTCCATACTTTGTCGAAACCGTTTTTAGTCAAGGACTACCAAAACTGTAACTTACTCAACTACTTTTTGTAGTTGACACTTTTTCTCATGTTTTTTGAAACGAAATATAAGGGCTTGAAGTGCATATCTCATGGGCGGGTCAGGCAAGTCACGTGGTTCATGAATCGGGAGAAGACCATGTCTATTATATTGGGAACCTCTTTTGAAACCTTTACCTATGTATTATGTTGTAATGAAGTGTTTAAAATACTTGGTTAATTTGAACTTGTAAACACTTTTATATATTTTAATGATTTGAAAATCGTTTGTATTTTATTATAACTCTTGTTATGATATCGACGCTCTTCACATCCTGTGTTTTCGCTTTAGCGGGGTGTGACAGACTTGCTATCGAAGGTTCATTGAGAATTTCTCAAGGATCGCTAAGTCATTAACCGAACTCACTCCGAAAGATAAAGTTTCCATTTTGGGGCAAAGAACAGGAGCAACCATTTCAGAAGCTCAAACTCAAATCGCTAGAGCTCAGAGCGAAGCATTGAAACCCAAGAACCTTAAGGACGAGACCCTACAGAACCCCGTGAGGAAATTCGAGCTTAATCCGGACGGAATCCACTACTTCGGGAACCGAGCGTGGAATCCGAGATCCGAAAGCCTTCGGAAACTTATACTAGACGAGGGCCACCGTTTCAGATATTCCATCCACCCATGATCAAACAAATTGTACAAAGACCCCCAGGAATATCATTGTTGGCCAGGCATGAAGCAGGAAATCGCCTCGTACATAGCTAAGTGCTTAACTTGCTCTAAGGTCAAGACGAATATCAGAAACCATCAGACCTACCACAACAGCCGGAGATTCCCCTGTGGAAGTGGGAACCAATCTCCATGGATTTTGTAACCAAATCTCCTCGTAAGGCAAAGGGGAATGACACGATTTGAGTCATCGTGGACCGGTTAGCGAAATCTTCGCATTTTCTACCTTTCCGAGAGAACTACTCGATGGAAAAGTTCGCTCAAGTTTATATCAACGAGATCGCCTCACGTCATGGAGCACCACTCTCCATCATATCCGACAAGGATAGTCGATTCATATCCCGATTTTGGAATGTTTTCATAAATCTCTCGGGACCCGACTAGACCTTAGCATAGCCTACCATCCCTAGACCGATGATCAGGGTGAAAGGACTATTCAAAAGCTTGAGATATGCGAAGAGCGTGTGTAGTTGACGTCGGAGGAAGTTGAGACACTCACCTACCTTTGGTCGAGCTTTCCTACAATAACGGCTACCATGGTAGCATCAAGTGCGCGCCATTCGAGGCCTTATACGGACGCAAGTGTCAGTCACCACTCTATTGGTTAGGAGCCGGCGATCGACAATTAACAAGGCTCGACGTCATCCAGGAAAACCATCGTTAAAACCTTGACCGTTTGGGAAAGGATGAAGACATCCCGAAGCAGGCAGACGGGCTATGCTGACAACCGAAGGAAACCCCTCGAATTCCAGGTCGGCGATAGAGTACTCCTCAAGATATCGCCATGGAAAGGGGTAAACCGTTTTGGGAAGCACGGCAAGTTAAGCCCGAGATACACCGAACCATTCGAGGTGATAGAACTAATTGAACCGATAACCTATCAACTCCAACTCCCTCAAGAACTCTATAGCATCCACAACATTTTCCACGTCTCGCACTTGAAAAGTGCCTGTCTGATGAAACCATTTTCATTCCACTGGACGAGGTCCAGATCGACTATAAACTCCACCTCATCGAAGAACCACTTGAGGTTGTGGAACGAGAGGTCAAGCAACTCAAGTAGAGTCGAATTCCTATTGTGAAAGTTCGGTGGAATTCCCGACGAGGTCATGAATTCACGTGGGAGCGTGAAGACCAGATTCGTCAGAAGTATCCACATCTGTTCAAAGAATCTTCCTCCCGATGGGGCGAATCAATTTCGCGACGAAATTCCTTTTATATCCCGGGGAGAATGTGACAACCGTCCAAAATTCAGGATAATCTTGTGTTCTATATCTTCGAGATATCTGTTTTTATTCTTAACTGTACTTTGACCGTAAACATGTTTGTGTCGGAATCGATATCGGAATCAATAAATGAACCCTAATACCAAAAAAACGCATAATGTTCTTGCCTAAGTTCATTTAATAACTTATCGTAAACTTTCAACTAACGAAAATGCTTAACGATAACGAAAAATGAAAATTTTCCAACAACCAGCGTAACTATGCAGTTACGAAACGTAACTAAGTAGTTAATAGTTACACAGTGTAACTATGCAGTTACGCAGCGTAACTATAGTTACGTTAGCGTAACTAGCATGCTGAGTCACTTTTGCATGTTAATCGATTGGTGCACTTGTCTTGACGTACCCAACACCTGTAATGCACCGATTCGACCTCCCTAGTGGTGCAGAGCTGTATCCATCACACCCTCTATACCTCACTTGTTCTTTTCTTTTCTTTCATTTTAAAAAAAACAAAAACACACACACACACACACACTTCTCCTTTCAACTCTCTCTGGAGATCACATATTACAATCACTTATTTCAAAAAAATCACATAAAAAGCACTAAAATCATCCTAAAAGTCAAAGAAAGAAAGGAAGTGTTCATCCTTTTGATTTCATAAACGTTTTCTTCATTTTGGAGCTTAAATCACCAACCAATCGTCATCAAACCATTTCTCTCTGGTAAAAAATCATCCATTTACTGTTTTTACTCAAAACATACATTGCATGTGAGATCTAACACATAAAAATATGATTTTTGAAGTTTTTAACCCATTTAGATACAAAACGGGTCTTTTTATAAAGCTTAGCTGTTGTGGTTAAAAAGTTGTTATAAACTGTCATTAATAATGTGTTTTGAGGTTTCTATCATTACAGGTCGAAATACTTCACCAAAAGATGAAATTCCAACACGAAAACGATTTTTGACAAACTTGACGAACTATCCTCAGTTACGCCTCGTAACTAACAGTTACGCCGCGTAACTAACCGTTACGCCACGTAACTGAGATCAGGTCCTGAAATCGTATTAAATTCGCTGTAAAACGTAACCTTAAGCTCGGTATTTAACGTGTCGGTCCAGACCTAAATGTAATGACTTTAACTAGTATTAAAGTGACATTTTGAACATATAAACATCTTTTTGGGTTGGTAAATATTATTAAAGATAGTTATAAGAATTGTAAGCGGGTAAGTGTTTGGAAAATTGGATTAAAAACTATAGCGCGGAAGCGCTGCCCGACTTTCATTAGACCTGAACATAAATTCCGAAACTAAAGCATTTCGTTGACTAACAAACATATAATTTAATAAATTATATCGCTTACTCCAACTTGGTATGTTCTAAGGTTCCTTCGATTTCCAACGCGTTCGACTTCCTTTCCGTACACGCTAGTTCTTCGCAATCCGTGAGTTACATCCCTACTATTTCTACTATTTTCTTACGATTTTTGGGGGAAACATGAGAACCTAAATGTTTTTGATACATTAAATGCGTATGTTTTACTTATCATTGCTATGATTTTCAAATGATTGATTGTTTTCTTAAATGCCACGGGTTGGCATCTCCGTAAACTCTTGATAGGAATATAACGAGACTTAAGTGCCTATGATCAGTTTTCAAATTAAGTGCCCGATTTTTATTCCGTTACACACTATTAGCTTGCCTAGGCGTATAGTATTATGGATATCGATACTTAGAAAATGATCGTTCGTTAGTTAGGTAGCGCAACCTAAGTACATATGCTAGTTATTTTACACTCCGTAGATAGTGCGAGGTGGGGCCATATTCACGATCGGTTCAATTCGGTGTAGTGTGAACACTTAGAGTCATATTATATCCAGAGGTCCCGATATCTGTTATACAATCAATATTTTTTCGTTATACGCATATTCTTTACCCATATATATAGAGATATATGGAGGTACAAACTATTTTCATTACCCGTATACTTAGAGATACGGAGTCGCAAACTATATTCTTTACGCGTATATTTATAGAGAGATATACGTGCTGTAAACATTTTTACAAGGTATTGGTATACCTTGCCAAACATAAACATTCCTTACAAGTACTTCTATACTTGTCCGTAAACACTTTTACAAGGTGTTTCTATACTTTGCCGAACTCATTTTTATCCGAGAGTATATATATACGGATCCGAAAACATCTTTACAAAGTATTGCTATACTTTGCCGAAATCACTTTTATCCGAGAGTATATATATACGGACCCGAAAAGCATCTTTTAACGTATTTCCATACTTTGCCGAAAACGTTTTTAGTCAAGGACTACCAAAACTGTAACTCACTCAACTACTTTTTGTAGTTGACAGTTTTACTCATGTTTTTTGGTAACGAAATGTAAGGGCTTGAAGTGCATATCTCATGGGCGGGTCAGGCAAGTCACGTGGTTCATGAACCGGAAAAACACCATGTCTATTATATTGGGAACCTCTTTTGAAACCTTTACCTATGTATTATGTTGTAATGAAATGTTTAAAATACTTGGTTAATTTGAACTTGTAAACACTTTTATATATTTTAATGACTTGAAAATCGTTTGTATTTTATTATAACTCGTGTTATGATATCGACGCTCTTCACATCCTGTGTTTCCGGTATAGCGAGGTGTGACAGATATTCTACTTTAGTAATATCAAATTCTTAAAAATAAATAATTTTACATCAGAAAGTACACATCAAGTTTTTAGCGCCGTTGCCGGGGAACAGTTGTTATATTAATTTGTAATTTTGAATTTTTTACTTCTTCAATCCTTTTGGAAAGATTGTCTTTCTGAAAGTTACTTTTACTGTTTATTATGAGATAAATGTTTATTGTACTAATCGAGTGTTTAAAGTTACAATTTTGTAGAAAATATACAACCAGACCTGGTTAAACGCCGGCTGAAAAGCTCCAACCGACGACTGAATATAAGTTGATGTCGGCTGACATACTCCATCCGCCGACGACCTACTGCAGTTTGTTTATTTTTTTTGTTTAATTGTAGTTTTAATTGCTCGTTTCGTTTAATTTTTAGTTATCACGTGCTACTGACATATTTTCTTCTGTTCTTGCAGGTTGTGCATGACCCGGAGTTCAAATCCG
Source organism: Senecio squalidus (assembly GCA_910822075.1). NCBI lineage: Eukaryota > Viridiplantae > Streptophyta > Magnoliopsida > Asterales > Asteraceae > Senecio > Senecio squalidus. The sequence continues at coordinate 36,457,935 of CAJVGC010000001.1, read as the reverse complement.
AATCTTGTAGAACCATTTGACGAACCAGAGAGAGTTTTTCGAGCTAGACGAAGACTGTTTGCTGCAACACCTCAACCGATAACCAGCTTTGAAGTTCATCACAACCAAAGTTTCGAATATGATTTTATGCCATCTTCTGTCGCCGAAGATAAGATACCTTCCGAAGAGGAAAAAGAAGAAAAAGAAGTGACCGAAGCAAGATATGAATCTTCTGAAGAATCAGAAAACGAAATGGCAGTCAACATTGATCAAATTTCTATGGAGGAGTACTATGCTCTTACTCCAAATGTTGCAACAAACATACGTAAACCCAACTATTACTCGAGGAGCTGATTTTCAATTGAAGGGACAATTTCTCAACATTCGAGAAACTCCTTTCAATGGTGAAGAAAATGAAGATGCTAACGTTCACGTGGAAAAGATCATTGAGATTACTGATGCTTACACTATTCCTGGTGAACGAAAGATAATGTTTTGTTGCGACTGCTTCCAATGACACTCAAGGGACATGCAAAACGATGGATTGGAACGAACCGACAAATTCATTTACATCATGGGCCGATCTTAGAAACAAGTTTCTGAAGAATTATTGTCCACCTTCGAAGACTTTGAAGATGCTTGATTATATAAGAGATTTCAGACATTGATGAATAACTTTACCAAGCATGAGAGCGTTACAAGGATATGTTACATAAATGTCCTCAACATGATCTCCACAATAAAGAAGTGATCAAGACCTTTTACCAAGGAGTTGATCGTTAAACTCGGAGTGAGTTGGATTCCGAAGGAAAAATTCCAAGGAAAATTCTTGCGGATGCTTGGGCCTCCATCGAAGGCCATGACAACTACCGAGCTTTATGGAAACAAATCCCCTAGATCACGTGAAAGCAATTAACCACCCAAAGTGGTAAAGTCCTAAACTCTTCTTTTACAGGTGTTACCAACGAAGTTCTTCCTAATTCTGAGTAGGTTGACGAGGAAGAAGAGTACGAGAATGCAGAAAAACCGGAAAAATCTGTTGGTGTTACAAACCAGCTGGTGGCTGGAAGCAAGCAGCCGGAGACTGACATCATCCAACCGCGTTGGAGCATACAAGAGTGATGGTGAAGCTTCCAAAGATCCAAGTCATAGTTAAGAGTAGTATAGTTTTAGTTCGGGTGAACAATGTTCATCACCCGAACTAAATAATAAAGTGTAATCTTAGGAAGAATTTAGGTCGGATGAACTAACTCTTTACCAGAGTTAGTTCAAGTTCACCCGAACTAAAGTTAACTGAGTTGTAATTTAATAGTTCACCCGAAGTGTTTTTAAATAAACTTAAGGGTGTTTGTAATGTAATAGTTAGTTAGAATAGCCTATAAATAGGGGTGAAAGTCATGCAGAACGTGTGAGTTGGTTACATATTTTCTTGTAACTGAATTTCCCGCCAATTAAAGGCTTTTGAATAAATCTCTCAATTCGTTGATTCCTTGTTCTTAAACCTGTTAAGCTTATAACCTGTAATTCCGCTACTAGTTATTGAATCCTAACATAGATTGTGGGCTTTGAGGATTTCAAGACCTGACAAGTGGTATCAGAGCTGGAAATCAAATTAAATTTGATTAAGCTTATGCTATAGTCGAGTGTTTGGAATAGCTTCAAGGATTAGAGCATTAAGATCAACGACCAGTCAGAATTTCAGAGGTTAGAATTTTGGCGGTAAGAGATGTTTTTGAGAAATTTTAATTGAAAATCAATTTAAGTGATTTTGTGTATTAAGGTGTAGTGTTTTGGTGTAACTGATAAGTATGTTGAGACTAGGTTTAGATTAGTATCAGTTCATCATAGTTTGGTATTGTTTTTTCATCCGAGTTAAATAGTTATCATCCGAGTTAAAATCGTTCATCATGTATGCAATTCCAATGAATGCCCCCGCAGTGAATTATGACGATGAAAATGGATCTGGGGGTAGACCTTCGATATTCCTACCTGGTCAAGACTTCATGAGGTGGAAGCTAAGGTTTAAAGCATTTGTGTACTATAGTGATCGACAGATTTGGAGTTCAATTGTCAATGGACCTCATAGACCAATGATTCAGGAGACTGGAGAAACTGGAATGATTGATATTGATCCAGAGAGGTACATAGAAGCTAATAACAAGCTGATTGACAGGGATTTTAGGGCACTAGGATCTTTCATACTTTCTTTGTCATCCGAGATGTACAATAATTTCAAGGATTGTGTTTCCGCAAAGGAGTTGATGGATGCTATGGAGTTGAGGTATGAAGGAATCCTGGAATTGAAGGAGAGTAAGGGGGATATGTTGAAGAAATTATATGAAGCTTTTGAGCATGTTAGGGGTAGTTATGAAACACAGTGACATTTGCAAGAAGATATTGTGGTCACTACCATCGAAATGGTCTGTTCATGTTATGATCATCAAGAGGACAACAAATCTGAATGCTATGACTCTTGTGGATCTGATTGGAATACTGCAATCCTATGAAGTGGATATGCAAATAGATGAGAAGAAATAGATTGTGAACTCATATGAATGTGCTTTAAAGGCTCAAGCTCCTATGAATCCAGCTCACTATTTAAGTCAATCTCAGTCTCAACCTCATTCATATGAATGCTATCATTAACAAAGCTATCACTCTGTAAATTGCTGTCCACCAAGTCAAGTATCTACTGGCTATAACTCAAGTGCATATGGTGGTTTTTCTGCCCAAAACAATGAAGCAAGCATGCATCACACATCATCTGCAAACTCATGAGCAACTGGAATGGGAGATAAGTAGGTTCTCTATAAAGCATTTGTGGCAAGCTATGAAGCCTTTTTTTGTTGGAAGCTTGAACCAAGCTGAGATGGCAAGAGAAGACCTGGAACAACTCCATCCAGATGATTTGAAAGAGATTGACCTCAAGTGACAGATGGCAATGGTAAGTGTGAGGGCCAATAAGTTTTTCAAAAGAATTGACAGAATTAACTTTAGGAAGGAGACTGGTGATAAGATGGGGTTTGACAAGTCCAAAGTGAAGTGTTATAATTGTGAAGATTATGGGCATATTGCAAGGGAGTGAAGAGCCCCAAGGAGGATGCATAACAACAACTGTTACCAGAGAAACAATCCTCAAGCTAGATATGAACAGAAAAAGCTGACTGGAACTAAGATAGAGAGTGAGAAAGATGAGGGGAGTTCAAGTGGGAAGGCAATAATCACATTTGGTGAGTGGGATGAATTTCATGAGGATGACTTCAAGAACAAGTCAGTTTCTGCTCTTATGAGTAAAATTACTCCTCTCACCACTGATGAGGTACTTTCTAACACTTGTACTCTTGCTTGTTTAAACAGTGTGAAATATACTAGAGAACATAATCTGAGCTTTATAAAAGAAATAGATTTAATTAAATATTATCAGAGAGAGTTTTTGAAAACTGAAAAAGTTTATAAGGAAAGAATTGACTCTTTGATGAATGACGTTGATTCATATAAGGGAAAACTGGGAAAGTTGGAAAATCAATATGAAAACCTGTTTGAAAGATTTCAAAAAGTGACAAATGAATCTAAAGAGTGAAAAATTCATGTTGAGAAGTTCAATTTGTCTTCAAAAACGTTGAATGGAATTATAGAACATCAATTGGTGCATAAAGTAAAGGCAGGTATTGGATTCAATGCAGTACCTCCTCCATTCAATGATAATTACTCAGTTAAGCTTGAATCTACATCTTTTCAGAGTGGTTTATTAGTTGAAAACTGTTTTGATGATTCTTCTGCTTTAAATGATAAATTAGAATTGAAAGAAACTTGCTCTTCTGTGAATAATTTGGTCAATTTTCCTGTTGTTCCTAATCTAAATAAAGTTTTTAATTCCGTAGAAGGTCAAAAATTAGAGAGTTCAATTATTCAGGAAGATATTTGTGAAGAAAATCCTGTTGAATTGTGTAATAATGTTGAAATAATTGAGATTGAGGATGAAGAAGTTGAACATGTGCATAATTGTCTGCATGAGAAATGCTTGATGTTTCATAATTTGTCTTTGTCTAGTGTATCTGTTAATGAACTGGTGTAAATTGAAGTTATGGTTAATGATTCTGTGAATGTTTTGAATGATTATGTATATACATGTGTGAATGATTCTGTGATTGATTGTGAAATTATTAAACAAGAAAAGGTCAAATCTAGAAATTCAAAGAGAAAACAAAAGTGTATGACATGCAAAAAGAAACACAAATTAGAGGAATGTTGGATGAAATCAAAAGCTAATTGTGTTTCTGAATGTATGTTAACTTCTGACAATTTGAAATTTGGTAGAGTTAACATTGAAAAATGCATAACTAATTATGCAAAGTCAAAGAATGTAAATGTGATGAAATTTAGTAGAACTAATCCTGAACTGTTACATGATTTGAAATTACCAAAGTTAAAATATTCTATATCCGAGTTAAAAAGCTTGAAAAAATGATGGTAATATGTTTAGATCGGGTGAAATGCAAATTAAATCTGGTAAAAATATCTTCAAGAATAACTCTCGTGAACAAAATTTTAATTCGGATAAACAAATGTTGAAGTCTGGTAAAATTTTGAAATCACAATTTAACTCGGGTCTTGATAATTTTAATTTTGGTGATGAAAAATTCAATTCGGATTATACAACTTGTATTCCTGAGAGAAAAATGCATGATCATTTCAAGTTAAACAAATTTAAAAGATTGCATTCCAAGTTTTCAAAAACTTGGGTTCCAAAATCTCATTGAACAACGTTATGTGCAGGGGAAATCCACTAGTTCAGAAGACAATATATGGGTGGTGGATAGTGGTTGCTCAAGACACATGACTGGGAATATAAAGTTGCTTCAGGATTTCATTGCGTTTATCGGAGGAAATGTGTCTTTTGGTGGATATATGGGAGGGTTAATCACATGAGAAGGAAATGTGACTAATGGGCCTTTGACTCTGGAGCGGGTCAATTTTGTAAAAGAATTAAACTATAATCTGCTTTTAGTGTCTCAGGTATGTGACAATGATTACAGCACTGTTTTCGCAATATAATTTTTCTACATTCTTAAACGTAAATATGTCATCCCAAATGACATGATTGTTTTGAAAACCCAAGGATGTGAAGAAATGTATATTTTAGATATGAACAATGTACAATCAACTGAGTCTTCAAATTGTTTCATATCTAAAACTACTGAAAAAAGAGTATGAGTTATGGCATAGAAGGCTTTGTCATGTCAATCTTAAAAGCATGAATAAACTGGTAACATATGATCTTGTTTCTGGATTATCTAAAAAGAATTTTCAATTACTTGATGACAGGATTTAATAAGGATCCTAATCTCTATTCAGTGAATTGTATGATCTAATCATGATAAGGAATCTCATGATCTAACTGAATCTTAACGGTAAATGTAATTGGGAATTTGGTTAACTGAAAGCTAAATGTTTAGATATCATTGACAGAATAATTTTGGCGGGAATAGCCGTTACATGAATATTGAAACAAATCAGATTCTCCATGATTAAGCTTCAAACAAATCAGATTCTTCAATGTAACAAACAATCCCCCCCCTTAACTAACAAGCTCACAAACTCATCAAATTCTTACATCTTAATAAATATCAACTTACAATCAGCAGCAACAACAACTTAAAATCTCATCACTCACACATCAAGCCTTCATCCGAGTTAAAGTTTTAAATCATCATAAATCTGAATAAGTAAGCTAATTACCAGATCATTCTACTTTGAAGAAACATGTTTCTCAAAACATTTTGTTCTCCAGCACATGAAAAACTTGTAATCTTCACTTCTTCATCATCATTATAATATTTTGATCATTAATAATCACAGTTTACTTCAACATCCGACTTAAAACATCAATTCTTCTCAAATCTCCAACTAGTATGACTTAAACATAATGAATTGATAAATCACTAATCTAAGCTTGTATTAGCTTGCAGAAACAAATATCTGAATAGATCCTTAGCTTCATGATCATCAGACTCATTCCACTTTTCATCAATCACAATCACTGCATAAACATGAAAACACCTTCAAACTTCCTAAATTGATAACTCGTGGGTTAACATCATACTCCAATCTCCTCTAATTAATTTTCGTACCAGCAATTCCACCGAAACTAACTAATCTTCACAAATTCTTTAATAACTGTCCTCAATTTCAATTTGAACTTCTTCGATTCAACAAAACACTGATAATTTGACTAAATTCACTTGAATCAAGTCAAATTGATGAACCGGAATCAATTGAAACTAATCAATTGATTTGTCCGGCTCTGATACCAATTGACAGGATTTAATAAGGATCCTAATCTCTATTTAGTGAATTGTATGATCTGATCATCATACAGAATCTCATGATCTGAATGAATGTTAACGGTAAGTGTAATTGAGGATTTGGTTAACTGAAAGCTAAATGTTTAGATATCATTGATAGAACAATTTTGGCGGGAATAGCCGTTACATAAATGTTGAAGCTCTACGATACTCAAAAGAGTCCGGGTTCAAAGACCAATGACTCTACCACAAATCATTCAATATATAGACATCATTACATACAGATTACACTAAACACAACTAAGTCTTCATCTTAATTTTAACTCTGGAGCTGTTCACTTTAACTCGGAAGTATAGTCATCATCATCAGAGTTATAATCTTCAATGTTGACTTGTGTTGACTAACTTAATCTTTAGTTTGAATTTGAATCTAGTGAACTTCAGTTAACTCTGGTGAAGTAACTTGTTCACCCTAGTTAAAATCTTCACTAAAGACTTTCTAAGTTTTAGGTCGGGTGATGAACGTAGTTCACCCGACTTAAACAATCATATCAAAAACACACTCTGAAGATTTCATAGCTTCATCCATACTTTTCAGAACCCAAAACTTGACCATTGTATATCATGTCTTAAAGGAAAACAACATAAAATAAGTTTTAATCTTAAGACTCAAAATTCAGTAGATACCGTCCTTCACCTTCTACACATGGATCTATTTGGTCCAGTCAGTGTGAAGAGTCTTGGCATGAAATATTACTGTTTAGTTATCACTAATTACCACTCAAGATTTTCATGGGTCTTTTTGCTTGCTCATAAAAGTGAGACATCCGAACTGATAAAAGACTTTGTTATTCAAATAGAAATCTTTTGTGATAAAAAGGTGAAAGTAATCAGATGTGATAATGACACAGAGTTTAAGAATGCCACCATGAATGAGTTTTATGCACTTAAGGGTATCACTAGACAATATAGTTCACCTAGAACACCTCAACAGAATGGTGTTGCAGAGAGGAAAAATAGAAAATTAATTGAGGGAGCTAGGGCCATGCTAAGTGCATCTTCATTACGTTCAACATTTTGGGCAGAAGCTGTGAATACCGTGTGCTATGTGAACATTAGGATTCATATAGTTAAAAGCTTAGGCAAAACTTCATATGAATTGTTTTCTGGAAGAAAGCCCTTTATAGGATTTTTAAAGCTTTTGGCTGTTAATGTTCTATTTTAAACACCAAAGACCACCTAGGAAAATTTGATCCTAAAACTGATGATGGTTACTTTTCTGGTTATTCTAGTGTTTCTAAAGCTTATAGGATTTATAACAGAAGAACTAGAACAATAAAAGAATCCATTAATGTGATATTCAATGAATATACACCCAATATTAGGAATTCAGGTGTTGAATGATTGTTTGATTTAGATACATTTTTGAATTACTTTAATGGTTTCTGTCCAGTTGTTTCAGAAGAAGTGCAGGTATCAACATGGGATGTGACAAATCCTGAAGACATTAATGATTTTGAATTTGGAAATTCAGCAACGAAAGTGCAAGCCATCCTCAAATTGATCATGATCACACCAGTTCATCAGAAGCTACAACAGTTTGAGTGAAGATACTTCAGAGAGTCAAACTGAGGCAGACATTCTTCAAGGAGAAGACATTCCAGTAAAATCTGAAGATCAAGACAATGTTGTATGTGACATCCGTCTAAAATTCAGTTATATTCATTATTCTTTATCTTCGAGATTACTTGTTATTGCTTATATTAATACTTTTACCAAAAACGTGTGTGTCTCGGAACCGAAATCGGAATCAATAATTGAATCCCAATACCAAGAAAACATATAATGAACTTGCCTAAGTTCATTGCAAAACAATCGTAAACTTTCAACGAATGCAAATGCTTAACGATAAAACTAACAAAAAACGAAAAAGGCAAAAATCTAGCCTCCAATGCGCGACATCGAGAGGTGCAGACAACTTTTCCCAAAAACCTTGTGACTCACCAAAAACGTGTCAATACTTGCTACACTTGTCCTAATGCATGCTAAAAGTCATTTGTGGTCCACTAATTGAGCCTCCAACAACCCCCCATACACCCTTAGTCCATTCTTTTCTTTCATTCATCACAAACAAAAACACACACTAGAAACACACACACACCCATATTCTCTCTCAAGCTCTCATATTTCCAGCCAACATTGCAGTAAATTAACATCAAAACACCACCATAAATCGCCTACTTCATCAAAGATATCAAAGAGCTTTCATCAACTATTAGTTACATACATCATTCCATCGTTTTTCTACAATTTTGGAGCTAAAATCACCAAAAAATCTCTCCACATCATCATCCATCCATTTTCTCTCCGGTAAAAAACCCTTTTATTTACTGTTTTTACATAAATATTAAGTTGCATGTACGATCTATCACTTGAAAATGTATTTTTATGAAGTTTTATAGAGAAATACATAATAAAAATGGGTTTTTATAAAATTTATACATAGATCTTTGTTTTTATGGTTGAATATCCAAAATAAACTGTTATTATAAAGTGTTTTGCTGTTTTTATCATTTGCATGTCGAAATCCACCATCAAAATTGCAATTTTTACAACAAAATCGAGTTTGTTAAAAATCCAGGCCCTGAATGCGCCGCATTCATGACCAATGCGCCACATACAGGTGTCAGGTTGTGAAAAATTGGCATTTCCGTCATAAACTGTAACCTTGAGCTTATTTCCTAAAATTCGAATAAAGGTTACTGTAATAAACTAAAACTTGTGTTAAAGTGACTTATGTGACTTATAAACATTAAATTATGTTTGGTGAATTAGTGAGAATATTGTAATAAAAATTGTAAGCGGAAAAGTGTTTGAAATTTTGGACTTCAAATTTATAGCGCGAAATCGCTGCATGGTTTTCATTAGACCATAATATAACCTTTAAAACTTAAGCATTTTCGTTGACTAACGATTGTATAAATTTACTAAATTATAATCGTTACTCAAAAACTTGGTATGTTCTAGGGTGTCACACCCCGCTAATAGCGGAAACACGGAATGTTCCAGTTATAATATCAAGAGTCAAGATTACAACAATATAACCGATAAACAAAACATCAAATTAAATAGATCATGCCAAATGTTACAAAAAACATCATAAGTCAAACGCGATAAGACGCCAAGTACGAACACAATTCCAAAAGAAATAAACAAACGGATCGTCATGGAAATTACAATAAAGAGTGTAAATTCAAATTTCCCAAAAGCAAGCGATCCGAAAATAAACTATGGCATGATCAATGGAAATCCTCAATTTCCTGCAAAGCGTTAAAACGACATCAACAACATGTTGGTGAATTATTCGCAAATTTAAAGTAAAAAGTGACCCATCGAAAAGTTTCAGTAAACAATGTAAGTTTAAAATCATATATCTTGTATTCATCCAATTGGTGAAAGGTATTATGCCTAAGTAGTCATACATCTCGATCCTGAACCAATCAGTTTAATCCCCTATCCTAAGGTGTGTCAAACCAAAGGCAAACAATTTAATCATACAGTTTAAAATTTAGGTCATAACATCCGCTCGTAGTATCAGCCTACAGAGGAATGTGGGTTAGGTACTGTGACGTCCCGTCAATTTGAGGTACTTGAGTTACCGTCATTATTTATATTTTATTCGCAATTGATTTCGACCCTTGTATTTCGCTTGGTTTTGCTCACGATTTACAGTTATTAAGTATCGGGTTTTCTGTATTTGCAAATTCGTCCCCGAGACGTAATAATTTTATTTTATCTAAGTGTCAATTAGTTAGTATCCTCACAATTATAAGTTAGAAGGTTTATGCCCAATTTGTCGGTTATCGTATCCTTTATACTCGAGATATCGTGCTTTTGCTCTTGTTTACTCCTTTACCGAAATCGTGCGAATCTCGAAATCGAAAGTGAAAATATAATATTAAATGAACCTAATATAAAGTAAATCAAAGTATGAACTTTCCTAAGTTCAACGCAAAAAGAATCGGGAACTTTCGACGAACGAAACTCCTTAACGATCGCGAACAACAAAGCAGAAAAGTCTGGATTTTGGTCCAGTGCGCAGCACTGACCTGCTGGACAGATTTTTTGTTGTTTTGTGTGAGTCATTTTTGCATGGCTTGTGAGTGGGCACTTTGTCCAAAACGTGCACAGGTCTGAAATGGGGCAGAGAAGTCTCCCTAGAGGCCATAACCCACCTCACAAACTCATTTTGATCATTTCCCTTTCACCTACAAACTCCATTTCTCTCTCATTTTCCATACACTTTCTTTTGTTTTCTCTCATTTCTCTCTCAACATACAACACATTTCCAGAAACTTTGAGCCATAAACAACCATTTGAAGAAGGATTAAAGTCTAGAATCATCAAAGGAACAACTTCCTTTTGATCTCCATCAACTTTTGGTAAGGTTCTTCATAAGTTTTCTTCACTCTTCTTCCATTTTCTTCATTTTTCTCTTCATTTGTTAGAGATTCTAACACCAATCTATTTTCTTTTGCATTCCAAGTTATTGTCTACCATATTACTTTTCATTTGGGAAGATCCATCTAACTTTTCTTTAAGAGAAATCTCTTTGATCTTGGTAAGTAATCTTTTGACCGAAATCTCTCCAAAACGTTAATTTTTCTCTTTGCATGCAAGGATCTAGACTAATGGTGGTTTTATTTTGTGTTTCGGAGCTGTGATTTTCCTATCATCTCACCACCAAAAAGTTACTTTCGGGTTTATCTTCTCAAGCTTAAGATCTTGCGGTTGTATTTCGGTAAAATCGACATTTTTCCTATATTCATCTTTTTATGTATTCCGTTATTATTTTCCTTGTATATTTCGGTTATTAGCCTTGAAAATGGTTAGGAATAATATATTAGACCAACACTTGTGAATAATTTGGTTATGGACAAAGATTTGGAAAAAAATGTGTAAAAATGTATTTATTACCGAAATTAACATATTGTATGTATTAGTATGAAAAAGGATATATTTATATATGTATAACACTTGGAAAAAGTATTTGGAACAGAATATAACTTATTAACAGTTTGTGTTTTAACCGAAAAGTCTTTAAAAAAAACGGATTTCAACAAAACGTTAAAATTCAGAAATCTGGAAATGCACCTAGTGCGCCGCACCCCATGTCCAGTGTGACGCACCGGGCTGTTTTCCGTCAAAATTCAGCACGTTGTTGCTTTTGTTGTTTAAACCGTCTTGACGTTTTGTTCCCGTGAATTGTTGTTTCAAAGCCACTGATTTTATGATAAACTTATTTCAAGCTATAAACACTTGTATAAATAAACTAAAAGTAACATATTATGATGAAATACCGTCTTTGGACTCAAAGACGCCAACGCAATCAAAAATAACAAATACTTATTTAAAACGGACACATTACCTACACTTGATAAATAAACATTTGTTACAAATAACGATCGTAATCCCAAGCCGTCAAATATTATTTTGCGATAAAATTTGATTAAAAACATTTATATAAAGACATTTTACACTATATTTTGATAAGTAAAGTCTTTTAAACCTTCAAAGCGTCAAAGTGAGATTTTTACGTCAACTTCAATTATCTATGTTTTTAACTTTGCAAAATCATCATCTTTGACATTTGACTTTCATAAGTCAACATCCATGACAATTGACTTTTATAGGTCAACAATGTTGACATTTGACTTTCTAAGTCAACTCCTTTAACATTTGACTTTTACAAAGTCAACAACTTTAACCTTGGTCAATCTAATAAAACCTTGGTATTCAATATTCCTTTCGAATCGAAGAAATCATTCGTTTCCAACGACATTGTGGACGTGAAAGACCGATATCTTGCCACTCGCCCTTTTTGACGCAGAACATCGTCTCCCGAATACGCCGTTTTGATTTAAATTATTAAATGTTGGAATATTTTATTAAACTTAATCTTAACCGACAAGGCTAAACCGGACTATACTTATAGAGATACTGAGACTATATTATTTACTGTTTTAGGGCACTTAGACAGTGGAATTGTGGTCCCGTGATTGTATTTACCCGAGATTTGCTGAAGTTGTTTTGTGAGTTATTCGTAGCCGTTGTCTTAAATACTTCTGGGTTGAAAAGCGTATTTTAAACTGTCTGTGTATTTTTAAACTGTCTGCATAAATGCGGAAACATTACTGATTATCTTGTTTACCCAGTGAAATTGGTCTGCCTTAGTTTTAAGCGTTTAAGCCATGGTGGCTCCCCTCTAATACACTCGTTAAGCTTTTGCCCGTGGTTCATATGTATAGATCTGTATTGGGTTATGTACCTAACCCGCATTCCTCTGTAGGCTGTTACTACGAGCGGATGTTATGACCTTCATTTTAAACTGTATGATTAAACTGTTTGCCTTTGGTTTAATGCACCTTAGGATAGGGGATTAAACTGATTGGTTTAGGATCGAGATGTATAATTACTTAGGCATAGTACCTTTCACTTTTGGATGAATACAAGATATATGATTTTAGACTTACTTGTTTGCTGAAATTTATCGATGGGTCACTTTTTACTTAAAATTGCGAATAATTCACCAACATTTTGTTGATGTCGTTTTAACGCTTTGCAGGAAATTGAGGATTTCCATTAATCATGCCATAGTTTATTTTCGGATCGCTTGCTTTTGGGAAATTTGGATTTGAATTGTTTATTGTAATTTCCATGACGATCCGTTGTTTATTTCTTTTGGAATTGTATTTGTACTTGGCGTCTTATCGCCTTTGACGTTATGATGTATTTGTAAAATTTGGCATGATCTATTTAATTTGAGGTTTTGTTTATCGGTTATATTGTTGTAATCTTGACTCTTGATATTATAACTGGAACATTCCGTGTTTCCGCTATAAGCGGGGTGTGACAGTTACATAACCCAATACAGATCTATACATATGAACCACGGCAAAAGCTTAACGAGTGTATTAGATGGGAGCCACCATGGCTTAGACACTTAAAACTAAGGCAGGCCAATTTCACTGGGTAACAAGATAATTAATAACATTCCGCATTCATGCAGACAGTTTAAAATACATAGACAGTTTAAAAGTACGCTTTACAGCACAAAAGTATTTAAGACAAGGGCTATGAATAACTCACAAAACAATCTTAAGCAAATCTCGGGTAAATACAATCACGGGATTTCAACCCCCCGTCTAAGTGCCCTAAAACAGTAAATAATATAGTCTTAGTATCTCTATAAGTATAGTCCGGTTTAGACTTGTCGGTTGAGATTAATTTAATATAATATTCCAACAATTTACAAGTCGAATAAGGATGACGGATTAAGAAGACGACGCTCCGCGCCAGAAAAGGGGCAGACCGGCAAAGTATCGAATCCTTCACGTCAACATCGACCGTTGGAAACAAGTGATAACAAGGAATATTAATTCAAATGTTCATTATAATGACCAAGATTAAAGGTGTTGACTTATGAAAGTCAAATGTCAATTATGTTGACTTATTAAAGTCAAATGTCAATTATGTTGACTTCTTAAAGTCAAAATTAATTTAAAAGTCCAATTTGGCACTTTGAATAATTTGCAATCTTTTCTTACCAAAATATTTAGAGTAAAAATGCCTTTCAAAACCATTTATAAGGTTTGTCGTAAAACATATTTGACAATTTAAAACGATGGTCAAGATTTGTGGTGAAGTTTAATATATCGCAAAGAGGTTTAAAATGTCCGTTTTAAGTAATATTATGACATTTTTGATTGCATTGACGTCTTTGAGTCCAAAGACAAGGTTATTGTATAATAAGTTACTTTTATATATAAGTTTACTCATACGAGTGTTTATGGTCGTAAAGTCGTGAATGGAAAATCCGGCAGCGCTTCCGCATCAAAAATTATTTGTCCAAAATCCGTACACTTTCCCGCTTGATAACAATTTGCATTTTAAACCTTTCTCATAATACATAACACAATAATAAGTTGTTTACTATACCTTCAGTTAGATTACATTTTAACATTTTTCGTCCATTCTCAATCCAAATCCGATGATACATTAAGTGTTGGTCTAATATTTACTCTTAACCGTTTTCAAGGCTAAAACCGAATAACGATGGATAATGAAAATGTGAAATTTGAGAGAAAACCATTGTTACCGTTAGCACCCGCTAGAGTATTCAAGAAAAGAATCCGGAACCAAAGACCTCGGTGGCGTGGTGATGAGGACAAATCTTCCTCCCAAAATAAAATACACTCACTGTCAATAAAGGTTCATCATATAACAAGTTTAAGGTGCAAATTTAACGGATTTACAAAGTTTCAAAAATCTGGACCACGACCGCCTCGCGGTGGGGTGACTGCGCCGCAGTCGTATTTTCACCACGACCGCCTCGCGGTGGAGGCACCGTGGCGCGGTCACGACATCAGATTTTTCATTTTTTACAAAAATCGTTTTATGTCGGAAAATCATCTTTTGATGTAATAAGTTTAGACATGCATGTTATAGAATCATCAAAACACTTTCAAACAACCATTTTGTAAAGCTTTTCACCATTTAAATCAATGATCCATGTACATATTTGTAGAACTTGATTTCAAAGATTTTTAACCATCAACTCTTTATAAAACTCATTTCTAAGAACTTGATCATACATGCAATGAAGAAAACTTAGAAAACACAGTAGAGATTAGTTATTATACCCCAAAGAAAGTGAAAGTAGGATGATCTAGCACGATTTGAAGGAGAGCCTTGATGTTTGAAGGTGATTTTGACCCGGAAATGATGAAAACCAAAGCAATCCACCAAAGGGATGAAGAACTCTTGCTTCTCTTGATGAAAATGTTATTTGTATGGATAAAATTTGTGGGTTTATTTGCTGGAAATCACAGCCTTAATAAAGAAAGTTTGAAGAGAGAGTGTTTGTGTGTTTATGCTTCAAAGAAAAGAGAGCAAATGAAATGATGTGTGTGTGTGTGTGTGTGTTTTGTGAAAATGATAGTGGATTTGTAAGACACAAAGAGATGCATAAATCTGGTCTAAAAGAGGCTTTGCCACGTTTTTTAGTTTGTGACAAGTGTATAATACATGCAAGTTATGACTCAGAACACAACAAAATGAAGCTGTCCAGGGCTATGACCGCGGCGCGGCCAGCTCACCGCTGCGCGCTCGGTCGAATTCCTGGATTTCTTCGTTTTGTTCGTGTTGTCGTTAAGTATATGAATTCGCTTAGGATTCCCGATTATTTTACAAATGAACTTAGGAAAGTTCACTATAAGTATTATTGGTATTATGATTCATAAAGACATAACCTTTAAGTTTGGATTCAAGGAACGCACGATTTCGGTAAAAGATAAAACAAGCGCAAAAGCACGATATCTCAAGTATAAAGGATCCGTTAACCGACAAATTTGGCATAAACCTTCTAACTTATAATTATGAGAATACTAACTAATTGGCACTTAGATAAAATAAAAATTATTACGTCTCAGGGGACGACTAAGAAAATACAGAAAACCCGATACTCAAAAACAGTAAATCGTGAGCAAAATAAAGCGAATTACAAGGGTCAAATCAATTGTGAATAAAATTTAAATAATAACGGTAACATAAGTACTTCAAATTGACGGGACGTCACAGCCTCCCCCAGTTAAAGGAATTTCGTCCTCGAAATTACTAATGAGCATCGCTAGAAGAAAAAAGATGGGGAAATTTTCGCTGCATTACCTCCTCCCGTTCTCGAGTAACTTGGCTCCAAACTTTAGATTTATGACAGTAAAAAGCCTCACACGGCACGCGACAAAGGATGGGGCGGTAACTATTGTAGTATGAAAACTCGGCTAGCAGAAAAAGTCGATTCCAACTTCCGCCAAAATGTAAAACGCACGCGCGTCACGATCAGAAGTGGCGGAAAAATCTCGTCCATGTGCAATCTAAAAGGTTTTTTCTATTCGGTAATCTTCTCGAATAGGCAGAAAATGTGCTGACTTACTCAGGCGTTCCATGATAATCCGAATGATACAATCCTCGGTGAGAGCCTCCTGATAAGCCTGAATGATACGAGCCTTCAAGCTCGACTGAGTCGAAATCATCATGGTGCGTACTCTCACCGGCTTTATCGACTTCGTGCGACTTAACTTAAGAATAGTATTTGAAGCCATTTAATCCATAAAAAACTCAATCAAATCGGATATACCATTTTAAAATCAAAACCCAAATTTTAAAAACCCATAGGTACTTTCAAAAACTAATTTTACAACACCGTACCATACATTTCCGTTTCTAATCCAAACTTCCACTCTTCCCTAATAAACTTTAAAATTACCTATATCAACTATTCAAACCAATTTATACCTAATAGAACGCTTATTTTATTGTAAAACCTAGATTACATCCCGTACGAGTTACAATTACGTTTAGGTGTGTGATATTGATGTCAAATAATCCCCTACGTTACAATAGCATTAAGAATGTCTTAAGAATAGTATTTGAAGCCATTTAATCCATAAAAAACTCAATCAAATCGAATATACCATTTTAAAATCAAAACCCAAATTTTAAAAACCCATAGGTACTTTCAAAAACTAATTTTACAACACCGTACCATACATTTCCGTTTCTAATCCAAACTTCCACACTACCCTAATAAAATTTAAAATTACCTATATCAACTATTCAAACCAATTTATACCCAATAAAACGCTTATTTTATTGTAAAACCTAGATTACATCCCGTACGAGTTAGAATTACGTTTAGGTGTGTGATATTGATGTCAATAATTTCCTACGTTACAATACCATTAAAAATGTCTTAAGAATAGTATTTGAAGCCATTTAATCCATAAAAAAACTCAATCAAATCGAATATACCATTTTAAATCAACACCCAAATTTTAAAAACCCATGGGTACTTTCGAAAACTAATTTTACAACACCGTACCATACATTTCCATTTCTAATCCAAACTTCCACACTGCCCTAATAAAACTTTAAAATTACCTATATCAACTATTCAAACCAATTTATATCCACACTGCCCTCGGAAGGCGACGCGGCTCTAGGTAAGGAGCGAGACTGGGAGTGTGACGGCGAACGCGATCGCGAAGAGTGAGACATGACGAATCTGTGAACAATGAGTTTCATGAGTAATAGAAGATACAAAGGAATATTAAAGGAAATGTGTAATGAAATGCATGTACGGGTCAGTCGCGTGAGAATCGGGAAAAGACAGTACCGGGAATTTTGGACTTAAAACCGTTAACATTAGTAATTACGCCCTTGCATAGTCTCTTTTGAACTAGGCATGGGGTGATCAGGCCATGCGTAGTTGAAAATAAATATGCAATCGTGAAATTAATTCTGTAAAGTTTAGACCCATAAGTGATTTTCCGAAAAGCCTTGGTTATAGTTTGGTTTCGAAAATTCTTGAAAAAAATTTTAAAACCGTTTTTCTCAATAACCTGTGCTCTAATACCAAGTCTGTCACACCCCGCTAAAGCGGAAACACGGAATGTGAAGAGCTGGAAAATCTTTACACAGGTCATATAAAACATAACGGCAATCAAGTCATTAATTAGAAATAAAAGTGTTTTCAAGTTCATAAAACGACCATGTCACAACATTTTAGTACATCGATACACAATTAAAATGTTTCATTAAAAATTCCCAAAAGAAATGGCCAAGTCTTTTCCCACTGAGGTTCTCACACGACCGCCTCGACCCGTCCATGCCATGCACATCATGCTTACACTAATTTCCTGAAACATAAGATAAAGTGTCAACTACGAAAGTAGTGAGTGAGTTACAGTTTAAATAGTTCGGCAAAAATGTAAGTAAAGTATATAAAAGTAGAAATTTCCAAAAGGAGTTTAGCGGAGCAAAGTTGCTTAAAAATCTATATACTTTTAAAGTTCAAGTAACGGGCGAACCGGTGCCCTAAGTTCGAAAAGACCAAATAGAGTCATATTTAGTCAATTAGTAGTTGCGAAAATCGATCGCTAAAAGTTCATAAGTTTATGCGTAAGTAACTAATTAGATTTTCTTGTATCAACCTCTTGGCATCTATAACTTAAGTGTTCACACTAATCCGATTATTCAACCGTGCGGCCCCTCTTCCCGCCTCTCTAACGGGAAGTTGTCTAGTCTAGTCTTAGTAATATGTACTTAGATTGCCATCTAAGCAAGGAACGGTTCTTTCCTAAGTATCGATACCCATAATTACTATACGGCTATGTAGTTAATAGTGTGTAAGTCTAAGTCCAAAAAGTCGTCGGGCACTAAGTAGTTTGTTTAAAAGAGAGAAAGTCGTCCATCACTTAAGAACGTGTTATAGTTCCATCAAGGGTTGGTCCGTATACAAGCATCAATGATTAGTTTAGTCCAAAAGAGAGCGAGCCAATAAGTCCAAGTAGAGTAAAATGTTTTACGCATAAAAGTCCAAATAGTCGTACAAAATAGTTTCATAAGTTCCAAAATAAGTCCAAGTACGTTCCAAAATAAGTTCAAAATAAGTTCAAGTACGTTCCAAAATAAGTTCCAAAATAAGTCCAAGTACGTTCCAAAATAAGTTCCAAAATAAGTCCAAGTACGTTCCAAAAGTCAAATAGTTTATAAGTTCAAAAGTTCAAGTTCAACAAGTCAATAAGTCAAAGTTCGATAATTTGCAATTTGTTTCATAAAGTTTACAAATACAATTAATCTTATGTTTCCCCCAAAATTTCATGTAAAATATATATAAGATAGGGGTTGTAACTCACGGATTGCGAAGAACGAGAACTCGGAAACTCGGTCGGAATATAAAAGCCGGGAATCACGGATTGCCTAATATTACCAAGATAGTTTAATTAGTTGTTATATTATTATGTTCTTATATAATAATATAGACCAAATTTTATTAAACTTTAAGTGTCAAGGTTAAGTAAAGTTAAAATAGTCAGAAAAGGTAATTGTCACGTTTTTGTCCAAAAATGTCCGATTTAACGTTTTTGATTATTATGTCTTAAGTGCTTTTGCTCGCTGAAGTGATTTATAATTTCTGAGGAGATTTGGGCAGCGCTTCCGCGCCCAAATTTCATGCCCAAAAATTATACAATCACTTCAGCTCACAAATCACCTAAACGCAATATCATATATAATATAGTCCAATATAGTCCAAATAGTCCAATATAAGTCACCATTATTATTAGTTTTACTCATCTCAGTCCCATAATAACATTAGTAAAAGTCCAGAACGTGTGTACAAGTTTTAAACATTTAAAACGACGATTTTCGGGAAGAACAGCAGCCCGGTACGCGGCACCTGTCAGGGGGTGCTGCGCACCTCCTTGCTGTTCTTCACCGTTTTGTGATTTCTTTGCTAAAAACGTTTTGTCACCCATAGATTTCGACATGAAACCGGTTTAAACTTATTAAAACATCTTTTTAACAGTTTATAAAGCACTTTTGGTCACAAAACCGTGGATCTAAAGGTTATTTCGGTTAAAAACGTTTTTGACCATAAAAAGTCAAAGATTTGTATAAAAACACATTTTCAACCTTTAGATCTTACATGCAATTGATTATTTGTATAAAAACAGTAAAAAGAAAGAGATCTACCGAAGGAAAGGCTCGGATGATGAGTTTTGGTCGGATTTACACTCCAAAAACCTTTACAAAACTAGTCCTTTTTCAAAATAACGACACCCCCTTGCTTCTCTAGATGAAAGGAACGATTTGTATGGACTAAAATGGTGTTTATGTTGCTGGAAGTCACTGGAACAAGTGGGTTTCTTGAGAGAAAAATAGAGAGAAATGGGGTGTAGGTGTTTTGTGTGTGTGTTTTTGTGTTATGTAAAATGAAAAATGAAAATGAATAAGAAAAGTGGGTGTATAGGGAGTTGGAGTCTGTCAAAAGACTGTAATTATGTGGCCTAACTCGTTTTTGATTGGTTGAGTTTGTGTAAAAACGAGGCAAGGACTGAAAGTGTAATTTTTTTGAAAATCTGGTACTAGGTGATGCGCACCTAAGCAGTAGGTGCTGCGCACCTAGCCCAAAATCAGTGTTTTTCTGGTTTTTCGTTTTTACGTTTTTGCTTCGTTGGACCTTTTTGTTAATTGAGTGTTCTTAAGTATGATTTGCTATGAACTTAGGAAAGTTCATTATATGTTTTCTTGGTATTAGGGCTTATAAAATTGATTCCGGAAGTTATTCCGACACTGGTTCCGACAAGAACAGACTCAACAATTACGAACTGGAACAAAGCGAACACGATAAAAGAGTAACTAATGTTTTGAACCGATATAGTAACTGAACAAGTAGACGGTTGTCACATCAAATAATCCCATACGTTACAATAGCATTAAGAATGTCTTAAGAATAGTATTTGAAGCCATTTAATCCATAAAAAACTCAATCAAATCGAATATACCATTTTAAAATCAAAACCCAAATTTTAAAAACCCATAGGTACTTTCAAAAACTAATTTTAGAACACCGTACCATACATTTCCGTTTCTAATCCAAACTTCCACACTGCCCTAATAAACTTTAAAATTACCTATATCAATTATTCAAACCAATTTATACCCAATAAAACGCTTATTTTATTGTAAAACCTAGATTACATCCCGTACGAGTTAGAATTACGTTTAGGTGTGTGATATTGATGTCAAATAATTTCCTACGTTACAATAGCATTAAGAATGTCTTAAGAATAGTATTTGAAGCCAGTTAATCCAAAAAAAAACTCAATCAAATCGAATATACCATTTTAAAATCAACACCCAAATTTTAAAAACCCATAGGTACTTTCAAAAACTAATTTACAACACCGTACCATACATTTCCGTTTATAATCCAAACTTCCACACTACCCTAATAAACTTTAAAATTACCTATATCAATTATTCAAACCAATTTATACCCAATAAAACGCTTATTTTATTGTAAAACCTAGATTACATCCCGTACGAGTTAGAATTACGTTTAGGTGTGTGATATTGAAGTCAAATAATTTCATACGTTACAATAGCATTAAGAATGTCTTAAGAATAGTATTTGAAGCCATTTAATACATAAAAAAACTCAATCAAATCGAATATACCATTTTAAAATCAACACCCAAATTTTAAAAACCCATAGGTACTTTCGAAAACTAATTTTACAACACCGTACCATACATTATCGTTTCTAATCCAAACTTCCACACTGCCCTAATAAACTTTAAAATTACCTATATCAACTATTCAAACCAATTTATACCCAATAAAACGCTTATTTTATTGTAAAACCTAGATTACATCCCTTACGAGTTAGAATTACGTTTAGGTGTGTGATATTGATGTCAAATAATCCCCTACGTTACAATAGCATTAAGAATGTCTTAAGAATAGTATTTGAAGCCATTTAATCCATTAAAAACTCAATCAAATCGAATATACCATTATAAAATTAAAACCCAAATTTTAAAAACCCATAGGTACTTTCAAAAACTAATTTTACAACACCGTACCATACATTTCCGTTTCTAATCCAACTTCCACACTGCCCTAATAAACTTTAAAATTACCTATATCAACTATTCAAAACAATTTATACCCAATAAAACGCTTATTTTATTGTAAAACCTATATTACATCCCGTACGAGTTAGAATTACGTTTAGGTGTGTGAAATTGATGTCAAATAATCTCTACGTTACAATAGCATTAAGAATGTCTTAAGAATAGTATTTGAAGCCATTTAATCCATAAAAAACTCAATCAAATCGAATATACCATTTTAAAATCAAAACCCAAATTTTAAAAACCCATAGGTACTTTCAAAAACTAATTTTACAACACCGTACCATACATTTCCGTTTCTAATCCAAACTTCCACTCTTCCCTAATAAACTTTAAAATTACCTATATCAACTATTCAAACCAATTTATACCTAATAAAACGCTTATTTTATTGTAAAACCTAGATTACATCCCGTACGAGTTAGAATTACGTTTAGGTGTGTGATATTGATGTCAAATAATCCCCTACGTTACAATAGCATTAAGAATGTCTTAAGAATAGTATTTGAAGCCATTTAATCCATAAAAAACTCAATCAAATCGAATATACCATTTTAAAATCAAAACCCAAATTTTAAAAACCCATAGTTACTTTCAAAAACTAATTCTAAAAAACCGTACCATACATTTCCGTTTCTAATCCAAACTTCCACACTACCCTAATAAACTTTAAAATTACCTATATAAACTATTCAAACCAATTTATACCTAATAAAACGCTTATTTTATTGTAAAACCTAGATTACATCCCGTACGAGTTAGAATTACGTTTAGGTGTGTGAAGTTGATGTCAAATAATCCTCTACGTTACAATAGCATTAAGAATGTCTTAAGAATAGTATTTGAAGCCATTTAATCCATAAAAACTTCAATCAAATCGAATATACCATTTTAAAATCAAAACCCAAATTTTAAAAACCCATAGGTACTTTCAAAAACTAATTTTACAACACCGTACCATACATTTCCGTTTCTAATCCAAACTTCCACACTACCCTAATAAACTTTAAAATTACCTATATCAACTATTCAAACCAATTTATACCCAATAGAACGCTAATTTTATTGTAAAACCTAGATTACAT
>CAJVGC010000001.1:36399486-36434927 GCA_910822075.1 Senecio squalidus | reverse complement strand
GGGATCAGTATTTGCATGAGTGTTAACAACAATTTCTTCATCAATAAGTTCCTCACTTGACTCAGCCTTAGGTGGGATGTAATTATTGTTAAATGGTGGTGACACATTGTTATACCCAATCCCCTGTTTGCTATTCCCATGGACTTGAGATCTAAGAATTTGATCAACAGTTTTAGAAGCATTTTCATACTTCTTGATACCGAGCTTGATTTGATCATTTTCTATTTTGATCTCTTCAGCCTGTTCTTCCATATTAAGAACTTTAGTTGAAGCATTTTCCTTTTCCCATATAGCAATTGCTAAATCTTCTTGATATTTTGATTCGTTTTTGACATATGCTTTAACCTGTTGTTCATAACTAGCAATGATTGTGGCCATTTCTCTTCTTCTCTCTTCTAGATTATGTAAAGACTCACACACAAGTTTATTATGATCTCTATATTCGCTAACTTGTTTAATACATGCAGGAGTACAGAGTTCAGAAAGTACCTCAAATGGGATGTCGTCTTTAGGAGTGTCTGCCATAAGAGCTTGATTTGTTGTATCTTCATTTGCTTGGAAGCTCCAATCAAATCCTAGTCCATCTTGAGTAACTAGAGCAGTGTAATTTGATGATCGTCCTTGATGGTTTTTATTTGATCCAGACGAATTATGTTTAGTTGTTTGCATCTGTTGGTCATCTTGGTTTTCTGGACATTCCCGTGCAAAGTGACCTATCTTCTTGCAACCAAAGCATCTTACTTTGCTTTTATCAATTCCAGTTCTGTCACCCTTTCGTACTGCAAAATTGTTTCTTCTTGTTCGTTGCATGAACCTTCTTGTTCGAACGCTTAGCATAGCAAATTGCCATTTTAAGTCCATTTCTTCCAAGTCATCAGCATTCACTTGTTCCAAGTCTTCAATAACTAATCCAGAGTTTCCATGACTAGCAAAGAAAGCGTCTCTGACACTTTCTTCATTTTTGTTTCCTTTAGATTCACTTGATATGAATCCATTTTCAGAGGGTGTTACACCAGTAGAAACAAATGCTGCATTCTGTGTTGAGTTATTACTTAGTCTTTTGATTTCTGGTTTGAATACCCGTAGTTCATTGTACAGATCGTCAATCTCCATTATGTCAAGAGTGCTTCCTTGCCTATAGCTGATTGTGTACATTGCCCATTCTTCTCCTAGTGCTCGAAGAAACTTCCTGTTAATATCGTCTTGGGCAATATTAACTCCCATGCTTGATAATCACCAATCAGTTTGTTGAATCTGTCGAAGATTTGAGATAGAGTTTCTCACTTCACAGCCATGAAGTTCTCAAACTGTTGCTTCAGTAAATCCTTTTGATTTCTTCTTGTACTTGCAGGTCCACCAAATCTTTTCTCCAAAGCCTCCCATAGCAATTTAGCATCTAATTCCTGAATTGATGTTGATATTCATTAGGAATAGCAATGAGTAGAGTACTTAACGCTTGACATTCATTGTGAGTATCTCTTCTCTCTGATTCAGTCAATGGTTGAACGGAACCTTCAGCAACTACTTTGTTCTTGAGATCTGGTCCAGGTAAAGGAGCATGTTTGGCGCCATTCTTCACCACTTGCCACATGGAGTAGTTGGTTTGTAACATGTATTGATACATGCGACTCTTCCACATATCATAGTTTGATGATGTGAGAACAGGAACCTTATTTGCTTGAACGCCTTCAGTAAGATAAGACATCTTGTTTTTGTTTTTGTGAAAAACCTTGTTGATCGTAGATCTAGAGCAATCTTGTGCTCTGATACCACTTGTTAGGATCTGTCGAACTATACTTGTATAAATACAACCGTGTAGATCTAGATCTATCAAAGAAGTTGCAGCAGATCAACACTTTGATATTAACAAGGGTTAATTGCTTAACAGTTTATGTATATGAGTGAATAAATGTTAACAATTAAGAACACAAGAATTTCCACCAACAACCTCAATCTATTAAGAATAATGATCGTTAACAGACGTGTGCTTACAAACGACACAGGGATCTATTTATATAGACCTTGAGGAAACCCTAATTAAGATTAGGTTAAATCTAAAGAAATCTACGAAGATAATTATCAATATATTGTTTACATAATTATCTCCTTACAATGCGCTAACAAATTCTATCATATAAACAGTACTAACAAGCGCGACAGTAGAAACTCTCGCCATGCACTCCATGCAGCGAGTATAAACTATCACCAGTCTTATATCAGTAGTAGTAATCTACCAGTAGTAATCTTCATACTTGATCAACAATATTATTACTCACCAGTATTAACAATCTTGTTCCCAGTACTAACTAACACAAACAGTATTAAAACCTTATAAACCCAACACCTATAATTGGCAGACCTTTTCACAAAGGCATTTGATGTGACAATATTCAATTTTCTTGTTCAAACTATTGGGCTTATGAGTCTTGATTGAGTGTTTTTTCAAAAATTCTTTTGTACATATCTTTTTTATTTTTTTATTTATTTTTTTATTTCAAAATAAAAAAAGATGGGGAGAAAAAAAATAGAAAAATAAATAATATTTGAAGTCTAGTGTTCTTTTGTTTTGTTATTTTTTTTAAATATGGTAATATTTTTTTTATGTCTGGTAGTGTTTTTCTTTTAAGTCTGGTGGTGTTTTCTTTAAGCCTGCTAAATATTTTTAAGTGTGGTGTTGTTTTATTTTTAAGTCGGGTATTGATTTTTTTACAGATAAAATCAAAAAATATGCGAGTTTCAGTATGTATAGATAAAACGCAAAAAGATTTCTTTCTATTCTTTTTTTAAGTTTTAGAGTCTCTTTTCTAGAAAATCAAATACAAAATTTGAAAAACCAATAAAAAACAGTATAAAATTTTAAAATGTTTTACAAAAACAAAATTTTTAAGAAATGAGTCATAAACATAAATTCCAGCATAATTTAACATTGTTCAGTATTTATAGAATTTCTTGAAACCAAATATTTTTATTAATGCATTTGTTCTTGTATTTTGAAACCTCTAGCACTCTGTGGTTTATAAATTGCTTCAAATCTTTAAAATAGATAATTGTCAAATGGGAAATCAGCTTGTCAAGTAGAAAAGCAAAGGAAATATATATTTTCAAGATATTATGGTATTTAAATCTATTTATCATAAAAACTATAAAGTTCTAAAGTGTCCTTTATAATTTATTTACTTTGAGATACTTGATGCTAATTTGATAAACGGCAAAGACATGTGAATAAGTCCAAAATTCATTGAAAAACTAGTTTGTTGTCCTTTTAGATCTTTGAAGCTTACTTGATAAACGACAGAGACAGGGGAATGAGTTGAACATTAATAATAAGTCCACTTTTGAACATAAAAACATGCATACAATCACAAATATCTTGAGAGAAAAAGAAGTTTATAAGTTTGCATCATATTCTGGGGACTCTCAATGAAGATTGAAGATTGTTCATGCGTTCATATAAATTCTTTTGTTAAATCATGACACAAAACGGATGTGTTTTAATGACAATAAGGTATATATGCCATATTTAAGTAAAATATTTTATTTTAATTTATTTCTACTTGATAAGAATTGAATAAGTTTGACTTTATATCATGTCAATTTTGAGTTATTAAAAAATGCAATTTATGAATTTTTGACACAGGTTGAATTCTAGTATCATACAAGTTTTTGCATGTTACAAAACATTTCATTTTTGTAGAAAATTTGCTCATATGAACTAATTTATGAAGTTTTGGAATATAAGTTTTTGATTTCTGAAATTCAAATTTTGCTTTTAAACAATTTCAAGGTTAACCGAAGTATTGGAATGTTTCATTTCTCGTGTGTTAAGAATTTAACTGTCACACCCCGCTAAAGCGGAAACACGAAATGTGAAGAGCAAAGATATCATTACACGAGATATAATAAAATACGTACGAATTTCAAGTCAATAAAATCAGTAAAGTGTTTACAAGTTAAAAGATAACCAAGTATTTTAGCATTTCATCACAAACAAAATACAAATGTAAAGACTTCATGAAATATCCCGAAGTAACAAATATGGTCTTCCCGATTCTTGATTACGTGACTTGCCTGACCCGTGAATAAAAGATGCACTTCAAGTCCTTACACTGCGTTTCCTGAAACATGAGAAAAAGTGTCTACTACAAAAAGCAGTGAGTGAGTTACAGTTTTCTAGTCCTCGACTAAAAGTAGTTTTCGACAAAGTATATATCCGATGTATTTCTCAACAGAAATAAAGTAGTTCATGTGCTTGATAATATATATAAACTGGTAAAGATAATTTCGGCTCATATATATATATATATATATATATATATATATATATCTTACGTATTTCTCAACAGAAATAGAGCGGTTTCGGCTCAATGATATATATAGAGTAAAGATATGCGTATAAAGTAATATTGATTGTATAAAGACATTGACCTCTTGACATAATATAGCGGTAGGTGTTCACACTAAATCGATTAACTGACCCCGGATCTGGCCCCTTTCCTCGCACTATCTACGAGGAGCAACGCATGTACTATAGTATAATGTACTTAGGCTGCCACCTAAGTAAGGGACGGTCTTTCCCTAAGTATCGATACGCATATACTAAACGGCTTACGCATAAACCAATATAGTGTAAAGAGAAAAATGGCCACTAATTTTTTAAAACTGATAGTAGGCGCTTACGGTATGACTATATTCCTATCAAGAGTCAATTAAGGTTGCCGGTTCTATGGCGTTTAAAAGACATACAATCATTCGTTCAATTCGTAAATGTACCAAGTAAAAAGACATTCGCATATAAGTTCATAAAACGGTTCACGAGTTCATAAAAGGGTGCATAAGTTCATAAAATGGTTCATTCTCATGTTTCCCCCAAAAAGATTTGTACAAACGTATTTAAACATAGAGAGGGGATGTAACTCACGGTTTGCGAAGGTAAGACGTGTGTGGAAATGTAGTCGGAATGCGTCGGAATCAAGGATATCCTAAAACATACCAAGTTCTCGAGTAAGTATTATAATTTATTAAGTTTTATAATCGTTAGTCAACGTAATGCTTATGTTATAAGTGTTATATTCTGGTCTAACGAAATTTGGGCAGCGCTTCCGCGCTATAAAAATTAAGTCCAAAATTTTATACACTTTGCCGCTTACAAACGTTATATACAATATTCTCTTTAATTTACAAAACACAACATGAGGATTATGTGTTAAATAAGTTACTTTAAACATAAGTTTTAGTTCATTCCAACCACTTTTATACAGATTCTAAATAATAAGTTCAAGCTTACAAATTTTATAACGACACATTAGTTACGCAGCGTAACTGTTAAAGTTACGTAGCGTAGCTGTTCCCAATAGTTACGCCAGCGTAATTGTATGTCTGTTTACAGTTATGCAGCGTAACTAAAATCGTTTGTGTGTTGTAAATTCATCTTTTGATGGTGGATTTAGACATGCAAGTGACAAAATCATAAAATACTTTCTAATAACAGTTTCTTTTAGATTTTCAACCATAAAAACAAAGATCTATGTAATAACTTTATAAAAATTAGTTTTCTTATGCAAATCACCATGAAACTTCATAAAAACATGTTTTTAGGTGATGGATCTAACATGCAATGGAAGATTTTTGCAAAAACAGTAAATAAAAGAGATTATACCCAAAAGGAAATGGAGGGATGATGATTTGGAGTGACTTGATGGTGATTTCGGCTCCATATCGGTTGAAATGGTGTAGGTGACCAAAGTGGATGTAGTCTCTTGCTTATCTTTATGAAGAGGACGCTTTATGAAGGTGATTTAGGTGTATTTGCACTGTAATGTGGCTGGGAAACTTGGAGATTTGAGAGAGAAATGAAAGTGTGTTTTTGCAAATGAAAGAAAGTGTATGTGTGTGTTTTTGGGTAAATAAAAGAAGGAGATGGGATAATAGATGTAAAGGGGAAGTAGGTGAATACATGTCTGCACATATGGGAGGTCCAATGTGTTTTCATGCAATTGTGACTCACCAAGATTTAAAAAAGAAAACTGTCTGGACATTAGTTACGTATCGTAACTGTTAAAGTTACAGCGTAAATATTCCCAATAGTTATGCCAGCGTAACTGTATGTCGGTTTACAGTTACGCAGCGTAACTAATTAGTTTTTTTTTTTGTTTTTTTTGTTTTACGTTTTTCTTATCGTTAAGCATTTGCGTTCGTTTAAAGTTCACGATTGTTATGCAATGAACTTAGGAAAGTTCATTATGTGTTTTCTTGGTATTAGGATTCATTTATTGATTCCGATTCCGAGACACACACGTTTGAACTCTAAATATGAATAAAGCCAGTGACAGATTATTTCGAGGATAAAGAATACGGAGTTAACCTGAATTTTGGACGTGTGACGTCCCGTCTATTTGAGGTACTTATGTTACCGTCATTCTTTTAATATTATTCGCAATTGTTTTGACCCTTGTATTTCGCTTTGTTTTACTCACGGTTTATTATTGAGAATCGGGTTTTATGTGATTATTTTGATTCGTCCCTTGAGACGTAAATTGATTTTATATCTAAGTGCCAAATAGTTAGTATGCTCACGAATATGAGTTAGAAGGTTTATGCCAAATTGTCGGTTAAAGAATTCTCTATCTTCGGGAAAACGTGCTTTTACACTTGTTTATCTCTTACCGAAATCGTGCGTATCTCGGAATCTAACTTAAATGTTATCATTTGAAATGAATCATAATATCAATAATACTTATATGAACTTTCCTAAGTTCATTTGTAAAGCTATCGGAAATTCTTAACGTGTGCACTTACTTAACGACTAAACGAACAAAGCGGAGAAATCCAGGGCAGGGACTGGGCGCGCCGCGGTGAGCTGGCCGCGCCGCGGTCCTACCCTGGACAGCTGATTTTTGTTGTGCTATGAGTCATCACTTGCATGTTCTATTAACTTGACACCTAACCAAAAACGTGTCAAGACCCCTTTCAAACCAGAAATTGACCATCTAAACTCACCTACACTCTCATTTTTCTTTCATATTACACACACACTCAAGTTATACACCTCTCTCTCTCTTTGAAGCATAAACTCAAACACACAAACACTCTTTCAAAATTCCTGTTTTGTGGCTGTAAATTCAGTTTATAAACACCAAATTTCATCACATTAAATTGTTGTTATCATCATGGGAAGCTAGATTTAGTCATCCTCTTGGAAGTTTACTTGGGTTATACCAATTTCGGGTCAAAATCATCATCAAACATCAAGGATCTCCTTCAAATCTTGCTAGATCATTCTACTATCATTTTCTTTGGGGTATAATAACAAATCTCTACTGTTTTTCTTTTGATTTACTTATTGCATGTATGATCTAACTAAAGAAAATGAGTTTTTAACAAGTTTGAATGGGTGATAATCTTTGAAATCAAGATTTTTATAAAAGGTGTATGGATCTTTGAATTAGTGGTGAAAAGCTTTACAAAATGGTTGTTTAAAAGTATTTTGATGATTCCAGAACTTGCATGTTTGGATCTATTACATAAAAAGATGATTTTCCAACACTTAA
Source organism: Senecio squalidus (assembly GCA_910822075.1). Lineage (NCBI taxonomy): Eukaryota > Viridiplantae > Streptophyta > Magnoliopsida > Asterales > Asteraceae > Senecio > Senecio squalidus. Next base: position 36,427,380 of record CAJVGC010000001.1, on the reverse strand, counting down.
AACGATTTTGTAAAGGTTGGTCGTCTGATGACGACCGCGGCGCGGTCATGCCACCGCGGCGCGGTCGTGGACCAGGTTCTGAAAGTTTTGTAAACCGTTAAAATTACACCTTAATCATGTTATATTGGGAACCCTTATTAACGGTGAGTGTCTTGTGTTTTGGAGGAGGACTTGACCTCAGTACCACGTCACCGAAGTCCTTGGTTCCGGATTCTAATCTTGTCAATCTTGCGGGCGTTAACGGTATAATTTGCTATTCTTGTGCATCTTCGTTCGTTATCCTTTCCTATTGTTTCGGTTTTAGCCTTGAAAACGGTTAGGAGTAACTATTAGACCAACACTTGAAACGTTATCGGATTGGATTGTGAATGGACGGAAATTACTAAAATGTATCATAATTAACTTATTATTGTATTAAGTAATATGAGAAAAGTTTAAAGTATAACTTGTTATTGAGCGGGAAAGTGTTCGGACTTTGGACAAATAATATACGTCGCGGAAGCTCTGCCGAAATTCATTTCACATCCTTTACGACACTAAAATACTTAATTACTTAAAAGTAACGTATTATGCAATAATATTGTCTTTGGACTCAAAGACGTCAACGCAATCAAAAATATCATAATATTACTTAAAACGGATGTTTTCAACCTCTTTGCGATATATTAATCTTCGCCTCAAATTGATCATCGTTTTTAAGTCATAAAAATATGTTTTGCGACAAATGTTATAAAATGGTTTCGAAAAGGTATTATACTCTAACATTTTGGTATGAAAACACTTCAAATTATTCTAAGTGTCAAATTGGACTTTTAATTTGATTTTGACTTTAATAAGTCAACATAATTAACATTTGACTTTCCTAAGTCAACATAATATAACTTTGACTTTCATAAGTCAACATCTATGACTTTGACTTTTATAAAGTCAACGTTACTTACGTTTGACTTTGACCAAGTCAACATTGTTTCCGTTGACCTCGGTCGATCTATTGAAACTTGTTAACAATATTCGATTAACCGATACTCCTAGTAATCACTTTCGATTCGGATTATCATTATTTCTAATTGACGAATTATGACGTGGAATGCCGATATCTCTCCGAGCGGTCGTGTTTGACGCGGAACATCGCCTTCTAAATACGTCACCTTATTTAAACTTATTCTTGTGGGACTATCTTAATTAACTTAACCTTAACCGACAAGGCTAAACCGGACCTAGACTTATAGAGATACTGAGACTATATTGTTTATTTGTTTAAGGCACTTAGGCGGTGGAGTTGTAGCTCCGTGATTGTGTACCCGATTCATTTGCTGGACTTGTATTGTGAGTTATTCGTTGCCCTTGTCTTAAATATTTTGGGCTGTAAAGCGTATTTTAAAATGTCTGCTTGTATGCGGAATGTGTTGATTATCTTGTTTGCCTAGTGGATTAGGACTGCCTTAGATTGTAAGCCATTAGCCTTTGTTGAGGCCCCCGTATACACTTGTTAAGCTTTATGCCCAACGGTTACATATATATAGATCTATATGGGTTATAGACCTAACCCTCACTGCTCGGTAGAATGTTTCTAGGAGCGGATGTTATGGCCGGTTAATTGATTTGTTACCTTTGGTTGGCGACCTCAGGATTTGGGGTTGTACGGTCAGGTTCAGTGTATGATTAGTCTAGGCAAAGTTCCTATCACTATTGGTTGTTGAAAACAAGATATATCTTTTGAAGTTAACTTTGTTTGATGAAAATTGTCGATGGGTCAACTTTTACTTTAAATTTGCGAATGATTCACCAACATGTTGTTGATGTCGTTTTAACGCTTTGCAGGAAATTGAGGTTCCTGTTGATCATGCCATTTGTGCTTTTTGGAATGTTTGTCTTGCGTATTTTGGAACTTGGGATACTTGTTGTAATGTCATTTATGTTCCACTTTGTTATGTTTGTATTACATTCGTACTCAGCGTTTTCACGCTTTTGATTTGTAATGTATTCTGTAAACAATTGGCATGATTTATGTTATTTTGATGTTGGTTTGTTGGTTATATTGTTGTAACATTTGACTCATGATCTAATAACTGGAACATCCCGTGTTTCCGCTTGTTTTTAGCGGGGTGTGACAGAAGTTGGTATCAGAGCCAAAGGTTATAGCGAACCGAGTGATTTTAACTGAGTAAATCACTTGGACTATGACCAGGCTTTTTGAATCGATTTTTGCTCTGATTGCAATGTGTGCACTATTTTCATACGTGTTTATTTTCGCGTTGTTATTGTGGCGTTTGGCCTTGTTTTTGTGTTGCACACATTTGCTGATCGAGTTTTCTTTCCTTTTTATTTTAGGACGATGGCGCCTAAGAGGAGAGTTGCGACACGAAGTTCCACGCGACGTGCTACTGCGAACGAGAGGGCTAACACTTCGAACGCGAGAGCTAATACGTCCAATGCGAGAAGGAACAATGTGGAAAATGAACCGAATCCTGACATGGCTCAGATGATTGCTCAGCAGTTGGCGGCAATGATGCCCGAGCTTGTAGCTCAGCTGAAGGAGGGCACTACTCAAGGTAATGGTTCGGGTTCTGGAAATCCTGAGCCGGTGGTTGAAGGTGATGATGTTGTCGTAACTGGGTCTGGTGGACCCAAGACTGGTTCTGGTGGAGCCGAGGGCTCAACTCGACGTGTTGGATGCACGATGAAAACCTTCATGAGTTGCAAGGCCCCGGAGTACCGAGGCAATGAGGGAGCGACTGGAACGCTCCAGTGGATGGAGAAGCTAGAGTCCATTTTCGATGCTGTTGGATGTGCGGACGAAGATCGTGTCCGATTTGCTGCTTTTGTATTCCACGGTCCTGCTTTAACGTGGTGGAATTCAATTGTGAATGTGCGGGGTCGAGCCGAGATCAACAAGATGACGTGGGAACAACTTAAGGAGTTAATGATTGTTGAATATGTTCCTGAATCGGAGATTCAGAAGTTGGAAGACGAATTGTGGAACTTGACCATGATCGGGTCAGATATCCAGGGATACACTTCACGTTTTCACTGTTTGTCTCAACTAGTTCCCCATTTGGTCCGACCGGAACTTAAGCGTATAGGTCGCTACACACACGGATTACCCCCAGCAATCCGTAAGAGTGTCCTATCTAGCAAACCGAGCACATTCCAGAGTGCGGTCGAGATTGCTGTTACGTTGACTCAAAATGCGGTTCGTGATGGTGAACTACCCCCGATGATTGTCAAACAAAACTCTAGTGGGAAACGGAGTGGTGGAAACCGCAATGAGGATTCAAGAAAGAAGTTTAGGAGGAATGATGTTCCTCAAGTTGCAAAATCGTATGCTGCTGTGGCAACGGGTACCCAGGGTAAGTACCCGCAGTGTGGTCGGTGTAGTAGGTATCACACCAAGGAAGTAGCGTGTTGGGAATGCAGTATCTGCAAGAAATTGGGTCACACGGACAAGTACTGCAAAGCCGGAAAAGGGAAATGTTTTGGATGTGGTTCTCCGGATCATCATAAGGACAGATGTCCTAAGTTAGCTGCAGTTGGTAATGCCCCTCGAGGCAGGGCGTTTGTTGTGGGAGCCAAGGAGGCTCAGCAGGATCCACACGTCGTTACGGGTACTTTTCTTATCTGTGGTCGACCTGCGTTTATTTTATTTGATTCTGGTGCGGATAGAAGTTTTATATCTGATGAGTTTAGGACTATGATTCCCTGTAAGTCTGTACCTTTAGTACCTCCCTTTGAGATAGAATTGGCTGATGGTGTGTTCTTGCATGCGTCCGAGTTACTGTCCGACTGTAGTGTTAGTTTCGACGATCACTCTTTTCCTATCGACTTAATTCCGATTAGGTTAGGTAGTTTCGACGTGATTATCGGCATGGATTGGTTAGAGACGCATCGGGCGGAGATTATATGTTTCGAGAAGATGATCCGTATTCCGTTACCGCATGGAGATCCGCTATTAGTTCAAGGAAATAAGGCAGGGAAGCGCCTTAAGATTGTCTCGTGTATGAAAGTCCGGGAGTACATTAAGCGGGACTGTTCACTCTTTCTTGCACATCTTGTGAAGAAGGATAACACTGAGAAGCTGGAGGAGAAGCCAGTAGTGTGTGATTTCCCCGATGTGTTCCCTGAGGATTTACCTGGTTTACCGCCTAGACGTGAGGTAGAGTTTAGGATCGACTTAGTTCCCGGAGCAGCGCCGGTGGCAAAGGCTCCTTATCGGTTAGCACCTTCGGAGATGTTGGAGCTTTCTAAGCAGATCCAGGAGTTAGTGGATAAAGGCTTCATTAGACCGAGTTTCTCTCCGTGGGGCGCGCCGGTACTATTTGTAAAGAAGAAGGATGGTTCGATGAGATTGTGTATAGATTACCGAGAGCTGAATAAGCTGACAGTAAAGAACCGCTACCCTTTACCTCGTATAGATGATTTGTTTGATCAGCTGCAAGGTTCCTGTTACTTTTCTAAGATTGATCTACGGTCCGGTTACCATCAATTGAGGGTGCAGGAGGAAGACGTTCCGAAGACTGCTTTTAGGACACGTTACGGTCATTACGAGTTTTTAGTTATGCCATTCGGTCTTACGAATGCGCCTGCAGCATTTATGGAAATGATGAACCGTATCTGCCGTCCTTACCTCGATAAGTTTGTGATAGTGTTCATCGATGATATTCTGATTTATTCCCGTAGTCGTGAGGAACACGAGGAACACTTGAGAATAGTGTTGGAGTTGCTCAGGAAGGAACAACTTTACGCTAAGTTCTCGAAGTGTGAGTTTTGGTTATCTGAGGTTCAATTTCTTGGCCATGTGGTTAGCAAGGAAGGCATCCACGTTGATCCTGCCAAGATAAAAGCCGTCAGAGATTGGGTTGCTCCTAAGACACCCACCGATATCCGTTCGTTTTTGGGTTTGGCAGGTTACTACCGTCGCTTTATTGAGAACTTTTCAAAGATAGCTTCGCCGATGACGAAGTTGACCCAGAAGAACGAGGAGTTTGTTTGGGGTGCCGAGCAGGAAGAAGCTTTTCAGTTATTGAAGAAGCGGTTGTGTGATGCTCCTATCTTGAGTCTCCCCGAGGGTACTGAAAATTTTGTTGTATATTGCGATGCTTCGCATAAGGGACTCGGGTGTGTACTGATGCAGAACGGGAAAGTGATTGCCTACGCTTCTCGTCAGTTAAAGATTCATGAGAAGAACTACACGACCCATGATCTGGAGTTAGGCGCAGTGGTTTTTGCTTTGAAAATTTGGCGCCATTATCTGTACGGTACTAAGTGTACTGTGTTTACTGATCATAAGTCGTTACAGCACATCTTTGATCAAAAGATGTTGAATATGAGGCAACGCCGATGGGTGGAATTGCTGAACGATTATGATTGCGAGATTCGATATCATCCGGGAAAAGCTAATGTTGTCGCCGATGCGTTAAGTCGCAAGGAATCGGTTAAGCCGGTGAGAGTTCGCGCTATGATGGTTTCCATTCAGTCAAGTTTAAAGACTCGTATTATTAAGGCTCAACAGGAGGCTCTCACCGAGGATTGTATGAAGGATGAAGGATTATTTGGATTGGCTCGTCAGTTGGAGCCGAAAGACGACGGGGTTATGTATTTCTTGGATCGTATTTGGGTTCCCGTCGGTCTTAGACAGTTAATTCTGGATGAAGGTCACAAGTCGAATTACTCCGTTCATCCCGGAGCGGATAAGATGTATCACGACTTAAAAGATTTTTACTGGTGGCCTGGCATGAAGAGGGCGATTGCCGAGTATGTGGGCAAGTGTTTGACCTGTTCTAAGGTAAAGGCTCAGAATCAGAAGCCTTCTGGCCTTCTTCAGCAGCCTGAAATCCCACAGTGGAAATGGGAAAATATTACGATGGATTTTGTTACGAAACTTCCTAGGTCTTCAGGAGGTTATGATGCTATTTGGGTCATAGTTGATCGGCTGACTAAGTCAGCGCATTTTCTGCCTATTCGAGAAGATTACCGAATAGAGAAGTTGTCTAGATTGTATATTGATGAGATCGTGGCCAGGCATGGAATTCCTGTATCGGTTATTTCTGATCGCGACGCGCGTTTTACTTCGAGATTCTGGCAGACGCTACAGCGAGCTTTAGGCACGAGATTAGATATGAGTACGGCTTATCACCCTCAGACCGATGGTCAGAGTGAGCGCACGATTCAGACGTTGGAAGATATGCTACGCGCATGTGTTTTGGATTTTGGCGGGAGTTGGGATAGACATTTACCGTTGGTCGAGTTTTCGTACAACAATAGTTACCACTCCAGTATTAACTGCGCGCCTTTTGAAGCTCTTTACGGTCGTAAGTGTAGGTCTCCACTCTGTTGGGCTGAGATTGGTGATAGTCAGATTACGGGTCCCGAGTTGATCCAAGAGACGACCGATAAGATTTTCAGGATCAAGGATCGTCTAGTAGCCGCGAGAGATCGCCAGAAGAAGTACGCGGATCTGCGTCGGAAGCCTTTGGAATTCAAGGTCGGCGATATGGTGTTATTGAAGGTTTCTCCTTGGAAGGGCGTGTTTCGTTTTGAGAAGCGCAGCAAGTTAAGTCCACGTTTTACGGGTCCGTTTAAGATTTTGTCTCGTGTTGGACCAGTGGCTTACCGTCTTGAGTTGCCACCTGAGTTGAGCGGTGTGCACAACGTATTCCATGTATCGCATCTCAAGAAGTGTCTTGCTGACGAGTCTTTATTGGTGCCCCTGGAGAAACTGAGTTTGGATGATTCGCTTCGTGTGATAGAGGAGCCGGTAGAGATCGTTGACCGAGAGGTCAAGCGCCTGCGGCGGAGTCGGATTCCTATTGTGAAGGTCCGATGGAACTCTAAGATTGGAGCGGAGTTTACATGGGAACGGGAAGATGAAATGCAGCGGAAATATCCCCATCTGTTTTCTTCGAGTGATGCTCGTAAGTGATTTCGAGGACGAAATCCTTTCAACTGGGGGATGCTGTGACGTCCCGTCTATTTGAGGTACTTATGTTACCGTCATTCTTTTAATATTATTCGCAATTGTTTTGACCCTTGTATTTACGCTTTGTTTTACTCACGGTTTATTATTATTGATCGGGTTTATGTGATGGTTTTGATTGTCCCTTGAGACGCAAGTTGATTTTTATCTAAGTGCCTATAGTTAGTATGCTCTTGGAAATAAGTTAGGAGGTTTATGCCATTTTGTCGGTTAAGTATCCCTATCCTTAAGAAATCGTGCTTTGCTCGTGTTTATGTTTTTTTTTTTTTTTTACCGAGAAGTGCGTAGTTCCATTTTGGAATTTAAGGTTATTCATTTAATGAATCATTATACCAATAATACTTATGATGAACTTGACTAAGTTCATTTATAAAACAATCGGGAATCCTTAACGTGTGCACTTACTTAACGACAAAACAAACAAAACGTTGAAAACCAGGACAGGGACTGGGCGCGCCGCGGTGAGCTGGCCGCGCCGCAGTCGTCCCCTGGACAGCTGGTTTTTGTTGTGCTATGAGTCATCACTTGCATGTTCTATTAACTTGACACCTAACCAAAAACGTGTCAACACCTCTATTAGGCCAGAAATGTGATTCATTTGGAGTCTTTCAATTCACTTTTTCATTTCATTTTTTTTCCAAGTTTACACCTCTCTCTCTCTTGAAGCTTAACTCACACAAACACTCAAACACTCCTACAAATCCTTCTTGTGGCTGTAATTTCAGTTTATAAACACCAAATAAACACCAAATTCCATCACATTATATCGTTTATATCATCATGGAGTCAAAGATTTAGTCATCCTCTTGGAAGCTTTCACTTATCTTTGACATTTTTGGGTCAAAGATCATCATCAAATCATCAAGATCTTCATCAAGTCATTTTTAGATCATCACATCTTCACTTCTTTTGGGGTATAATGACTTAAACTCTTTCTAATTTCTATGTTTTAGTCAATGCATGTGTGATCTAACCTTATAAAATGAGTTTTTATAACATTGGATGGGTTAAAAATCTTTGAAATCAAATTTTACAAATGTTTACATAAATCTTGGAATTTTGTAGTGAAAAGTTCAGAAAATGGTTGTTTATAAGTGTTTTGATGATTCTCTAACGAGTATGTTTAAACTTATCACCTTAAATTATGATTTTGACAACATAAAAACGAGTTTGTAATTTTGGCTAGTCTGAGGACGACCGCGGCGCGGTCACACCACCGCGAGGCGGTCGTGGCCCAGATTTTTGGCATTTTGTAAACCGTTAAATTACACCCTTCTTGCGTTATATTGTGAACCCTCATGGACGACGAATGTGTTGTATTTCAGAAGAGGTTTGGACCTCAGTACCTCGTCACCAAAGTCATTGGTTCCGGATTCTAATCTTGTCAATCTTGCGGGCGTAACGGTATAATTTGCTATTCTTGTGCATCTTCGTTCGTTATCCTTTCCTATTGTTTCGGTTTTAGCCTTGAAAACGGTTAGGAGTAACTATTAGACCAACACTTGAAACGTTATCGGATTTGGATTGAGAATGGACGGAAATTACTAAAATGTATCATAATTAACCTATTATTGTATTAAGTAATATGAGAAAAGTTTAAAGTATAACTTGTTATCGAGCGGGAAAGTGTTCGGACTTTGGACAAATGATTTACGACGCGGAAGCGCTGCCGGATTTTCCTTTCATGACTCTTCACGACGTTTTTACTACAATTAAAACACTTAAACACTTAAAGTAACATATTATACCATAATATAGTCTTTGGACTCAAAGACGCCAACGCCAACGCAATCAAAAATATCTTTTATTACTTAAAACGGAGTTGTTCAACCTTTTTGCGACGTATTGATCATCGTTTTAAGTCATCAAATTATGTTTTGCGACAAATGTTATAAAATGGTTTCGAAAAGGTATTTTACTCTAAACATTTTGGTATGAAAACACTTTAAATTATTCAAAGTGTCAAATTTGACTTTTAAATTGATTTTGACTTTAATAAGTCAACATAGATAACATTTGACTTTCACAAGTCAACATAATATAACTTTGACTTTCATAAGTCAACATCCGTAACTTTGACTTTTATAAAGTCAACGTTCCTTACGTTTGACTTTGACCAAGTCAACATTGTTCCCGTGACCTTGGTCGATCTATTGAAACTTGATAACGATATTCGATTAACCGATACTCCTAGTAATCACTTTCGATTCGGATTATCATTCTTTCTAATTGACGATTATGACGTGGAATGCCGATATCTCTCCAAGCGGTCGTGTTTGACGCGGAACATCGCCTTCTAAATACGTCACCTTATTTAAACTTATTCTTGTGGGATTATCTTAATTAACTTAACCTTAACCGACAAGGCTAAACCGGACCTAGACTTATAGAGATACTGAGACTATATTGTTTATTGTTTTAAAGCACTTAGGCGGTGGAGTTGTAGCTCCGTGATAGTGTACCTGATTCATTTGCTGGACTTGTATTGTGAGTTATTCGTTGCCCTTGTCTTAAATATTTTGGGCTGTAAAGCGTATTTTAAAATGTCTGCTTGTATGCGGAATGTGTTGATTATCTTGTTTGCCTAGTGGATTAGGACTGCCTTAGATTGTAAGCCATTAGCCTTTGTTGAGGCCCCCGTATACACTTGTTAAGCTTTATGCCCAACGGTTACATATATATAGATCTATATGGGTTATAGACCTAACCCTCACTGCTCGGTAGAATGTTTCTAGGAGCGGATGTTATGGCCGGTTAATTGATTTGTTACCTTTGGTTGGCGACCTCAGGATTTGGGGTTGTACGGTCAGGTTCAGTGTATGACTAGTCTAGGCAAAGTTCCTATCACTATTGGTTGTTGAAAACAAGATATATCTTTTGAAGTTAACTTTGTTTGATGAAAATTGTCGATGGGTCAAATTTTACTTTAAATTTGCGAATAATTCACCAACATGTTGTTGATGTCGTTTTAACGCTTTGCAGGAAATTGAGGTTCCTGTTGATCATGCCATTTGTGCTTTTTGGAATGTTTGTCTTGCGTATTTTGGAACTTGGGATACTTGTTGTAATGTCATTTATGTTCCACTTTGTTATGTTTGTATTACATTCGTACTCAGCGTTTTCACGCTTTTGATTTGTAATGTATTCTGTAAACAATTGGCATGATTTATGTTATTTTGATGTTGGTTTGTTGGTTATATTGTTGTAACATTTGACTCATGATCTAATAACTGGAACATCCCGTGTTTCCGCTTGTTTTTAGCGGGGTGTGACAGTTATTTTGTTGGAAAGAGACTTGCGTTTAAATTGGTAGAGAATTATGTTATGAATACATGGGCTAAATATGGTTTACGTAGGGTGCAATTACATGCTGACTTTTTTCTTTTCCAATTTGATACACGTGCAGGTATGGAAAGTGTGCTTGATAATGGGTCGTGGTTGATTCGTCTTGTGCCACTGATTTTGAATGTTTGGTCGCCCGATACTAACCTTATCAAGGCTGATATCAAGAAAGTACCAGTTTGGGTGAAACCACATCATATTCCTATAGTTGCTTATTCGGAGATTGGGCTGAGTCTTATTACTACCCAACTTGGTCGACCTATTATGTTGGATTCCTATACAAGTAATATGTGTATTAATTCATGGGGACGTAGTGCTTATGCTAGAGCTCTAGTGGAAGTTTCGGCTGATAGGGAGTTACTAAAGTCTATCGTGGTTGCTATTCCACTTGGATTGGGTAAAGGCCACTCTCTAGCTACGGTTGAGGTGGAGTATGAATGGAAACCTCCAAGGTGTTCGTTGTGTTGCATTTTTGATCATGTTGATGCTCATTGCCCTAAATCAGTTCAGGTTACTAAAGAGGTTCCTAAAAGTGTGACTATGGATGCGGAGGGGTTTATGGAAGTTAGAAAAAAGAAAACAAAGGTTCAGCAACCTCCAAAGAAAAAGCAGCAATTTGGAGTTAAAGTGGGTAAACATCAATCATCTAAGAAACGTGTAGAGTACAAGGAGAAAGTTTATGCAATAAAACAGCCCAAGACCACTACTTCTAGTGGTAATACAAAATCGTTTTCAGCTCTTAGTGATGATGATGCAGATGGTGATAGGAATAATGATAATTCTATTCTTAATGTAAGTGACAATGAGGTAGACGAGAATTTGGTGATGGAACCAGCTACAAGCAACTCTATAGGGGCAAGCACTCCTAATTTGGTGGTTTCCAATGTTTAACATCGCTTCTTGGAATATTAGGGGTTTGAACTTCTCCCCTAAACAAAAAGAAGTGCGGCAGCTTATTTCTGAAAATAATTTATCTATGTGTGCGATTTTGGAGTCTCATGTGAAGGATTCAAATTTGCATCGGTTATGTTCGTTTGTTTTTAAACATTGGGAGTGGTCATCAAATGGAGCTTGGTGTAGCAAGGGTACTAGAATTATTCTGGGGTGGAATCATAATGTTGTTGATGTGGTTGTTCTTAATCAAGATGATCAAGCTGTTCATACCCGTATTTGGATTAAGGCGGAGAAAAGGGAGCTTTTTTGTTCATTTGTTTATGCCCATAACAGGTATGAGCAACGAAGAGAGTTATGGGAGGGTTTGTGTAAGCATAAAGTCTACATTAGAGATCGTCCTTGGTGTCTTATGGGAGATTTTAATGCATCGCTGTTCTTGGGTGAATCTACTGCTGGGAGCTCTAATATTGATATTGCTATGCGAGAATTCAAGCAATGTGTGGATAATCTTGAAGTGTTGGATGTTCAAAAATCTGGTTTTATGTTTACATGGAATCAAAAACCTAGAGGCAAATTTGGTATTCTTAAAAAGCTAGATAGGATCATGTCTAACTTGGATTTCAATGATGTTTTTGTGGGTGCTTATGCTGTTTTTAAGCCTTACCGTATTTCTGATCATACACCCGCTGTCCTTTCGATCCCAACCACAGAAGTAACGAAGCCTAGGCCATTTAAGTTTTTTAATTTTCTTACTAATCATGACAGATTTCGTACAATTGTGATGGAATATTGGCAGCATCGGATCAGTGGTTTCCATATGTTTAAAGTGGTTAAGAAACTCAAGCTTCTCAAGAAGCCTATTCGGAGATTACTTTATGACAAGGGTAATATTTATGCTAATGTTGTTCGTTGTCGTCAGGAGTTGGATGCGGTTCAGCTTATGTTAGATAGTGATCCTCATAACTTGGATTTGCGAGACAAGGAAGCGGCATGTGTTAAAGCTTTTAATGAGGCGGCTGTTCTAGAAGAGAAATTGTTAAGGCAAAAGGCTAAGATCACTTGGCTTAAAGAGGGTGACTTAAATTCAGCCTATTTTCATAAAGCGGTTAAGAGTCGGGTTAATAGAAGCCGTATAGATGTGATTACCTCTAGTGATGGGATTGTTTGTACTAATGAGCAGGTTCCGATGGCCTTTGTTACACACTATGAAGCATTCCTAGGGCAGATTGGGGTTACTACTGATTTTGTAGATGACGGGCTGTTTCACACAAAGTTAAGTCCTATGGAAGCTACGAACATGATTAGGGAGATTACTAGCCAAGAGGTTCAAAAGGCTATGTTTTCTATGGGGGATGATAAGTCTCCTGGTCCGGATGGGTATACGGTAGCTTTTTTTAGAGAAGCATGGGATATTGTGGGTGATGACATTACTAATGCGATTCGTGAATTTTTTGCTAATGGTAAGCTTTTAAGGGAACTTAATCATACTATCATTGCTCTTATTCCGAAAGTTAAATCGCCGGTACGTGTTAATGAGTATAGACCGATCTCTTGCTGCAATGTTTTGTTTAAGTGTATTAGCAAGATAATTGCTAATCGGGTTAAAGTGTCATTGAAGAATCTGGTTAGTCCAAATCAATCAGCCTTTGTTCCGGGTCGGCATATTACGGATAATATTCTTTTAACTCAGGAGCTTATGCATAATTACCACTTGAAACGCGGTCCTGCTAGATGTGCATTTAAAGTGGATATTCAAAAGGCTTATGACACGGTTGATTGGTGTTTTCTACGCAAGGTGCTTATGGGGTTTGGGTTTCATCCTCGTATGATTACTTGGATTATGGAGTGTGTATCTACGCCGTCCTATTCTATTTCAATCAATGGGAATCTGCATGGGTACTTTCAAGGTAAACGAGGTCTCCGGCAAGGGGATCCGCTATCTCCTTATCTATTTACGCTCATTATGGAAGTTCTTACGCTTATGATCAGCAGGCAAGTGGCGGATTCTGATTTATTTACTTATCACCGATATTGTTCTAAGTTGGAGCTGATTAACTTATGTTTTGTGGATGATCTTTTCTTGTGTGCTCATGGGGATATTCAATCTGCCATGGTTATCAAGAAGGCTTTGGATGAGTTCTCGAATGCTTCTGGTTTGGTTCCTAGTCTTCCCAAGAGCACAGCTTATTTCTGTAATGTTTCGAATCAGATTAAAGCTTCTATTCTTCGTATTTTGCCTTTTGAAGAAGGATCGCTGCCAGTTAAGTACCTTGGTGTTCCATTGGTCTCTTCGAGTTTAAAGTCACGGGATTGTAAAGAGCTTGTTGAGAGAGTTCAGAATCGAATGGAGGATTGGAAGAATAAATCTCTTTCTATTGATGGTCGGTTGCAACTCATTACTTCCGTGATAGGTTCTATGCATGTGTTTTGGGCATCTGCGTTCATTATTCCGACTAGAGTTCTTCATGATATCGAGCAGCTCATGCGTGGTTTTCTTTGGTGTCAAGGTAAGCTCAAAAGGGGTAAAGCTAAAGTTGCATGGGATGTTGTTTGCCTTCCGAAGCATGAAGGTGGTTTAGGTATTCGCAGATTGGATTCGTTTAATTCAGCTTTGATGGTGTCTCATATGTGGAATCTAGTTACTCTTAAGCAATCTCTATGGGTAAAATGGATTCATATGTACAAATTGAAGGGGCGTAGCTTCTGGGATATCCCTATGCGAGGTGCTATGTCATGGAGTTGGAGGAAGTTGCTTCAGCTTAGGCCTTTAGTTCGTAGGTCAGTTTGGACTCGAATTGGGGGCGGGCTGAATGTTTCGCTTTGGTTTGATACATGGTGTGTGGAAGGGCCTCTATGCTTGGTTATCTCAATGCGTGATGTTTATGCAGCGGGTTTAAATCCGAATTCAAAGGTATGTGATATAGTTTATAATGGCCAATGGAATTGGCCGATGTCATTATTGGTGAAATATCCATTTCTTGCTGCTTGTTCGGTTCCCGTTACTTTGAATGCCCCTGATGTGCTGGTTTGGCGTGATAGACATGAGAATTTTCAGAAGTTTTCGGTGTCTCAAGTATGGTCTTCTATTCGTCCTAGGGCGGATAAGGTTTTGTGGTATGATCTTGTTTGGTTTGCTGCTCGTATTCCCAGGCACGCATTTAATTTATGGCTAGTTATTCAAAAGAAACTCAAAACGCAAGATCGGATGTGTAGCTGGGATATTGCTCCTAATATTGGATCGGTTTGCTCTCTTTGCGACTTGCAACCTGATTCCCATGAGCATTTATTTTTTGATGGCCCTTTTTCGCAAGTTGTTTGGGATAATATGAGGAGGTTGGCTGATATTCCGTTATTATCTAATGATGTGTGTTCTATTGTTGATGTTTTATTACCATTGGCTAAGAAGAGAACATCTTGGAGTATTGTTTCAAAGTTGGTGCTAGCGGCTTCTACTTATTTCATTTGGCAAGAAAGAAATCGGAGGTTGTTCAAGAACATCAAAAGGACGTCGAATCAGGTTATTGAATGCATTACTTCGTCGGTGCGTCTTAAGCTTATGTCTTGCAAGTTCAAGCACTCTAAAGATAGTGAGAAGATGGCTAGGAAGTGGGATCTTCCCGATTCAATTTATAGAATGTAATGGCTGTTAGATTTTATGTTCTATAGTTAGTCTTTGTGTTTGTGTTAGTTGTAATTCGTTTGGCATGTCATTCGAATTTTAGTAGTTCAAGCTGTGCTTGAGGTTAATGTGGCATTCAGTCAAATTCCATTGTACTTAATTGTTTTTGGTGTAATATAATTTACCGGGGTCTAATTGTCCCTTTTACCCAAAAAAAAAAAACATGAATATCACCCACCTTAACCGTGAATCTAACTCTTACCGGATGAAATATAGGTTTTATAAGGAAATTAGGGTATTAATGGGTACAACGTGGTTTGGATTGTTGATTTCGGTTATTATAAAGTTTTTTAGGGTAGTGTGGGAGTATGGACTAAAAATTGTAATGTATGGAAAGATTTTTAGAAAATTAGGGTTTAAAAGTACCTATGGGTTTTTAGAATTAGGGTTTTGATTTTAAAAGGGTATTTTTTGTTTGATTGAGTTTTTATGGATGAAATGGCTTCTAATATCCTTCTTCAGAAATTCTTCACGTCTTTTTGACCTACGTGATTATGAAACATGAATATACCCCACCTAAACCGTGATTCTAACTCGTACCGGAAGAAATCTAGGTTTTATAAGGAAATTAGGGTATTAATGGGTACAACGTGGTTTGTAATGTATGGTAAGGTTTTTAGAAAATTAGGGTTTAAAAGTACCTATGGGTTTTTAGAATTAGGGTTTTGATTTTAAAAGGGTATTTTTTATTTATTGAATTTTTTATGGATGAAATGGCTTCTAATATCTTTCTTCGGACATTCTTAATGCTATTGTGACCTACGAGATTATTGATGAGGTTAGTAGGGATTACCTATATTTATTGCTTAAAGCCTGAGGCTACAAGCAAGCCCATTGAGCAAGACACGCATGTCAAGGTATACCATTGCCTGACAAGCGACACGCATGTTACAGCCTGTATACCATTGACAAGGGCATGCCTGACAGACCCCGCCTGACAGGCGCCCGCCTCAACATGAGGTCAACCTTCAAGGCAGTTTCAGCCTTGCGTCATCCTGCAAGGCAGTTTCAGCCTTGCGTCATCCTGCAAGGCAGTTTCAGCCTTGCGTCATCCTGAAAGGCAGTTTCATCAACCTGCAAGGCAGTTTCAGCCTTGCGTCATCATGCAAGGCAGTTTCAGCCTTGCGTCATCCTGCAAGGCAGTTTCAGCCTTGCGTCATCCTGCAAGGCAGTTTCAGCCTTGCGTCATCCTGCAACGCAGTTTCACCAGCCTGCAAGGCAGTTTCAGCCTGGCTTCAGCTTGCAAGGCGTTGCCTTAGGTTGTGAGACGTCGCATCTTAACAAAGATTGATTACTATAACAGTTTAAGCATTCATGATCGTCATTGATTGATGGACGTTCCCTATGCTTGAAACGGGTACTATAAATACATAGTCTAATCAGGGTAGACGAACTTTACTTCAATCTCACTTACACACACACACAAGCTAAAACAGAGTTCATATACTCTTGCTTCCATCTTCAACCTTGATCACCCTAGGTTCGTCAAGAGCTTGTTGGGTTTGCACTGTGATCATCACAGGAGATCCAAGGTTGATATCACCTCACCTTCGTGTTTGACAATCGTTGCTCAAACATTGGCGCCATCCGTGGGACCGTTTTAGATAACGGCGTCTCATTTCATTTTCATCTTTTCATTTTTTCTTAAACTCACAAGAAGTTCATCCCTTTTATGGAAGGAACTAAGTTAACACAGGTCATTTCATTCGTGCCGAAAATGACCCCCATGATTGCATACACCAGATGGGACTACAAGTACCCCACCCGTTTACCACTTCTGCCAATTCTGTGGTAATACAGATTCGGCTGGCCATTTATGAAGTCAACAAGGCATATGTAGACATGGAAAGCTCAATTGACACACTAACCGACATATGAGGTAAGCATGCAAATAATGTAAAAAAAAAAAAACCCTTGCTCTAGGGTCAAAATGATAAAAGTTGAAAAATAAATTCACCATCGGCCTAGAATGTCCTACTGGGCAGGCCCCCACTTGAAAACTTCAGAAGAATTCTATTTACAACCGATAGTATGGTCAAATTCCCTGCCTTAGCTGGCATAGCCATGGTCAGGGACAAGATGTCATGGCCTAAACAATACGAAAATATTATCACGATATGGATCTAAAGTGTCATGGACATAATACATATCTAAATGTGTCATGAGCAAAATCAAGATCTAAAAATGTCATGAGCAAAATCAAGATCTAAAAATGTCATGGGCAAAATCCAGTTCTGAAAGTGTCATCGACACAATCCAGATCTAAAAAAAAAAATGCCTGACAAAAGAAGGGGGAAGACACAGAACACCATGGACCACCTGATGTCCATGTATGAAGCCAAGAAAGACAACCTTGTCTGGCCAAATAACATACAATCATATTCGTCTTTTAATCTACTTGATAAAAGATAAGCACTTCTCATTGGGAAGCGACAAACATAGTTCAATACGACATGTATGAAGCCAAGAAAGACAACCCTGTCTGGCCAAATAACATACAATCATATTCGTCTTTTAATCTACTTGATAAAAGATAAGCACTTCTCATTGGGAAGCGACAATCCTCGCGAGTAAACAAAGTAAAGGTTAACCAACAAAAGTGCCATTGGCACAGTGTCACAGGCACAATGTAAAGCATACTCAAATCTACCTATGTCATTGACATACAAAGGAACCATGGGCCCTCAAGAAAGTGTCATACACACAACCAAATATACACACTGTCATGCACACCCAAGACGGTGTCATGGTCAACATCCATAATAAAAAAGATAAAAAACAATAATGTGTTATTGGCTTGATCATCCAATAAAACATTATATTTAATGGCTAGACAATGTCACACAAAGCAAGGCTAATCCTAGACAACGCCATGCCAAATCACAACAACGACAACTATGGTATGCCTAAATAAATAACACGCTATATCAGTTATTGCTAGCAGGGCGCAACCAAATGAATGCAAAGAACAAGTAAGTCACATACCTGCAGGATAGCTTCCTAACACAAACAACCAATTAGAAGGTTTAGCGTACGACTAAAAACATCAAACCAGCCTTTACCCGGGAAAAACTCCCGGTACCCGGGCTAAAATTCCGGTACCCGGGCTACACTCCCGGTACCCGGGCTACACTCCCGGTACACCGGGCCAAAACTCCCGGTACCCGGGCTAACAATGCCGGTACTCGGGTAAAACCTCCTGTACCCGGCTTCATCCCGGTACAACCCGATACACATTGCCGATACTAGGGCAAAATCTCCCATTATCCCTTGCTTGCTTAAACTGCCGGTACTAGGCAAAGTCTCCCGGTACCCTTGCTTGAGTGAACTGCCGGTACGGTACAACTAGCCCCGGTATCCAGAATGCTCGACCCCAACTCCCGGTTCCCTCCATAAACTCCCGGTACCCTCCATAAACTCCCGGTACCCTCTCCAAAGCTCCCTACACTCTCACACGAACGTCGGTACTCAATTATACCGCCGGTACCAGGCTAATGCCCTGGTACCCAACTCGTTACTCGGTAAAAAAAAACAAAAAAAAAAAAAAAAACAAAAAAGGGGAAACGCAGACTTACGCGAGTAGAATAGTTACGACTTGAAAACTGTTTTTTTGACAAATCCTAACTCGGGGGCATGATGAGGTTAGTAGGGATTACCTATATTTATTGCTTAAAGCCTGAGGCTACAAGCAAGCCCATTGAGCAAGACACGCATGTCAAGGTATACCATTGCCTGACAAGCGACACGCATGTTACAGCCTGTATACCATTGACAAGGGCATGCCTGACAGACCCCGCCTGACAGGCGCCCGCCTCAACATGAGGTCAACCTTCAAGGCAGTTTCAGCCTTGCGTCATCCTGCAAGGCAGTTTCAGCCTTGCGTCATCCTGCAAGGCAGTTTCAGCCTTGCGTCATCCTGAAAGGCAGTTTCATCAACCTGCAAGGCAGTTTCAGCCTTGCGTCATCATGCAAGGCAGTTTCAGCCTTGCGTCATCCTGCAAGGCAGTTTCAGCCTTGCGTCATCCTGCAAGGCAGTTTCAGCCTTGCGTCATCCTGCAAGGCAGTTTCACCAGCCTGCAAGGCAGTTTCAGCCTGGCTTCAGCTTGCAAGGCGTTGCCTTAGGTTGTGAGACGTCGCATCTTAACAAATAATAAAGTGAAGACGATTAGTATACCACTGATTGATTACTATAACAGTTTAAGCATTCATGATCGTCATTGATTGATGGACGTTCCCTATGCTTGAAACGGGTACTATAAATACATAGTCTAATCAGGGTAGACGAACTTCACTTCAATCTCACTTACACACACACACACAAGCTAAAACAGAGTTCATATACTCTTGCTTCCATCTTCAACCTTGATCACCCTAGGTTCGTCAAGAGCTTGTTGGGTTTGCACTGTGATCATCACAGGAGATCCAAGGTTGATATCACCTCACCTTCGTGTTTGACAATCGTTGCTCAAACAATTATGAAACATGAATATCACCCACCTTAACCGTGATTCTAACTCGTACCGTATGAAATATAGTTTTTTATAAGGAAATGAGGGTTTTAATGGGTATAACGTGGTTTAGATTGTTGATTTCTTTTATTATAAAGTTTATTAGGGTAGTGTGGGAGTATGGACTAGAAATTGTAATGTATGGAAAGGTTTTTAGAAAATTAGGGTTTAAAAGTACCTATGGGTTTTTAGAATTAGGGTTTTGATTTTAAAAGGGTATTTTTTGTTTGATTGAGTTTTTTATGGATGAAATGGCTTCTAATATACTTCTTCAGACATTCTTAATGCTATTGTGACCTACGGGATTATGAAACATGAATATCACCCACCTTAACCGTGAATCTAAGTCGTACCGGATGAAATATAGGTTTATAAGGAAATGAGGGTTTTGAATGGGTATAACGTGGTTTGTATTGTTGATTTCGGTTATTATAAAGTACATTAGGGTAGTGTGGGAGTATGGACTAGAAATTGTAATGTATGGAAAGGTTTTTAGAAAATTAGGGTTTAAAAGTACCTATGGGTTTTTAGAATTAGGGTTTTGATTTTAAAAGGGTACTTTTTGTTTGATTGAGTTTTTTATGGATGAAATGGCTTCTAATATCCTTCTTAAGACATTCTTAATGCTATTGTGATAAATATCACCCACCTGAACCGTGAATCTAACTCGTACCGGATGAAATATAGGGTTTATAAGGAAAGGAGGGTTTTAATGGGTATAACGTGGTTTGGATGGTTGATTTCGGTTATTATACAGTTTATTAGGGTAGTGTGGGAGTATGGACTAGAAATTATAATGTATGGAAAGGTTTTTAGAAAATTAGGGTTTAAAAGTACCTATGGGTTTTTGAATTAGGGTTTTGATTTTAAAAGGGTATTTTTTTATTGAATTTTTTATGGATGAAATGGCTTCTAATATCTTTCTTCAGACATTCTTAATGCTATTGTGACCTACGAGATTATGAAACATGAATATCACCCACCTTAACCGTGGTTCTAACTCGTACCGTATGAAATATAGTTTTTTATAAGGAAATGAGGGTTTTAATGGGTATAACGTGGTTTAAATTGTAATGTATGGAAAGGTTTTTAAAAAATTAGGGTTTAGAAGTACCTATGGGTTTTAGAATTAGGGTTTTGACTTTAAAAGGGTATTTTTTGTTTGATTGAGTTTTTTATGGATGAAATAGCTTCTAATATACTTCTTTAGACATTCTTAATGCTATTGTGACCTACGGGATTATGAAACATGAATTTCACCCACCTTAACCGTGAATCTAAGTCGTAACGGATGAAATATAGGTTTTATAAGGAAATGAGGGTTTTGAATGGGTATAACGTGGTTTGGATTGTTGATTTCGGTTATTATAAAGTACATTAGGGTAGTGTGGGAGTATGGACTAGAAATTGTAATGTATGGAAAGGTTTTTAGAAAATTAGGGTTTAAAAGTACCTATGGGTTTTTAGAATTAGGGTTTTGATTTTAAAAGGGTACTTTTTGTTTGATTGATTTTTTTTATGGATGAAATGGCTTCTAATATATTTCTTCAGACATTCTTAATGCTATTGTGACCTACGGGATTATGAAACATGAATATCACCCACCTTAACCGTGAATCTAACTCGTACCGGATGAAATATAGGTTTTATAAGGAAATGAGGGTTTGAATGGGTACAATGTGGTTTGGATTGTTTATTTCGGTTATTACAAAGTTTATTAGGGTAGTGTGAGAGTATAGACTAGAAATTGTAATGTATGAGAAGGTTTTTAGAAAATTAGGGTTTAAAAGTACTTAAGGGTTTTTAGAATTAGGGTTTTGATTTTAAAAGGGTACTTTTGTTTGATTGAGTTTTTTATGGATGAAATGGCTTCTAATATTCCTCTACAGACATTCTTCACGTTATTTTGACCTACGGGATTATGAAACATGAATATCACCCACCTAAACCATGATTCTAACTCGTACCGGATGAAATATAGGTTTTATAAGGAAAGGAGGGTTTTAATGGGTATAACGTGGTTTGGATTGTCGATTTCGGTTATTATAAAGTTTATTAGGGTAGTGTGGGAGTATGGACTAGAAATTGTAATGTATGGAAAGGTTATTTGAAAATTAGGGTTTAAAAGTACCTATGGGTTTTTACAATTAGGGTTTTGATTTTAAAAAAGGTACTTTTTGTTTGATTGAGTTAAAAGGGTATTTTTTGTTTGATTGAGTTTTTTATGGATGAAATGGCTTCTAATATCCTTCTTCAGACATTCTTCACGTCATTTTGACCTACGGGATTATGAAACATGAATGTCACCCACCTAAACCGTGATTCTAACTCGTACCGGATGAAATATAGTTTTTATAAGGAAATGAGGGTTTTAATGGGTATAACGTGGTTTGGATGGTTGATTTCGGTTATTATACAGTTTATTAGGGTAGTGTGGGAGTATGGACTAGAAATTATAATGTATGGAAAGGTTTTTAGAAAATTAGGGTTTTAAAGTACCTATGGGTTTTTAGAATTAGGGTTTTGATTTTAAAAGGGTACTTTTTGTTTGATTGATTTTTTTATGGATGAAATGGGTTGAAATATACTTCTTCAGACATTCTTAATGCTATTGTGACCTACGGGATTATGAAACATGAATATCACCCACCTTAACCGTGAATCTAACTCGTACCGGATGAAATATAGGTTTTATAAGGAAATGAGGGTTTGAATGGGTACAATGTGGTTTGGATTGTTTATTTCGGTTATTACAAAGTTTATTAGGGTAGTGTGAGAGTATGGACTAGAAATTGTAATGTATGAGAAGGTTTTTAGAAAATTAGGGTTTAAAAGTACTTAAGGGTTTTTAGAATTAGGGTTTTGATTTTAAAAGGGTATTTTTTGTTTGATTGAGTTTTTTATGGATGAAATGGCTTCTAATATTCCTCTACAGACATTCTTCACGTTATTTTAACCTACGGGATTATGAAACATGAATATCACCCACCTAAACCGTGATTCTAACTCGTACCGGATGAAATATAGGTTTTATAAGGAAAGGAGGGTTTTAATGGGTATAACGTGGTTTGGATTGTTGATTTCGGTTATTATAAAGTTTTTTAGGGTAGTGTGGGAGTATGGACTAGAAATTGTAATGTATGGAAAGGTTATTTGAAAATTAGGGTTTAAAAGTACCTATGGGTTTTTACAATTAGGGTTTTGATTTTAAAAAGGTACTTTTTGTTTGATTGAGTTAAAAGGGTATTTTTTGTTTGATTGAGTTTTTTATGGATGAAATGGCTTCTAATATCCTTCTTCAGACATTCTTCACGTCATTTTGACCTATGGGATTATGAAACATGAATGTCACCCACCTAAACCGTGATTCTAACTCGTACCGGATGAAATATAGTTTTTATAAGGAAATGAGGGTTTTAATGGGTATAACGTGGTTTGGATTGTTGATTTCGGTTATTATAAAGTTTATTAGGGTAGTGTGGGAGTTTGGACTAGAAATTGTAATGTATGGAAAGGTTTTTAGAAAATTAGGGTTTAAAAGTACCTATGGGTTTATAGAATTAGGGTTTTTATTTTAAAAGGGTACTTTTTGTTTGATTGAGTTTTTTTATGGATGAAATGGCTTCTAATATACTTCTGCAGACATTCTTAACGCTATTGTGACCTACGAGATTATGAAACATGAATATCACCCACCTTAACCGTGAATCTAACTCTTACCGGATGAAATATAGGTTTTATAAGGAAATTAGGGTATAAATGGGTACAACGTGGTTTGGATTGTTGATTTCGGTTATTATAAAGTTTATTAGGGTAGT
Organism: Senecio squalidus; assembly: GCA_910822075.1. NCBI lineage: Eukaryota > Viridiplantae > Streptophyta > Magnoliopsida > Asterales > Asteraceae > Senecio > Senecio squalidus. The sequence continues at coordinate 36,404,166 of CAJVGC010000001.1, read as the reverse complement.
GTGGGAGTATGGACTAGAAATTGTAATGTATGGAAAGGTTTTTAGAAAATTAGGGGTTTAAAAGTACCTATGGATTTTTAGAATTAGGGTTTTGATTTTAAAAGGGTATTTTTTGTTTGATTGAGTTTTTATGGATGAAATGGCTTCTAATATCCTTCTTCAGAAATTCTTTACGTCTTTTTGACCTACGTGATTATGAAACATGAATATACCCCACCTAAACCGTGATTCTAACTCGTACCGGAAGAAATCTAGGTTTTATAAGGAAATTAGGGTATTAATGGGTACAACGTGGTTTGTAATGTATGGTAAGGTTTTTAGAAAATTAGGGTTTAAAAGTATCTATGGGTTTTTAGAATTAGGTTTTGATTTTAAAAGGGTATTTTTTTTTTTGATTGAATTTTTTATGGATGAAATGGCTTCTAATATCTTTCTTCGGAAATTCTTAATGCTATTGTGACCTACGAGATTATGAAACATGAATATCACCCACCTTAACCGTGATTCTAACTCGTACCGTATGAAATATATTTTTTATAAGGAAATGAGGGTTTTAATGGGTATAACGTGGTTTAGATTGTTGATTTCTTTTATTATAAAGTTTATTAGGGTAGTGTGGGAGTATGGACTAGAAATTGTAATGTACGGAAAGGTTTTTAGAAAATTAGGGTTTAAAAGTACCTATGGGTTTTTAGAATTAGGGTTTTGATTTTAAAAGGGTATTTTTTGTGTGATTGAGTTTTTTATGAATGAGATGGCTTCTAATATACTTCTTCAGATGTGACATTCGCGAATTTCGAAGTATAATTCTATCGTTCCGTATTCGTTTTATTTATTTATGTTCGTGTTTTGACCCTATTGTATTCCTTTTTATGTTTATCGTGTTCGTATTTTATGAGTATCGTATTTGTATTTTATGCGTATTTGCGTTATCGGGTATATAGTATGTGATTCGAATCTCTATGTCGGGAACGTATAGTCTAAAGTGCCTTTAGTATAAGTCTAGTATGCTCTTATGATAAGTTTAGGGGAATTATGCCTTAATTATATGATTAAGATTAACGTTTAAAAAGTATTTCATTTTTAGTCCTTTCGGAAATTTTATTACAAAACTAGTCCTACGGGAGAAATTCTATTACAATTTTAGTCCTTTCCACATTTTTATTACAAAAATCGTCCTAAAGAGCCTACCAACTATTTGGTCTTATCTTCCACCTATTTTGTCCTTATCTTCATATTCCACCTACTCACTCTCTCTCTAAAAAAACACACACAAGAAACACCTTTAAACCTCCACCTTCTCTCTAACTTTTCCGGCGATCCAACCGTCCAATTTCAAATCCGAGACCGGATTATTGATCACCATCATCACCTCTATCTATCCTCCGAAATTCGTTACGATCGGGTAAGTATTACTTCATTTTGGTTCTAAACTTTGTTATTTTGATTGAAACCCGAAAATACCACTTCCCACCATCAAAACTTAGATTTTATTCAAGATTATTGTATGTTATCATATTCTGGACATAGGGTTCCAATTTGGGGTCAAATAGACATCTAGAACACTCAGAAATCGATTTCCGAATGTATTTTTCGTAAAAACTCAGTTACATGCACGTACCTGTAGTTACATGCACGTAACTGACCAGACAACAGTTACACTCACGTAATTAACTCACCCATCACGTAACTAAGGAGTTACGTGACTTGACCATCACGTAACTAAGGCTCTGTCACGTAACTCTCATCAGATTTGCATATCTAGTCCTTTTGACGCGTAATTGTTCACGTAACTAGTCCCTTGTTCACGTAATTAGTCCCTTATGCACGTAATTGCCTTCATATTCACGTAATTGGCCTCTAAGTCACGTAATTGACTTGAAAGTCACGAAATTGATATCCTTATTCACGTAACTATGATCCTTATGCTCCGTAACTTCTTGTTTTGTCCCGTAACTCTTGTATAACACGTAACTTGATACTTACGTGACTTGTAGTGCACGTAAGTATGAAAATCACGTATCTAGTCTGTTGACTTCCCGAAACACTCGTTATTCCGTTATATTGATATTCCTTTCGGTTATTTTAAAACCCGTATAAAACGTTAATCATTAAGGCATAAACCTACTAGACTTAGAGATACTTAGACATGTTTTATTTACGTGATGTATAGGGCACTTAGACGTTGAAGCTTGACGGTATTGTAGTATTTCCCGACATATAAAGATTTGGATTGCTTTGCTATCAGTGAGTTATTCGTTGCCCTTTTTACTGCTTTTACATTTTTGGGCATGATTAGCGTTAAACAAATATATTTTTATGGTATGTATGTACTATGGTCATGTATTATGGTATGTATTTTGGATATGGATGCCTTAGGTTAGCATTACCCAACTCGTTCCGCCTTTGTGGTAGAACGAGGCCCCGTATTACACACCTGTTAGCTTTTGCCGTCGGAAGTATATATAGCGCTATATGGGTCTAACAAACCCTCATTTCTAATACGTTATTATGATAAGGGAGGAGCCCTGTCCGTGTTAGAAATGTTATGACCGAATATTATTATCGAGGACAACCTAGCGTAATGCACTAGGTGGGGTTAGTTGCCAGTATTTATTGTTGAGGTTCAGGTGTATCGTATTTCCCGAAGGCTATTATTCTATCCAGTATGGTATTATTTTATGAACTGAGTATGGTATTATTTTATGAACTGAGTATGGTATTATTTTATGAACTGGGTATGGTATTATTTTATGAACTGAGTATGGTATTATTTTATGAACTGAGTATGGTATTTTTATAAATTGATTATGGTATTTTATGTATCAAGTATGAGTATTTTATCAAAAGGTTTTGTATACTTCACGTATATTTTTAAAACATCATTTTCAAAGGACTTATCTTCAAACCGTATCACTTTTGGGTCAAAAAGTATTGAAACCTTTCTACTATTATGTTTCAACTATTATTACGAATAATTCACCAACTTTATGTTGACGTCGTATTTTAACGCTTTTCAGGGATTTGAGGTTACACCTTTTGATGCTATGCTTATTGGCTACATGGATCTTATGCGTGGAATTTATTTTGCTTTATTTAATTCCTTAGTATCCCAACTCTGTAGCCGTATCTTGTTATATTCGGATGATTGTAATAAGTATTCTCTTTCAAACTCTTTATCTATGTTGACGATGTATGGTTTATTTATGTTTGATGTAACCTTTGAATCTCTGATACCATATACACTGTACACCTCGGTTCCGCCATTCTATGCGGGGTGTGACAGAAGTTGGTATCAGAGCCAATGGTTATAGCGAACTAAGTGACCTTACTGAATCACTTAGACTATGACCTAGGCTTTTGGACCTATCTGATTTACTCTATGTGCGCATTTCTTTCTTATGTGGGCCTGTATGTGATCTATATGCTATATGTGCTTTCGTTTTGCTTTTTATGTTTGAGGCCTGCTTGTTTTAGTCGCACATACAGTTATCGTTCTTATTTATTCCGTTTGATATCCGTAGAAGATGCCGCCTAAGAGAACTTCTACTAGGTTTACTCCTGCCGTCACTGCTACGAGAAGGTCGGCAAGGCGAGGTCGCGCCAGGATAAAAGCGGGTGCTACGCCACGGAATGTCACTGCTGTCCCCAATGCTAACATCGCTACTCTGAACATCAGTCAGATGATTGCGGAGCAGATTGCAGCAGCTATACCAGTGATTGTGGCACAGCTTAAGAAGTCACCGGTGCAGAATGTCGACGTAGGGTTGGAAGAACCTGAGATGCCCGGTATTGGATCTGAGGATATGGCGTCTGGGCGCGATAGTCCCGATGTAGGAAGAGCAGTGCACGTGGGAGTCGGTGGGCTAAGTATCGGTATTGAAGATCCACCCCGAGGCTGTTCGTATGAGACCTTTCTGGGCTGCACACCTACTGAGTTCAAGGGTACTGAAGATGCGGTTACTACCCTGCAATGGTTTGAGAAGATAGAGTCTGTGTTTGATGTCTCGGGATGTGCTGAAGACAGCAAGGTGAAGTATGCTACATTCTTATTCCAAGGTAAAGCCCTAACTTGGTGGAACTCGGTGAAGGGAGTTCGAGGCCGGGCTACTGTTGCCTTGATGACTTGGGAAAGTTTGAAGGTTATTATGAAAACGGAGTATGTGCCGTCACCTGAGACGCAGAGGTTGGAGAACGAGTTGTGGAACTTAACTATGCAAGGTGCTGACTTTCGTGGGTATGTGAACAGGTTCTATGACTTGTGTGTTTTGGCTCCTCGGTTGGTCCGCACGGAGACTGAAAGAATCGAACGCTTCACTCATGGGTTGCCCCAGGCTATGAGGGACCACATTATTTCTCACTTTCCGGGTACTCTTCAGAGTGCGGTTGATATTGCGGGTCGACTGACCGCAAGTGCGATTCGTGGTAGTACTCTTCAGCCAGCTGTGAGCCGAAGAGATTTTGGAAGATCTGAAAGAAGAACTATAGGCATTTCGGGGAAGAGAAGCCGTAATCATTATCAGAGGCCTAAAGCTTCTCAAGTATATGCGTTGACGAGTTCTGGAACTGGTTATCAGGGCGCTCGCCCTAAGTGTGGTAAATGCGGCAGTGCGCATGCGGCGAATGTGGCGTGTTGGGTATGTAAAAGCTGCAAGAATTTAGGCCACACTGAGCAATATT
>CAJVGC010000001.1:36370912-36399386 GCA_910822075.1 Senecio squalidus | reverse complement strand
TTGATTTCGGTTATTATAAAGTTTATTAGGGTAGTGTGGGAGTTTGGACTAGAAATTGTAATGTATGGTAAGGTTTTTAGAAAATTAGGGTTTAAAAGTACCTATGGGTTTTAGAATTAGGGTTTTGATTTTAAAAGGGTACTTTTTGTTTGATTGAGTTTTTTATGGATGAAATGGCTTCTAATATCCTTCTTCAGACATTCTTAATGCTATTGTGACCTACGGGATTATGAAACATGAATATCACCCACCTAAACCGTGATTCTAACTCGTACCGGAAGAAATATAGGTTTTATAAGGAAATTAGGGTATTAATGGGTACAACGTGGTTTGGATTGTTGATTTCGGTTATTATAAAGTTTATTAGGGTAGTGTGGGAGTATGGACTAGAAATTGTAATGTATGGAAAGGTATTTAGAAAATTAGGGTTTAAAAGTACCTATGGGTTTTTAGAATTAGGGTTTTGATTTTAAAAGGGTATTTTTTGTTTGATTGAGTTTTTATGGATGAAATGGCTTCTAATCTTCAGACATTCTTCATGCTATTTTGATCTACGGGATTATGAAACATGACTATCACCCACCTAAACCGTGATTCTAACTCGTACCGGAAGAAATATAGGTTTTATAGGAAAATAGGGTTTTAATGGGTATAACGTAGTTTGGATTGTTGATTTCGGTTATTACAAAGTTTATTAGGGTAGTGTGGGAGTTTGGACTAGAAATTGTAATGTATGGAAAGGTTTTTAGAAAATTAGGGTTTGAAAGTACCTATGGGTTTTTAGAATTAGGGTTTTGATTTTAAAAGGGTATTTTTTGTTTGATTGAGTTTTTTATGGATGAAATGGCTTCTAATATCCTTCTTCAGACATTCTTCACGTCATTTTGACCTACGGGATTATGAAACATGAATATCACCCACCTAAACCGTGATTCTAACTCGTACCGGAAGAAATATAGGTTTTATAAGGAAAATAGGGTTTTAATGGGTATAACGTAGTTTGGATTGTTGATTTCGGTTATTATAAAGTTTATTAGGGTAGTGTGGGAGTATGGACTAGAAATTGTAATGTATGGAAAGGTTTTTAGAAAATTAGGGTTTAAAAGTACCTATGGGTTTTTAGAATTAGGGTTTTGATTTTAAAAGGGTATTTTTGTTTGATTGAGTTTTTTATGGATGAAATGGCTTCTAATATACTTCTTCAGACATTCTTAATGCTATTGTGATCTACGGGATTATGAAACATGAATATCACCCACCTTAACCGTGAATCTAAGTCGTACCGGATGAAATATAGGTTTTATAAGGAAATGAGGGTTTTGAATGGGTATAACGTGGTTTGGATTGTTGATTTCGGTTATTATAAAGTACATTAGGGTAGTGTGGGAGTATGGACTAGAAATTGTAATGTATGGAAAGGTTTTTAGAAAATTAGGGTTTAAAAGTACCTATGGGTTTTTAGAATTAGGGTTTTGATTTTAAAAGGGTACTTTTTGTTTGATTGAGTTTTTTATGGATGAAATGGCTTCTAATATACTTCTTCAGACATTCTTAATGCTATTGTGACCTACGGGATTATGAAACATGAATATCACCCCCTTAACCGTGAATCTAACTCGTACCGGATGAAATATAGGTTTTATAAGGAAATGAGGGTTTTAATGGGTATAACGTGGTTTGGATTGTTGATTTCGGTTATTACAAAGTTTATTAGGGTAGTGTGGGAGTTTGGACTAGAAATTGTAATGTATGGTAAGGTTTTTAGAAAATTAGGGTTTAAAAGTACCTAGGGTTTTTAGAATTAGGGTTTTGATTTTAAAAGGGTATTTTTTGTTTGATTGAGTTTTTTATGGATGAAATGGCTTCTAATATCCTTCTTCAGACATTCTTCACGTCATTTTGACCTACGGGATTATGAAACATGAATATCACCCACCTAAACCGTGATTCTAACTCGTACCGGAAGAAATATAGGTTTTATAAGGAAAATAGGGTTTAATGGGTATAACGTGGTTTGGATTGTTGATTTCGGTTATTACAAAGTTTATTAGGGTAGTGTGGGAGTTTGGACTAGAAATTGTAATGTATGGAAAAGTTATTTGAAAATTAGGGTTTAAAAGTACCTATGGGTTTTTAGAATTAGGGTTTTGATTTTGAAAGGGTACTTTTTGTTTGATTGAGTTAAAAGGGTATTTTTTGTTTGATTGAGTTTTTTATGGATGAAATGGCTTCTAATATCCTTCTTCAGACATTCTTCACGTCATTTTGACCTACGGGATTATGAAACATGAATGTCACCCACCTAAACCGTGATTCTAACTCGTACCGGATGAAATATAGTTTTTATAATGAAATGAGGGTTTTAATGGGTATAACGTGGTTTGGATTGTTGATTTCGGTTATTATAAAGTTTATTAGGGTAGTGTGGGAGTTAGGACTAGAAATTGTAATGTATGGAAAGGTTTTTAGAAAATTAGGGAATAAAAGTACCTATGGGTTTATAGAATTAGGGTTTTATTTTAAAAGGGTACTTTTTGTTTGATTGAGTTTTTTATGGATGAAATGGCTTCTAATATACTTCTTCAGATATTCTTAATGCTATTGTGACCTACGAGATTATGAAACATGAATATCACCCAGTTTCTCTCTCTCTATGGGCGAATTTTTTCACTCTTTCAGCTGCTAATTCGTTTCACCATTCATTGGATAACAATTGATTTGATTCATGTTCATGATTCCTTTTAGGGTTCACGAGCTGCTTAATTGAATTTCTTTTTATCTGATTCGACGTGGATAATGAGCTGCTGTTAGTCTTATTTCGTTTTTAGGGTTAGGTTTTCTTGTTTGGAGGCCGGTTCTTCATTATTAATTGGTTATTAATTGCGGGCATTAATGGTGGATTAGGGTTTATTGGGTGGTCGCTGGAAACCCTAATTAGGGTTTTATTGGTTTTTTATTGTGTTTTTTGCTGATCACTGATTTGAGAGATGGATACGATTGCTTCTAGGTCTGATGGGTCGAAGGGTGCAGGTGCTGGTGTCATTAAGGGTGCTTCTAGGTCTGATGGGTCGAAGGGTGCAGCTACTGGTGTCATTAACTCATCGCTGTTGGCTACAAAAGTGACAAAAATTGATGGAATTTTACCACGACGTTATACAACGTATATGGAGCCAGTTAAGGACATGCATGAGCCTGTTAAGGCCATGCACGAGAGTGCTAATGTACATGCAGCTACTTTTTTTGATGATATGGAGATGAATCAATCCCAGAATGTGCAACATGTAGTGAATTCGTTTGCTTCAATTGTACAAAAACAGCCTCCAAAAAAGGTTGTTCAGATTAAGGAACTCCGGAATGATGAACGTGTGGAAGGTGCTGCTGTAGCTTTACCATTCGAGGCCGTGGAGGAAGTTAGTGCTAGATTTACGAATACACTCTATGGTTATTTTGTTGGAAAGAGACTTGCGTTTAAATTGGTAGAGAATTATGTTATGAATACATGGGCTAAATATGGTTTACGTAGGGTGCAATTACATGCAGACTTTTTTCTTTTCCAATTTGATACACGTGCAGGTATGGAAAGTGTGCTTGAGAATGGGCCGTGGTTGATTCGTCTTGTGCCACTGATTTTGAATGTTTGGTCGCCCGATACTAACCTTATCAAGGCTGATATCAAGAAAGTACCAGTTTGGGTGAAACTACATCATATTCCTATAGTTGCTTATTCGGAGATTGGGCTGAGTCTTATTACTACCCAACTTGGTCGACCTATTATGTTGGATTCCTATACAAGTAATATGTGTATTAATTCATGGGGACGTAGTGCTTATGCTAGAGCTCTAGTGGAAGTTTCGGCTGATAGGGAGTTACTAAAGTCTATCGTGGTTGCTATTCCACTTGGATTGGGTAAAGGCCACTCTCTAGCTACGGTTGAGGTGGAGTATGAATGGAAACCTCCAAGGTGTTCGTTGTGTTGCATTTTTGATCATGTTGATGCTCATTGCCCTAAATCAGTTCAGGTTACTAAAGAGGTTCCTAAAAGTGTGACTATGGATGCGGAGGGGTTTATGGAAGTTAGAAAAAAGAAAACAAAGGTTCAGCAACCTCCAAAGAAAAAGCAGCAATTTGGAGTTAAAGTGGGTAAACATCAATCATCTAAGAAACGTGTAGAGTACAAGGAGAAAGTTTATGCAATAAAACAGCCCAAGACCACTACTTCTAGTGGTAATACAAACTCGTTTTCAGCTCTTAGTGATGATGATGCAGATGGTGATAGGAATAATGATAATTCTATTCTTAATGTAAGTGACAATGAGGTAGACGAGAATTTGGTGATGGAACCAGCTACAAGCAACTCTATAGGGGCAAGCACTCCTAATTTGGTGGTTTCCAATGTTTAACATCGCTTCTTGGAATATTAGGGGTTTGAACTTCTCCCCTAAACAAAAAGAAGTGCGGCAGCTTATTTCTGAAAATAATTTATCTATGTGTGCGATTTTGGAGTCTCATGTGAAGGATTCAAATTTGCATCGGTTATGTTCGTTTGTTTTTAAACATTGGGAGTGGTCATCAAATGGAGCTTGGTGTAGCAAGGGTACTAGAATTATTCTGGGGTGGAATCATAATGTTGTTGATGTGGTTGTTCTTAATCAAGATGATCAAGCTGTTCATACCCGTATTTGGATTAAGGCGGAGAAAAGGGAGCTTTTTTGTTCATTTGTTTATGCCCATAACAGGTATGAGCAACGAAGAGAGTTATGGGAGGGTTTGTGTAAGCATAAAGTCTACATTAGAGATCGTCCTTGGTGTCTTATGGGAGATTTTAATGCATCGCTGTTCTTGGGTGAATCTACTGCTGGGAGCTCTAATATTGATATTGCTATGCGAGAATTCAAGCAATGTGTGGATAATCTTGAAGTGTTGGATGTTCAAAAATCTGGTTTTATGTTTACATGGAATCAAAAACCTAGAGGCAAATTTGGTATTCTTAAAAAGCTAGATAGGATCATGTCTAACTTGGATTTCAATGATGTTTTTGTGGGTGCTTATGCTGTTTTTAAGCCTTACCGTATTTCTGATCATACACCCGCTGTCCTTTCGATCCCAACCACAGAAGTAACGAAGCCTAGGCCATTTAAGTTTTTTAATTTTCTTACTAATCATGACAGATTTCGTACAATTGTGATGGAATATTGGCAGCATCGGATCAGTGGTTTCCATATGTTTAAAGTGGTTAAGAAACTCAAGCTTCTCAAGAAGCCTATTCGGAGATTACTTTATGACAAGGGTAATATTTATGCTAATGTTGTTCGTTGTCGTCAGGAGTTGGATGCGGTTCAGCTTATGTTAGATAGTGATCCTCATAACTTGGATTTGCGAGACAAGGAAGCGGCATGTGTTAAAGCTTTTAATGAGGCGGCTGTTCTAGAAGAGAAATTGTTAAGGCAAAAGGCTAAGATCACTTGGCTTAAAGAGGGTGACTTAAATTCAGCCTATTTTCATAAAGCGGTTAAGAGTCGGGTTAATAGAAGCCGTATAGATGTGATTACCTCTAGTGATGGGATTCTTTGTACTAATGAGCAGGTTCCGATGGCCTTTGTTACACACTATGAAGCATTCCTAGGGCAGATTGGGGTTACTACTGATTTTGTAGATGACGGGCTGTTTCACACAAAGTTAAGTCCTATGGAAGCTACGAACATGATTAGGGAGATTACTAGCCAAGAGGTTCAAAAGGCTATGTTTTCTATGGGGGATGATAAGTCTCCTGGTCCGGATGGGTATACGGTAGCTTTTTTTAGAGAAGCATGGGATATTGTGGGTGATGACATTACTAATGCGATTCGTGAATTTTTTGCTAATGGTAAGCTTTTAAGGGAACTTAATCATACTATCATTGCTCTTATTCCGAAAGTTAAATCGCCGGTACGTGTTAATGAGTATAGACCGATCTCTTGCTGCAATGTTTTGTTTAAGTGTATTAGCAAGATAATTGCTAATCGGGTTAAAGTGTCATTGAAGAATCTGGTTAGTCCAAATCAATCAGCCTTTGTTCCGGGTCGGCATATTACGGATAATATTCTTTTAACTCAGGAGCTTATGCATAATTACCACTTGAAACGCGGTCCTGCTAGATGTGCATTTAAAGTGGATATTCAAAAGGCTTATGACACGGTTGATTGGTGTTTTCTACGCAAGGTGCTTATGGGGTTTGGGTTTCATCCTCGTATGATTACTTGGATTATGGAGTGTGTATCTACGCCGTCCTATTCTATTTCAATCAATGGGAATCTGCATGGGTACTTTCAAGGTAAACGAGGTCTCCGGCAAGGGGATCCGCTATCTCCTTATCTATTTACGCTCATTATGGAAGTTCTTACGCTTATGATCAGCAGGCAAGTGGCGGATTCTGATTTATTTACTTATCACCGATATTGTTCTAAGTTGGAGCTGATTAACTTATGTTTTGCGGATGATCTTTTCTTGTTTGCTCATGGGGATATTCAATCTGCCATGGTTATCAAGAAGGCTTTGGATGAGTTCTCGAATGCTTCTGGTTTGGTTCCTAGTCTTCCCAAGAGCACAGCTTATTTCTGTAATGTTTCGAATCAGATTAAAGCTTCTATTCTTCGTATTTTGCCTTTTGAAGAAGGATCGCTGCCAGTTAAGTACCTTGGTGTTCCATTGGTCTCTTCGAGTTTAAAGTCACGGGATTGTAAAGAGCTTGTTGAGAGAGTTCAGAATCGAATGGAGGATTGGAAGAATAAATCTCTTTCTATTGCTGGTCGGTTGCAACTCATTACTTCCGTGATAGGTTCTATGCATGTGTTTTGGGCATCTGCGTTCATTATTCCGACTAGAGTTCTTCATGATATCGAGCAGCTCATGCGTGGTTTTCTTTGGTGTCAAGGTAAGCTCAAAAGGGGTAAAGCTAAAGTTGCATGGGATGTTGTTTGCCTTCCTAAGCATGAAGGTGGTTTAGGTATTCGCAGATTGGATTCGTTTAATTCAGCTTTGATGGTGTCTCATATGTGGAATCTAGTTACTCTTAAGCAGTCTCTATGGGTAAAATGGATTCATATGTACAAATTGAAGGGGCGTAGCTTCTGGGATATCCCTATGCGAGGTGCTATGTCATGGAGTTGGAGGAAGTTGCTTCAGCTTAGGCCTTTAGTTCGTAGGTCAGTTTGGACTCGAATTGGGGGCGGGCTGAATGTTTCGCTTTGGTTTGATACATGGTGTGTGGAAGGGCCTCTATGCTTGGTTATCTCAATGCGTGATGTTTATGCAGCGGGTTTAAATCCGAATTCAAAGGTATGTGATATAGTTTATAATGGCCAATGGAATTGGCCGATGTCATTATTGGTGAAATATCCATTTCTTGCTGCTTGTTCGGTTCCCGTTACTTTGAATGCCCCTGATGTGCTGGTTTGGCGTGATAGACATGAGAATTTTCAGAAGTTTTCGGTGTCTCAAGTATGGTCTTCTATTCGTCCTAGGGCGGATAAGGTTTTGTGGTATGATCTTGTTTGGTTTGCTGCTCGTATTCCCAGGCACGCATTTAATTTATGGCTAGTTATTCAAAAGAAACTCAAAACGCAAGATCGGATGTGTAGCTGGGATATTGCTCCTAATATTGGATCGGTTTGCTCTCTTTGCGACTTGCAACCTGATTCCCATGAGCATTTATTTTTTGATTGCCCTTTTTCGCAAGTTGTTTGGGATAATATGAGGAGGTTGGCTGATATTCCGTTATTATCTAATGATGTGTGTTCTATTATTGATGTTTTATTACCATTGGCTAAGAAGAGAACATCTTGGAGTATTGTTTCAAAGTTGGTGCTAGCGGCTTCTACTTATTTCATTTGGCAAGAAAGAAATCGGAGGCTGTTCAAGAACATCAAAAGGACGTCGAATCAGGTTATTGAATGCATTACTTCGTCGGTGCGTCTTAAGCTTATGTCTTGCAAGTTCAAGCGCTCTAAAGATAGTGAGAAGATGGCTAGGAAGTGGGATCTTCCCGATTCAATTTATAGAATGTAATGGCTGTTAGATTTTATGTTCTATAGTTAGTCTTTGTGTTTGTGTAGTTGTAATTCGTTTGGCATGTCATTCGAATTTTAGTAGTTCAAGCTGTGCTTGAGGTTAATGTGGCATTCAGTCACATTCCATTGTACTTAATTGTTTTTGGTGTAATATAATTTACCGGGGTCTATTGTCCCTTTTACCCAAAAAAAAAAAAACCGTGATTCTAACTCTTACCGGATGAAATATAGGTTTTATAAGGAAATTAGGGTATTAATGGGTACAACGTGGTTTGGATTGTTGATTTCGGTTATTATAAAGTTTATTAGGGTAGTGTGGGAGTATGGACTAGAAATTGTAATGTATGGAAAGATTTTTAGAAAATTAGGGTTTAAAAGTACCTATGGGTTTTTAGAATTAGGGTTTTGATTTTAAAAGGGTATTTTTTGTTTGATTGAGTTTTTTATGGATGAAATGGCTTCTAATATCCTTCTTCAGACATTCTTCACGTCTTTTTGACCTACGTGATTATGAAACATGAATATCACACACCTAAACCGTGATTCTAACTCGTACCGGAAGAAATATAGGTTTTATAAGGAAATTAGGGTATTAATGGGTACAACGTGGTTTGGATTGTTGATTTCGGTTATTATAAAGTTTATTAGGGTAGTGTGGGAGTTTGGACTAGAAATTGTAATGTATGGAAAGGTTTTTAGAAAATTAGGGTTTAAAAGTACCTATGGGTTTTTAGAATTAGGGTTTTGATTTTAAAAGGGTATTTTTTGTTTGATTGAGTTTTTTATGGATGAAATGGCTTCTAATATCCTTCTTCAGACATTCTTCACGTCATTTTGACTTACGGGATTATGAAACATGAATATCACCCACCTAAACCGTGATTCTAACTCGTACCGGAAGAAATCTAGGTTTTATAAGGAAAATAGGGTATTAATGGGTACAACGTGGTTTGGATTGTTGATTTCGGTTATTACAAAGTTTATTAGGGTAGTGTGGGAGTTTGGACTAGAAATTGTAATGTATGGTAAGGTTTTTAGAAAATTAGGGTTTAAAAGTACCTATGGGTTTTTAGAATTAGGGTTTTGATTTTAAAAGGGTATTTTTTGTTTGATTGAGTTTTTTATGGATGAAATGGCTTCTAATATCCTTCTTCAGACATTCTTCACGTCATTTTGACCTACGGGATTATGAAACATGAATATCACACACCTAAACCGTGATTCTAACTCGTACCGGAAGAAATCTAGGTTTTATAAGGAAATAGGGTATTAATGGGTACAACGTGGTTTGGATTGTTGATTTCGGTTATTGTAAATTTTATTAGGGTAGTGTGGGAGTTTGGACTAGAAATTGTAATGTATGGAAGGTTTTTAGAAAATTAGGGTTTAAAAGTACCTATGGGTTTTTAGAATTAGGGTTTTGATTTTAAAAGGGTATTTTTTGTTTGATTGAGTTTTTTATGGATGAAATGGCTTCTAATATCCTTCTTCAGACATTCTTCACGTCATTTTGACCTACGGGATTATGAAACATGAATATCACCCACCTAAACCGTGATTCTAACTCGTACCGGAAGAAATATAGGTTTTATAAGGAAAATAGGGTTTTAATGGGTATAACGTAGTTTGGATTGTTGATTTCGGTTATTACAAAGTTTATTAGGGTAGTGTGGGAGTTTGGACTAGAAATTGTAATGTATGGAAAGGTTTTTAGAAAATTAGGGTTTAAAAGTACCTATGGGTTTTTAGAATTAGGGTTTTGATTTTAAAAGGGTATTTTTTGTTTGATTGAGTTTTTTATGGATGAAATGGCTTCTAATATCCTTCTTCAGACATTCTTCACGTCATTTTGATCTACGGGATTATGAAACATGAATATCACACACCTAAACCGTGATTCTAACTCGTACCGGAAGAAATATAGGTTTTATAAGGAAATAGGGTTTTAATGGGTATAACGTGGTTTGGATTGTTGATTTCGGTTATTACTAAAGTTTATTAGGGTAGTGTGGGAGTTTGGACTAGAAATTGTAATGTATGGTAAGGTTTTTAGAAAATTAGGGTTTAAAAGTACCTATGGGTTTTTAGAATTAGGGTTTTGATTTTAAAAGGGTACTTTTTGTTTGATTGAGTTTTTTATGGATGAAATGGCTTCTAATATCCTTCTTCAGACATTCTTCACGTCATTTTGATCTACGGGATTATGAAACATGAATATCACACACCTAAACCGTGATTCTAACTCGTACCGGAAGAAATATAGGTTTTATAAGGAAATAGGGTATTAATGGGTATAACGTAGGTTTGGATTGTTGATTTCGGTTATTACAAAGTTTATTAGGGTAGTGTGGGAGTTTGGACTAGAAATTGTAATGTATGGAAAGGTTTTTAGAAAATTAGGGTTTAAAAGTACCTATGGGTTTTTAGAATTAGGGTTTTGATTTTAAAAGGGTACTTTTTGTTTGATTGAGTTTTTTATGGATGAAATGGCTTCTAATATCCTTCTTCAGACATTCTTCACGTCATTTTGATCTACGGGATTATGAAACATGAATATCACACACCTAAACCGTGATTCTAACTCGTACTGGAAGAAATATAGGTTTTATAAGGAAATTAGGGTATTAATGGGTATAACGTGGTTTGGATTGTTGATTTCGGTTATTACAAAGTTTATTAGGGTAGTGTGGGAGTTTGGACTAGAAATTGTAATGTATGGAAAGGTTTTTAGAAAATTAGGGTTTAAAAGTACCTATGGGTTTTTAGAATTAGGGTTTTGATTTTAAAAGGGTATTTTTGTTTGATTGAGTTTTTTATGGATGAAATGGCTTCTAATATCCTTCTTCAGACATTCTTCACGTCATTTTGATCTACGGGATTATGAAACATGAATATCACACACCTAAACCGTGATTCTAACTCGTACCGGAAGAAATATAGGTTTTATAAGGAAAATAGGGTTTTAATGGGTATAACGTAGTTTGGATTGTTGATTTCGGTTATTATAAAGTTTATTAGGGTAGTGTGGGAGTTTGGACTAGAAATTGTAATGTATGGAAAGGTTTTTAGAAAATTAGGGTTTAAAAGTACCTATGGGTTTTTAGAATTAGGGTTTTGATTTTAAAAGGGTATTTTTTGTTTGATTGAGTTTTTTATGGATGAAATGGCTTCTAATATCCTTCTTCAGACATTCTTCACGTCATTTTGATCTACGGGATTATGAAACATGAATATCACCCACCTAAACCGTGATTCTAACTCGTACCGGAAGAAATATAGGTTTTATAAGGAAATTAGGGTATTAATGGGTACAACGTAGTTTGGATTGTTGATTTCGGTTATTATAAAGTTTATTAGGGTAGTGTGGGAGTTTGGACTAGAAATTGTAATGTATGGTAAGGTTTTTAGAAAATTAGGGTTTAAAAGTACCTATGGGTTTTTAGAATTAGGGTTTTGATTTTAAAAGGGTATTTTTTGTTTGATTGAGTTTTTTATGGATGAAATGGCTTCTAATATCCTTCTTCAGACATTCTTCACGTCATTTTGACCTACGGGATTATGAAACATGAATATCACCCACCTAAACCGTGATTCTAACTCGTACCGGAAGAAATATAGGTTTTATAAGGAAATTAGGGTTTTAATGGGTACAACGTGGTTTGGATTGTTGATTTCGGTTATTATAAAGTTTATTAGGGTAGTGTGGGAGTTTGGACTAGAAATTGTAATGTATGGTAAGGTTTTTAGAAAATTAGGGTTTAAAAGTACCTATGGGTTTTTAGAATTAGGGTTTTGATTTTAAAAGGGTATTTTTTGTTTGATTGAGTTTTTTATGGATGAAATGGCTTCTAATATCCTTCTTCAGACATTCTTCACGTCATTTTGACCTACGGGATTATGAAACATGAATATCACCCACCTAAACCGTGATTCTAACTCGTACCGGAAGAAATATAGGTTTTATAAGGAAAATAGGGTTTTAATGGGTACAACGTAGTTTGGATTGTTGATTTCGGTTATTATAAAGTTTATTAGGGTAGTGTGGGAGTATGGACTAGAAATTGTAATGTATGGAAAGGTTTTTAGAAAATTAGGGTTTAAAAGTACCTATGGGTTTTTAGAATTAGGGTTTTGATTTTAAAAGGGTATTTTTTGTTTGATTGAGTTTTTTATGGATGAAATGGCTTCTAATATCCTTCTTCAGACATTCTTCACGTCATTGTGACCTACGGGATTATGAAACATGAATATCACCCACCTAAACCGTGATTCTAACTCGTACCGGATGAAATATAGGTTTTATAAGGAAATGAGGGTTTTAATGGGTATAACGTGGTTTGGATTGTTGATTTCGGTTATTATAAAGTTTATTAGGGTAGTGTGGGAGTATGGACTAGAAATTGTAATGTATGGAAAGGTTTTTAGAAAATTAGGGTTTAAAAGTACCTATGGGTTTTTAGAATTAGGGTTTTGATTTTAAAAGGGTATTTTTGTTTGATTGAGTTTTTTATGGATGAAATGGCTTCTAATATACTTCTTCAGACATTCTTAATGCTATTGTGACCTACGGGATTATGAAACATGAATATCACCCACCTTAACCGTGATTCTAACTCGTACCGGATGAAATATAGGTTTTATAAGGAAATGAGGGTTTGAATGGGTACAACGTGGTTTGGATTGTTGATTTCGGTTATTATAAAGTTTATTAGGGTAGTGTGGGAGTATGGACTAGAAATTGTAATGTATGGAAAGGTTTTTAGAAAATTAGGGTTTAAAAGTACCTATGGGTTTTTAGAATTAGGGTTTTGATTTTAAAAGGGTATTTTTTGTTTGATTGAGTTTTTTATGGATGAAATGGCTTCTAATATCCTTCTTCAGACATTCTTCACGTCATTTTGACCTACGGGATTATGAAACATGAATATCACCCACCTAAACCGTGATTCTAACTCGTACCGGAAGAAATCTAGGTTTTATAAGGAAATTAGGGTATTAATGGGTACAACGTGGTTTGGATTGTTGATTTCGGTTATTATAAAGTTTATTAGGGTAGTGTGGGAGTTTGGACTAGAAATTGTAATGTATGGTAAGGTTTTTAGAAAATTAGGGTTTAAAAGTACCTATGGGTTTTTAGAATTAGGGTTTTGATTTTAAAAGGGTACTTTTTGTTTGATTGAGTTTTTTATGGATGAAATGGCTTCTAATATCCTTCTTCAGACATTCTTAATGCTATTGTGACCTACGGGATTATGAAACATGAATATCACCCACCTTAACCGTGAATCTAACTCGTACCGGATGAAATATAGGTTTTATAAGGAAATTAGGGTATTAATGGGTACAACGTGGTTTGGATTGTTGATTTCGGTTATTATAAAGTTTATTAGGGTAGTGTGGGAGTATGGACTAGAAATTGTAATGTATGGAAAGGTTTTTAGAAAATTAGGGTTTAAAAGTACCTATGGGTTTTTAGAATTAGGGTTTTGATTTTAAAAGGGTATTTTTTGTTTGATTGAGTTTTTTATGATGAAATGGCTTCTAATATACTTCTTCAGACATTCTTAATGCTATTGTGACCTACGGGATTATGAAACATGAATATCACCCACCTTAACCGTGAATCTAAGTCGTACCGGATGAAATATAGGTTTTATAAGGAAACGAGGGTTTTTAATGGGTATAACGTGGTTTGGATTGTTGATCTCGGTTATTATAAAGTTATTAGGGTAGTGTGGGAGTATGGACTAGAAATTGTAATGTATGGAAAGGTTTTTAGAAAATTAGGGTTTAAAAGTACCTATGGGTTTTTGGAATTAGGGTTTTGATTTTAAAAGGGTACTTTTTGTTTGATTGAGTTTTTTATGGATGAAATGGCTTCTAATATACTTCTTCAGACATTCTTAATGCTATTGTGACCTACGGGATTATGAAACATGAATATCACCCTCCTTAACCGTGAATCTAACTCGTACCGGATGAAATATAGGTTTTATAAGGAAATGAGGGTTTGAATGGGTACAACGTGGTTTGGATTGTTTATTTCGGTTATTACAAAGTTTATTAGGGTAGTGTGAGAGTATGGACTAGAAATTGTAATGTATGAGAAGGTTTTTAGAAAATTAGAGTTCAAAAGTACTTAAGGGTTTTTAGAATTAGGGTTTTGATTTTAAAAGGGTATTTTTTGTTTGATTGAGTTTTTTATGGATGAAATGGCTTCTAATATCCTTCTTCAGACATTCTTCACGTCATTTTGACCTACGGAATTATGAAACATTAATGTCACCCACCTAAACCGTGATTCTAACTCGTACCGGATGAAATATAGTTTTTATAAGGAAATGAGGGTTTTAATATGTGTAACGTGGTTTGGATTGTTGATTTCGGTTATTATAAAGTTTATTAGGGTAGTGTGGGAGTTTGGACTAGAAATTGTAATGTATGGAAAGGTTTTTAGAAAATTAGGGTTTAAAAGTACCTATGGGTTTATAGAATTAGGGTTTTTATTTTAAAAGGGTACTTTTTGTTTGATTGAGTTTTTTATGGATGAAATGGCTTCTAATATACTTCTTCAGAAGGTCGCCCGCTACTTACGCATTAAAGTGGAAAAAAAAATATGTGGACATCAGCTTACAAGTTTTTCGTTTTGTTTGTTTGTTTGCTTAATCGTATTCCTAAACAAACACCCTTAAACTTTCTTAACCTAAACTTAAACTAAACTAACCCTAAGTAATCTAATTATCATTTTCATTCCAAACCTAAAACACACAAAACCCTAATACCCTCCTTAGCCGTCGCCCCCCCTAAACCCTCACTTCCAGCCGATTTCAATCTCATCCCCATCTCATTCGACTGATGTTCTAATCCATCATCTAAATCGTCCTCATCACCATCTATCTTTCAAGGTTAGTGGTTTGAATTATTGTGTTTTTGATGCAAAATCCGTCACCCTAATTGCCCCCCCTTGCAGCTGGTTTTCTGGATCGGCCACCCTCTCATCCACCATCTCCATCATCTTTCTCAGCCACCAAGAAGACCTTTCAAGGCCTCTCCTTCATCATCATCGAAATTGGGTATCATCAAGGTAACAGTTCGGATACTTCTTTCTTTTCTTTTGGTTTCAACCGAAACTTATGTGAAGGGATTCATAGGGATCGTGTTGTTAATAAATCTGCTTGTATTCATCTTTCCACAGCCTCCCAACCCCGAGAGACAACCCCTGGCTTCATCAAATCCGACCATAATCAGCAGGTAATCAGTTCTTCGTTGGTTACTTCCTTTGGCCGAAACCCTAATTAGGGTTTCTTCAAAATCGATTTTCTTGTTAATTGATGTAGTTTGTTGTTGATTTACAGCAAGCTAACTATTTTTATATCCTCAAATCCGAAAGTCACAAAGGTATAAAGCTATTCATATTCAGTTCTTTGATATCTATCTCTTTTGGATTCTAACGATTCGGTATTTTCGAGTTTATGTTATTCTTTAGGCGAAATTGATAACGGGAAAGTGCTACACTAATTTCAGTCCCTCTACAGCCCGTAACCATCATATTCAGAACTTTACTGAGACTTTTTGTTAAGGTACTTGTTAGAAATTCTGTCATCTTTCGCGTTTTAGCATCGTGTCGAAAATTCTACCGTAAAACTCTAATTTTACATTGTTTCGTGCTAGGGACTACAAACCGATTTGGGAAGGCGAATTTCGTATTGGAATCGAGTTTTGGACAGCGGGAATAGAGTTCCTTCATCGTGCCTTAAAAGGTTTGTAGTCGGGTTTCCAATCTATTTCTATTCCGTTCATTATTACTAGTAAATCCAAGTGATTTACCTTTGTCATATCTCGTGCCAATTTGAATTGAAATCGTTTTGATACATAAGTTTAGTGGTAATTATAATTTTAGATATCCTTGTATTGTTTCAGCCCTCGAGTCTCTATTCAAGCGATCCCAAGTCGTAACGGTAATCGACTCCCGATTGTATAACCATTACGACTAACGGTAAATCACCTTTCTTATTCTGTTTGCGTTTTTGTTTTTGGTGGCGTTTGTTTTGCCAATTATTCTTTATTTCATATATTTTAACTGCGTGGTTGTTTATATTTCTCGTATATAACTGCGTGGTTGAATTTCGTTATTCGTATCGTTTCGTGTTATCGTAATTTCGGACAATGTTGTATTTGGACATTTTTGGGTCCATTTCCGTTGTAATCTGTATTCATGCGTGTTTTTATGTATCTTAAACTGAGAATTGGATTTTATGACCTGAACATAAGTTGTAGGTCTCGGAGTCTAGTTTTCAAAAACGTAAATTTCATTTCCTAACTCCTTATAGTTTTTCCTAAAAACGTAAAATACCAGCTAGGGGTCTAATCTGATTATTTTGATGTTATATGTCTAGGTTCGTTAATCTATTTCGTGTAACCACTTAGACAACCATGATAATTATTAATTGGGATTATACTAAGTTAATAACAAGCTTTAAAAGTAATAAAAATTATTTATCTTGTCTACACCTAAATTATACGACACTTTAATATAATAAACTCAACATCTTTAAGAATAACGTTTTTGGACAGTTTTGAAAACCAGTTTTGTTTTAACCATATCTTACTCATATCAAACTCTTTTATAAAGATGTCTTAGTCTAAAACGTAGCTCTCGGTGTCTAGTTTTCAAATATGTTTCCGTCAACGTCTAATTCCTTCTAGAACCATAGTTATCTCAGTTTGAGTGAACCTATGTGTTCGCTGAAAACTTCATTGTTAAATTAAAAGTCGTTAACCGTCAAATACTATTCTTATATGGTTATACTTTTATCTAGGGGAGCTCTAGGACTAGTGAGGACTCTGATTGTGACCAACTTACTACACCATATACACACAGTACAGCTTACATACGCTCACT
This sequence comes from Senecio squalidus, assembly GCA_910822075.1. Classification (NCBI taxonomy): domain Eukaryota; kingdom Viridiplantae; phylum Streptophyta; class Magnoliopsida; order Asterales; family Asteraceae; genus Senecio; species Senecio squalidus. The sequence continues at coordinate 36,382,439 of CAJVGC010000001.1, read as the reverse complement.
CGATAAGGTGAGTTCATTGCCCCTATGTTTTTACTGTTTTCACTTATTTGTGCAAATTGGGGGAAGACAAAGCTTACCTAAACTACTTTTCATAATGAAATGTTTTGAGAAACAAATCAATTACTAAAGTGTAACGAAAACCTAATGCATACAAAACTGTTTTCAAACGAGATGGTTGACATACTGTGACTACATGCGTAGTGACACCCCCCCCCCCCCATATACACTACATACTTACACACTAGTAGAGGTACCTACTAGTGACGACAGACCATGGTGCCAAAGGGCTAAATGGTCACTACATGATTAGTCTTACTGTGTGGACCGTTCCCCACCGACCCGTAAGACATTATAGTCAGGTAACGGAACTACTGACACACACTTCCTATCGGTTAAGGTAACTACCGATACAATCAGTAATGGATTTTACTGATGTTGCTACTGTTCTACTTACTTTATGCATTAGTTACACTATTTGAATTGCTATTGCTATTTTGAGACTCAATTGCTATTTCAGGAAACTTTCTATAAATAGAAATTGCTTTTTATAGAAACTTACTTTGTTTGCTTACATCATTTAAACTGTTTTACTTAAATTACTCAGTGAACTCGCTCAACCTTTGTGTTGACATTTTAAGCTTTGTTTTCAGGTAATGAGCAGGCATAGGACTTGGATGTAGGAGTCGGACTCTAGATGACCTCAGGATATCTTTTGCATTTACGGACATTATTAACTATACAATTGGTTTTCTTTTCGGACTTGCATGTCCAAGTATTCTTTCGTTCGTTGATAATTACATTTTAGCTTTCTTACTTGTAGTGTTTGACGATTTTCGTGTACTAAGGTTTATACCTTGAGTATGGCGACGTCATAACAATACATTATTTATTTATCACATAGATTTTATTCTTTATATTACTGTTGTGTTATGACGATCGCCAATCGTGTTGCACTCTGCGTTTCCGCCAACGGCGGGGTGTGACAGATTGGTATCAGAGCACATGGTTATAGAGAACTAGGTGGTTTGGCCTAGACTATAACTAGGTGTCCCTCATATAGATTCTTTCTAGGATCATTTTACCATTTCATATCGTCTCACTACTCGTACCTATCGACTTATCGTCTAAGGAAGACGGCGAACCGCAACGACTTACGACGCTGAAGGAGTTTCTATTTTATTCACTTTTCATTTCCTTAAAATCTCATTTCTTGTTTGTAATCGAATTCGACTTAAATTCTTATACTTCTACTTCAATAAAATGTAAGTGTTACCATTATGATCATGTATACGAAAAGCAAATGTGTATGCCTTATCTTTGGGTGCCTCATCTACTTGCAATATTGGAATCACGTTCTTATTCGTTACGAATCCATCCCTCATTTAAAGTTTCTATTTTGTTTCATTTCGATTTCTCGATCTTCGTACTTTCGAAATTCTATTCTACCGTACGTGACGCTCTCGTGGAAGAACTTTCTTGCAGATTTGAAAAAGTGAAGTTGAAGACTCGTTTGCCCTATTTTAAGACGGTGTTATATTTTTCGCTTATCTCGATCTCTATATTCTTGAACCCTTTTCATTCATTCTTATATTACTACAAATCGATATAGTTTCTACTCACCAAATTGTTTAAACCGGATGTTAAGAGATTGTATCTATTCTTTCGGTTGTTTCATTGTTTCGAAATTCGAGGAGAAATATTATTTCTCGCCATATTCTTTCGTAAAGATTCTTGTATTGACACTCGGAAATAAACATTCTAACCGGCAACAAATTAATGTCTCAGCACGAAAACGTCCATCTTTCTCCTATCTCTGTTCGTTTTCAAATTTTGGTTTCTTCTACAAAATTGTTCAAATGTCGAAATCTAGCTACCATACGGAAATTAGACCCCGAAACATTTTCATGATTTATACTAATCTACTCAAATGAAATCGTTGCCTAAACGTTCTTTCTCGAGCACTATTCCAAACTCTGTTATAACTCACCTGAACTCGTATTCTCTCAAGCTATGAGTGGAATTGATTACGAAGCTATACGACATGCTCTCAAATCTGGATTCTTCTATTTTTTTTTTTTTTTTTTTTTCATGATCACTTTTATTCGTGAAAATCACTCAAGCCGAAGTTAGTTCCTGATGATGCGAACGTATCGTTTTCGCTCCGAAAGTTTACTCGTGATGTATTCGTCGTCCCGAGGAGATAAACTATCCAATTCTAGATTTTACCAATCATTTGATAATCAATGATCTCGATACCATGTGGAGTTTCCACATACTGATACCGTTGATACTAGTCGAGTACATTCATAGAAAGTCAATATTTTCTAAAACCATCTGGAGCTGTAAACTAGTTGATTCCTTATCAGTCAGTCTATACAAACCGGTAAAACTCTTTTCTCTATTTTCTCAATCAATCCAGATGTTCTCTAAGACGATGCCTTTGTCAACTCTAACGTATTCTCAATTACTTCGAGAAATTCCCATCTACTTCACATTCGGTTGCAGAAGAAGATTTCTACTTTGATATACCTATCCAGTTCCAATATAACTGTGACCTTTGACACGTTCCTTCGGTAAGACATATATTCTAGTACGAGAAGAATTTGATTTCCCAAACTTCATTATATCCGATTTCGTATGTTTTAAGCATATCCCTCCTTGATTGTATCCACAATTTCCATGAGCGTTCCACAGTAGATAGTTTTCCGAGTTAAAATTTACCCTTGAATCTTTTATCATCGCAATTCTTATCGAAACCTCGAAGTGACTTTAGATGCGACTTGAGACAGAAGACCGTAACATCTGACGACTATTTCTTATTCGAGTATGATTCTTGAAACCTTATTCTTATACGTACCCACAAGGAGACTAACCTTTATCAGTTGAAAAACTCAATAGCTCGTACCTCATTGATACCCATACGACTTTCATTCGGTACTGAAACCTTCAACCGACATTGCTCTGTGCGTTAAGACTTTCGACGTCTCGAGCTAAATTGCAAGCGTATTGTGCATTAATATGCTAATTCATTCCATTATACCGAGTTCGCTTTTTCGACAGCTTTTCATGTCTACCTCGATGTAACTTGGAGATTTCTAGATGTAAATAATACTTGAAGCGATATTCATTCTGATCTTAGTCATTTGAGTCCTTTTGACCTATGATACCGTACAGACACATCAATATGTAAACTTTTCTGTTAGTGCATTCAGATATGTTATCGAAATCTTTCGATGACACCAAACACTGGTATAGACTTGTGGAATTGATTCGAGTTACGCGCTACACAAAAATCATCCTAATGCAACTCGTATGATATAAAGTTCCCTACGAACCTACTCTTACTACTTTCTGTTTGTGATACGGACTGGAGATATTCTTTGACGCGTGATTTTTTCCTCAACTACTACTATTCAATCTAGCTATTTATTAAACTCCCTAATGATTCAATGGTCGTTCTAATGACTTCGTTTTCCTTAATCTCCGCTTTGTTTATCTTATTTGTAATTCGGTATTTCATATTCAGTGATAATCACTCGCAGGTAATGATAGGAATTCTCTTGTGTCTGATCAACATAAGATGAAACTGGTTGTTATACGCGATATGATAAAACATTTCAATCTCTATTTTAATTTGCAAACTTTCGTGTAGCTTTTTCGCTTTCAACGCTCTTTCGTATTACTTATGAAATTATTTCACTATTATAGCGATTACGTGAGATTCTTTTGTGACCAACGATTTTGTTCGTTAACCGTGACCCGTGACTTCTATTGTTGAATGTGTTTCAACAGTTAAGTGTTACTTATCAAATTCTATAAACGATACTTAATGATGAGTTTTAAGTTATGTCTGGCCAACATAATGGAGAACTTATCGTTTACCATGTATCTACCTGAATTCATACTCTTTGTTGAACTGAACCTTGTGCATTGTTATACGATTGACCTTAAGCGCTTACACAAACTACCTATGAACTGTTATGGTAATGTGAACGTACATGTAGAATGTGTTTATAATTAGACGTAATTATAAATATATTCTAACGCGTATCTGTTCTAGTATCGGACGGAAATTCAAACTTTTCTAATCAGTGTTCAAATTCATGACACAATTCTTGAGCGAATCTTGAGGATTTGCTGTACGAAAGCCCCTTACATACTCAATTTCGATTGATATTTCTGTCAACAGTTATACCACTTGAATTTCGGGACGAAATTCTTTTAAGTGGGGAATACTGTGACAACCGTCACTTTTCCGACTCAGATTAGTCTAGTATGCCGTATGCTCTTACCAGGATTACAAATTTTTTTTATATAAAGAGCTTTACATTTTCTTTTATGTATAATGCCTACTTGTGACATGTGTGTATACTCTATATGTGATGCTATTGCTTTAGTTAGGTGCACAATAATTAGTTTCCCACTAGTCGAGCTCCTAGATAACTTATCGGTTAAGTTAGTACTTTAGATACTAACTCACTTTTACTATATTTATTGATCGTTACAAATGATATTCGGATTCGGGTTCAATAATTAAACGTAAGGGAACTATTCGAAGTTTCCTATATCGTGTATACTTCTTTTACACTTCAGAAGGTCGCCCGCTACTTACGCATTAAAGCGAAAAAAAAAAATATGTGGACATCAGCTTACAAGTTTTTCGTTTTGTTTGTTTGTTTGCTTAATCGTATTCCTAAACAAACACCCTTAAACTTTCTTAACCTAAACTTAAACTAAACTAACCCTAAGTAATCTAATTATCATTTTCATTCTAAACCTAAAACACACAAAACCCTAATACCCTCCTTAGCCGTCGCCCCCCCTAAACCCTCACTTCCAGCCGATTTCAATCTCATCCCCATCTCATTCGACTGATGTTCTAATCCATCATCTAAATCGTCCTCATCACCATCTATCTTTCAAGGTTAGTGGTTTGAATTATTGTGTTTTTGATGCAAAATCCGTCACCCTAATCGCCCCCCCTTGCAGCTGGTTTTCTGGATCGGCCACCCTCTCATCCACCATCTCCATCATCTTTCTCAGCCACCAAGAAGACCTTTCAAGGCCTCTCCTTCATCATCATCGAAATTGGGTATCATCATGGTAACAGTTCGGATACTTCTTTCTTTTCTTTTGGTTTCAACCGAAACTTATGTGAAGGGATTCATAGGGATCGTGTTGTTAATAAATCTGCTTGTATTCATCTTTCCACAGCCTCCCAACCCCGAGAGACAACCCCTGGCTTCATCAAATCCGACCATAATCAGCAGGTAATCAGTTCTTCGTTGGTTACTTCCTTTGGCCGAAACCCTAATTAGGGTTTCTTCAAAATCGATTTTCTTGTTAATTGATGTAGTTTGTTGTTGATTTACAGCAAGCTATCTATTGTTATATCCTCAAATCCGAAAGTCACAAAGGTATAAAGCTATTCATATTCAGTTCTTTGATATCTATCTCTTTTGGATTCTAACGATTCGGTATTTTCGAGTTTATGTTATTCTTTAGGCGAAATTGATAACGAGAAAGTGCTACACTAATTTCAGTCCCTCTACAGCCCGTAACCATCATATTCAGAACTTTACTGAGACTTTTCGTTAAGGTACTTGTTAGAAATTCTGTCATCTTTCGCGTTTTAGCATCGTGTCGAAAATTCTACCGTAAAACTCTAATTTTACATTGTTTCGTGCTAGGGACTACAAACCGATTTGGGAAGGCGAATTTCGTATTGGAATCGAGTTTTGGACAGCGGGAATAGAGTTCCTTCATTGTGCCTTAAAAGGTTTGTAGTCGGGTTTCCAATCTATTATTCCGTTCATTATTACTAGTAAATCCAAGTGATTTACCTTTGTCATATCTCGTGCCAATTTGAATTGAAATCGTTTTGATACATAAGTTTAGTGGTAATTATAATTTTAGATATCCTTGTATTGTTTCAGCCCTCGAGTCTCTATTCAAGCGATCCCAAGTCGTAACTGTAATCGACTCCCGATTGTATAACCATTACGACTAACGGTAAATCACCTTTCTCATTCTGTTTGCGTTTTTTGTTTTTGGTGGCGTTTGTTTTGCCAATTATTCTTTATTTCGTATATTTTAACTGCGTGGTTGTTTATATTTCTCGTATATAACAGCGTGGTTGAATTTCGTTATTCGTATCGTTTCGTGTTATCGTAATTTCGGACAATGTTGTATTTGGACATTTTTGGGTCCATTTCCGTTGTAATCTGTATTCATGCGTGTTTTTATGTATCTTAAACTGAGAGTTGGATTTTATGACCTGAACATAAGTTGTAGGTCTCGGAGTCTAGTTTTCAAAAACGCAAATTTCATTTCCTAACTCCTTATAGTTTTTCCTAAAAACGTAAAATACCAGCTAGGGGTCTAATCTGATTATTTTGATGTTATATGTCTAGGTTCGTTAATCTATTTCTTGTAACCACTTAGACAACCATGATAATTATTAATTGGGATTATACTAAGTTAATAACAAGCTTTAAAAGTAATAAAAATTATTTATCTTGTCTACACCTAAATTATACGACACTTTAATATAATAAACTCAACATCTTTAAGAATAACGTTTTTGGACAGTTTTGAAAACCAGTTTTGTTTTAACCATATCTTACTCATATCAAAGTCTTTAATAAAGATGTCTTAGTCTAAAACGTAGCTCTCGGTGTCTAGTTTTCAAATATGTTTCCGTCAACGTCTAATTCCTTCTAGAACAATAGTTATCTCAGTTTCAGTGAACCAATGTGTTCGCTGAAAACTTCATTGTTAAATTAAAAGTCGTTAACCGTTCCCCACCGACCCGTAAGACATTACAGTCAGTTAACGGAACTACTGACACACACTTCCTATCGGTTAAGGTAACTACCGATACACTCAGTAATGGATTTTACTGATGTTGCTACTGTTCTACTTACTTTATGCATTAGTTACACTATTTGAATTGCTATTGCTATTTTGAGACTCAATTGCTATTTCAGGAAACTTTCTATAAATAGAAACTGCTTTTTATAGAAACTTACTTTGTTTGCTTACATCATTTAAACTGTTTTACTTAAATTACTCAGTGAACTCGCTCAACCTTTGTGTTGACATTTTAAGCTTTGTTTTCAGGTAATGAGCAGGCATAGGACTTGGATGTAGGAGTCGGACTCTAGATGACCTCAGGATATCTTTTGCATTTACGGACATTATTAACTATACAATTGGTTTTCTTTTCGGACTTGCATGTCCAAGTATTCTTTCGTTCGTTGATAATTACATTTTAGCTTTCTTACTTGTAGTGTTTGACGATTTTCGTGTACTAAGGTTTATACCTTGAGTATGGCGACGTCATAACAATAAATTATTTATTTATCATATAGATTTTATTCTTTATATTACTGTTGTGTTGTGACGATCGCCAATCGTGTTGCACTCTGCGTTTCCGCCAACGGCGGGGTGTGACACGTGGGAATATGGACTAGAAATTGTAATGTATGGAAAGGTTTTTAGAAAATTAGGGTTTAAAAGTACCTATGGGTTTTTAGAAATAGGATTTTGATTTTAAAAGGGTATTTTTTGTTTGATTGAGTTTTTTATGGATAAAATGGCTTCTAATATACTTCTTCAGACATTTTTAATGCTATTGTGACCTACGGGATTATGAAACATGAATATCACCACCTTAACCGTGAATCTAAGTCGTACCGGATGAAATATATGTTTTATAAGGAAATGAGGGTTTTGAATGGGTATAACGTGGTTTGGATTGTTGATTTCGGTTATTATAAAGTACATTAGGGTAGTGTGGGAGTATGGACTAGAAATTGTAATGTATGGAAAGGTTTTTAGAAAATAAGGGTTTAAAAATACCTATGGGTTTTTAGAATTAGGGTTTTGATTTTAAAAGGGTACTTTTTGTTTGATTGAGTTTTTTATGATGAAATGGCTTCTAATATACTTCTTCATACATTCTTAATGCTATTGTGACCTACGAGATTATGAAACATGAATATCACCCACCTTAACCGTGAATCTAACTCGTACCCGATGAAATATAGGTTTTATAAGGATATGAGGGTTTGAATGAGTACAACGTGGTTTGGATTGTTTATTTCGGTTATTACAAAGTTTATTAGGGTAGTGTGAGAGTATGGACTAGAAATTGTAATGTATGAGAAGGTTTTTAGAAAATTAGGGTTTAAAAGTACTTAAGGGTTTTTAGAATTAGGGTTTTGATTTTAAAAGGGTATTTTTTGTTTGATTGAGTTTTTTATGGATGAAATGGCTTCTAATATTCCTCTTCAGACATTCTTCACGTTATTTTGACCTACGGGATTATGAAACATGAATATCACCCACCTAAACCGTGATTCTAACTCGTACCGGACGAAATATAGGTTTTATAAGGAAATGAGGGTTTTAATGGGTATAACGTGGTTTAGATTGTTGATTTCAGTTATTATAAAGTTTATTAGGGTAGTGTGGGAGTATGGACTAGAAATTGTAATGTATGGAAAGGTGATTTGAAAATTAGGGTTTAAAAGTACCTATGGGTTTTTAGAATTAGGGTTTTGATTTTAAAAGGGTACTTTTTGTTTGATTGAGTTAAAAGGGTATTTTTTGTTTGATTGAGTTTTTTATGGATGAAATGGCTTCTAATATCCTTCTTCAGACATTCTTCACGTCATTTTGACCTACGGGATTATGAAACATGAATGTCACCCACCTAAACCGTGATTCTAACTCGTACCGGATGAAATATAGTTTTTATAAGGAAATGAGGGTTTTAAGGGGTATAACGTGGTTTGGATTGTTGATTTCGGTTATTATAAAGTTTATTAGGGTAGTGTGGGAGTTTGGACTAGAAGTTGTAATGTATGGAAAGGTTTTTAGAAAATTAGGGTTTAAAAGTACCTATGGGTTTATAGAATTAGGGTTTTTATTTTAAAAGGGTACTTTTTGTTTGATTGAGTTTTTTATGGATGAAATGGCTTCTAATATACTTCTTCAGACATTCTTAATGCTATTGTGACCTACGAGATTATGAAACATGAATATCACCCACCTTAACCGTGAATCTAACTCGTACCGGATGAAATATAGGTTTTATAAGGAAATTAGGGTATTAATGGGTACAACGTGGTTTGGATTGTTGATTTCGGTTATTATAAAGTTTATTAGGGTAGTGTGGGAGTATGGACTAGAAATTGTAATGTATGGAAAGGTTTTTAGAAAATTATGGTTTAAAAGTACCTATGGGTTTTTAGAATTAGGGTTTTGATTTTAAAAGGGTATTTTTTGTTTGATTGAGTTTTTTATGGATGAAATGGCTTCTAATATCCTTCTTCAGAAATTCTTCACGTCTTTTTGACCTACGGGATTACGAAACATGAATATACCCCACCTAAACCGTGATTCTAACTCGTACCGGAAGAAATCTAGGTTTTATAAGGAAATTAAGGTATTAATGGGTACAACGTGGTTTGTAATGTATGGTAAGGTTTCTAGAAAATTAGGGTTTAAAAGTACCTATGGGTTTTTAGAATTAGGGTTTTGATTTTAAAGGGGTATTTTTTGTTTGATTGAGTTTTTTATGGATGAAATGGCTTCTAATATCCTTCTTCGGACATTCTTAATTCTATTGTGACCTACGAGATTATGAAACATGAATATCACCCACCTGAACCGTGAATCTAAGTCGTACCGGATGAAATACAGGTTTTATAAGGAAATGAGGGTTTGAATGGGTATAACGTGGTTTGGATTGTTGATTTCGGTTATTATAAAGTTTATTAGGGTAGTGTGGGAGTATGGACTAGAAATTGTAATGTATGGAAAGGTTTTTAGAAAATTAGGGTTTAAAATTACTTATGGGTTTTTAGAATTAGGGTTTTGATTTTAAAAGGGTATTTTTTGTTTGATTGAGTTTTTTATGGATGAAATGGCTTCTAATATCCTTCTTCAGAAATTCTTCACGTTATTTTGACCTACGGGATTATGAAACATGAGTATCACCCACCTAAACCGTGATTCTAACTCGTACAGGAAGAAATCTAGGTTTTATAAGGAAATTAGGGTATTAATGGGTACAACGTGGTTTGGATTGTTGATTTCGGTTATTATAAAGTTTATTAGGGTAATGTGGGAGTATGGACTAGAAATTGTAATGTATGCAAAGGTTTTTAGAAAATAAGGTTTAAAAGTACCTACTGGTTTTTAGAATTAGGGTTTTGATTTTAAAAGGGTATTTTTTGTTTGATTGAGTTTTTTATGGATGAAATGGCTTCTAATATCCTTCTTCAGACATTCTTCACGTTATTTTGACCTACGGGATTATGAAACATGAGTATCACCCACCTAAACCGTGATTCTAACTCGTACCGGAAGAAATCTAGGTTTTATAAGGAAATTAGGGTATTAATGGGTACAACGTGGTTTGGATTGTTTATTTCGGTTATTATAAAGTTTATTAGGGTAGTGTGGGAGTTTGGACTAGAAATTGTAATGTATGGTAAGGTTTTTAGAAAATTAGGGTTTAAAAGTACCTATGGGTTTTTAGAATTAGGGTTTTTATTTTAAAAGGGTATTTTTTGTTTGATTGAGTTTTTTATGGATGAAATGGCTTCTAATATCCTTCTTCGGACATTCTTAATGCTATTGTGACCTACGGGATTATGAAACATGAATATCACCCACCTTAACCGTGAATCTAACTCGTACCGGATGAAATATAGGTTTTATAAGGAAATGAGGGTTTTGAATGGGTATAACGTGGTTTGGATTGTTGATTTCGGTTATTATAAAGTACATTAGGGTAGTGTGGGAGTATGGACTAGAAATTGTAATGTATGGAAAGTTTTTAGAAAATTAGGGTTTAAAAATACCTATGGGTTTTTAGAATTAGGGTTTTGATTTTAAAAGGGTACTTTTTGTTTGATTGAGTTTTTTATGGATGAAATGGCTTCTAATATACTTCTTCATACATTCTTAATGCTATTGTGACCTACGGGATTATGAAACATGAATATCACCCACCTTAACCGTGAATCTAACTCGTACCCGATGAAATATAGGTTTTATAAGGATATGAGGGTTTGAATGAGTACAACGTGGTTTGGATTGTTTATTTCGGTTATTACAAAGTTTATTAGGGTAGTGTGAGAGTATGGACTAGAAATTGTAATGTATGAGAAGGTTTTTAGAAAATTAGGGTTTAAAAGTACTTAAGGGTTTTTAGAATTAGGGTTTTGATTTTAAAAGGGTATTTTTTGTTTGATTGAGTTTTTTATGGATGAAATGGCTTCTAATATTCCTCTTCAGACATTCTTCACGTTATTTTTGTGACAACCGTCAAAATCCAGGTACTTATTCTGTTGTGATATCAATTCGAAACGTTAGTTACCTCTTTGTCTCGTTCGCTCTATTTTGGTTCGTAACTTTTGAATCTATACCTTATCGGAACTAGTGTCGAAATAACTTCCGGAATCAAAATTATAAGTCCTAATACCAAGAAAATGCCTATAGAACTTTCCTA
>CAJVGC010000001.1:36352376-36370812 GCA_910822075.1 Senecio squalidus | reverse complement strand
TGTCTACCGTTACCTTTAACTGATCAATAACCGGAAACGCGACAGTGTCGGAATCACACCCGAAATCAATTTATATAAGTCCTAATACCAAGAAAACACCTAATGAACTTTCCTAACCTGGTGAGTCGTAAAAGCTACGATAGCTTCATCCGGAACTTCCCCCTCCTTCACTTGCTCATCAGCGACGGACTCATCCTTGTGCTTCCATCTGATCCGGATGGGAGCCACACCAGCATTCACAAAAAAGAATTTAGTCTTCCAGTTCTTTCGACCAGAAGGAGCCCCGGAAGAACAAACAGGGCTAGGTTTCCTTCTTTTATCAAAAGTGAACCAATCACCGGCTTTCCCAAGCTTGTAAAACGTCCGAAAGAGGGTTACCGTAGGAGTATACCCAAGAGCCCAGCTCTGAACCTCAAAACACGTGAGTCTTAACGCTCCAAGAGGGTTCATCTGCGAAGGATGGAACTTAAAATACTCACAAACCTCCAAGAAAAGTCTGGAGAACGGCAGACGGAGGTTCGAAAATTCGAACCACTCGGCGTAAACACCTAGCTTACCGGGAGGAGCATCCAGTATAGTGTCGTCCGGACCAGGAAGAGTGGCACCATAGCCAACACCGATAGCGTATTTTTCACAGAGGACGTCAAGATCCCTCTGGGTCAAACTATTGAAGGACCTCCGGATGTTCTCTTTATTCTGTTTCGACATGACGAAGATCAGAGAGAAAAATAAAAGAAAAAACGAAAGAAGATGGAAGGAAGAAAAGACACACAGTTAAAGGTGTAAAGTAAAAAACGGTGAGAAAAAAGTTAAAAATGGGGTAAAACGAACTATTTATAGGCAAGTGTATGTCAGACGATGGGACGCGCGTCTAATCCCACCACCGCTCTCGGCCAATAGCATAGCGACAGGTGGCGCAAGCATTAATTGTCGCAGTTTGAAAAAAGTTCCCGCTGAAGCTACAACTCAATTATCCCGCCCAAATAATCAGACGGTTGCTAATTCCGGAGAAACTCAAGAGACACACCCCTGACAATCGAAAGAACAACCGAAGGAACAACCGAAAGAACAATCGAAAGAACCAAAACATTTTATCTTTCTAGTCAAGCATTACATAGTCTTAACTACGTAATACTGGACTAGGGGGGCTGATAACGTACCATCGGTAGCCGATAGAAATCTATCGGCCGAACCGATAGCACGCCGAAAGATCTCTTTAGGTTAGACACCATCTCTGAGGAAGCCTATAAATACCAGACCCACATGTCACTTCAAGGGTAACGTTCACAGACACTCTATACTTTTACTTTATTTATTTACTCTTACTCTTCGAAATCTTACTCTTACGCCCGAGGTAAACCAGGGGATCATCCCCGTTCCGTTTACTCGTGTGTTTGCCTACTCGTGCAGATAGTTCGAGATTGAAGATAAGAACTAGGCTGAAGGTCTTCTTTGGATCAGCTCTTCCGGATCCGAACTTTCTGCCCCATTGTAATTGTGATATTCCGGTGTCGCAACAAATCAATGTTTAAAGATTAAATATATCTGACTAGACGTCTCCAAATTTGCCACGTGACTCCACCAATTTGATCTAGATATTTACCTTTTTGGTTGGCCAAATTCTTCGGATTTCATCCGTAGCTTAGGTTTTATTGGAGTATAGGCGTAAAAAAAAATCCAAATAAACATTTGTATCTAATTTCCTTTGCCTTCCAAATCTATAAAACTTAGTGGCATAGTTGAATAGAAATTGTTCATTGAATGATTTAGGGTTATGTGGCATTAACATTTATTTAACATGTCATGTTTTTCTTTTTCTTAATCTTTTAATGTGATATAACGCCAGCTTTTGTTAAAATATATTAATTATGCCGTCGTTTTTTGTTGTAAGACATTAATTTCCCGTTTGAAACTTTTGATATTTTTGAAAGTTTTATTTTGTAAATATCAAATTATATCAAATCTGATTTTTATTTGTGTGATGTTATTATTACTGTTAATTTAAAATTTAAATAAATTTTTGTTTATGTCTATTATTGGTGCTATATTCAATTATTTACATTTCTTACCTAACTAAAAAAAATTTTGTAAATACTTCTAGTTTTATACAGTATTATATTTTGTTTAGAACAATTTTTGTAAAATTAAATAATTTTCATAAGTGGAGGGTATAAATGTAATTAGATATGGAAAGTAATGAAGTAAATAAAAACAGCAAGACCATGAAGAAAAAATTCCAAGTGGATAATGTTTTTTTGTTCGGATTTCAAATGAAGTGAACCTCAAATCTATACCATAATCCACCGTCGTCTATGGTTTTCCTGACACTCATACACCCTTTACCACCTTTACTGACAGTGTCTCACAATCAACAAGTATGTCCCCGGTCAACCTTTTTATCCATAAACCCTGCTCCACCTCTTCTCCCTCGACAGTTTCTTACCAAGACTCGCCGGTGGGACTCCAATGCAGAAACTTTTCGAACAAAAAACTACGATTTTGATGAATTTGACTCGACAGACGACACCGATGATTTCGAAGATACTAATCAGTGGCTCGACATTCTTGAGGACTTCATAGATGGTGTGTGGATTTTTAAGATGAATTTATTTTTCGTCTACTATCTGTTAATCAGTAATTCAGTATTAATACAACTCGAATACAAATGTTTGTTTTTAACCAGTGCAGGCATTCAGATCATTTGGATGGATGCTTCCTGCGATAATCTCATCTTTGCTCTTCACATCTGGTCCCAAAGCGTTTCTCATGGCAATGGCAATCCCCCTCGGTCAATCAGCTCTTTCGTTATTATTTCAAGCAGTATCAGGAAGACCAAAGAATAAAACAAAGCGTCGCGCCAAGAGTAGGAGCAAAAGGAAACCGCCACCACGTGCGTCTAGTTATGTGGGTATAGATGAAGAACAAGATGAATATGCACAAGGAGAAAGAGCGGGGGCAACGGGGTACCAAACAACTCTACGACACGTTCAAAAGAATACAAATACAGACAATAATGTTCCAACAAACTCCCCCTTGGATGTAGCTTGTATTCTTCAAAATTGTCTTGAACTTTTGGTGTCGAGAGATCGAGAGTTGGTCCTTTAAACTTCATAGAGACTTGTACGGTGTAAAGTTTGCAACCGATAACTTGCGAATCTTTCTCACAGCTAATCTTCATCATTAAGCAACGCGGCTCCATGAATATCAGCTTCGAGTCCTTGACTTCCAGGAAGTGCTAAACTCTTCAAGATCCGATCCTTAACTTTGTAAAACCTGGCTTACAAAGACAAAACTGACCAAATACGTGTTTTTGTTCTTTAAACTGATAAAATTTCTCATTTTTCAGAAAACACGTGATAAAACCTTTTAACCATGATCGATACGTGACAACGAAGAAAATAAACATAGAAATAAAATATTTTTGGATTTTTGTTTGTTTTCTTAACCTAAAACCGAAACTCTTTTTGTGGTTTTCAACTATAAGCTATTCACACTACTTTAGCAACCTACAAAAGGGCAAATCTTTTTGGATAGGGATTAGTTTGCTTTTAAGATCATATCGCAGAAGTCGAATCACAAGAATCAGCCGATTATTAGTATATTTGTCCTCTTAAATACAGCATAGATATCATATAAAAAATCTTCCGATTATTTAGATTACAACTGTTTATATGGATCCCACTTATATTTACACTTAGCTAAATCCGAACTCCCCTCAAAGCGTCATCAAACTTCCAGTATTTATTTAGGAAACCCGTCACCTTATTCCTATTTAGTAACTACTCTAAGTATTGAAAAAACATACATATAGTATAAAGTTTAAGCACTTGTGCATTTTTCATATTTAAAGAAGCTTTGCTTTCCTTTTCTTTTTTTTTTTATTATTTTTTTTTTTTTTTTTTTTTTTTTTTTATTTTTTTTGAGCTTAAAAGCTTTATAGACTCGTGAACTCCTCCCTCTGTCTTTGCCGTTTATCAAGTAAGCATCAAGAGTTACGGAATTCTTATTTGACTCTACTCTCCCCTTTATACTAACTGTAAGGAAACTATGATTTCGCAACCTTATAGAATCCAGGAGCGCCTCAAGGGTATGAGTTTTACAGTAATTATTTATAACTCTTCACCTTTATACTAACTTCAAGGAAACTATGATTTCGCAACCTTATAGAATCCAGGAGCGCCTCAAGGAATTTTTGAGTTTTTAATAATTACATTAATAGAAAACTCTTTGAGTTTTAGAAAAAGACGATTTATTATATTTTTTTGATTTTCTCTCAATTTTTTTTTCCCTCGCTTTTTCTATTACTCTCAGATACTTATTTATATATATATATAATCCTATGGTGACAGATTCCAGGCACACCGAAAGTTTTCAGCTTATCACTGAGATGAACAAACTTAACCGTGTTACCCATTAGAAACAGGTTCGGAAAATTGTTTATATGATATTGGCCGTACCTACTAATACATCGAACAAACACTTATGATTCTAAGTTTTAAAATCCGCGATGTACTATCATTTCCTAAGGTTTTCACAAACTTTCTCCCCCTCTTTTTATGTTTTTCTTAATTTTATTATTTTTATAACTATACACGTCCTAAAAAACTTAAAAAGAAAAGTTTCGAAGTCACGATCAAAGGTTTAGGTTTTTATCATTTTGGACACTTGACACTCAATTGAGATTATTATGCTTTGACTCAATGAGATTTCAAAACTTTAGACTCTTTTGAAAAGAGTTTTGCATTTAAGCAAAACAGTTTTTGTTCGAGTTCGCAACTGTTATATGTTGCGAAGTCTAAACGCTTTAAACTTAAGATATAATCATGTAAATTAAACTTGATAGTAGAAGTTTGAACGCAAACCGGACTACATAACTCAAATAGGAAGCAAAAGCCTACCGAATCATGCATCACACACATTACAAACAAACACTCAAGCAAAATAAACATATATATATCAAAAGATGTTCACAAAAAATTACAGACAAAAGAATATAGTTTGAGCTGGAATAAAGAAATACCAAAATATTATTGCATAATATGTTACTTTTAAGTATTAGGCTAAGTTGAAATGTGTTTGTTGATGATAAGAAGGTTATCTAATCACGTTTATCCGCTTCGTTATTCGATTACCCGATTTTCCGATTGTGTTGATGATTCGTGTAAGGTTTTTAACGATGCGCGATTTTGTAACGATTTACGATGACTTGTTTCGTAAAATTGGTATAAGATCGTATATATATATATTTAGAGTCCGATTCCCTCGTTCCCTATAAATTAAAACGTTCTCTACATATTCACATAATGAACCTAGATCTGAAAATGAACAAAAGTTGGAGATAAACGATATTTTCTACAAGTACGTCGGGTGTATGGTTTTGGTGATTCGTTTGATCGAGTGTTTTGTCCGAAAGATTTTTGATTGTGATTGATCGGGGTTGTTTTATGATCATTTTGAGATCGTTGTGTGTCCTTATTTTAGTAACTCGTTCGTTTGTTAATTGCTTTTGAATAATAAGGTGAGTACATACGTATTTAAAACCGAACGCATACCAAAAACGAGATTTTTGGATGATGAGTCTTGATTGTTATAGATTGATTATTTGATGTTGAATGACGTTGGTTCGAGGTCTCTTTTGATTGATGTTTAGCCCTAGATAATGTAGGCAAGTGGTTTGGGGATTTAGACGCTTGTGTTAATATGATGTTTGAAATTGTGATAACTGTTGTTTCTCATATATGCACGAATTAAATATTTGCATGCTTGGACGATTAGACTTGGATTAATTAGGTTGATAACGGTCTAGATAAATTTCATGATTTAACCAACTAAGATGATGATAATGTAGGTTAGTCGTGATTTAGACAATTGCATGACTTAACCATAACGATGAGTGGCCGACCTTTAGATAAAGGGATGAAATAATGTCCAGAGTGGAAGAATGCAAAACTACTTTTACAATTGTAATCCCGATCTTGGGCGAATGCATGTTACAGGTTGTAGGGGCTAATGCCCTCCGTGGATTTTTAACTACAAGTGAAAAACTATTGAAAATTATAGTTATGTCCTGACTTTAAATTTATAATAGCCCTACTAATTAACTCACTATTTGAAAAACTAATTATTATTTTATAAGTTTCAATATTTAACAAAATTTATTATTCTAAATCCATATATATATATATATATATATATATATATATATATATAGGGTGAGGTTCAAATGAGATCCTCAATTTGAAGAGATCCACGGATCCACTTTTCAGCCATACATTTTCCCCTTAATACCTTTTTTTTTTTTTTTTTTTTTTTTTTTGTTTTACTTAACTTTTTTTTTACATAATATAAGTCGCATTTCATTAAGATAAGTTATAAGCCATTTTATATGTGTTGTACTAATTTCGTTATGGTCAATACCCACCTAAACCGTGATTCTAACTCGTACCGGATGAAATATAGGTTTATAAGGAAATGATGGTATTAGTGATTTGTTATTTTAGTATATTTAATATGATATTCACCAGTGTATATACAATCGATGAATTCCAAAATACTAATTCTATATATATTAAAAGTACATAAATCATCAAATCTATATATGTTTTATAATTAAAATGATGAAAGCATATCAAAAAGTCCATTGCATGCAATTTGTGATTTGAAAGGCACGACCACGACCTTTATTATCTTCAGCTTTCTTTCCACTACTTCCTCCCTCAAGAAGCAAAGGAGCTTTCGGTCCTACCAACAACTTCTGATTCTGCGGCAACTTTGGGCATTCGCTTTTAATATGCCCCGGGTCCTTACAATAGTAGCAAATCCTTATCGGATTAGGACATTCACTACTAATATGACCCGGCTTCCCACACGTATAACAACCCATTTGCCCGAATTTGCATTCTCCCTGATGATTCTTACCACACTTTCTACAACCATAATCTCTTCTTGATGACTCTTTCTTTTCAACTCTTCTTCCCGAACTTCTACCCTTTTGCTCAAACCTTTGCCTTTTATACGGTTCTTGCACATATTCAACCTTGCGTTTCTTCTTCTCTTCTTCAGTTCTATTCAAAAGATCTAACTCTCTCCTTCTTGCCGCTTCAACCATATCCTCAAAAGTCTTAGGATTATTAGTGGAAACGTGTTCTCTGATGTCGGGACTCAAACAACATAAATAACGATCCATCTTCATCCGTTCACTTACAACATATTCCGGACAAAACCCCGCTCTATCAAGGAATTCATTAGTAATCTCATTCACGGTTTTACTTCCTTGTTGTAATGATAAAAATTCCTGAGTAATTTTGTCCACTGCCGACGGTGGACAGTAGTACTCCATAAATCTTTTCTTAAAGTCTCCCCACGTCATCTTCACAATCCCTTCAGCCGGGAATAACCTCACTATAGACTCCCACCAACCCTTAGCTTGATTTCGAAGTAGGTTTGATGCATAAATCACCTTATCTCTATCCGCACACTTGCAAGTTAGGAATGCACCTTCTACCTCCATAACCCACCGCATACTAACAATGGGATCAATCTCTCCAAGAAAGAGTGGTGGATTACAGCTTGCGAAATCTTTATACGTACACCCCTTCTTATAACTTTCCGTGGGTTCTTCTTGATGATCAAAATGATCACCCTCACTTCCTGAATCTTCTTTCTCTTTCTGCTTCAATTCTTTCTCCGCTAGCACGCGGTCTATCTTCTCATCAATAATCTCTACCACATCATCTCTAACCCGTTTAATAATAAACGGTATTGCTTTTTCAAAGGATTGGCTAATCTCCTTAGCCACAATCGTTTGCATATCTACTCCCTGTGACCATCATCATGATGGCTACCTTCTTCTTCCATTTCTACAAACTGAAATTAAATTCAGTTAATAATGACATATAAAACTATAATCTATGCACAATTATAGTTTATACGTCATACATATATACTTTCTAACTTTCTTTGTCCCTTGTCCTTAACATGCTTCAATCATATTGGATACACATAATATGTCCAAAATTAGCGTTGGCCAGACGTTAATTTTAAGCATATTAACTCTTGTACATCCAATACCATCAACGCATAATTAAGACTAAGACAAATAACTCTTTCTCTACAATTAATCTTTCTTACTCTTATCTCTTCCGCAAGGCAAGCTTCTTCCCCCCTTACAAAGCCTCAGCTTGGGTTAAAGTATCAACCGAGATACTCAACTAACACAAGCCAAGGCTCTGATACCAACTTGTAACACTAGGATATTTTTTTTATAACGAAAACATTCTACAATATATACATAACTTAACCAAAATGGGAGTTATCGTTTACTTCTACTAAAATAAGATTTAACATGTTTTGAGCGGAAGCTCGTTACAACAGATTTAACTTCATATCTAGGTCCCCATCCATCCTTTCTATGCTTGCCTTGCAAATTCGAGATCCTTTTTACCTACAAACATAACAATCAATAATATACATTAGCATTAAGCTAGTGAGTATACTTAATAACATAGTGATACATCTCCAAGACTATTCAAAGTCTTACTACATACCCTCGCGGTATAGAATTATAGCTAAGTCTACTCTTTCCCGACTAATGAAAGTCGATTCTACTTCTCCTTGACACATAAATGTCTTCTCCATTCTTCTCTATCATAATGATAAGTTAATATATCATTTCTCTACTTGAACTACCTTAATATACACTAAAAACTGGTCTAGGGGTCGAATGCCTCGCATTCGGACCCATAGGCGACGCATTCAACATGACAAAACACCACATCAGCCACTGAGCTCCGAATGCCTCGCATTCAACCCACATGCGACGCATTCGGGGCTCTTTCTGGCTGATTTTCGTTTTTCAAACGTTTCCTGCACTTACATGTTAATTTACGCCACTTTAAATCCTTATTTCCGCTAACAACACTAACTATAACTTGGAATAACTTACCTAGCAATCTTTAATACATTAATACAAACTTTAAACACCAAAACCATATGAAAATGAGTCTAGTATACTCACCTTGATGTCGAATTACTTTCACTATCTTTACGTTGTTTTCCCCTTGCCTTTATCTTTCAAATCTGAGTTACAAGGTCAAAATACTAAAACTTCAATACTCATAACAACATAACTAACAACTTTATCATACATTCTCTTCAAGAAAATGTATAAATTCTTTCTTTCCTTAACATCTTTCTACCCATTGCCACTCCTTGGGTCATTTGACCCGTTTGATAACACCAACTAGAGAAATCATAACACCACATTCTATCTTCTTCATAAAACTAAAACATACAATTCTAACATTAAATTAACATACACATATGTTCAAATTAACAATTTCCAAGATTATCCCCAAATTATAAAAACCTAATTTTTAGCAATTAAGCATTTCTACTCTTCAATTAAACATCGAATTGATATTATAACACATAATAGAAACTCAAATTCATCAAATAATAACAAGGATATACATAAATTTACCTCCTTCACTCCAATACCAAATTAGCTAGATTATTCTATCTTCTATTCTTGATTCTCTTTTAATCTTCACTAATCCAACACAATTGGTTTAAGAATTTCCAATTATTCTTTGCTTACTTTCAAGAACACACACACATACACTCAAAAGCACCTAAAATTTTATTTAGAAAATTCTGCATTTGACACCTCAAAGTCTTACTCATCACATTTCGAAATTTACACCTTTAGTCCCTCAATTTCTCAAATCTTTCTAATTTACAAAAATTTCTAGAATTATTAACTAATTAAGTCCTTTCTAACTAAACTCAACTATCTTTCTTACAATTCTAGTCCTTCACTTATATAACTTCTCAAATAATATAAATATAAAACATTTATTTTATAAACAAATAAATACTTACGAAATATTTAAATTTCCGAAAAACCGATATGTTACAATTGAATATGTTCGGCAGCGGATGAACACTTCAATATGTACGAGTTATCGAACAATATAATATCGTAAGAATATGAATAAGAAAAAACAATAATATTGTCGAACGTTAAGCCTCAATCGTATTAATCAATTATCAATACAACGTGTTTCTTCTATTCTACAAGGATCTATATTTATAGACCTTGAGGCAAGTTCTAGATAAACTAGAAATCTACATCTATCGTTATCTAATAAGGAAACATAATCTAATTACAAAAAGAAATATAATCTAAGTCTAACTCTATCTAGTAAGACTTGCATGACAAGGTGGTATTCTCGTATGAACTTGATCTATTCGTAGTAATGATATTGTCAGTAGCAACTTAGTTGAACAGCCGCATTAACTTGTCTTCCGTAGTAACTTCTTAATAGCTTCCGTATTAATCTTGTATGTTACTTTTCTTGATGTTAGAAGTATTTTTTAGGAGTTAAACTATTTTGTCTAAGTTATAACCCAACAGATTTTGGTTATAAAGTGGTTTCGATAGTTGATTTAGCTAATTGTAAGGTTTATTAGGGTAGTGTGGAAGTTTAGACTAGAAATGGTAATGTATGGTAGGGATTACATCACCTTTTGCTGTACACATATACGTTATCCATTTTATAACGTAAAATGTATATGTTTTTTATGAAACATTGACATATTAAAATATTTTTTTCATTATTCCTGCATTTTTCAGAAATGGGGTTTTTAAAGTAACGAAGATAAACAAATTATCAAACAAAAAAATACCCTTTTAAAATCAAAACCCTAATTCTAAAAACCCATAGGTACTTTTAAACCCTAAATTTCTAAAAACCTTACCATACATTACAATTTCTAGTCCAAACTCCCACACTACCTTAATAAACTTTGTAATAACCGAAATCAACAACCCAAACTACGTTATACCCATTAAAACCCTATTTTTCTTATAAAACCTATATTTCTTCCGGTACGAGTTAGAATCACGGTTTAGGTGTGTGATATTCATGTTTCATAATCCCGTAGATCAAAATGACGTGAAGAATGTCTGAAAAGGGATATTAGAAGCCATTTCATCCATAAAAAACTCAATCAAACAAAAAATACCCTTTTAAAAACAAAACCCTAATTCAAAAAACGCATAGGTACTTTTAAACCCAAATTTTCTAAAAACCTTTCCATACATTGCAATTTGTAGTCCATACTCCCACACAATCCAGGCGCTATGGAACATCAGTAATCCTAACTATAGGTCCTTTTAAACATTAATATACATAATATTATATGTATATACACTGGTGAATATCATATTAAATATACACTGGTGAATATCATATATATACACTGGTGAATAATGGTTCCTAAATATTTACATGGTTCTTAAATGAAACCAACTCTATATATATATATATATATATATATATATATATATATATATATATATATATATATATATATATAGGGTGAGGTTCAAATGAGATCCTCAATTTGCTAGGGATCCAGAGATCCACTTTTCAGCCACACATTTTCTCCTTAATACTATTTTTTTTTTTTTTTTAATTTGGTTTTTTTTTGTTATGTTTTACTTAACTTTTTTTTTTCAAAATCACATGTGATTTTTTTGTAAAAAATTGAAATCACATATGATTTTCAAAAACCAAAATTTTAAAATCACACGTGAATTTCTTTTTTTGGAAAATCACATGTGATTTTCAAAAACCAAAATTTATAAATTTTAAAGTAACACTTGAAATATTTGTTTCTCGAAAATCACATGTGATTTTTGTGACATTCGCGAATTTCGAAGTATAATTCTATCGTCACGTATTCGTTTTATTTATTTATGCTTACGTTTTTGATCCTATTGTATTTCTTGTTATGATTTATCGTATTCGTATTTTATGAGTATTGTATTCGTATTTCTCGTATTTTATGGGTATCGTATTTGTATTTTATGTGTATTTACGGTTATCGGGTATATAGTATGTGATTCGAATCTTTATGTCGGGAACGTATAGTCTTAAGTGCCTTTAGTATAAGTCTAGTATGCTCTTATGATAAGTTTAGGGGAATTATGCCTTAATTATATGATTAAGATTAACGTTTAAAAGTATTTCATTTTTAGTCTTTTCGGAAATTTTATTACAAAACTAGTCCTACGGGAGAAAATCTATTACAATTTTAGTCCTATTTCAAATTTTATTACAAAATTCGTCCTTACCAGAATTTTGTCTTATCTTCCACCTATTTGTCCTTATCCTCATTATTCCACCTACTCTCTCTCTCTCTAGAAAACACACACAAGAAACACCTACAAACCTCCACCTTCTCTCTAACTTTTCCGGCGATCCAACCGTCCGATTTCAAATCCGAGACCGGATTATTGATCACCATCATCACCTCTATCTATCCTCCGAAATTCGTTACGATCGGGTAAGTATTTCATCATTTTGGTTTTAAACTTTGTTATTTTGACTCCATCACGTAAATCCCATTTTTCACCGTCAAAACCGAGATTTTATTGAAGATTATTGTTCCTATTAGTATTCTGGACATAGGGTTCCAATTTGGGGTCAATTAGACATCTAGAACACTCAGAAATCGATTTCCGAATGTATTTTTCGTAAAAACTCAGTTACATGCACGTAACTGTAGTTACATGCACGTAACTGATCAGACAACAGTTACACTCACGAAATTAACCCTCTGATCACGTAACTATCATCATGATCACGTAATTATGAGTTACGTGACCTACAAGTCACGTAACTGTCATCAGCCTCACGTAACTCTTGATATTTACATAACTAGTCCCTCTATCGCGTAATTGTTCACGTAACTAGTCCCTTGTTCACGTAATTAGTCCCTTGTTCACGTAATTAGTCCCTTGTGCACGCAATTGTCTTATGATTCACGTAATTGAGGTCTAAGTCACGTAATTGACTTAAAAGTCACGTAATTGATATCCTTATTCACGTAACTATGACCCTGATGTTCCGTATCTTCTTGTTTTGTCCCGTGACTCTTGTATAACACGTAACTTGATACTTACGTGACTGGTAGTGCACGTAAGTATGAGAATCACGTATCTAGTCTGTTGACTTTCCGAAACACTTGTTATTCCGTTATATTGATATTCCTTTCGGTTATTTTGAAACCCGTATAAAACGTTAATCATTAAGGCATAACCCTACTAGACTTAGAGATACTTAGACATGTTTTATTTACGTGATGTATAGGGCACTTAGACATTGGAGCCTGACGGTATTATAGTATTTCCCGACATATCGAGATTTGGATTGCTTTGCTATCAGTGAGTTATTCGTTGCCCTTTTTTACCCTTTTACTCTTTTTGGGCATGATTAGCGTTAAACAAAGGTATTTTATGGTATGTATGTATTATGGTATGTATTTTGGATATGGATGCCTTAGGTTAGCATTACCCAACTCGTTCCGCCTTTGTGGTAGAACGAGGCCCCGTATACACACCTGTTAGCTTTTGCCGTCGGAAGTATATATAGCGCTATATGGGTCTAACAAACCCTCATTTCTAATACGTTATTATGATAAGGGAGGAGCCCTGTCCGTGTTAGAAATGTTATGACCGAATATTATTATCGAGGACAACCTAGCGTAATGCACTAGGTGGGGTTAGTTGCCAGTATTTATTGTTGAGGTTCAGGTGTATCGTATTTCCCGAAGGCTATTATTCTATCCAGTATGGTATTATTTTATGAACTGAGTATGGTATTATTTTATGAACTGAGTATGGTATTTTTATAAATTGATTATGGTATTTTATGTATCAAGTATGATTATTTTATCAAAAGGTTTTGTATACGTCAATTATATTTTGAAATATCTTTTCAAAATGACTTATCTCCAAACCGTATCACTTTTGGGTCAAAAAGTATTGAAACCTTTCTACTATTATGTTTTCAACTACTATTGCGAATAATTCACCAACTTTATGTTGACGTCGTATTTTAACGTTTTTCAGGGATTTGAGGTTACACCTTTATGATTGCTATGCTTTCGTGGATCTTTTGCATGGAGTTTATTTTGCTTTATTTAATTCCTTAGTATCCCAAACTCTGTAGCCGTATTTTTGATATATTCGGATGACTGTAATAAGTATTCTCTTTCAACTCTTTATCTATGTTGACGATGTATGGTTTATTTATGTTTGATATAACCTTTGAATCTCTGATACCGTATACACTGCGCACCTCGGTTCCGCCATTTCTATGCGGGGTGTGACAGAAGTTGGTATCAGAGCCAATGGTTATAGAGAACTAAGTGACCTTACGGAATCACTTAGACTATGACCTAGGCTTTTGGACCTATCTGATTTACTCTATGTGCGCATTTCTTTCTTTTGTGGGCCTGTATGTGATCTATATGCTATATGTGCTTTCGCTTTGCTTTTTATGTTTTGAGGCCTGCTCGTTTTAGTCGCACATACAGTTATCGTTCTTATTCATTCCGTTTGATATTCGTAGAAGATGCCGCGTAAGAGAACTTCTACTAGGTCTACTCCTATCGTCACTGCTATGAGAAGGTCGACAAGGCGAGGTCGCGCCAGTGTGAGAGCGGGTGCTAAGCCACGGAATACCACTGCTGTCCCCAATGCTAACACCGCTACTCCGAACATCAGTCAGATGATTGCGGAGCAGATTGCAGCAGCTATACCAGTGATTGTGGCACAGCTTAAGAAGTCACCGGTGCAGAATGTCGACGTAGGGTTGGAAGAACCTGAGATGCCCGGTATTGGATCTGAGGATATGGCGTCTGGGCGCGATGGTCCCGATGTAGGAAGAGCAGTGCACGTGGGAGTCGGTGGGCTAAGTATCGGTATTGAAGATCCACCCCGAGGCTGTTCGTATGAGACCTTTCTGGGCTGCAAACCTACTGAGTTCAAGGGTACTGAAGATGCGGTTGCTACCCTGCAATGGTTTGAGAAGATAGAGTCTATGTTTGATGTCTCGGGATGTGCTGAAGACAGCAAGGTGAAGTATGCTACATTCTTATTCCAAGGTAAAGCCCTAACTTGGTGGAACTCGGTGAAGGGAGTTCGGGGCCGGGCTACTGTTGCCTTGATGACTTGGGAAAGTTTGAAGGTTATTATGAAAAAGGAGTATGTGCCGTCACCTGAGACACAGAGGTTGGAGAACGAGTTGTGGAACTTAACTATGCAAGGTGCTGATTTCCGCGGGTATGTGAACAGATTCTATGACTTGTGTGTTTTGGCTCCTCGGTTGGTCCGCACGGAGACTGAAAGAATCGAACGCTTCACTCATGGGTTGCCCCAGGCTATGAGGGACCACATTATTTCTCACTTTCCGGGTACTCTTCAGAGTGCGGTTGATATTGCGGGTCGACTGACCGCAAGTGCGATTCGTGGTGGTACTCTCCAGCCAGCTGTGAGCCGAAGAGATTTTGGAAACTCTGAAAGAAGAGCTATGGGCATTTCGGGGAAGAGAAGCCGTAATCATTATCAGAGGCCTAAAGCTTCTCAAGTATATGCGTTGACGGGTTCTGGAACTGGTTATCAGGGCGCTCGCCCTAAGTGTGGTACATGCGGTAGTAAGCATGCGGCGAATGTGGCGTGTTGGGTGTGTAAACGCTGCAAGAAGTTAGGCCACACCGAGCAATATTGTAGAAGAACTGTTGGAGCGTGTTATGAATGTGGAGAAATGGGTCACCTCCGTCAGCAGTGTCCCAAGCTTTGAAAACCTACTCCCCTTCCTACTCCTGGTGCTGGTACTAGTGCCAGAGGGAATCCTGTCAAGAGCCGAGCTTTCGCTATGGAATCTTCTGAAGCTCATCAGGATCCTACCGTAGTCACTGGTACATTTCTTGTCTATAATTATCCTGCTTTTATCTTGTTTGATTCGGGTGCAGATAGAAGCTTTATTTCTAGTGACTTCCGTCCCTTAGTAAACCGTGCCTCTAGTCCTTTAGAGCCTACGTATGAAGTAGAAATAGCCGATGGTAGATGTGCCTGTGTTAGAGAAGTTATTCGTGATATTCCCCTCGTATTAGCCGATATTCCTTTTTCTATCGACCTTATTCCTATGAAACTCGGTAGTTTCGATGTCGTAGTCGGTATGGATTGGTTAGCGAAGCATAAGAGAGAAGTAGTCTGTTATGAGAAGCTTATTCGTATTCAGAAGCCGGATGGAGATCAGTTGATTGTACACGGAGACAAGGCTGGGAAACGTCTTAAAGTCATTTCTTGTTTGAAAGTTCGCGAGTATGTCCGTCAAGGCTGTTCTTTATATCTCGCTCATTTGGTGAAGAAAGATTCTACGATAAAGATTGATGGTGTACCGATTGTTCGCGAGTATTCCGACGTTTTTCCCGACGATTTACCTGGAGTCCCTCCCCAGAGACAAACCGATTTTCGTATTGATCTTATTCCTGGAGCAGCACCTGTTGCTAAGGCTCCGTATCGTTTGGCTCCTTCCGAGATGCTCGAGTTGTCGAAACAAATTCAGGAACTGGTCGATAAGGGTTTTATCCGTCCTAGTTTCTCCCCGTGGGGTGCTCCTGTCTTCTTTGTTAAGAAGAAGGATGGCTCCATGCGTTTATGTATTGATTATCGGGAGTTAAACAAGTTGACTGTGAAGAACCGTTATCCCCTTCCTCGTATTGATGACTTATTTGATCAACTTCAGGGTTCTTGCTATTTCTCTAAGATCGATCTTCGCTCTGGTTATCATCAGTTGAGAGTGCAGGAAGACGATATACCTAAGACTGCTTTTCGTACTCGGTATGGTCATTACGAGTTCATGGTGATGCCGTTTGGTATGACAAACGCCCCTGCAGCATTCATGGAACTAATGAACCGTATTTGTCGTCCGTATCTTGACAAAATTCGTTATCGTATTCATCGACGACATTCTTATTCATTCCCGAAGTCGCAAGGAACATGAAGAGCATTTGCGTCTTGTTCTAGAAGTGCTTCGAAAAGAAAAGTTGTATGCGAATTCTCCAAGTGCGAGTTCTGGTTATCCGAAGTTCAATTCCTTGGCCACGTGGTTAGCGCAAAGGGTATTCATGTTAATCCTGCTAAGATTGAAGCTGTTAAGAGTTGGGTTGCACCAAAGTCACCGACCGAAATCCGATCATTTTTGGGTCTTGCTGGATATTATCGTCGATTCATCGAGAACTTCTCCAAGATCGCTTCACCTATGACTAAGCTGACACAGAAGAGTGAACCATTCGTTTGGGGTTCCGATCAAGAGAAAGCCTTTCAGATGTTGAAGCAGCGATTGTGTAACGCGCCTATTCTTAGTCTGCCAGTTGGTTCCGAGATTTTTGTTGTTTATTACGACGCTTCGCTCAAGGGTCTGGGTTGTGTGCTTATGCAGAATGGTAAAGTTATAGCTTACGCTTCGCGTCAGTTGAAAATCCATGAGCAGAATTACACGACACATGATCTAGAGTTGGGAGCCGTCGTCTTTGCATTGAAGACTTGGAGACATTATCTGTATGGGACCAAGTGTACCGTATTTACCGACCACAAGAGTCTTCAACACATATTCGATCAGAAGATGTTGAACATGAGACAGCGACGCTGGGTTGAGTTATTGAACGACTATGATTGCGACATTCGCTACCACCCTGGTAAGGCGAACGTTGTTGCTGATGCACTAAGTCGTAAAGAAACGGTCAAACCTGTCCGTATTCGTTCTATGGTGATATCTATTCAGACGAGCTTAAAGGCTCGGATTATCCAAGCACAAGAGGGTATTAGGACAGAGAGCCGTATTAAAGGAGAAAGATTGTATAAGTTGGCGTTGGAACTGGAACCGAAGGAGGATGGAGTTCTGTATTTCCTCGAGTGTATTTGGGTTCCGATTAGTATTCGTCAGTTGATTCTGGACGAAACCCATAAGTCGAACTATTCCATTCATCCGGATTCCGACAAGATGTATCACGACTTGAAAGATTTTTATTGGTGGCCGGGTATGAAGCGTGAGATCGCCGAGTATGTTAGTCGATGTTTGACCTGTTCCAAAATGAAGATTGAGTATCAGAAACCGTCTGGGCTACTCCAACAACCGAAGATTCCCGAGTGGAAATGGGAGCGTATTACTATGGATTTTGTTACGAAGCTTCCGAGATCTTCGAGTGGTTATGACAGTATCTGGGTTATTGTGGATCGTTTGACGAAGTCTGCTCCTTTCCTACCGATTTGTGAAAATTATCCGAAGGAGAGATTCGTACGTTTGTACTAGACTTACCGGCAGAACTGAGCAGCGTACATAATGTATTTCACGTATCTCAGTTGAAGAAATGCCTGGCTGACGAGACGCTATTAGTTCCGCTTGAGAAACTCCAGATTGACGATAAGCTTCACTTCGTAGAGGAACCGATCGAGATCGTTGCTAGTGATGTTAAACGTCTGCGACGAAGTAAGTTTCCGATTGTCAAAGTTCGTTGGAAATTCCCGTTTGGAGCTGAGTTCACGTGGGAACGCGAAGACGAAATTCTGCGGAAGTATCCT
>CAJVGC010000001.1:36337376-36347376 GCA_910822075.1 Senecio squalidus | reverse complement strand
GAAAAGTCCAAACTCCCACACTACCCTAAGGTGTGGTTTATCTTATTGTGCCAGTTCCAATTTTAGTATTCACCTAAGTAAATTTAACGTTTTGTAGTTAAATGGTGAATACTATAATCATGTTTGTTGATCTAGTTGCAGGGATGCCGAATTAGGCAAAGTTCATCGATGAGCTTGTCACGGAGAAAGGAAAGTCATCGGAGGTGTAGTCCGCCTTCTTAAACGCGGAGTGCTCTGTTGTGGTGAAGAACACAACACCACCGAAATTGGACGATCCAGGGAGTTTTCTTATTACTTGTAATTTTAGTAATACTTATAGTTGTAGTGCATTGGCCGACTTAGGAGCTAGCATAAATTTGATGCCACATTCATTATATGCTAAACTTGCTTTAGGAGATTTAAAACCTACTAGAATGAGTATCCGTTTAGCCGACCGATCATTTCAACATCCATTAGGAGTTGCCGAAAATATGCTAGTTAATGTAGGAAAATTCACTTTTCCCGTTGATTTTGTCATTCTAGATATGGAGGAGGATTAACTGTGCCACTTATCTTAGGTAGACCATTTTTAAACACCGCGGATGCTATCATAATTAATTCAAAACATATATGCGGTTGGTCGGTTATAAGAGATTACGGGAAAAAACGTGATGCTAACGATTATATACGAGCATGTCGATAAATGAGGAGTAATCATATCATTCAAGGCTGGGTTGATGATATCCTACCATTTCATATGGTGTGGGTCGGTTATAAGAGATTACGGACAACCACCGTTAACGCTCGGCCTTATAAAGAGCGAATACGGTTTTGTCACTAAACGGGTTTTTTATGATTCCTAATGTCTCTCCCTATATCCTAGAGTACTCGTGTGAAGTTTCGTTGTATTCCGATAAGTTACGAGCAAGTTACGATTGTGACGGAATACGGTAACGGAATACGGATCATCTTCTCGAAACATTAATATAGGCAAGGGTTGTTTGTGACACCCACAACTTAAGTTATAAACTTTATCTTATGTAGTTATTCGCAACATCACATATAGCCTTGTTAACGAACTAACGGAAAGGACTAGAAGTGAAAATTGGGAAAACAAAAGAAGGATCCGGAACCCGTGTGGGTTGGGCGGCCGAGCAAAGCAAGAAAAGAAAATTAATTTTTCTTTTTCTTAATTGTTTTGGTTTCCTAGTATTAGTTTGCTTGAAAAGAAAGCCACCTCCTTTAACCCCTATATAAACAAAGGGAGTGGAAGGGTTTCTTTACACAATTCACTTGAGAAAAGTTAAACCTAAAAGTTTGTCTCTCCTCTCCCTGTAACCGATCGGCGACAACACCCCTTAGGGTTTTCCGGTTCAATTTTCGTTGGTGATTTACGTAGACGTTCTAGCATAACGGGTGAACTCGATTAAGACGTGTGTACAAGACGTGGTTATAATCTTTCTTTAGATTATTATCTTGGAGATCGTTTTATCAAGAATTGTTTTAATCTTGTTTTCACAAGATCATAAGGTTAGTAATTTTATAACTGATTAATTAATTGTTATGTTTACGATCATGTTTGTTTTATTAAATCGCTTCCGCTTTATCTTTGATTTAATTATTTGGTTTTATATGTTTATGAAAACCTTATATTCAAACAGTGGCATCACGAGCTTGGATTAAAACATGATAATTAATTATTGGTAAACTTAAATCGGTTAACGTTTTTATTAAAAATAAATTGTTAATTACACGTTTAGGGTTAAAAACAAAGAATTAAAAGTTATATATTTTTTTTTGTCGTGTTTTTTTACACGAAAAAAAATAAAAAATTTATATATATTTTTTAATTATGAAACCCTAAAACATAAAATGTGTAAAGATTTAAGGTTTTAATGCATGTTTAATTGTTTAATTGTATTTAAAAATTAACATGTGGGTTACGATCCTTTATAAAATTCAGTTCTTGTTTATTAAGTGAATTTATATAAATCCATAGATTTTGTGCATAATTTTCTATGGATTAATCTTGTATGTAGTACATGATATATGCAATTAATTGTTTTTCGCCTTAAATTTTAGTGTAAATAGATCTAAAATTCGGGAAGACTACTATATTAAAATTGTTATTGTTAATATAAAATTTGATTGCATGTGGCTATGTGTATTTAATTGTTTATAGTTTTATTAGTCGTTTTATGTTTATTTTATATTTAAATTGCTTGTTTTTTGTTTATTTAATTGTAATTGATTTAAACAAAAAGGGTAATTTTTCAAAGAAAAATAAAATAATTCGGACTAAAGACTATTAAATTAAATATTTTTATGGAGGTTAATAAGTTTTTGGTTATTTACCATCAACAGTTATGTCTTATTAATCTTCGAAGAATAACTAATACATACGTGTTTAATAGAATTCAATATAGAGTTTCGTACTGTAATTTATTGATATAGTCAGTCTTCTGGGTGCGATTGGCTCTACGTCGGGCATTAGGATTCGATATTAAGATTCCTCTTGCAACACGATTGCCTCTTTGCAACAGCATTATCAATAAAGAACTAATAGAAATCTGATATCTTTCTATTCTAGACATTATGTGTTATTTATATTCTTCAGTAAAATGTTTATAAATTTTTTATAAAACATTTATGCTATGGAGATGTATGCATGCTTCTCCGTACATAATTTTTGATTACACATCAAAATAAATACCCTTAAATTTTTAAGTTTAATGACATCTAATTAACAACACTTGGAATTATTATTACTAGCAGGATCAACTGAATGAAATAATAATGACAAGAAAATTTTAGAATTAAAATTATTACTAGCATGATCAACTGAATGTGGTAATTTTAAAGAGGAAATTTTTATGTTTGTTGAATTAGTACAACTTAAATTGAGTATAGTTCTTACTAGCAGATCAACTGAATGTAAGATTAAGCACTCAAGGCATTATGATGGGATGAAACATGTTTTACATTGCAATGGTTATGAGCAATTGTAATGTCTCGTACTAGAATTTTTGAAGATATTTCTGTCAAACACCATATTAAATATAATTATTACTAGCAGATCAACTGATGTAGTAATTATATGTTAATGATGGGTTCTAGTTTTTCAATTTAAAATTATATGGTTTTATTACCTGGGTATGTTTAATTTTTCTTGAAAATTTGTATTATCAAAATACTAATTAAATTATTGAACTTTTTCTGTAGAAATGGCTCAACCCGTTAACACTAATGCGTTAAAATCTGAGCTCAAAGTTTACTTTGAGAGTCAAGTTTTGACTGGCCCGAACTTTAATGAATGGTGCCGAGCTCTGCGAATTTACGCCTTATAAAATTTACTAGTTTCGTAATCATCACATCCGTAGACCCATCATGACTTTTAAAATTTACGCCTTATATTATATACTCCATGTTTTAATAATCAAATGATAAATAAATGTAACCCCCCCCCCCCACCCCCCACACACACACAATCGTTGCCTTATAATATATATCCTCCTCATTTGATGGTGGCAAAAGATACTTTTACTCTTTCTTTCTTTTTTTTACTTCTCATTTGAATCTTTTTCTTTAACTGAAGATATTTATAAAAACAATTATATACCAAAGGCTCATTTTTTTCTACTTCTCTTAAATTGATATTTTGAAAAATATTGATCATGAAATCTTCATAGGAGGTTTTGCATCAAAAACAAATGCTAAAAGAAATATGCTTTTCTACATACATGATTTGTGATTCATCTTCTAAAATGGTCAAGTTATGTACTACACGTTGAATTTATTAGGGGCCTCATTTTGCTTTCACCCAAGCTCTACTTTTATTACTACTAAATAATTTCCTTTCCAAAACCCAAAAAAAAAATTTATGTGGAAAAAAATTGAGATATCTAATCCATGTGGCTAATTTGAGAAAGTCTACATTCACAACGGTTATACAACAAATATCTCACACAATGATGTGGCAAGATTATTAGACATATCAAATAGAATTTGATTGGTCCAATAATCTTGGCACATCATTGTGTGAGAGATTTTTTGTAAACCTTGTGTGGATGTAGAATTTAATTTCTCGACTAATTTTATGCCTAATGTATACATTTTGTGACACATGTATTGCGTTAACTCTCTGATACGTACTTAAACTGATTAACACTAAGTTAAACAATCTAATGATCAACGACAATGATAACACTAAGAATTCAAAGCAAATAACTGAATTCACAATGTTTCATTAAGTGGAACGATTACAGAACCAAACGATTACAATGAGTCTAGAGAGAGAAAGTGTTTTCACACATTACACATTCAACCTTATGTAGTAAATGAGCTAAACATCTATTTATAGAACTAAGGGAAAGGAGCTAAGCTTTGGCGGGAGTGATATCTGTTTGACTTGTTTACCAATCAACGAATAAGACACGTGCACCTCACATGTCTATTACATAACTATCCATGTGCACCTCACGCGCGTTAACATCATAACAAGCTATCAGAATCACTATTAGTAGAAATACGCCATTCACATAAACATACTTATCAGCAGGAATGCACTAACAGCAGTAATGAACTATCAGCAGAAACCAATATAGCAGCAGATACTGATATCTCTAAACTAAGCTCCATTTAGCACATATCAACTCCATTCCCCTTAGCTTTTCCTTGTCCTCAAGGAACAACATCATTGACCTCCTCAAACTCTGGAAACCTTGTGATTAAATCACCATAGATCTCCCATGTAGCATCTTCCACAGGCTTGTTGGTCCATTGAATCAGCACTTGCATAGCTTTCTTGCTGTTATATGTGGAAAATGGTGGTCAAGTAACAATTTGGAATAAGTTGGTGTAGATAAAGGTTAACATCTTCGTGTGGAAAGCTTTAAAAAGAAGACTTTCGGTTCGCGAGGATCTTGATAAATGAGGTATAGATTTAGATTTGGTGCTTTGTCCATGTTGTAATAATGCGGTGCAATTATGTGTCATTGTTTAATCACTTGTGACCTTGCAATGAACGTTTGGAATAAGATTTTTAGATGGTGGAAGATGGGATGCGTTAATGATTTTTCATTAGATGAAGTTTTCTGAACGAGTGGAAATATTAGCTTCTAATATTTTATCTCGTGTTGGCAAGCGGTTACTTGGACATTCGGCTACTACATTTGAAAAGAGAGAAACGTTCGTGTGTTCGGTAAAAAAGTTTCATATACTAATAAGATTGTGCAAGATATCCAACTCAAAAGCTTTGAATGGATTGTGAGAAGATCAAACAAATATAAAGAGTTAGATTGGCAACAATGGTTATGGGACCCCATCAAGATTGGCTAAAGTAATTTGGTTTATGTTTGGACGAGATTTAGTGGCTGCTGCAATGAAATTGTGATGACAATATCTTTCGAGATTCGGCTAAAGTTTTTTTGGTTTATATCTGGTTTGAGATTCGGCTAGAGTAATTTGGTTGATGCTTGGTTCGGGATTTCGTGGTTGCTGCAATGTTACTATGATGACAATTTGTTTCAAGATTCTGCCAAATTGTCATCATAGTAATATAGTTTTGTTTCAAGATTCAGTCAAAGTAATTTGGTTTATGTCTTATTCGAGGTTTAGTTACTATGACAATTTTGGTTAAAGTCTGGTTACGTTCAGCAAAGGTATGCAAGTCTATTTTACTGTACATCAATATGGCGTTTCATTATGTCGTTTGAGTCTCATTCACTACTTTGTGTATGCTTAGCGTTTCCCCTTTTTGTTTTCTTTTTAGTAGTATAATTTTGTTGCTAGTGGAAAATGAGATGGTTATGTGTCATAGTTAAGTCTAGTATTTGTTTTACAGTTTCTAAGGTGTTGTAAAGTTTCATGTCGTGTATCTTTGTTCGGTTTCACATTGTGGTGTTATTCTGTTTGGGTCTCTTCCTCTTTAATGATCTCGCTGAAAAGATGAGATGATTTTCTTAATAGCGAGTTAGTAGTTAGCTATGTGCACGCACTGGGTTTAGAGTTAAAATCATATTGAATTTATATTTTATTAGCATTAAATTTTAAAAACAATCACATACCAAAGTGTTTATGTACTAACGATTCTATAAAAAAAAACTTTGATAAATGGTTGAGTTCAAATACTACTTAGTGTGATTACTTTTTTCATATGTGATATGATTAAGCTAGGTGAATGTTATTTGAGACGCCATGTATTAGGAGAATCGGATATTTTTAGATAATACTTAATACTTTTTTTACAGATCGTGTTTTGCTACTCCAACCATTTACCACTAATGTTTTATATCATTACTTGATGATTTTTTGTGTTTTTTATAGATAAAAATTTTAGTGTGTAATTGTGATAAATTTTAATCACATCACAATCTTTGTGATGCTATACAATTCAACAAATACTCGTCTTGACAACATATAATGTGTTTGCAATTGACGATGGGACGCCACCAGTCGCCCCCGCAAATTAAGAAGACAATGTCACTCAGTCACTTAACGTATGTTTCTTATCTCGTAAATGTATGCATATTTGTATAGGGAAAAGTTATTTTACAAACAAGTTCTTTCTTATAAATGTATGGACATATCTTCACCATCTATTATAATTTGATTTAATGGTTGAGATTAAACCTTAAAAAACATGTTTTTTAGTTAAAACATATTTTCATCTTATCTTTAAAAATTGTATATCTCAAAAACCGTAAAATGCTAAGATATATAAATTACACCATCGCGACGAGCATTTAATTATCTTCCAATAGAGAGGCATTTTCATATACTTTCGACAAACTTTTTTTTTTCGTTTTCTCTTATCTTTTTTTTCGCAGCTTCACTAGTGATAAAATTTAATGGATTTTTACCTTTTTATTTTTCTTTTTACCATTTTTGTTTTTATTTTCGTTTTTTTTACCTTTTTTATATTTAGCAATAATTTAATATCAACAACCAAAGATGAACTTTAATAATTAAAGTGGACACATAAGTAGTATAAAAATTTATGAACCGAAACGTATACTGAATAGTTTTTATTCTTTGTTTGCCTTCTTTTTATTCATTTTGTATGCCTATGAAATATGTATGACTGCGAAATAGATTTCATGAGAAATATGTTTTTTGCGAAATATGATAAAGGTTACTGAGAGTGTAATATCATTGTTGATAAATAAAAATTTTATCAACTATTATTGTAATATCACCGGTGATAAATATAACTTTTATCAATTAAAATTCACATGATAAAGGTTACTCTGAGATTGTAATTGTTGAAATTAAATATTCATAACACGTTTATGATATATAAAACAAGATCAAAGTTACGGTTTGCGGAAGCGTTTTAAATTACTTGATCATATAAACATGACAATAATTAATCGAATAGAATTACCAACCTTATGAAGAAATCCCTTTCTTTTTATCGCCAAGTGATAATCTAAAGTAAGATTATATCACGTTCTTGTGCTCTCTAACAACCGAATCAACCGTCTACTAGACCGTCAAACGCGTATAAGGATTAACCGGAATAACGTTGCGAACCACCAAGGGGAACCAACAAAGTCGTGCGATTGGTTTAGGGATGTGAGGGTTTTCTCTCAACTATTGAATGAAACAAGTGAATAATTCCTTCACCCTTGGTTTGTTTATATAGGGGTAGATAACCTTGGAGGCCAAGATATCTCACAAAAAGGAAACAAGTCAAGCACACCAACACCCCTAGGATGTGGCGGCCGATTGCCCCTCATAGGGTGTTTGGTTTGACTTGTTGACTTTCCTTTATGCCTATATTTGTTATTCCATAATTAATCGTTAACCCTTAACTATTAATTAATTAACGATCGTTAAACCTTTAACTTGTTTGAATTAATAAATAAATACACATTATTTATTGATGTTGATTACGTAGATAGAACAATCCCGTGATCTCGAGTTCGACGCTAACACACGACTATTTATATATTCGTCCATATTCCAACAGCTCCCACTTGGACATATTAAATATCGTGATCACATTATTAGTGTCTAGCAATACACCAAAAATGCCTCTAGTACGATCTCGACTAAGGTTACCTGGACTAAACCTTTTAATGATCTAATCATTATTATTATCCTTTTGTTTTCTAATACTGTGTCAATAAGAATATTGATCTTTAGTCATTTCTTATTAACTTTTGCTTTTCGTATATGGTATTGCATAAGATTACCAAAGAACTCTTTGGGTGCGGCCACACAAACATCTTATCAATCCTACGAGGGCCCAGCATGTATTATCTTCAAAAATTAATTTGAAGGAAACAAATTCTATTTTGACTACGAGCATAATTCATGAATTTTGCAACACTTCTGAAAATAACCCTTATGACTACCAGTTACGTATAGCGTTAGATTATTCCACAGATAATGCACTAGATCCACGACACTTATCTGATATCTCAAGTCTAAGGATAACTATTTATGATTTACTTAATGACAAGATCCATAAAGTAAAATCATATTTTAGTTGGGATAAGTCCTATATTTCAATCTTTGAAATATCATCAAATATGGTATGTTAACACATCAATATACTAACAAGTATATATTAACCATTCTTTTTGATTTGTCTTAATTTAATAATATTCCCATATTATTAATCGACAACGGACATTTAGAATATCTCATATTCATAGATTTAAAACATGTAAAATAGGATACAATCATTAAATAATACAAGAATAAACATAACCTTCATTTTATTCAATTAACTTAATATTGTTTATACGTCCTTTATCCAAATAATAAATCACAGATTATGCATGAAACTATTAGCTCTAAGAAGCCCAATACCATTGGCTAGCTTATCAAACCTTGGTTGTGCCAAAGCTTTAGTAAATGAATCGGCTAAGTTTTCATCTGTGTGAACTTTAATCATTTTGATCTCGCCAAGCTTCACTTGCTCACATACATAATGATATCTCCGTTGAAAATGTCTAGCGCCTTTCATGACTCCAGGTTCATTGGCAAATAAGATTGCAACAGAATTGTCACAATACATATTTATAGGATTTTTGATTGCGGGCATCACTTCAAGATCTCCAACAAATTTCCTAATCCAGACAGCCTCCATTGCGGCTTCAGAAGCAGCTACGTATTCAGATTCACCCGAATGCATTGCTATAGTAGTTTGCTTCTTGCTCTTCCAATCTACTGCTCCTCCATTAACAACAAACACGTAACCCGTCTGAGACTTCGTATCGTCTTTATCGCTTTGCCAGGACGCATCACAGAAACCTGTAAGTTCTGTGATTGGTAGACCTCCATACACTAAGAACATATCTTTCGTATTCCTCAGATACTTTAGAATATGTTTAACAGCAGTCCAGTGGAGCTTTCCCGGATTTTGCTGAAATTGACTGCATAAGTTTTGAGCAAACGCCACATCTGGCCTAGTACATCTGACAGCATACATTATAGATCCTATAGCCGAAGCATATGGAACTGTTTTCATGTATTCCTTTTCTTTATCAGTTGATGCACATGCTGCTTTACTTAAACCATGTTTAACTTCCATTGGTAAGAAACCTTTCTTAGAGTTTTCCATATTGAATTTCTTCAATATCTTATCAATGTAAGCACTTTGACTAAGACCAATTAACCGTCTAGATCTATCTCTATATATCTTAATTCCCAGAATGTATGCAGCTTCTCCTAAATCTTTCATCGAAAAACAATTTCCAAGATAGTCCTTAACTTCTTTAAGCTTTGGAATATTGTTTCCCATGATCAAAATGTCATTGACATACAGAATTAGAAAAACTACATCACTCCCACTAGCTTTGCGATATACACATGGCTCATCACGATTTTGAATGAATCCAAACTTTTTGATTTCTTCATCAAATCGCTTATTCCATTGACGTGATGCTTGCTTCAATCCATAAATAGATCTTTGAAGTTTTCAAACACGGTTAGGATATTTTGGATCCACATACCCTTCGGGTTGTTCCATATAGATGTCTTCATCTAACCGACCATTCAAAAATGCAGT
>CAJVGC010000001.1:36302376-36332376 GCA_910822075.1 Senecio squalidus | reverse complement strand
TAAACTAGTTTATTGTCCCGCGATAATGCGGAAAAAAATAAAAATTGAATCGTAAATTTTATGTGTATATAGATTTTAATGTATTATGAAAAAATAATGTTATATGTATAATAATATATATATAATTTTACGTTTATACATATGTTATTTATAGTTATAATAACATGTACACTTTTACGTTTATACACATGTTTTCATATTTTGTATTAGGAGATTTTAGAATAATAATAAGTTAAATCATAGTCCAAATTGAACGATTCTATAAATAATTATAGTTATGTTTTTTATTTTACTAAAGATAAAAAGAAAAAGAAAATTTAATTATGTATTGTAAGAGGGTGTAAAATGAAAATAATCTTTGATGAAATCATCAATCAGAATAACATTACCATTTAACTAGCAGAAACTAACGTATATGTGTACAAATCATGTTTTATAAGTAGTGTAATTTCCCATGAGCTAATTTCATTATTTGCTCTTTGTGATATTAGATAATGACAACAGAAAGTAATCCAAAAACTGTGACTCAAACCGCAGGACGGTGGTCATAATATTATAGGTCCCAATTACCTCTTGACCGCTCTAATTACAATCCGTATTCCGTTACCGAAACGTGATGCTAACGATTCTATATCTTTTACACATTAGCGGTATTGTGATTATAAAGGCATAAGTCGGAGGATTTTGTAGAAAGATGTTTGGAAAAAAACTACCTATATTTATAAAAATGGCGGTTATTTTGACCTATAGCGGCTCTCCATGCGGTAACGGAATACGGATCATCTTCTCGAAACATACGATCTCCGCACGATGCGTCTCTAACCAATCCATGCCGATAATCACGTCGAAACTACCTAGCCTAATCGGAATTAAGTCGATAGGAAAAGAGTGATCGTCGAAACTAACACTACAGTCGGACAGTAACTCGGACGCATGCAAGAACTCACCATCAGCCAATTCTATCTCAAAGGAAGGTACTAAAGGTACAGACTTACAGGGAATCATAGTCCTAAATTCATCAGATATAAAACTTCTATCCGCACCAGAATCAAATAAAATAAACGCAGGTCGACCACAGATAAGAAAAGTACCCATAACGACGTGTGGATCCTGCTGAGCCTCCTTGGCTCCCACAACAAACGCCCTGCCTCGAGGAGCATTACCAGCTGCAGCTAACTTAGGACATCTGTCATTATGATGATCCGGGGAACCACATCCAAAACACTTGCCCTTAGAGGCCTTACAAAACTTGTCCGTGTGACCCAACTTCTTGCAAATACTGCATTCCCAACAAGCCACTTCTTTGGTATGGTACCTACCACACCGTCCACACTGCGGGTATTTACCCTGGGTACCCGGTGCCACAGCAACATAAGATTTTGCAACTTGAGGAGCGTCATTCCTCCTAAACCTTTTCCTTGAATCCTCATTGCGGTGTCCACCACTCCGTTTCCCACTGGAGTTTTGCTTAACAATCATCGGGGGTAGTTCACCATCCCGGACCGCATTTTGAGTCAACGTAATCGCGATCTCAACCGCGCTCTGAAACGTGCTCGGTTTGCTGGATAGGACACTCTTACGGATTGCTGGGGGTAATCCGTGAGTGTAGCGACCAACACGCTTGAGCTCCGGTCGGACCAAGTGGGGAACTAGTTGGGACAAAGCGTGAAAACGCGAAGTGTATCCCTGAATATCTGACCCCACCATGGTCAAGTTCCACAATTCGTCCTCCAATTTCTGAATCTCAGATTCAGGAACATACTCAATAATCATCAATTCCTTTAGCTGATCCCACGTCATCTTGCTGATCTCAGCTCGGCCTCGCACATTCACAATTGAATTCCACCACGTCAGAGCCGTACTCTGAAACACAAACGCAGCAAAACGGACTCGATCCTCGTCCGCACATCCCACAGCATCGAAAATGGATTCCATTTTCATCATCCATTGGAGCCTACCAGTTGCTCCCTCATTGCCCTTATATTCCGGGGCCTTGCAGCTCATAAACGTCTTTAAAGTGCAACTAGCGCGTCGAGCTGAGCCCTCTGCTTTACCTGATCCAGTGATCACGACTTCGGGACCCTCATTATTCACAATCGGCTCAGGGCCTTCATTATTAACAACCGGCTCAGGGTTTCCAGAACCCGAACCGTTACCTTGGGCGGTGCCCTCTCGAAGTTGAGCTACAAGCTCGGGCATCATCGCCGCTAACTGTTGAGCAATCATCTGAGCCATGTCAGGGTTCGATTCATTTTCCACGTTGTTCCTTCTCGCATTCGACGTATTCGCTCTCGCATTCTGATTCGCGGTATTAGCCCTCGCGTTCGCAGTAGCACGTCTAGAAGAACTTCGTGTCGCAACTCTCCTCTTAGGCGCCATAGTCCTAAAATAAAAAGGAAAGAAATTCAATCAGCAAATGTGTGCAAAAACAAGGCCAAACGCCAAAAAAAACAGACGCGAAAATAAACACGTATGAAAAATAGTGCACACATTGCAATCAGAGAAAAATCGAATTCAAAAAGCCTATGGTCATAGTCCAAGTGATTTACTCAATTAAAATCACTCGGTTCGCTATAACCGTTGGCTCTGATACCAACTTCTGTCACACCCCGCTTGGAAGCGGAAACGCGAGATGTTCCAGTTATAATATCATGAGTCAAATGTTACAACAATACAACCAATAAACCAACATCAAAATAACATTAATCATGCCAAGTGCTTACAAAATACAATACAAATTCAAAAGCGATAAATCGCCGAGTACGAATGTAGTACAAAAGTTACAAAATGGAACATCGAGGACATCACAACAAGTATCACAAGTTCCAACATACATAAAACAAACATCCCAAAAAGCACAAATGGCATGATCAACAGGGAATCATTTATCGACATGTTTCATAATCCCGTAGATCAAAATGAACAAAGCTAAAATTATCTGAGCATTCTATGGTGATTTGTATACACAAGCAAACTCTATCACAATCATGCATATTCTCAAACTTTTTAGAAAATTAGGGTTTAAAAGTACCTATGACGGGTTAGGTGTGAGATACTTGAATTGCATCTCTTGAGATTACTCGCAACTTTAAACAAATTGTTTTTACCCTCGTAGTAATCCTAACTATAGGTCCTTTTAAACATTAATATACATAATATCTTATTATTGTAAAAAGATATTATTAATATAAGGTACTCATCTTAAAATATGTATAAAAATATATTAGTATAATCATGTGGGTCCGTGTACATTGAAAAATGCACTCGGTTTGTAAATTTCAAAAGGGTAAAATCGTCATTTATCTAGAGTTAATCGTAAAGCTGATAAATTTAACATCCCCGTAGGGACGAGAGTTGTTATTAATAAATCTTACCCTGTAACCTTGCAAGCCATGAAGACTAGTTGCTGGGAGATCTACGATATACATTTTTCAATATGTCAATGTTCAAGATCACCCAATTTTATACATTATAAGAATGGCAGGATATTAATAAAATTAGGTTATACCTGGTATTACACGAGTATTAATTAGAAAAAGTACGTTTATAATCACAATACCGCTAATGTGTTATGATTGGATTGGTATTGGCGAGTGGGTTTTTATAAAGTTTGAGAATATTCATACATAAGATATAAAACTTCTATCCGCACCAGAATCAAATAAGATAAACGCAGGTCGACCACAAACAAGAAACGTACCTGTAACAACGTGTGGGTCCTGCTGAGCCTCCTTGGCTCCCATAACAAACGCTCTACCACGAGGAGCGTTACCAGCTGCAGCTAACTTAGGACACTTGTCCCTACGATGCTCGGGGGATCCACATTCATAACAATTTCCCTTCGGGGTCTTACAGAAACTTTCAGTGTGCCCTAACTTCTTGCACCTACCGCATACCCAACAAGCCACTTCTTTGGTGTGGTGCCTTCCACACTTATCACACTTCGGGTACTTACTCTGGGTATCCGGTGCCACAGCAGCATAAGATTTCACAACTTGAGGAGCATCATTCCTCCTAAACCTCTTTCTCGAATCCTCATTACGGTTTCCACCACTCCGTTTCGCTCCGGAGTTTTGCTTCACGATCATCCGGGGTAACTCACCATCCCGGACCACATTCTGAGTCAAGGTAATCGCAATTTCCACCGCGCTCTGAAATGTGCTCGGTTTGCTGGATAGGA
Organism: Senecio squalidus; assembly: GCA_910822075.1. NCBI lineage: Eukaryota > Viridiplantae > Streptophyta > Magnoliopsida > Asterales > Asteraceae > Senecio > Senecio squalidus. Next base: position 36,328,196 of record CAJVGC010000001.1, on the reverse strand, counting down.
CACTCTTACGGATTGCTGGGGGTAATCCGTGAGTGTAGCGACCGATACGTTTAAGTTCCGGTCGAACCAAGTGGGGAACTAGTTGGGACAAAGCGTGAAAACGCGTTGTATACCCTTGGATGTCTGACCCAACCATGGTCAAGTTCAACAATTCATCTTCCAACTTCTGAATCTCGGATTCAGGTACATACTCAATGATCATCAGCTCCTTCAGTTGTTCCCAAGTCATGGTGTTAATCTCCGCTCGGCCTCGCACATTAACGACCGAGTTCCACCAGGTCAGAGCTGTTCCCTGAAATACAAATGCAGCAAATCGGACTCGATCCTTGTCCGCACACTCAATAGCATCGAAGATAGATTCCATCTTTTCCATCCACTGGAGCGTTCCAGTCGCTCCCTCATTGCCTCGGTACTCTGGGGCCTTACAGCTCATGAAGGTCTTCAGCGTGCAACCAACGCGTCGAGCTGAGCCCTCTGCTCTACCGGATCCAGTGATCACGACTTCGGGACCCTCATTATTCACAATCGGCTCAGGGCCTTCATTATTAACAACCGGCTCAGGGTTTCCAGAACCCGAACCATTACCTTGGGCGGTGCCCTCTCGAAGTTGAGCTACAAGCTCGGGTATCATCGCCGCTAACTGCTGAGCAATCATCTGAGCCATGTCAGGATTCGATTCATTTTCCACATTGTTCCTTCTCGCATTCGACGTATTCGCTCTCGCATTCTGATTCGCGGTATTAGCCCTCGCGTTCGCAGTAGCACGTCTAACAGAAGTTCGCGTCGCAACTCTCCTCTTAGGCGCCATAGTCCTAAAATAAAAAGGAAAGAAAATCGATCAGCAAATGTGTGCAAAAACAAGGCCAAACGCCACAATAACAACGTGAAATAAACACGTATGAAAAATAGTGCACACATTGCAATCAGAGAAAATCGATTCAAAAAGCCTGGTCATAGTCCAAGTGATTTACTCAGTTAAAATCACTCGGTTCGCTATAACCTTTGGCTCTGTTACCAACTTCTGTCACAATGACGTGAAAGTTTGTTTACTAATTTACCAACGAATATCTCGGTTCCCCTTTATGTGTCCTTTTAAACATTAATATACATCTTGGATTATTCCAAACCCTAATTTGATTAAAGGGTTTCGTTACTAATTTGACGTGATGTAGTGCTTCAGATATATTCCTGGCTTGTGGCATATACATTTGTAAAATGTATAATTAGGGTTTTACTAGGCGTCATAAAATACTTTATCGAGAGAGTACGATACATCGGTGTAAAAGATTCATTTGAACTCGTACTTGAAGGTAACTTGTTCTCGTACGTCTCGGTTGGTAACGTGACTCTTGTAGCAGGGGGAGACGAAATCAGTCTGTTTAGATGGATTTTCCGGATATTATTATTAACACGGTTTAGTCGGATAAAGTGTTTTAATATAACTTAATTAAGTAGTACCTTAGGAGACAACTACACTTTAAAGGCACAGTGTGATGGTTTGCATATGTTTTCATCTTGTGTGATCGTTTAGAAAATATATCGACCCAGTTGTTTAGGTAAATTACTTAAATAAAAAATAACCAAACTGGAAAAATTTAAAAAGTTGTTACTCTGAGCGTCCCAATAATAATTCACGAATAACAAACAGTTAAAATAAGATAGATGTTATTAATTTCAATCAATAGAAAGTCAGTTATGTCCTTTATGAAAAACTAGTAGGATAGCATATGCAAGATGAAAACATATGCAAACCATCACACTGTGCCTATGGGTGCATTTTATATCAAACCGTCAATTTATAAGTGTATATGAAAGGGTTTTAGAATAATAAGATATTTGATTAATTCTTATTATACAAATCTTTGGTATTATCAAGTTTCAATAGATCGACCAAGGTCAACGGAAACAATGTTGACTTGGTCAAAGTCAAACGCAAGGAATGTTGACTTTATAAAAGTCAAAGTCACAGATATTGACTTATGAAAGTCAAATGTCATTTATGTTGACTTATTAAAGTCAAAATCAATTTAAAAGTCCAATTTGTCACTTTGGATAATTTGAAGTGTTACTTTTCAAAATATAAGAGTAATATAATCTTCAAAACCATTTCACCAAGAGTTTGTCGTAAAAACGCATTTGATAATTATAGATTACGAACGTGTTATGAAACGAAGGTTTATTTGTTAAAAGAGGTTTAAACATCCGTTTTAAGTAATATTATGGCTTTTATAAATATGTTCGAAAAACCAACACTGGTTAATATTATAAGTAATATCAAAATCCCTTTTTCAAAAAAGTTGTTTATGCTCCATTTGATTGTCTCGAGCATATTTGAAAGTACCTATGGGTGATACTCATGTTTATGCTTAATCGTATATATTTTCTAAATATACGATTGTTTTTTATTAATATAAAAAATAAAACGTCAAAATAATTTTTAAAAAGATATAAATACTATAAACAAAAAGATCTCCATTTTATAACGTAAAATGTATATGTGTCAACTACAAGTTTTAGTAGTTATATTATGTATCTATCGTATGTTTTACTTAACTTTTTTTACTGGAGTGGTGGTACCTATTATGAAACATGAATATCACCCACCTTATTAATGAGCTGAATAGTGACCACTTTCACTTGTTTAGAGACCAAATTAGTGACGACTTTTTTCATATCAATATGTTGATAAATTACTTTTAAAATCAAACCTTAGGGTAGTGTGGGAGTTTGGACTAGAAATTGTAATGTATGGAAAGGTTTTAGAAAATTAGGGTTTAAAAGTACCTATGGGTTTATAGAATTAGGGTTTTGATTTTAAAAGGGTACTTTTTGTTTGATTGAGTTTTTTATGGATGAAATGGCTTCTAATATCCTTCTTCAGAGATTCTTCACGTCATTTTGATCTACGGGCCCGAAAGATGGTGAGTGGGTTTTAGTCCTTCAACTAGCTTTGGGACTAATTTCCTTATAAAACCTAAGGAGTACTCCATCGACAAGATTACTACCATTCGGGAAAGGCTGAAGACGTCCCGTACCCGGGTTTATCAAATGAAGTTTAGTCAGGTCTCCAAAAGTTTATAAACAAAGAGATCCACGGATCCACTTTTCAGCCATACATTTTCCCCTTAAACGCATTTGATAATTATAGATTACGAACGTGTTATGAAACGAAGGTTTATTTGTTAAAAGAGGTTTATACATCCGTTTTAAGTAATATTATGGCTTTTATAAATATGTTCGCGTCTTTGAGTCCAAAGACGATGTTATAATGTAATATTTTACTTTTATGCACAAGTTTACTCATATAAGTGTTTTATAGTCGTAAAAGACGTGAAATAAATTTCGGCAGCGCTTCCGCAACGTATAATTATTAGTCCAAATTTTATACACTTTCCCGCTTGTCAAAATTTGTATTTTCAAGAGTAATTAAGTCTTTGTCATAATATATAATATGATATAAATTAAATACGTTACTTATGGTTAAATTCACATTTTAACGTATTTTAGTCCAAAGTTGTCCAAATCCGATAATACCAAGCGTTGGTCTAATAATTATTCCTACCATTTTTCAAGGCTAAAACCGAACGCAAGAAAAATGAGAAATTTGGAAGAAATCAATTCTTACCAATAACAACCGCAATTTAGCAAGCTAAGAACCCGGGACAAAATCCTTTGATGGTGTGGTGATGAGATTTCTAACTCCAAAACACAATACACCATTTGTTAATATAGGTTCTTAAGATAACGAGCTTACGGTTACGAAAAACAGCGAAACAAAACGAAAACGGGCAAACTGTCCTCTGAATGCGCCGCATGTGTACCATTGGCGGCGCATTCAGTGCAGTCTCTGCACTGAAATCGTTTCTAAGTTTAGAAAATCGCCTTTTGATGGTAGATTCTGGACATGCAAGCTATAATATGTTCAAAAACACTTTCAAATAACACTTTGGTAAAGCTTTTACAACCATTTAAGCAAGATCCATACACATTTTCATAAAAAACTTGATTTTCATAGATCATTACCCATCAAACTTTGTTAAAACTCATTTTCTTTAGTTAGATCATACATGCATTGAATAAAACTTATAAAATACAGAAAGTTTAGATTATTATACCCCAAGGAAAGTGAAGATGTAAAGATCAAGTAAGAAGTGATGAAGATCCTTGATGTAAGACGGTGATTTCGACCCGAAAACGAAATAACCCAAGTAACTCTCCAAATGGATGATCAAACCTTACTCCTCTTGATGAAAACAACAATTTATGGTGGTGAAATATGTGGTTTCAATTCTGGATTTACAGTCACAAGAAAGAAAAGGGAAAGAGTGTTTGGGTTTGTGTGTGTTTGGATTCAAAGAGAAGAGAGAGTGTGAGCTAGATGTGTGTGTGTGTGAATGAAATGAGATGGGGACTCAATCAAGGGGTATTAGTGTGTGCTTACTGGACCAAAAAGCCTCTTGGGCAAGTACAAACCCGTCACAATTTATTTAGGCCCGTTTAGGAAAAATTGCAAAAGTTGGAAAAATCACCAAGTGCTGATCTGCAGCTGAATGCGGCGCCTGTAGGGGAATGGACGAGCTCAAAGGTGAACAGCCTCTGGGTATGATTAATAAACGCAGGTGACATGAACGGACATTCCTTCTAATATCCTGCCATTTTTATAATGTAATATGCTTAGGTATAAGTTCAAAATGACGGGTGAGGCTAAAAGTACCTATGGGTTTTACTAGTGATTTGTTATTTTGGGCATATTTAAAGATACTTGAAAAACCCATAATATTATGTAAAATATTATAACAATTCAAACCAATTTAGAAAAAATGCAAACCATCACCTTAGGCTATAAAATTAATATACATAATATCAACTCGGTTAATTTGATTGTGATGAACATTTCTTCAAATATCTTATTCTGTGAGATAAATCCGTAATTTGATTGAGTTTTCTTCCGGTACGAGTTAATTACTTTTAAAATCACAATACATTACAATTTAATATGTCACAACACGATATCCCACACATAGGGATGCCGAGTCACCGAGTAACATACGGAAATGATCAAACCAACCAGGAAGAAATCCGGCTCAATCTGGTGTTGCTAGAAGAGCGAAGAAATACAGCAGCGGTTAGGGAGGCCGAATACAAAGAAAAACTTGAGAAAACCTACAACAAGAAAGTAAGGAAGTTGGTATTGAAGGAGGGAGATTTGGTCCTCCGGAAAAATGAAGCTAGTGGACAGGAAAACGTCCTAATCAGCAAATGAAAGCCGAAGCTTGTAAATGGTCTACCTAAGATAAGTGGCACATTTTATGAAATTAATAGATACGATAAGATCATGATTTGGGTCAATATTTGTTTAGGTAGCCTGAGATAGGGACCACCTTGTACCCAAGGCCTACTGCATACTTCAACTCCTCGCTATAGTAGACTCCTATAAACTCATGTATGTATATAAATCCCAATTTAGAGTTTATATGCAAACCAATAACAACAGAAAGTAATCCAAAAATGGAATATATATTACAATTTCTAGTCCAAACTCACACACTACCCTAATAAAATTTGTAATAACCGAAATCAACAATCCAAACCACGTTATACCCATTAAAACCCTAATTTCCTTATAAAACATAAATTTCTTCCGGTACGAGTTAGAATCACGGAAGTGGACATTCGAATAAACGATATTGTGCCAAGATATGTAAATTTTATACTCGATAATGAAACATTGACATATTGAATAACGTTCTAAATTTTATGGCATGTCGATAAATGTTCTTCGTTATAAAATTACCTCCATAAAATTAGGGTTTAAAAGTACCATTTTGAACTTATACCTTTAATCAATAAGAAAACAAACGTTCGGTATTGTGACCCAAATCATGTCATTACCGAGTGCATTTTTCAATACTTGAGCCTTGGATAAACCCTCATTTTATTAGGGTAGTGTGCTGATACCTATGGGTTTTTCAAGTATCTTAGATATAGGTAATGTATGATAAAAGTACCTAATTCTAGTTTGCCATTAATATCGCCAATACCCTTACAATAAAACTAAGTTAAGAATTATACCTTATGATCTTGAATTACCTCGTTAGGATTTATAGTAAAACCCCTCTAGGGTTGAGCATACGACACCTTCTTTAGCAACATACTTGTATGTTAGTATACGTTTATCAATTCCACAACGTTTGTCAACCTTTCCTTCTCCTTTACTTTAGTCGAAACCCAAACCACCACCTCCTAGGTGTCGATCAACTTGAACACGATTACACGAAGGAAAACAAAAACCGAAATCCCCTGTAGGGTTTTGGCCGATTGGATGGGACTGAGGAGGAGATAATTGATTTTGTGATTCCTAAATAATTAACCTAAAGGTTTATTACAAAGTTGTATTATAATTGGAATACAATTCCTAATTACATAATAAACTCTTCTATTTATTATTTATTACAATTAACATATTAACTAATAATTAACAAATAAATAAACGTATAGTCGTGTCTAAATGTCAATGTGTGTGTCCTCGTAGGCTCACGTATTTATAGACACGCATTTAATTTTAACATGTTCAAATACCAACAGTTATATGACCGTCATATAAGCAAAACTATTAACTTATATGTTCAAGAGGTTATATAGCAACAAGTTAAATTGATACATATAATAACAGCTTCTACATACAAAGTTACAAATATATAGTAATTTGGTTTAGTTAAATATATCCAAAATCTGTTAACATTAAATATGCATGATTGTGATAGAGTTTGCTTGTGTATACAAATCACCATAGAATGCTCAGATAATTTTAGCTTTGTTCATTTTGATCTACGGGATTATGAAACATGTCGATAAACTACCTATATTTAAGTTATATTAAAATGGCTTCTAATTAACACCAACATATGTTAAATATAGAGTAAATTACGGATTTAACCCATAGGTACTTTTAATACCCTACTAGAAATTGTAATGTATGGTAATGCAACAGAGGCGTAAAAAGGAAAATGGAAATACAAGGAAGTGAAAAGAAAAGTGTGCAACCCAACGATAATAAGACTAAGCATCAAATATCAAATAGGATAATTGCATGTTGAACTTAGATAGGAGAAGTATATGTACCGGCTGGAGCTAACTCGGGACAGTTGGCCTTAAGATGCTCAGGAGAACCACATTCATAACATTTTCCCTTCATGGTCTTACAATACCGCCCTGTGTGACCAATTTTCTTACATTTATCGCATTTCCAACAAGCCACCTCCCTGGCGTGGTGACTACCACACTGATCACACTTTGGAGGCCCACCCCTGGCATTTGGAGCCACAACTGCATATGCTTGCACATCTTGAGGAGTAACGGAAGGTAAAGTATGTGATTGCTGGATCAAGGTGGTCCCTATCTCAGGCTACCTAAACCGACTTATCAACTCAAATTATTGTTAGGACCCTTAACATACGATAAAGTCGTACCGGAAATTTATCAACATATTCACGTTAATTTTATAGAAAATGGTTACATATATGTGTTGTAGGTATCTAATTAAAATGCTTGTGAAAAATTTGAGTAGTGGCGCATGTAAAAATATATTATGAGTTAGTTTCCTGAACTATATTTCATCCGGTACGAGTTAGATTCACGGTTAAGGTGGGTGATATTCATGTTTCATAATCCCGTAGGTCACAATAGCATTAAGAATGTCCGAAGAAGGATATTAGAAGCCATTTCACCCATAAAAAACTCAATCAAACAAAAGGGTTAATTTGATTGTGATAGAAATTGTAATGTATGGTAACGAAAGTAAATTAGGAAAGGTATAATTAAGAATGAGTATCACCCACCTAACAAATCAAATTAGGATTTGTTATTGTGAATTAACTAACGTAATTTAACGCACCTTAGGCTAGGGGATTAAACTGATTGGTTCAGGTTCGAGATGTATGACTACTTAGGCGTAGTACCTTTCAGTTTTGGATGAATACAAGATATATGATTTTGAACTTACTTTGTTTACTGAAATTGTCGATGGGTCACTTTTTACTTAAAATTTGAGAATAATTCACCAACATGTTGTTGATGTCGTTTTAACGCTTTGCAGGAAATTGAGGATTTCCGTTGATCATGCCATAGTTGTTTTTGGATCGCTTGCTTTTGTGGAATTTGAATTTATCTTGTTTATGTAATTTCCATGATGTAATTAATTACGGATATATCTATTAAATGTATATCTTATGCTTATTATAACTAAGCTTTGTTTATATGTTATTTGTTCGGTTCCTAGGATGCCCTGTTGACGTGCGTCTTCGGAAAGACCCTTGGGTTTTCTAAGGATGTCACGTCGACACAACAACAAACCCCCGACACGGCATGTGCCAAGGAAATATAAACTTAAGAAGGGCTTGTTCCACGCTTCGCCGTTCGCGGTGATTGCGTTGGATCTTGCTTCTTTATAATCATAAACGACTCTCGGCAACGGATATCTCGGCTCACGCATCGATGAAGAACGTAGCAAAATGCGATACTTGGTGTGAATTGCAGAATCCCGTGAACCATCGAGTTTTTGAACGCAAGTTGCGCCCGAAGCCTTTTGGCCGAGGGCACGTCTGCCTGGGCGTCACACATCGCGTCGCCCCCCATCACACCTCTTGACGGGGATGTTTAGATGGGGAGCGGAGATTGGTCTCCCGTTCCTAGGGTGCGGTTGGCTGAATTCTGAGTCCTCTTCGATGGACGCACGATTAGTGGTGGTTGAAAAGACCTTCTTATCGAGTCGTGCGATCCTAGGAGCAAGGAAGATCTCTTTAATGACCCTAATGTGTTGTCTCATGACGATGCTCCGACTGGAATAGTAAGGCAGAAATCATAAATGCTCCGCCAACTAGTAACGAGACATTGATCAGATACGGGCATATCATGCCAACACCAACATATGTTGCCGAGAAGTCAAAGAAAAACCTGGTTTTCACACACACAAAAAAAACTACATTAATTTTTGTAATTATTACGTTAGTATGATTTAGACTAAGACGTTTTATAAAAAACAGGAAAGTTTTGCATTCTCGTGTCTTACATCGCTTTTATATGAAATAAATGCAGATATATACCTGTTTTCAAAGGCCTTAAGACCAAGTGACGGGAAGCTGGAAAATCCACAGTTATCTCCACCCGTAAAGAACCACTGAAAGAATCCCCATAGGAAACTAAAGGAGAAGAATTTTCCCAAAGTTTTCACTTGTTTCCTGTAATCGTAGTTTCATTAAGAAACATGAAGCAAAAAACTAAGAAATTGCAAAAGAAATAACTTAATAAGACTAAACAAAATTGTAAGCGAGATTACTTGCTTGGCTAGTTTGGCACCCTGGGGAGTATGGAAACTGTTGATAAGATGAGCAGTTGCTGTGCCACTTGGATAAATCAGTTTGAAGTCGATAATCATTATCTGCAATAAGTATGCAAGTTACTTATACGTTATAACAAATAATAATATTAAAAAATCAACAATATGGATATCATATTCGACTTTATCGTATGTTAAGGGTATTGAAACAACCGAAATCAACAATCCAAACTATTTTCAGCCATACATTTTCCCCTTTATGTGTCCTTTTAAACATTAATATACATCTTGGATTATTCCAAACCCTAATTACCTCAGTGTGGAATATCAAATCCGTGTTTAAGTCGAGGATTATTGATACCTTTCCATACATTAATATAGATTTTACAACATGGCTAGAATTATGGTTTAAAAGTACCTATGAATATGAAGTGAAACTTGTAACGGGTGATATCTATATCTATGAAGCCGATATTGATATAACTTAGTTTTCATAAGTTTCTATTATCTAAAGAATTGGATTGTTGATTTCGGTTATTATAAAGTTTATCATGACGAGTCGTTCGGGCCGCCTTGAAGTACAATTCCCATCAAACTCCTATTCTCCGGTTTAGGTATAGATCATGATATACAACAGAATAACATTACCATTTAACTAGCATACGCGTTAAAAAAAGATATTCATATAAGCAAACCAATTTATAATATGATATAAACAAGATGATATGTCCATGTCTTTTCGCCCCGTAACGATCCCCGTCACTCATCGACCGCTCAAGACTGCTCGTATCCCCAACGAAAGCGGGTTCCATTCGTGTGAACTACATCACGTAGATCAAAATGACGAACTGGTGATGGTTTTGCTATAAAATGGATAACGTATATGTGTACAGCAAAAGGTGATGCTAACATTTTCCAAGTTAAGGGTGATATTCATGTTTCAGCCAAACAACGTAACAAATGTATTTATATGTCAATGTTTCATAAAAAACATATTTCATTTGGATGCTTTAACGGTTTAGGTGGGTAATGTTTTCTAATTTGATTAAATCCCTTACAATAAAATGGCTTATAAACTTTGTAAGAATTTTTAATATTTAGATATCGATCATCGGATTCTTTGAAACAATCGTATATTTAGGTGTGTGATACCCAATTCAAACCAATTTAGAAAAAATGCAAACCATCACCTTAGGCTATAAAATTAATATACATAATATTAATCAAATTAGTGTACCACATCCAAGGAAGGCAGCAGGCGCGCAAATTACCCAATAAACTTTGTAATAACCGCCCCCACTCGTTATCCTTCGGTTCTTTCCCCTTCGGAGAGAAATTGTAATGTATCGGGACCAAAATGGCTTTCCTAATGTGTATTTCAAGATCATAAGGGTTTACTGTGATCCAGGAATAATTTGATGTGAATTAGTATAAGTACCTATATAAAATATTATATACACGAAATGGCTTCTAATATCGTATATTTAGAAACGTGATGTAGTGCTTCAGAGTTTACGTTATCAATAATCCTCGACTTAAACACGGATCAGAGTTAGAAAAAGTTGTTTATGCTCCATTTGATTGTCTCGAGCATATTTGAAAGTACCTATGGGTGATACTCATGTTTATGCTTAATCGTATATATTTTCTAAATATACGATTGTTTTTTATTAATATAAAAAATAAAACGTCAATGAAAAACTCTTAATTAAGATAAGTACCCGTGTGATCAGTATCACAATACCCTAGTTAAACATAATATTGTAGTTCGTTATTTTGAAGTGTGTGTGACCATAACGACTTATGCCATGTCAACTATTCAAACCAATTTATACCTTATAAAACAAAGATACTTGGATAAACCTCATTTAGCGTAACTAAATCAAATTAATTCTAGTAGCTAGACAAAATAATAGAAAGATTAAGAATGTCCGAAGTAGGATATTAGAAGCCAACCCATATTAAACGGTATGAAGTAATGGCAAACAATCGAATAACTTAATTAAGTCATTTCAACCTAGATTTAACATATGTTGGTGTTGGCATGATATGCCCGTATCCGAAAACGGGACAATAATCTAGTAGTTTTATAAATCACATGTGCATGTGGCATATTTGATTTGTGGAATTTGAACTATTCCCAGTTTGTCACAGAAGTCTAAGGGTGATCTACGTGGAATTTATATACACTTTTAAAATTCCATTACGTTGATCACTATCCCCGACGGCCGGGTGTAGGTCACGCGCTTAAGCGCCATCCATTTTCGGGGCTAGTTGATTCGGCAGGTGAGTTGTTACACACTCCTTAGCGGATTTCGACTTCCATGACCACCGTCCTGCTGTCTTAATCGACCAACACCCTTTGTGGGTTCTAGGTTAGCGCGTAGTTTGGCACCGTAACCCGGCTTCCGGTTCATCCCGCATCGCCAGTTCTGCTTACATTTTCTATATCATAGTTTCCTAACTCAATGGCCCACTTCGTAAGTCTTCCAGCCGTAAATTACCCAATAAACTTTGTAATAACCGCTGAGAGACTGGCTTCTCGGTTGTTAGTAACGACTCAGACAGAGCAGCTTACCTTGCTATGGTGAGTTATAGAATCAATTGAGCGAAGCTACCTACTTAGCTGATCTAGTTAGAGGACTTCTTTAAAGAAGGGCTTTAATCCACAGAATTGAGTTTCCATTATAATGGTGAAAATGCTAATGGTGAGATTGGTTACAGGAGCTAGTTTTAAAAGAATCAATCAATCAAGCTTGGACCCGTGCAATTTATAGGCCTCCCTCAAAAGAACCAGTCCAGACAATCATCTGACTCCCCGGAGATGATAGCTTCTTTTACTATTGCTTATGAGTTCGTATCGCTACAATAGAAGAGGAAATTTCATTGATTCATAAACTCGTATGTAGTCACTGAACGGCACCGCTCGATTCTACTGCCTAAGATGTCCCTCCCGGTACCTGCTTGAGTTAGCGTAAGCGGCTCGTAAGACCAAGGAGTTAGCCACCTTCCGGGTGAGAGGAAAACTAGACCCAGCTAAACGGCGTTGGGAGAAAGAAAGGGATAGAGCTCTGAAATAGTTAACTCAGAGCTGGGGTGGGAACCCAATCGATGTGCCACAAGAAGGCAGTGATGAAGTTGGTGATTGTCGCTTGTTAGTGTTAGAGATTCAGATAGAGGAATGCAAACTAGCACAATGCTCTATCAGCGGAAAGAGAGAGAGAGCCAATACATGACAGGGGGGAGAAGTTAAGCAGGTTTCTTAGACGGAAGGTTCTTAGTCTAATCGGAAACAAAACCCGTCTGTAACCACAATGACTATATGCTTAACACACCTTCAGATCGAAGAAGGACTTTTTGGAATGGGAATGGATGAAGCGGGGTGGAGGAATGGTCAACTCATCAGGCTCATGATCTGAAGACTACAGGTTCGAATCCTGTCCCAGCCTAATCACTTGAGATCTTTTTTGGGGTGGTAAAAGTTGTGTTGCCAGCTAGCGAATGTTTGGATGGTGAACAGTTCAGTATCAAGTCTGTAACGAAGCTAGTACGGTTCAATGGTTGTAGAATAATAGTTAAAATTCCGGGTAACTGGATCGCCCCGGCGGGGTTGCTCTGACTCAGACGGCCCTGAGAAGCGCAGCACTCCGGAAACGGATCCTTTTGCAGGTGAAGGGGCAGAGCGTTCCCCGGTCTCTCTTGGCAATAGTTTACCTTTCGAATGTTCTGCCTTGATGAGTGGGAGAGGTAGCCGAATTAGGATATCACTACTGGCACGGACTGCGCAGGAAGTTGCGATCCTACAATGAAGTAGAAAAATGAACCGCCCATTACCAAATTAGACTCCTAGTTTATTTAACGTCGGCTTATTTGTCAGTCGTGTTGGGTCTGCCGCTCAGTTGAAAACTATGAAACAAGTCTGCGGTAGTTCAAAACTGGAATTGGCACAATATCGTTTATTAGAAGTGGACAATCGAGTGGTTGTACCAGCCAAAAGTCATATACGTATCGCCAGACCGCCCCCGCCGACGAATAATAGGTACCACCACTCCAGGCAGAGTTAGTGAGCCGTGTAATAGGCGACCATTTCGCGCGGTTCGGGGGGCACTTGAGTCAGCCGCCGGCGCCCGACAGCGTCTTGACGCCTATCCGATTTTTGGGCCAATTCCCCCTTCGTACTACCAAAAAATGAGATTCTTTCCGAATCCGAGTTTGCTGCTCCAACCATTACCAAACTAATACCTATTTCGTTTAGTACTTCAGGTGCTTCCGTTGCGTATAATGTAAATCCAGTAACGGATCAATTCCAACGAGCCTTTCAAACTAGTACTTTTTGTAATCGACTCTATAGCTTCTTCAATAAACGCTGGTTCTTCGATCAAGTTTTTAATGACTTTCTAGTAGCTGACCTACACCCATATGTAAACTTTAAATATGCCCAAAATAACAAATCACTAGTAAAACCCATAGGTACTTTTAGCCTGGCTATGGACTAATTTCCCACACTACCCTAATAAACTTTGTAATAACCGAATGTAAAATTATATGTTTAAAATCAATACATCGTTGAAATAACGCATATGTACCGGTTATGATTAGTTTATTCCTCAGGCTGTTCATCTTTTGGGTACCCACTTTAGAGTGGATCCATGAGCTAAGGCAGGTTTAGGAACTGAGGCAATTTTGCATTCAGTTTTAGAACTTGGATAGTGCCATTTGTTTATTTCATTCATGCAATTTATAGAATAATGACCTATGACACCACAATATTTACAAGGAGCATTTTTGAGATTGACTCTAGATGGAGCTGATGTAATTTTAGAAGATTGACCATGTTTAGCTTTTGATGGAGAAGTGGTTCTGGAAGGTGAATTAGAGTGTGATGAGACTGATCTGGATTTTGCTGATCCTGAATGATATGAAGCTGACCCCTGTTTTGATGAAACTGACTTGTGAATATAGGGATTCTTAGGTCTAGACCTGATCAATAGTTTACAGAACACAGCTTCATGCCCTTTTTCACCACAGTTATAGCAGTTTCTCTTTGGAGGAGATTTGGATCTTGCTTGATTAGGTGACTTATCTCTGACTAAAGTTTTGACAATGTTGGTCAGTTCCAGTAATTGATTCCCTAATTTATCAATTGTTTTAGATTCAGGACTTTTGTTATGTTCAGGAATTTTTAATATGATATAAACAAGATGGCATCCAAATCTGATGTTCACAAGCCTTTCGATGATCTATTACGTTATAATTAGAGCGGTCAAGAGGTAATTTTGATCCCGAGTGGAATCAAATATCTGCTGGACACTTTGTCTACTCCGGCCGAAGTCCTTCGTCTCAATAATACTACCGACTTCGCTTTAGCCGAACAATTTGACTACTTGGTTTCTCAGCTTCTGGTTGTCGCTCCTGAGGTCCGATCGAGGTGGCTTGTTTCCGAGGATGAAGTTCGGGATCAAACTCGTTTAGTGAAGGCCCTCGAAAGAAATGTTTCTCTAAGTAATCAAAGGGCATGCGCTGCAGGTTCGTTTTGACACAGAAAAGAAGGATCTTGAGGATCAAGTTGCCCAACTCCGCCAAGAGGTAGAGGAGCTGAAGAAAGCTCGGACCTCTGGCGTTGAGTCTTCATCTGTGAACGAGGATGCTGTTCGAGCTTTAGGGGAGTTAAACATTACCCACAGCCGAACTGTAAAGGGTTTGAAAGAACAAATCACCACCCTTTCCTCCGATCTTCAAGCCGCCGAAGCCCGGAACACTCAGGTAGCGAAGGATATGGCACAGGATAAGGAACGTCTACAGGAGCTGGAGTCTCATGTTGTAGAACTGGAGTCTACAAATGCTATCCTTCAAGAAGAACGGACCTGGTTGATTTCCCAGGGTCCAAAACATGTAGTTGAAGGCTTGTTGAAAAGCAAAGACTTTATCGAAGCTTGTTCTAGTGTTAATGTTGCACACTATCGGTCTGGATGCCACGATGGTGTTGTTGCTGGTTACAAGCTGCATCGGTTGGGACAAAGGATCACACAGTCTCCCTTTCATGATCCTTCTACCGAAGCTTCCCTTACCGCAGCAAAAGAGGCTTTTCAACAAACTCAGTATTCGTACTTAGATGCTTTGGCCGCTACCAGTACTCAAACACTTGAAGCTTTTCAAGCTGTAAAACCGATCCTACCTGATCCGGAGTCTCCTGAAATGGACAACCCTTAAGCAGAAAATCTTTAGTTTATTAGTATGATGTATGTGGTCGAAGGATTGGCATTGTTCTCTTTTGTATTATTGGCGTAGGGGTTTAAGTCCCCCTTTTCTAATGAATATGTCCTTTATGCTTTCATGTGTTGTGTTATTAATTTTTATTTTAAATTGCTTGTTATCCTCGAACTAGGTGGTTCGGTATTACCTCGAATCGTCATTCGGCATTACACTTTTATGGTGTACTTGGCTGCTAACTCAAGCCGTGTTATTTTCTTCGGATTTTGATCCGGCATACAATCAACAAGCATGATAAACGGAGTAAATGCACTTGTTATAAAAATTAATCATTCATTGTCTTTCAATGGTACAAATTGCCTCGGGAAAAAACCCGGTATTACAACTACATTAATTGCCATTTCCAAAAATACCAGCCACAACTCTTTTCATTTGAAAGGCACGACCACAATACCAGCCACAACTCTTTTCACCAGGTAAAATGGTCAATCTGCGAAAACCAATCAAATACATGAGTATCACCCACCTAAACCGTCAATGTGTATCCACGATCTTTCGGAAATGTCCATCTCCAAAGAATCCTCGTTTAGTTTCCAATACGCGACACTTCTTCCCACGCTCAAACAAACTCACTTCAATGAATGATTATAGGAAGGCTTTTAATTCCTTTCTATAATTCAATGAAAATGCACTTCGTGCTTTCATCTGATATAAACCCATTGTAAAACAAGGCAAGACGTGCTTTTAAATACGGTATCTAACTAACACAAAGTGATTTGATTAAACTGAATAATTTCTCTTTATAGAAGGGAAGTATTGCTATATCAGACTTGAAGATTAATTATCTAACTATCTACCTATCTATCTATGGAAAGTAAGTGGAAAGTAAACAATTGATAATTCGTATTAGGAGTTTAGCGGGAATAGCGACAAATTTTCGACTATGCTTTTGTCATAACTTGTTTTAAAAATTTATTGAGATTTTCTTTTGTTTAATTAATAGAGTTTAATTTTTCTTTCTTTTAGACAATGTTTATCATATATATAAATTCTAGTTGTATAACTTTTTATAATTTTTTTGTTTTCTTATATTAATTATTTAACTAGTGAATATGTTAATTAGACTCAACAATTGTTAAAGATAAATATATATACTAATTCAAAAGCTTTAAAATAATATTTTGAAATTTGGTATGATAAATAGTGTATAATTTGGAGTTTTTTTTTACCAAACTCATATTGATTCATATAAGTATTTGTTAATCAATGTAGGTTTGAAACATAAATACCAAAACATTGTAGTTTGTTAACTTTTCAAATAAAATTATTTAAATATGAAAGTGAAATTATTATCTTTAAATATATTACTTTTGATACTTTTTATATATTACTATTATTATTCAAAATAAACAAAAAGTAATTATTATCTTTAAATAAACTGATACGTCAAATATAAGAATTATGTCCTCATACTGAATTTGCTAGATTTTTTGTGTTTTCTTTTAATATTAGCAAATTATATGATTATTTAAGAAAGTATGAATCTATTTCCATTTGGCTAAATTATTTATCTAATATTTTTATATCTTGTTTAGCTTAATCCTCTATCTATTTTTGTTCTTTAGTTATATGTATTTTATTTTGCAATTAAGTTTGTTTTAGCGAATATAAGATGTTATTCTTGGTTATTATTTTAGTACTTTTTTACTTTTGCAAAAAAAAAATAAAAAAAATTGTATATCATATATACCAATATGTATGTAATGTGAGCTTTAAATTCTACTTTTAAACTATTGTTGTATTAATTGAACTATCAAGTTTCTTAAAAACAATACGGAGTAATTATCTTTTTATTATTTAAAAAGAGTTGTACTCGCTAAAAATAATTAGTAAATAAAAGTAGAGTGACAAATTACTTAAAAGAAAAGAAACTTAAATATAAAAAGAAATAAAATTAAATATTTCTCTTTTCTATTTAAACCATTTATTTGAAAAGTCAAAGAAACTAACATGATTTGGGATTTATTTTTTAAACTCCCACTAGTTAGTATATAGGTACTTATAACAATGTATGTATCACATTTTAAAAATTCTCATAATATTATAGGTCCCAATTAGTATTTTTAACCAATTTATGTGGGTGTCTAATCAAAGATCATAGACATAAAAAACTCAATTGATACGACTACGATAATACAAACCGAGTGCATTTTTCAGATATAATTAGAGTTGATAAAGTTTATTCTGGTGCGGATAGAAATTGTAATGTATGGTAACGATTGTCAGATTTCAGGCAAGTGTACCACTCCGGGAGTTTAGTGTGACAACCGTCTTATTTCCGGCGAAAACCGCATTCCCTATCTTTGAGTTAACTATATTTTTTATCTTATCTTTACTTGTCTCGTAAACTCGTGAACGTCGGGATCGAAATCGGAATCACAAAATGAATCCTAATACCAAGAAAATACTTAGTGAACTTGTCTAAGTTCCTATTTAAAATAACCGGAAACTTTCAACTAACGAAACACCTAACAAAGAAAACTAAACAAAAACGAAATAGTTGAAAAATCAGCCTATTGCGCCGCAAGAGGTGATGACTGCGGCGCAAGACAGCTCCAGAAATTCAAAAATTTGTTGTTGCTAGTGCTTGGTGACTCATCCCAAACCGACCCAAATGGCCAACACCTGTAAAAACAGGTGTCAAGCACCCCTTTAATCCAGAAAAGTCACTTGGTATCATCACCCGTTTGTCACTTTCATTTGCACAAGTCTAAACACACTACTACACTTATGCTCTTAACTCTCACATACAAACACCTATAACTCTTTCAAAAACAATCCTTCTAAGGCATAATCTAACTAATTCAAGGACATCTTCATACATTCATCACCATCATTTCATCATTTCAAAGGTAAAAATCTTGTTCTTGAACCTATCCAGTTTTGAATGATAGGAACTGGCATAGTTTATTTCTTTTTAAACATATGCAAACCATCACAACCGTACTAGTAAAACCCTAATTTGTAAATTATCTGTAGAAAGATGATTTGTACACATATACGTTATAAAATGGATAACGTATATGTGTACAGCAAAAGGTTGGGACTAAACGTTCCTAATTCTAGTTAGTTGAAATACCGTTTAACATATATAGAATTAGTATTTTGGAATTCATCGATTGTTTCAATTATAATTTTTCGTAAGTTAAGATTAACGAACGAGTGAAGAACAAGCAATACGGTATCGTCGCGAGAAGTATATAAAACAAAATCAGACCAATCAAAATCAGACACGTCGTCACGAAAATGAATATTGACGCGAGAAATGAATAGTGTCGCGACAATGTGTCGAATTTTTATTGGTCTGATTAAAATATATGTATTTTCGCGACGAAAAAAATGTCGTGAGAAATCCGTCACGAATTAGGTGATTATTGTTTTTAAGTGTAAGTGATAGGTGATTATTCTGATGATTAATTCATAATAATACATACTATGTTCTTGGGATTTCATCAAAATTAAGAATTTCTTCCTTATAGTTTAAGAATAACCAAATGTCACTTCTATAGTTATTTGCTCGTAAAAAGTCTTAGTCCTGATAAAAAAAAATATCCGACTTTGGTTCATGAAATCTTTAGTATTTACAATACCATGAAACAAACTTAGAACCAATCATCGAATTTAAATGATAATTGTCGCAAATCTTTTCTTATAAAAAGAATATATAAGAAAGTGTTTGTGGGTCAACCCAACCTGTTTTGACATGTAACCAATATGCTCAACCCGCCATTTTCTCACTTCTAATTATGACAAACTTATACCATTTCTTTATGTTTATATGAATTACATTTTTATCAACGTCTATTAAGCTAAAATGTACCAATCGATCATTCTATGACATAAACGAATCGAAATTCATACATATTTAAGAAGAAAAAAAACGAACAGAAACCATTTTTAAAGCAACATTTTACAGTTTGGTATCGTAAACTATATAGATTCGGGAGACCATTTACGGATTTAGGAAACTGTCAACTCTGATATTAGTTGTCTCGAAAGAAACTTCATGCAAATGGGAGGATTAACACCTGCTATAGCCAGTATCGAACTTGGTAGAGTCCAAATTCCGTCACCACAAATCAAACCAGATGCAACAGCAGGCCCAAATGCATCCGCTTTTGCCTTGTTGATCTTCGACCAAATGAACAATATCAAACTCCCAACACACATGTCAATCGCGAAGTAACCTCCTATGTAGAATGGAATCGCCATTGCCATTGGGATTGGAATGAATTGTGCGCGTTTTTTACCAACTATGTCTCTTAGCCCATTGACGAATATTGCAAAAGCAAAAAATATGTAGCAAAGTGTGAGACATTTAGCGGGTAATGCTGAAAATCCTTCAACTCCCAAGATTGCCATGTTTCGGTAAACAAGAGCGTAGGGTGCAGGGTATTGAGAACCCGGAATTCCAAGATCTTTAAAGGCGTGGTAAAAGAGATAGAAAACGCAAGGGGAGATAACACAACCCATTGCAGTTCCAATAACTTGGCTTATAAACATAGACCGTGGTGAAGCTAGTGTCATGTAACCGGTTTTGAAGTCTTGGGTTAAGTCGGAAGCAGTTGAGACAATGTTCATCATGACCCCACAAGCGGCTAACCCAGCTAGTACACCACCACCGTTATCACCATGACCGGCCCAAGCCCCAATTATAAAGATAGCTAGCTTTCCATATGTTGATGCCAAGGACCAATCAGTGAGTCCACATCCGTAAGCATTACAAAAGGCCAACGCAGGGGCAACCATGTAAATAGCAACAATGTAGTACCATTTGAGCTGGTGGAAAATGTGTGGGAGAGTAACGGTGGAGAGAATAGAAATGGTTAGATACCCAACGATGGCGATCCATACAGGGATTTGATCCTTAAGAAATAGCCGTGTGCGTTTTTCATCATCGTAAGAAAGAGAAGGAAGATCAGCTGGTGAACTACCATTACCGGGAATGGGGTCTGTGTCCCCTTTGAGTTTCTTTTCACTGAATTGGTAATATAAGCCGAATAAAGTGTGACCAAGGACTTTTATGAAGTTGTAGAGTCCGTCACCGAGGATCATGGATATGCCGATGAATATCTGCAATTAGAGACTAACAGTGTAAATTTTAAAAGGGTAAAATCGTCATTTATCTAGAGTTAATCGTAAAGCTGATAAATTTAACATCCCCGTAGGGACGAGAGTTGTTATTAATAAATCTTACCCTGTAACCTTGCAAGCCATGAAGACTAGTTGCTGGGAGATCTACGATATACATTTTTCAATATGTCAATGTTTTTCAATATACATAATATTATAGGTCCCAATTAGTATTTTTTCTAATTAATACTCGTGTAATACCAGATACTTTATACATATCTAAATTAATCACCACAACAATTAGTGATGATGTCATTTTCGTATTGAAAACTCTGCAATATTGTGCTTAGAATGTACTGTCTTCAAGGTCGAAAGTTGAAGTACATCAATCTTTTGTTAGAACTCAAGTTAGAATGTTGTATTTTTTTTCTTTCGCCATAAATAATATCACAAGTTCAGAAACCTAATTCAAAACATATATGTATATATGTGATGTAATGAAGATTTTAAAAGGGTATTAAATGTTATGGTCACTACATAAGATAAAGTTTATAACTTAAGTTGTGGGTGTCACAAACAACCCTTGCCTATATTAATGTTTCGAGAAGATGATCCGTATTCCGTTACCGTATTCCGTCACAATCGTAACTTGCTCGTAACTTATCGGAATACAACGAAACTTCACACGAGTACTCTAGGATATAGGGAGAGACATTAGGAATCATAAAAAACCCGTTTAGTGACAAAACCGTATTCGCTTTTTATAAGGCCGAGCGTTAACGGTGGAATGTATTAAGAATAGTATTTGAAGCCATTTAATATGATTTGATATTCTTTCCACTTAACCAATATGAAACATGATTCTTCTACTTATTGGTAACAGAATTAACAATCCAAACTACGGTTCATTACGTTAATTTCTTTTCCGCTGATGGATTGTGATTTTAAAAGTAATTAACACATAAAAAGATACTTAAGTTTTTATAGTATACTAAAAAACAATGAATTGGATCAACAATCCAACATCTTATTTGATCCCTTTTAAGTCGTACCCACCCCATAATCTACTTACAATGTATCCTAATTGATAATCCAAGATGAATTGAAGTGTCTAAAAAAAATACCCTTTTAAAATCATTTTTTGTAAATGATTTATAAGTGTATATGAAAGGGATTTTAAAAGTACCCTTTTAAAATCAAAACCCTAAATATAAGATTAAGAATGTCCCATAGCATATCACAATAAACCCGGTTTCTCATCTTTGAAATGACTGTCCGAGAAACGACTTAAACAAGCCGTATCTGAAATCCGCGAATTCGCTATGAATATTTTAAACGAAAAGAAACAAGAATCTTCAGTCGATTTATTGTCTCGGTTTTTAAGTTCTGGTCATTATGATGATACATTTGTTACAGATATCGTTATTAGCTTTATACTCGCGGGGAGGGACACGACTTCTGCCGCGTTGACATGGTTTTTCTGGTTACTTTCAAAGAATCCGATGATCGAAAGTGAAGTTGTTAAGGAAGTTAATGAGAAATCGGATTCACCGATTTATGACGAGGTGAAAGATATGGTTTATACTCATGCTTCTTTATGTGAAAGTATGAGGCTTTACCCACCTGTTCCGGTGGATACGAAAATGGCAAGTGAGGACGATGTTTTTCCCGACGGGACTCCTATAAAAAAAGGTATCGTAATCTATACTTTATTATAAAACGTTTTATGTTTTAATTCGTATTATTTACGTAACTAGCTTGTGACATGACCCGAGTATTTATTAAAATGAAGAAGATAATTGCCTTTAGATAGGTAAAGTGAAGAAATAAGTAGTAATTTGAGATAAATCCGTAATTTGAGATAAACAATATGAAAATGACCACGACTTGGGTTAATATGCTGCCATTTTTATAATGTAATATGCTTAGGTATGTATATCAACTCTTGAAATACATAAGTATGCCGTGATGGAGAGCCATTCCTTCTAATATCCTGCCATTTTTATAATGTAATATGCTTAGGTATGTATATCAACTCTTGAAATTCATAAGTATGTTATTTATTCATATGTTTAAGTTATTATCGGAATTGGGGGTTAGGAACATCATAAACTAAAGTATAAGTGCAGGAAACGTTGGAAAAACGAAATTCAGCCAGGACATGCCCTGAATGCGCCGCATTCGGCACTCCGTAGCCTATGTTGATTTTTGTTGTGTTGAATGCGTCGCATAGGGGTCCGAATGCGTTGCATTCAATACTTAGATCAGTTTTTGGTGTATTTTATGGTAGTTTAAGTAGAAGAATGATACTTTAACTTATTATTATGACAGACAAGAATGAAGAAGACATTTATATGTCGATAAGATATAGAATCGAATTTTAATAGTCGGAAGTGAGTAAAGTTAACTATGTATATACCGTGAGGGTATGTAAATGACTTGTAATAATCGGGGAGAAGTAACGACCAACTATATATAGTTGGATGAGAAGAAATAATAAGACTTCATATAGTCTTGGAGAAATATTAAAACATGACTAAGTATACTCACTAGCTTAACTCTAATGTATTTTGTTGATTGTTATGTTTGTAGGTAAAAAGGACCTCTCATTTGCAAGGCAAGCCAAGTAAAAACGGACGGGGACCATAATATAATATGAAATCTTTTGTAAAGAGCTTCCGCTCAAGATAATATGAATGTTGTTTTAAATAAAAGTAAAACAATAACTTTCTTTTGTTTTAAGTTATGTACGGGATGTGGAGAATGATAACTTTGTAGAATATTTGTAAATGTTTATATAAACAAAAAAAAAGAATTTAGTGTGTTTTAAAAATTCCAAGTGTTACATTACCGAAATTTAGAAAAATATCGAATTTTAACGATGTTTTTTTTTCTTCATTTTTTTGACATAAATGTGAAAGTACACATATCACATGTAATAGTATTGTATAGGGTTAATGCACCTCAGGGTCACTGTAAGTTTCATACACAAGTCAAGCCTAGATCTACATCTTATTATCTACAACGAAGAACAAAAACCGATTTTCCGACATAGGCGATTGGTAACAACATATTACCGATAGTCCTATGAAATTCCGAAAATACACTCTTTTACCCAATCTGATATTCATATAAGCAAGGTTAATTTTCATTTTCTTATTCATTTTTCTTTTTTTCGAACAACAAGTTAATTTTTATTTATAAGAAACTTTATTTGTTTATTTTCTCAATACTCTCACTATTTCACACTATATTACACATACACATATATATAAAACCCTCTCTTATATAACACGTCGACTTAATAGTCGGAGGTCCTTTTCCCTAACCATATCTCCGATTTTCACAAAGACTCCATATTTAAATATAAAGTGGAACGACAATCTCGATCGATCGTCTACAACAACTTGACATAATCAATCTTTAATAACTCAATATATACATAAAAATTTTTAGGGTTAATGCACCTGAGGGTCACTGTACTATTCGTGAAAATCCAATTGGGTGATTGAACAAAAAAAAGTTGTAAAGTTTTCATTCTACTTTCAAATAACTTTAAAATCGTCTATCTACTAGAATTAATTTTCGAGAAAAGTTTCCATAGATAGAAAGTTACCAAAAATAGAAAGTTGCCAGAAATAGTAAGTTGCAAACATATATTGACGTCATGAGTAACAGAACGAGTCGACGTTTGAACATATATGTAAATAGTAAAAGTTTGTATGTACGCGAGTAAATTTAAAAAAAATAAATAAACGCGTATAGTAAAGTTGTAGCGGAATCCAGGCGCTAAAAGTGTATATGAAACATGATTTCCATTTTACCCGGTTTCTCATCTTGTGTATTTGTTTAGAAACGACTTTAAGTTAAAAGGGTTTATCAAATGAAGATTATGAAACATGAATTGGATCAGTAATGTTTCATAATCTTATGAAGTGATTCTAAACAAATATGTGATTGTTGATTTATGGGACACACACTTCATTATAAAATTACCTCAGTGTGGAATACCAATCCATTATAATTGATCCCGAAAAATGTATATGGGTTTCAAACACGGATCATTACGCATTTCATAAATCAACAATGAGGGACATATACATTTTATTGAGTATAGGGGCGAAAGACTAATCAAACGTTATTTTGTTTGAAAGTTGATTTCGCTTTTTTCTAGACATATTGAACAAATGTATTGTCATAGGTTCGGTAACCATAAAGACAAGTAGACGGGCAAAGTAAAAACACTTGAAATCATTTCAAGGTAGTTGGCCAAATCTTTTTCAAACTCCATGACAAACACGGACTTGTCTTTTCTTTTTTGTTCTTTTGATTCTATGTGTGTCGTTGTATATCATTGTCTCCTCAGTTTTATATGTCATTTTAAAATACCCATCATTTTGCTTATAAAATCCCTTGACTAAGATTGCATATCGAATGTTTATTTAGCATGTTTGTTGTTATTTTGTTTGTTTGCTTTTTTCTTATAACCTGCTTTTCCTAATTAACCCCACTAAATTTCGAAAATAGTAATAGTCTACCAACTGTTATTACAAATACCCTACTTCGGACATTCTGAGGGATACTAGCTACTAATTGGAACCTACAATGATCCTTCATACCCGGACACACCCCGGACACACTGGTCGCGACCCGGACACACCCCGGACACACCCCGGACACACTGGTCGCGACCCGGACACACCCCGGACACCCCGGACACACTGGTCGCGACTCGGACACACCCCGGACACCCCGGACACACTCGTCGCGACTCGGACACACCCCGGACACCCCGGACACACTGGTCGCGACCCGGACACACCCCGGATACCCCGGACACACCTCGGACACACCCCGGACACACTGGTCGCGACCCCGACACACCCCGGACACACTGGTCGCGACTCGGACACACCCCGGACACCCCGGACACACTGGTCGCGACCCGGACACACCCCGGATACCCCGGACACACCTCGTACACACCCCGGACACACTGGTCGCGACCCGGACACACCCCGGACACACCCTGGACACCCCGGACACACCTCGGACACACTGGTCGCGACTTGGGTGACCAGGGCGCCGGGCCACTTTTGCTCGGTAACGGGGCTTTTTACCCGGTGACGTTGGTCGCGACTTG
>CAJVGC010000001.1:36249876-36297376 GCA_910822075.1 Senecio squalidus | reverse complement strand
GTTTAGTGCGTTTGATCTCCTCATATTCAGCATATGCATCAGCCATTTGACCAAAGCGAGCAAGTGTAGAAGCAAGGAAGTTTCTGAGATCATTTAACATCTTGGCAGGTACGGTTTTGTTCAAGAGAACCTGTGCAACAAAAATTCCAATCATGAATTACTATACTTTTAATAATTAGAGAGAATTACGCAGAGATTAAAGTTTCAAAAACATCATTTGAGGCTCCAAACTGATAAAAACACATGAACTGGAAAACTCGTTTACAGTATGTGCTTTTGGCATACCATGATGTGGCAGTTTCATTTAGTATACCATGCAGAATGACGGTCTGATTGGAAATTGACTGGCATGTAGGGCTGAGATTTTCATACCGACTAGACAAAACACCGGACGGACCAAGCGAAGCGGGGCCGGCCAACTTTTAGGTCCGTCTTCGGTTTTATGTATTTGGGATTTTCTGGTCGGGTTGAAACCGAACTAACCGAGTGACCTGGCCAAAATACAACATTTGTGAATGTTTTTTATTGTTTTGAGCTTGGAATTGCAATTGCTAATCAAACTTTTTATGTTTGGAACTCAGAATTGGTTTTGGAATTGTGATTGATCATGGAGCTGTTTATGAGATGCCATGGACTTGATTTGTTCAATTGTACTTGCCTACTGTGATCATTTGTAGTCGATGAATACTGGGACAAAAAGCCTACTGTGATCTTGTTTGGAACTTGCCGGGGAAAAAAATACAAATTGACGTCACAAGTTATGACATTTAATGGCCTAATGGGCCACAAAATAAGCAATATTGCATACTGGATTACTGGAACATGTTTGGAACTTCATGGATAAAAAAATAAGCAATATTGCACACCGAACAAAATGCAGGTTCAAAAAAGTAGGCCCAGTATAGAAATCTTTTTGAAAATATGTTCACTTGGTTGGTTGTGAACCGAAACCGAACACGCGAACCGAACCGAGCGAGTATTTTCAGTTCGGTCCGTTTCATGTTTTACAAAACTCAGGTCAGGTTTCGTCGGTTTTGAGCCGACAGTCGTCCGTTTCATGTTTTGCATTACAATATTAATGCAAGCTTTACCTTTTTGGCGTCCAAAAATTCCCCACAACCTGCCAGCGCATGGATAAGTGCCTCAAAAATTCCCTTTGTAGGTTGAACTCCTGAGAGCTGCAATTCTCTTTTATACTACACAAACTTCATAAGATTAGAGCTGTTCCAAGAACTAGAATGTTATACATCAATGCAAAACATAAACATAATCGACATAAAATCATGTTTTTAGAACTAGAATGTTGTACATTAATACAAAACATAAACATCATCCAGATTATAGTTGTTTCTAGAACTAGAAGTTACAAAGTTTGTGTATAAATATGAGGTATATTTGACAAATCACAGATTCGACCATTCTATTATCAATGGATTTAGATTAAGGGGAACTGTTGTTAGACTTTCAAAAAGATAGTGTGATAATTTATTCTAAAAACAGACATAATAAATACTTATGCAAGGAATTTCAGACTTTATGTACTCGTAGGAGTTTATTTGACAAAGTACACTGATTACTAATTCTGGTAATACGGGTTTTAGATTAGTGGGAAGTGGGAACTATCAGATTTCATAAAAGTTACCTTCATAATGTCATCGTTAGTCTTGCATGCACTTATGATGAGCTCATACGTGTCTGAGTTTCTTTTCACACCCAAATCATCCATTTCATTGAGAAATTCCCATCATTTCTCAAACTTTTTCTGCAAGAAAGACATAAATAGACTTAAACGAGAATGTAATAAAAGTTAAATTTACAGGCATGCCTGTTGAGCAAAAATTTGTGTGTGATATCTTGGTGACTTTAGTGTCATTAACTATTTAAGGTAGTTGTGAATTACTAGAGACCAATGAGAATTCATGTTGAGCTCAAATATAGATCAGGAGGTGTCGAGTGCACACTCGTTTAAGCGGACATGATTCCGACCACCATAAGACGTGGCGGTCAAAGGGGCCAACTGTTTTCAGACGCCTTAACCGCCAATTTTTATTAACAGGGAATTGACCTCATTTGGAACATACAAAATTCACATAATCTATTTACTTTGCATGGTCTTCTCTGCCAGCTAGGAAGTGAGTGCATTAATATTGTGTTATCCTAATATAAATTTGGGTAACCCTAATGATAAAGGTCGAAATCCTTTATTTAGAGGACGGATTGTAAACAAATCAGCCAGTTATATAAGATTATCATCACACCCTTTAACCCGTTAATTTAACAAACAAATAAATTGTTCATTGTAATCAAGGTTGAAGATACTTTGATGGATATGACTGCAAAGTTTAGGAAACTAGAAAAGTACGAGGGAAATGATTTTTTAGGTATTGGCAAAAGCATACGTACTCTTTCATTCTTACCAGTTACCACTCGTCTAAAGATAGTACTTAACTATTCCGGGGCAAAGGCACTGAGCAGGAAACTCCTCAAGTTATAAATCTAGTAAGGGAAAGGTTCTGTATACTCCTAGTACCCCTCCCCTATCCCTGAATTTGTGGAAAATTGATGACTACATACGCAGAGGTTCACATATTTTGCCACTTTCAGTTACAAATATAAACTAGACAAAGAATTACCCTTTCAAAAAGACCGCCAAGGATGCCATTGTACATCTCAATCGTTGGTGAAACATTGAACCGCCTTGAATCATGCAGCAACTTTTTTGCAGCCTCAATCTGCATTTGAGTAAAAACCTCGATTAAAATTGTTTAGAAGTAGGGGTGAGCAAAGAAACAGAAAAAGCCAACCAAAACCACAAAAGCCGTCCTCAAAAAGTGGAACCACTTTTGAAAACCGATGATCTGGATTTGTTTTTTTTAACCAAACACTTAAATTTTATAAAATATAAGTACATGTTTGATACAATAAATAACGAATTCACAGTGTAAAACATGTCCCTTTAGCTAAGGATATGACAAAAACTTAAATTTTACTTTCTTCCATTTCGGTTGTCACACCAAATAGTTTATCTTCCATCTTTATATACACGCTCTAAATCTAAATGTCAATTTCATATTATTGTTTTCAAATTTGAAACTGAACTTAAATGCTCTATATTTTGGTTTGGCTAATCAAATAGGAAAGCGAGCCCAAACCATTAGAAAAGCTTGACCTCGAATGGAAAACAAAAAACACGAGCGGTAAAAAACCAAAAAAATGAATAAAACCAAACCAGAAAAGAAACAGACTATTTTTGTTTTAGAAGAACACAAACTAACTTTTGTGGATGGCTAGTTTAAGCCAAAAACCGCCTCATGCTAATAATGTGAAATAAATCAAGAAAAAACGTACATCATTTGTCTTCATAAATAAGTTGATCATCTTTTCAACTGTTTCTTCGTTTGGTTTTGTATACTCGCCATCTATCATGGAATATACACGTTTTACCTGTCATTAAAGAGCATAACTTGTGAGCCATATATTATTAATGGTCGTTAACAACAACAATCTCCAAGTAATAACACGGTACCAAGATGTGATAACCACTGTAGTGGCATGCCACTAGTATTGAGTTCAGGACATTGACATCTATGATGAGCCCTTCATTGTACATCAAATCAACTACTTTGAGAGCCATTAATACCTGTCTCGCTCATGAACATTATTAACTATCATTAGAATCCAAAGTATATTTTTTTTTTAGGAATATTGTAATTGCTTAGACAAAAGAAGGTACAAATAAAATTTTCACCTCTTTACGGTCTGTACAGGTTTTTATAACACTCTCGTATGTAGCTTGTGTGGTCACTACCATCAGTTCAAGATGCAATCTTTTTACTGTCTCAACAGCATGATAAACCTTCAAATTACGTAATTGGGATCAAGACTTGGTTAAGATTAAAAATAATGTACTTAAACAAAATTTAAAACACCATTACCACACATGATAAAGACTGACCTGTGATGGCAGGTTCATCGCATAAATGCAGATCAAGTTCGATAAATACTTCTCATCATAATCTGTATTTAAACAAAAGATAGTAAATTTTAGTGTTTGAAATATATATAATCCTAGATGGCTTTAATGATATCTTAAATGTCAGTGTATAAATTATAGTGCATAATTCAAGCTCTAAGAAATAATATTTGTATATTACCTATGGTTTGGAATTTGCGGATGACTTTCTTTGCATCCAACTCCAATTTGAAGTGTCCTAACAGCCTGAATGTTCTTTCACAAACACTTTGTACGTCAATATCATCTAAAAGGATCGCAATGTCCTTCATTCGACCACTTTGACCTAATGCTTCCAGATAATGGTCTGCAACATTAAGACTTAACTAGTTACACACACCATTTGTCTTATAAAAAAAAAAAAAAAACTCAAATAACAAACTAAAATAGTGATAAGAATAACTTCTATATAGAGTCTAGAAAAAAGATAATACAAAGTAGTACTTGATGACCTAAAATATCAGAGAAATAGTATGAGTTTGATTTGAAAAACAATAACTATAACATGATTAGCTGAAAAAAATGTTAAATAGGGAGATGTGATGAAAAATGAAAAAGAGGAAGCAGAACAGAGTACACAATCTATGGTGGAAAATGGAAGAATCAAATTGGGTCCCACAGGAATAACTTATGAATCCTAAATCATGAACCAAGCAAATTGAATGGAATGGGTGTAATTGTGATTCCATGATTAATAAACACATCCTTAGAAAAATTGCATCAAAAGTATTTTATGACCTTAATGAAAAGCGTTACGTAATTGGCTAACATTTGAGCAGAAAGAGTCCAAGTCAAATGGTTCAATTTGTAGAATTGTTAAGAAAACTTTGTATTTTCCAGTTTGGGTAAAACGTTCTTTAAAACTAAACACAAACCTGTGGTATGAGAATCTGCAACTTTAATTAACTCCATGATCTTGTCTTCGGCTTCTTCGTTTATCCACATGAGCATTTCATAATATGACAATCGTGAAGATGATTTTATTATATCATTCATCATAAGATACTTCCTCAGCATAAAAAAATCCTTGGTCATTCGTTTTTTAATCATATAACTCAATATCGGGCCATAGGTATTCTCATGTACTGAAACTCCGTTTCTCAATAGTGCTTTCAGAAGTACACATGTCATCTTGAAACTCGTGAATGGGCGATTATACTTTTGTGCCTCTTTAGCATCCTTCATCAATGCGTTTATAGCAGATGTTAATTCGTGGCCAATAGTCGCGTCTCTCAATGACTCGATGAAGCTGATGGTATACTGGAAACCCATTTTGTATTGCATATTCTTGAGCACATCAGCGACGCTACCAATATGGTTACCAGTATTTTTACAAACTGTCCATCCCAAACGAACATCGTGATGGTTACTTTTTCCTACAATAAGTAACAAAAGTAGTGTAATGTAAATAAGCATACTAATAAGCGATTTGAAAAAGTTCAAAAGAGCAAAGTTGGCAGCTCAACATATATTAAAAGATCAATTTTGCCACCAGTAGTTATTTTAAATAGAGAAGTTCAGATGAAACGACTAATTAATTAGTGTCTCATTGCAAGTCTATAGACACGAGTGAAATGAACATATTGTTTTCCTTTAACGTTTTAAAAATTGCAACCGGTAAACATATTTGTGAGTGAAATGAACATATTGGTTTGGCGACGAGGAAGGCGGGCCCATTTGGCTGGTTTGTGTTTAATGTTTTTAATAATGTACTAATGTTGTTGTGTGTGGGAAGTGTTGATGACGCAAAACAGAGACGTGTCATGGTGCTACTACTTACGGCAACTCTTAATTTTACTAGACATACCCTAAATTTACCAATTTGGAAGCTCACGTAGAGTAAAAGAAATGAAATGAAAAAAAAAAAAAACAGAATACTAACCCGTAGGGACCAACTTTTCCACACAAGTGGTGGAATACTGGTGAATCGTCGTGGAGTGCTGGTGAAGAACCACCCTTGCAAACCGTCTCATTTTGTTGGATTTGACTGTTTGGTACTTTGGTTAGTCTCCGTACTACAACAACCCTTAACCTTCTCTCTTTTCTCTTCTCTTTTTTAAAAAATAAAAAAATAAATAGAGTAGTAAGTAGATATAGTTCGGCCCTTACAACTTTTTCACTACAGCCCCCCATGATCAATTGGTTTCTTGACGCTAAACTAAACTTTGACCCTAAATATATGTTTGTATGTTATAAAATATGTGATGAAACTTATACCAACTAAGAATACACTTAAAACTCAATCCATTCATTTATTTTGCTTCAAATATTATATAACGCACACAAAGATATTTTTAAGGTCAAAGTTGAACCAGTTTGACTTTGACAAAGTCAAACTAGGCACTTATTATGGGACGGAGCGAGTATTAACTATCTAACTATTGTGTACACACACTTTTACTAGACTACTCTCATTGAATTTATTTATAAACCATACGCTTAATACCCTCTATGTATATATAGAGGATTAACACGAAAACCTAGACTATCAACATTTTGACTTTTCAATGCTTGTCTTTAGGAAACCTTTCACCTTTTAATTCTTCCATCTTGTTTCCTTTATCTTCATTTCACCACATACTAGTTTTGTAATCATCACATCCGTAGACCCATCATGACTTTTAAAATTTACGCCTTATATTATATACTCCATGTTTTAATAATCAAGTGATAAATAAATGCAACCCCCCCCCACACACACACACACACAATCGTTGCCTTATAATATATATCCTCCTCATTTGATGGTGGCAAAAGATACTTTTACTCTTTCTTTCTTTTTTTTACTTCTCATTTGAATCTTTTTCTTTAACTGAAGATATTTATAAAAACAATTATATACCAAAGGCTCATTTTTTTTCTACTTCTCTTAAATTGATATTTTGAAAAATATTGATCATGAAATCTTCATAGGAGGTTTTGCATCAAAAACAAATGCTAAAAGAAATATGCTTTTCTACATACATGATTTGTGATGCATCTTCTAAAATGGTCAAGTTATGTACTACACGTTGAATTTATTAGGGGCCTCATTTTGCTTTAATTTTATTTACTGATTTTATTTTATTTACGATCTAGTAACAAGAAATGGATAAATTAATTTAATTTTATTTACTGATTTTATTTTCAGAAGTCATATATAAAAATGACTTAAAAAGTCGCTCGAACTTTACATTGGTAACCTGTTTGAAAACCACGACCTTAAAATAAACCATAACCGGAACTAAAATACAAATAAAGCACAAAACCCAATTATGTAGTTAGACACGAATTTGACCATAAAAAAATAAATAATAGATTCATAAAATTTCAATTAACTGATCAAAATCATATCTAAGACTTTTGAGCCAATAAAAGTGGATCTCAAAACAACTATTGTTAATGTTAGTGATTAATTTATTCAATTTAAAATCATCTAAAGCTTTTATTGCTAATATATTTAATCTCTACAAATTTAAACAACTACTGTGATGAAACTAAATTAGGATGATGCTGAAGGACAAAAATCGGTTTCGATCTACACATAAAAAAGAATTTTGAACACTACCTGTTATTGACTTTGTAGATACCGAGTTAAGATGATGTTCGTAACAATGAAAACGAATTAGAACGACGGATTTTTGTTAGAGGCGGCTAGGTTTCAAGAGAGTGATTAAGAATAAAGAGGAGGGTTGATTCTTTTTGGTGGAATACTAGAGATTTGAGAAGTGGAGCAGTTGAATTATTGGGTGGTTTTCTGCCACTTTCCTAGGGATAAAAATGGAATACCTAAATTACCCTTTTACCTTTAGAATTAATTTGTTCTACTTTTCATTAATTACAAAAAAGTGATATTGCATTGATATGTTGTACATGATGCACTATTTGAAGTATAAATGATGGTTCTGTAAGTTCTGTACAAAAAAATGGTTCTGCAAAGAAAACCTCACTATATATATATATATATATATATATATATATATATATATATATATATATATATATATATATATATATATATATATATATATATATATGTGACTAATTTGAGATAGTCTAGATTCACACCAGTTATACAAAAAATATCTCACACATAAATTTAGGGTTAAACTTTGACCCTAAATATATGTTTGTGTGTTATAAAATATGTGATGAAACTTATACCAATTAAGAATACACTTAATGTTGGTTTATGGACAAATAAATTAATATTTATGTGTTAGAAATAAACTCGGGATCACGGGATTGCACTCACTACGAGTCCACATTAATAAATATTTATATTTATTAATTCATACGTAAAGTCTTAACGAACGTTAAATATTTAAAGGTTATATTTAACGAACTAACGGAAAGGACTAGAAGTGAAAATTGGGAAAACAAAAGAAGGATCCGGAACCCGTGTGGGTTGGGCGGCCGAGCAAAGCAAGAAAAGAAAATTAATTTTTCTTTTCCTTAATTGTTTTGGTTTCCTAATATTAGTTTGCTTGAAAAGAAAGCCACCTCCTTTAACCCCTATATAAACAAAGGGAGTGGAAGGGTTTCTTTACACAATTCACTTGAGAAAAGTTAAACCTAAAACTTTGTCTCTCCTCTCCCTGTAACCGATCGGCGACAACACCCCTTAGGGTTTTCCGGTTCAATTTTCGTTGGTGATTTACGTAGACGTTCTAGCATAACGGGTGAACTCGATTAAGACGTGTGTACAAGACGTGGTTATAATCTTTCTTTAGATTATTATCTTGGAGATCGTTTTATCAAGAATTGTTTTAATCTTGTTTTCACAAGATCATAAGGTTAGTAATTTTATAACTGATTAATTAATTGTTATGTTTACGATCATGTTTGTTTTATTAAATCGCTTCCGCTTTATCTTTGATTTAATTATTTGGTTTTATATGTTTATGAAAACCTTATATTCAAACAGTGGCATCACGAGCTTGGATTAAAACATGATAATTAATTATTGGTAAACTTAAATCGGTTAACGTTTTTATTAAAAATAAATTGTTAATTACACGTTTAGGGTTAAAAACAAAGAATTAAAAGTTATATATTTTTTTTGTCGTGTTGTTTTACACGAAAAAAAATAAAAAATTTATATATATTTTTTAATTATGAAACCCTAAAACATAAAATGTGTAAAGATTTAAGGTTTTAATGCATGTTTAATTGTTTAATTGTATTTAAAAATTAACATGTGGGTTACGATCCTTTATAAAATTCAGTTCTTGTTTATTAAGTGAATTTATATAAATCCATAGATTTTGTGCATAATTTTCTATGGATTAATCTTGTATGTAGTACATGATATATGCAATTAATTGTTTTTCGCCTTAAATTTTAGTGTAAATAGATCTAAAATTCGGGAAGACTACTATATTAAAATTGTTATTGTTAATATAAAATTTGATTGCATGTGGCTATGTGTATTTAATTGTTTATAGTTTTATTAGTCGTTTTATGTTTATTTTATATTTAAATTGCTTGTTTTTTGTTTATTTAATTGTAATTGATTTAAACAAAAAGGGTAATTTTTCAAAGAAAAATAAAATAATTCGGACTAAAGACTATTAAATTAAATATTTTTATGGAGGTTAATAAGTTTTTGGTTATTTACCATCAACAGTTATGTCTTATTAATCTTCGAAGAATAACTAATACATACGTGTTTGTTAGGTCTCACTAAGATCCCAAGCAATGGCAAATCAATAACAAATAAGTATTTAGACGTTAATTGTTATATATCAATTAGGTATTCAGTTTCAGTATATATTATAGCGGAATTATAATATAGAAACAGTGAAAATAACACACAGTTATATTTCAATCAAAGGTGTACCGATTACAAACCTCAAACTCACTATTTATACACAATGTATAGTGAGTTTGATAAGGATCAATCTTAGGATATCTTTTAAACATAGAAAAGATATTAACTAACTAGACTTCCTTAATTTACGCCTGACTTCTCTCATGAGTCTGAGTTAGTCAGACTGAGTCACTCAGACTCATGTCACTCAGACTGGGTCACTCAGACTCAGATCACTCAGACCCAGACTTTGATTAACAGATACTTTAATCTTTTGGGAAAGATCATTGTTTTTCCCAACAATCTCCCCCTATCTGTTTTAACCAAAGTCTTTTTACAAGACATGCCAAAAATAAACACAAACATAACTATCTTGATTCAAATACTGTTTGTGAACAAAAATAAGCAGCTGCCAGTTTTACATCTTTTTCTTCAGAGTTCTCCTTCTCTTTTTCTCTGAGGTTGTAAACGGTAATGGCTGTTCTCTATCACTTAGCCATTTAAGTCTCTCAGTCTTCCAAGCCATTAGCTTCTCCATTTCAGCATCAGTCTTATGGAAATGGACTTGATATTCCTTCTTGATCAGTTCTACCTTGTCAGCCACAGTTCCAATCTCCTCAATCCTTCTCAGATTATTAAACAACCAACTAACCAGCTTCATTCTGAATGGGAGGCACTGATCAGACTCACATTCACTTAGTAGAGCAATGCAGTGATAGATTGAAGATGTGCTTATCTGAGTCTTGTCTTGGAAGCTTTCTTCTCCCCCACAATCAATGTAACACAACCCACTGTGCTTCTCAGTCTCAACATAAGTTCTCTCCTGAAACGTGACATCCTTAGGAACAGGATGCATGCTACTTGATTCCAGGCCCAAGGATTTTGATCTAACTCTCACATTGTGCTTTGTACAGTATGCTCTGTAGTCTTCATCTGGCATTAAATCGAGCATATGAGCTGCATTTATGTTGAAGGTGGCCTCTCTTCTTATGGTTAGTGCCTGAGACTTGTTTGTCAGATTGTAGCTCCAATCTGC
Organism: Senecio squalidus; assembly: GCA_910822075.1. Lineage (NCBI taxonomy): Eukaryota > Viridiplantae > Streptophyta > Magnoliopsida > Asterales > Asteraceae > Senecio > Senecio squalidus. Next base: position 36,286,537 of record CAJVGC010000001.1, on the reverse strand, counting down.
TATTTCTTTCCATTCTTCCAGACCCAAAGTATGTAGCCTATGCAGACCCACTCTAAATGATCCATCTTTGTGTGTGAGTTTGAGCATTAAATTGGTTCCATCATTACTGATACAATCTAGATGATGAAGTTTGTTTGGAAGTTTTCTTAGGGTAAAGTTTCCTTCAATGTAATTAACCCTCTCTTGTTCTCTGAGCACAAGTTTAGCCATTTGTTCATCTGCTTTGACCCTCATTTGCTCTTCTTCAATGGCCTGATCCTCCTCTGCTTGTATCTCAGCTTCAAATTCTTCTGCTGCTTTTTCAGACTGATCATATGGATTAAAGTCGAATTTCTCTTTGTACAGCCCCTTCACATAATCTCTGTATTCATCCACTGTCATCCCAGCACTTTTAGCATATCTTTGAAGCTTTGCTAACTTGTCAGCTTTACTTTGGATTTCTGTTTCAGCCTCAGTGTCTTTCTCTTTTGCTTCAGACTCAGTTTGAGTCTCCCTTTTGTTTGCTTCTTTATCAGACTCATTCTCCTCATCACTTGAGATACTCCAATCAGTTTCATAGAAGACTTCAGATTGTCCTGTCTTTGTGTTGTATCTGGTAGTTTTGTAGTATCTTTTCTCCCCCTCTTCTCTTTTCCTTTTCAATGGTTGAATGGGGATCTCAGATTCAATAGTTGTAGTAGGCATTTTCTCCCCCTGAATCTGAGAACCCTCTGCAACTGCCTTGCCCTTCCTCAGCAGACTGACTTCAGATGTCAGTTTGAGCACCATTCCCTGCAAATCCTTCATCTCCTTGGCATTTTGATTTGTAAAAGCATGAAACTCAGTCTGCATTGCCCTCAGTCTGTCATCAAACTGAGTAGACATGTCCTTAAGGGCCTTTAACAGGACAGGGACTGTCAAAGCAACCTCAGACTGAGTGGATGTTGTAGCAGTGTCTGATGTAACTGGTGGCACAGCTTCACTCTCTCCCTGTGATTTAGGAGAATGATCATAAGCCATAGAAAATGAAGTATGTACCTCACCCTGTTTTGGGAGTAAGGCATTGGCAACTAGTGATAAAGAGTGTAAGAGATTTTGAGGTTGTACCTTATCGTGAACCAGCACAGAACTGGTGAAAATAGCCGTTGGAATAGGCTGTGAGACTGAGTGTGGGTTTCCCATACTATGTACAGGTGTGTCCAGGAGTGGGACACTCTCTTCAATGCTTGCCACATGTGTCTGTGTGGTAGCAGCAATGTAGTTCTCCAAGTTTACCATCAGACTAGGGTTTTGGGTGGTCCAAGCAGTCAGATCCAGCTCATCATCTAGCAGAGAGAGACTAGTCTGTACTGCAGCACTGGAGGGGAGTTCTTGACTCTCAGCCTCATGAAACAATGTGTCCATTAGTGCTTGATTTTCAGTGGGGCTAGATGTGAGAGCTTTATCAAATGAACTTGGTGAGTTCACCTGTTGGGACGCTTGTGCAGCCAGGGCATTAAGTAGTGGAGTGGACTGCTCAATCTGAGAGGGGATACTCTCAGACTGAGGTAAAGTTAGAGGAATGTCCATACCTTGGTTGTCATCATTAAGCCCAGCCCCTCCCATATTCACCTCAGCATCTGCAGCAGGGATATGTCCCTCAGGCCCACCGTCAATTCGGTCAGCGTGAACCTCTGAGTCTGACGAGTCAGGCTCAGTGGGTTCCTGATCAATGAATGGATTAGCAATCCATTCAAGCATCACATCAGTGAGTGGTGCTTCATTTGCAGTAATGGTGATATAAGAAAACATTTTGTGACTCAGCCTGGGCAGTTCACATGTGTAAAAACGTTGATCAAGCTGATCATATTGTTCAGTACCCATAACCTCCTCAAAACAGAGAGATAATACCCGAATGAATGGAACATCGTTAGGGCGTTTTGTTTTAATCACTAGGGAGAGGATTTCATCAAAATATAGTTGTGAAAAAGAAATCCTTCTGCCAGTAACCATAGCATGGAATAAATGAGTTTCAAACTCATTCATTTGATCCAAACTTCCCGATTTGCCCCCCAAACACCTTGTAATCATTGAAAACAAGAACCTCCATTTACCAGTGAATAAGTTGTATCTGATTATGCCCTGAGTTGCAGGCTGACCAACAAGATGGAAAGCTTCATCCCTTGCTTGTTGTTTGCTTCGTCTAGCTTGAAATCCTCCTTCCCCAGCTTCAGCAAGTGTGGGGAGGAGTAATGCACTTCTGATCGTTTCCTCAGTAATAGTGATTGTGTCACGCCCATTGTTGTATGTACCGGTGATAGCCGTGTGATCATCATTGGCAGTGCAGGTGTACCACCATTCACAGAGAAGGGGGGGACACATAGTGTTAGCACAAAAGAAGGCACCATAGAGTGGATGAGCCTTCATAAACTGGATGATCTGTTCAAATCCCCTGCCTTGGCGGTTGGCAGGAATGTCAGCGATGGCTACCCGATTATTGTCTTTAACTTGTACCTGTTGTTGAAAATCTGCACCTGGAATCATCCTTGCAGTGACATGAAGCATCATATTTGGGTCAGCCATTAGAACAGGAATTAGCTAGAGTTTTGAAGAATCAAGAACTAGGGTTAAGAAAAATTTGAAATTCAGTTAGGCTGAAACTAAAATTAATGAAGATTTTAAACTAAGGAAAAATACATTTTAGACCCCTAGAAATAAACAAGTTGCAAAGAATGACCTTTGACAAGACTTGACCGGATTAAAAAAATAAAAAAAATTATCTAATGATGAATTAGAAATAAAAGAAAATTAAGAAAAATTTGTTCCAAAAATACATTGAGTCTGAATTTTAATTTAGGACTCTGAAGCTGACTTTTGGTCAGACTGAAAGTAGTCAGACTGAGAGTGGTCAGATTGAAAATTGTCAGTTTGACTAAGTGGTCAGCTCGAACTTGTGAATTTTACTGGACTAAGGATTTAGCATTCCAAGTTCTCCAAGCAGGTAGAAGAACCTTTCCTCACTTAGAGGTTTGGTGAATATGTCAGCCAGTTGATCATTGGTTACCACAAATTCCAGTCTGACTTTCCCTTTCTCCACACAGTCTCTAATAAAGTGATGCCGGATTTCAATGTGTTTGGTCCTGGAGTGAAAGACTGGATTCTCAGTGATTTGAATAGCACTTTTGTTGTCACACATGATGGGTGTGTGTTGAATCTTGATGTCTAAATCAGCCAATTGATGTTGCATCCAAAGTAGTTGTGCACAACAGCTTCCAGCAGCCACATACTCAGCCTCAGCGGTGGAAGTGGCAACTGAATTGATGTTCTTGAAATTTAAGTGAGATAGTCTTCTATGCCATAGCCAGTTTAATTCTTCCTTGGATTCAGTGAACAAGCAGGTCTCAGCTTCATCATTTGCTGTACCCAGATCCAGACAGAACACATCTCTTTCTCTTTTGGCTAGCAGCAATGGTTTTCCCTTGGCATTGTAGATTATCCCAGCTTGTTTCCTGAATCTGACTTCATGATCCTCATCAGTAATCTGACTCACACTGAGCAGATTGTGTTGTAGACCTTCTACATAAGCAACTCTCTTGAATGTGACAGTTCCAGCATGGATCTTCCCATATCCCCTTGTCATTGATACTCCATTGTCTCCATACCTTACTTGTGGCCCATCTTCTTCCTTGTAGTCCTGTAGAAAGGACTTCATCCCTGTCATGTGCCTTGATGCTCCACTATCTAAGTACCATTTTGTAGAATCCTGCACATGAGCAAAGAGAAAGTAATTAGTTCCTTTTGGGTACCCACTTTAGAGTGGATCCATGAACTAAGGCTGATTTAGGTACTGCTTCATTCTTGCATTCATTTTTAGAACTAGTATAGTTCCATTTGTTTATTTCATTCATGCAATTTATGGAATAATGACCTATGACACCACAGTATTTACATGGAACATTTTTGAGATTGATTCTAGATGGAGCTGATTTAGCCTTGGAAGATATAACATATCTAGCTTTTGAGGAAGAATTATTTCTTGAAGATGAGTTGGAGTTTGATGAGATTGATCTGGATTTTGATGAGCCAGAATAATGTGAAGCTGACTCCTGCTTTGATGAAACTGATTTGTTAACATAAGGATTCTTAGGTCTAGACCTGATTAGTAGCTTACAAAAGACAGCTTCATGTCCTTTTTCCCCACAATTATAGCAGTTTCTCTTTGGAGGAGATTTGGATCTGCCTTGACCTGGTGTTTTATCCCTGACTAAAGTTTTGACTATGTTGGTCAGTTCCAGTAATTGATTTCCTAATTTATCAATTGTTTTAGATTCAGAGGTTTGGCTTTTGTTATGACGTTTTGGACTAACAAAATTTTGACTCTTGGGTTTTTTCAACACCTGGGGGACAACTTTGGACAAGGATGAAAGATCCTTTTCAGTCTGTATATCAGTTTCAGACAAGACAACTTTTTCAGATTCAGAAGAAGAAGATGAAGGCAAAAGATTATTTTTATTCAAAGCTTGAGACATTACAGGTTTGACAAATGCATTTGACATCATTGTCTTATTTCCTTTCAAATAAGTAAAAGTATTTGGAAGAATTTCTGGTTTAAAAATAATTTTTTCTCTTTCTGCCTTCAAGGCTTCTTCCTCCTCTTCTGTCATATGCTTCTTCAAGCTGAACCCTTCACCCAACACAGCTAGAACTTGATTTGGTACCTGTCTGTTTAAGCAATCCTCATTTTTCAAAGATGAAATACACCATGATTTACAAATTCTTTTATAGTGCTCAGTTTCTTCTCTGAGTTTGTGATTTTCTTTTGCAAGATCACTGTAAGCTTCAGTCTGAGCATTTAAAAGAACTCTATAACTTTCCAATTCAGTTATTTTATCATCTTTACTTTTCAAAAGGTTTTCAAGGTCCTTGATTTTTAGTTTGAGATCGTTTTGTTCTTCTAGGGTGGTTGTTAAATCAACAAATATATACTCAAACATTTGAATTTTTTGTTCATTTGTATAAGTTTCAAAATTGTGTACCTTATAAAGTTTGGATTTGTTCCAGTCTGAATTGCAACTCATCCTTTCAGCTTCTTTCAGATCCTTTTCAAACTGAGAGGCGGTCTTCTCAGTTTCAGTGACTTCCTCCACTATAGCCATCAAGCATTGATCTACCACATCTTCTTCATCAGAGGACAGTTCTTCATCCAACCATTCTTCAGCATAGAACGCTTTTTGTTCAGTTTGAGACTTCTGAGTAATTGACTATTCCCTTTCTTGTACTTTAGATACTTGTTTCTGTATCTTTGGGCCCTCTCAGCAACTTCATCCATGTGCTCAGTCTGAGCATTCTTTACTTTGCAGTCTGCAGCCATGTGGCCATATTCATTGCACTTGAAGCACTTTACCTTTTTCAGATCAAAAGGTTTCTTTCCTTTGTAGCCTGTCTTTTGTTCCAGCTTCATAGTCAACAGAGCAAGTTGACTTTTCAATTTCTTGACTTCAGACTCGTTTTCAGATTCTGAGTCTGAGTGTGACTCAGACTCAGATGAGTCAGCCTGAGAATAAATTTCTTTATTCCTTCTGCTTGTTGCAACCAATGCAGCTTCTGGGTCCTTTGCAGTTCGTCTGTTGTTTAGCTTCTTTCTTTCTTGAGACTCTTCAAAGTTTAACAACAGTCCAAAGAGTCCTGGCAGCTTGTAGGTGGATAGTTTCTCAGTTACTACAAGTGATGTGATGACAGATTCAAATTTGTTAGGTAGAATGTCAACAAATTTCTTGCATATATCATCATCATCTTTTGTCACTCCCAGAGCTGACATATCATTTAGTACTCATAATTTCTAATGAGACTATTCAGTCTTTGTTCCTTCACTACTGGAACACCTTCATAGGACACAATTAATGTATCCCATAGTTCCTTAGCTGTTCTGCAACCTGCTATCTTGGAAAATATTTGTTCTGACACTGCATTTCCTAGAATGCTTCTGGCTTTGGGATCAAGATTATATAAAAGCTTGTCTTGATCTGTCCATTGAGATTTGGCAGTTTGAACCCATCTAGCACGTTGGACAACTTTATCACCTTCTTTAACTTCGTCAATCTGTTTACCTGGAATGATAGGTCCTTCTGTGATGACTCTTATCATTTCTTCATGAATTCCTGACAGGTGCCACTCAGCTTTGAGTTTCCAATGTGCAAAATTATGTCCATTGAATACAGGAATTCCTTTTCCAGCCATTGTAGTTATATTTGAAGATGATGACATTGTTTGAGATTTTAGGTATTGATCGTTTAAGATTTATAAATTTATTAAAATTTAAATCTTATTTGCTCTGATACCAGTTGTTAGGTCTCACTAAGATCCCAAGCAATGGCAAATCAATAACAAATAAGTATTTAGACGTTAATTGTTATATATCAATTAGGTATTCAGTTTCAGTATATATTATAGCGGAATTATAATATAGAAACAGTGAAAATAACACACAGTTATATTTCAATCAAAGGTGTACCGATTACAAACCTCAAACTCACTATTTATACACAATGTATAGTGAGTTTTGTGACATTCGCGAATTTCTCGGTATATTTCCATTCGCTCCGTATTCGTTTTATTTATTTATATTCGTGTTTTGACCCTATCGTATTCCTATTTATGTTTATCGTATTCGTATTTTATGGTTATCGTATTCGTATTTCTCGTATTTTATGGGTATCGTATTTGTATTCTATGTGTATTTACGTTTATCGGGTATATAGTATGTGATTCGGATCTTTATGTCGGGAACGTATAGTCTTAAGTGCCTTTAGTATAAGTCTAGTATGCTCTTATGATAAGTTTAGGGGAATTTATGCCTTAATTATATGATTAAGATTGACGTTTAAAAAGTATTTCATCTTTAGTCTTTTCGGAAATTTTATTACAAAACTAGTCCTACGCGAGAAATTTTATTACAATTTTAGTCCTTTCCACATTTTTATTACAAAAATCGTCCTAAAGGGAGTCTACCTACTATTTTGTCTTTATCCATATCTGATTTTTGTCATTATCCCCACTTTTCACCTACACACTCTCTCTCTTATTTCTCTCTCAAGAAAACACATACAACCTCCACCTTCTCTCTAACTTTTCCGGCAATCCGACCGTTGGATTTCAAATCCGAGAGTAGATTATTGATCCCCATCATCATCTTCATCTATCCTCCAAGTTTCGTTACGATCGGGTAAGTATTTCTCCAATTTTGTTCTAAACTTTGTTATTTAGATCCAAACCCGAAACTATCACTTTTCACCGTCAAAACCGAGATTTTTCTTAGGGTTATTGTTCCTTATCATATTCTGGACATAGGGTTCCAATTTGGGGTCAATTAGACCTTTAGAACACTTAGAAATCGATTTCCGAAAGTATTTCTCGTAAAAACTCAGTTACATGCACGTAACTGTAGTTACATGCACGTAACTGATCATCTGAGAGTTACACTCACGAAATTCCCAACACCCTCACGTAACTCCACAATTACGTTCACGTAATTAAGCCATAAGTCACGTAACTCCCACAGTTACGTGACTGGTCCCTGAAATCTGTAATTTATCGCGTAATTGGTCCTTTTGTCACGAAATTAGTCCCTATGCACGTAATTGTCTCATGATTCACGTAATTATGGTCCTAGATCACGTAATTGATTTGAAAGTCACGAAATTGAGGCCTTGATCACGTAACTCTTGATATTTACATAACTAGTCCCTCTATCGCGTAATTGTTCACGTAACTAGTCCCTTGTTCACGTAATTAGTCCCTTATGCACGTAATTTCCTTCCAATTCACGTAATTGAAGTCTAAGTCACGTAAGTGACTTGAAAGTCACGTAATTGACTCCTTATTCACGTAACTATGGTCCTGATGTTCCGTAACTTCTTGTTTTGTCCCGTAACTCTTGTATAACACGTAACTTGATACTTACGTGACTTGTAGTGCACGTAAGTATGAGAATCACGTATCTAGTCCGTTGACTTTCCGAAACGTTTGTATTCCGTTATATTGATATTCCTTTCGGTTATTTTAAAACCCGTATAAAACGTTAATCATTAAGGCATAACCCTACTAGACTTAGAGATACTTAGACATATTTATTTACGTGATGTATAGGGCACTTAGACTTTGAAGCTTGACGGTATTGTATTATTTCCCGACATAAAAGGATTTGGATTGCTTTGCTATCTGTGAGTTATTCGCTGCCCTTTTTACCGCTTTTATATTTTTGGGCATGATAGCGTTAAACAAAAGTATTTTTATGTTATGTATTATAGTCGAATATTATAATTTGCATTGGTGCGAATGTACAATGCTTATATATTATGGATATGATGCTTTAGATGATCTCTCCCTATACTTGTACCGCCTTTGTGGTAGTACAAGGCCCCATATACACACCTGTTAACTATTAGCCGTCGACATATATATAGCGCTATTTGGGTCTGACAAACCCTCACTCTAATACGTTATTAAGATAAGGGAGGAGCCCTGTCCGTATTAGAGTCTTATGATCGATTATATTTATCCGAGAACAACCTAGCTTGAGACACTAGGTGGGGTGGTTGCCTTTATTGTTGAGGTTCGGGTGTATTACATATTCCTAAAGCTGTACTCTATCCAAACTGATATTTATGCTATGATATGATTATGATATTTTACGAAATGATTATGATCTTTATGAAATGAGTCTAGTATTTTATCAAATGTTTATGATACCGAATGGTATAACTATGGGTATTTTATCAAAAGGTTTTGTAAACCTCAAGTATATTTTTGAAACATCTTTTCAAAAGAACTTATCTTCAAATCAAAACACTTTTGGGTCAAAACGTATTGAAACTATTACCGTATTATGTTTTTATTTATAAATGCGATTAATTCACCAACTTTATGTTGACGTCGTATTTTTAACGCTATTTCAGGGATTTGAGGTTACCCTATCTGATTGCTATGCTTTATCTGGCTACGTGGGATTTTTGCTGGAATTTATTTTGTATTGTAATTCTTTAGATTCCCAAACTCTGTAGTCGTATTTTGATATTCGGATTACTGTAATAAGCTTTATACTCTCATAACTCTTTATCTATGCTGATTATGTTTGGTTATTTATGTTTGATGTAACCTTGAATCTCTGATACCATATACACTGTACACCTCGGTTCCGCCATTTCTATGCGGGGTGTGACAGAAGTTGGTATCAGAGCCAATGGTTATAGAGAACTAAGTGACCTTACTGAATCACTTAGACTATGACCTAGGCTTTTGGACCTATCTGATTTACTCTATGTGCGCAATTCTTTCTTATGTGGGCCTGTATGTGATCTATATGCTATATGTGCTTTCGTTTTGCTTTTTATGTTTTGAGGCCTGCTCGTTTTAGTCGCACATTCAGTTTATCGTTTTTATTTATTCTGTTTGACGCTCGTAGAAGATGCCGTCTAAGAGAACTGCTAAGAGAAGATCGAAGAGGCGACGTCGCGCCAGTGCTAGAGCGAGTGCTGCTGCTCAGAATATCACTGCGGTCCTCAATGCTAATACCACTATTTCGGATATCAGTCATTTGATTGCGGAGCGGATTGCAGCGGCAATACCCGTGATCGTGGCACAGCTTAGAGGTACTGAAAATGTGTTTGACATGGCTAGTCGGTTGACCGCAAGTGCGAGCCGTAGTGGTACTCCCCAGCCAGATGTGAGCCGAAGAGATGTTGGTAGGCATGAAGGGAAAGATATGAGTAATTCAAGGAAGAGAAGCCGTAATCATTATCAGAGACCTACAGCTTCTCAAGTATATGCGTTGACGAGTCCTGGAGCTGGATATCAGGACATACGCCCTAAGTGTGGTACATGTGGCAGTGCGCATGCAGCTGATGTGGCATGTTGGGTTTGTGAACGCTGCAAGAGGTTAGGCCACATCGAGCAGTATTGTAGAAGAACTGTTGGAGCATGTTATGAATGTGGAGAAATGGATCACCACCGTTATCAGTGTCCCAAGCTTAAAGCACCTACTCCCCTTCCTACTCCTGGTGCTGGTACTAGTGCGAAAGGAATTCCTGCTGAGAGCCGAGCTTTCGCTATGGAATCTTCCGAAGCTCATCAGGATCCTGCCGTAGTCACTGGTACATTTCTTGTCTACGATTATTCTACTTTTATCTTATTTGATTCGGGTACCAATAGAAGCTTTATTTCTAGTGCCTTCCGTCCCTTAGTAAACCGTGCCTCTAGTCCTTTAGAGCCTGCCTATGAAGTAGAGTTAGCCGATGGTAGTTGTGCCTGTGTTAGGGAAGTTATTCGTGGTATTCCTCTCGTATTAGCCGATACTTCTTTTTCTATCGACCTTATCCCTATGAAGCTCGGTAGCTTTGACGTCGTAGTCGGCATGGATTGGTTAGCGAAGCACAAAGGAGAAATAGTATGTTATGAGAAGCTTATCCGTATTCAGAAGCCGGATGGAGACAAGTTGGTTGTACACGGAGACAAGTCCGGGAAACGCCTTAAAGTCATTTCCAGTCTGAAAGTTCGCGAATATGTTCGTAAAGGTTGTTCCTTATATCTCGCTCACTTGGGGAAGAAAGATTCCGCGATAAAGATTGAGGGCGTACCGATCGTGCGCGAGTATTCTGATGTATTTCCCGACGATTTACCTGGAGTCCCTCCCCAGAGGCAAACCGACTTTCGTATTGATCTTATTCCTGGAGCAGCGCCTGTTGCTAAAGCCCCGTATCGTTTGGCTCCTTCCGAGATGCTCGAGTTGTCGAAACAAATTCAGGAATTGGTAGATAAAGGTTTTATTCGTCCTAGTTTCTCCCCGTGGGGTGCTCCTGTTCTCTTTGTTAAGAAGAAGGATGGCTCCATGCGTTTATGTATTGATTATCGGGAGTTAAACAAGTTGACTGTGAAGAACCGTTATCCCCTTCCTCGTATTGATGACCTATTCGATCAACTTCAGGGTTCCTGTTATTTCTCTAAGATCGATCTTCGTTCTGGTTATCATCAGTTGAGAGTTCGGGAAGATGATATTCCTAAGACTGCCTTCCGTACTCGGTATGGTCATTACGAGTTCATGGTGATGCCGTTTGGTATGACAAACGCCCCTGCAGCATTCATGGAACTAATGAACCGTATTTGTCGTCCGTATTTGGACAAATTCGTTATCGTTTTCATCGACGACATTCTTATCTATTCTCGAAGTCGTAAGGAACACGAAGAGCATTTGCGTCTGGTTCTGGAAGTGCTTCGAAAGGAAAAGTTGTATGCGAAATTCTCTAAGTGTGAATTCTGGTTATCTGAAGTTAAATTTCTTGGTCATGTGGTTAGTGCAAAGGGTATTCATGTCGATCCTGCTAAGATCGAAGCTGTTAAGAGTTGGGTTGCACCGAAGTCACCAACCGAAATTCGTTCATTTTTGGGTTTAGCTGGGTATTATCGCCGATTTATCGAAGATTTCTCTAAGATCGCTTCACCTATGACGAAGCTGACTCAGAAGAGTGAACCTTTCGTTTGGGGTACTGAACAGGAAGAAGCATTTCAGATATTGAAGCAGCGGTTGTGTGACGCTCCGATTCTGAGTCTGCCAGTTGGTTCCGAAAATTTCGTGGTTTATTGCGACGCTTCGCATAAAGGTCTGGGTTGTGTGCTTATGCAAAATGGTAAGGTTATAGCTTACGCTTCGCGTCAGCTGAAAATCCATGAGCAGAATTACACGACACATGATCTAGAGTTGGGAGCTGTCGTCTTTGCATTGAAGATTTGGAGACATTATCTGTATGGGACCAAGTGTACTGTTTTCACCGATCACAAGAGTCTTCAACATATTTTTGATCAGAAGATGCTGAATATGAGACAGCGACGCTGGGTTGAGTTACTGAACGACTATGATTGCGACATTCGTTACCACCCTGGTAAAGCGAACGTTGTGGCTGATGCCTTAAGTCGTAAAGAAACAGTCAAACCAGTTCGTATTCGTTCCATGGTGATATCTATTCAGACGAGCTTGAAGGCTCGGATTATTCAAGCACAGGAAGGTACTATGACTGAAGACCGTGTTAAGGATGAAAGATTGTATAAGTTGGCATTGGAGTTAGAACCGAAAGAGGATGGAGTTCTGTATTATCTCGAACGTATTTGGGTTCCGGTTAGTATCCGTCAGTTGATTCTGGACGAGGCCCATAAGTCGAACTATTCCATTCATCCGGGTTCCGACAAGATGTATCACGATTTGAAAGACTTTTATTGGTGGCCGGGTATGAAACGTGAAATCGCCGAATATGTTAGCAGATGTTTGACTTGTTCAAAAGTGAAAGTTGAATACCAGAAACCGTCTGGGCTACTACAGCAACCGAAGATTCCCGAGTGGAAATGGGAGCGGATCACTATGGATTTTGTTACGAAGCTCCCGAGATCTTCGAGTGGTTATGACAGTATTTGGGTTATTGTGGATCGTCTGACGAAGTCTGCCCATTTCCTTCCGATTCGCGAGAACTATCCGATGGAGAGATTCGTACGATTGTATATTTCCGAGATTGTGTCGAAGCATGGTGTTCCAGTATCGATTATTTCTGACCGTGATGCTCGTTTCACTTCACGATTTTGGAAGACTTTTCAGACCGCTATGGGTACGAGACTAGATATGAGTACCGCTTATCATCCTCAGACCGATGGTCAGAGTGAGAGAACTATTCAGACTATGGAAGATATGCTCCGAGCTTGCGCTATTGATTTTGGTGGTAGTTGGGATATTCACTTGCCGTTGATTGAGTTTTCATACAACAACAGCTATCACACGAGTATCAAGTGTGCACCGTTTGAAGCTCTATATGGCCGTAAGTGTCGATCGCCAGTATGCTGGGCAGAAGTTGGAGATAGTCAGATTTCCGGTCCGGAGATTATTCAAGAGACCACTGACAAGATCTTCAAGATCAAGGAACGACTAGTTACTGCCAGAGATCGACAGAAGAAGTATGCCGATAAGCGCAGGAAGCCTCTCGAGTTCAGTGTTGGAGATATGGTATTGTTGAAAGTATCTCCCTGGAAAGGGGTTGTCCGATTTGTGAAGCGCAGCAAGCTGAGTCCGAGGTATACGGGTCCGTTCAAGATCTTAGCCCGTGTCGGCCCAGCTGCGTATCGTTTGGAATTGCCGGCAGAGCTGAGCAGCGTACACAATGTATTCCATGTATCTCAGTTGAAGAAATGCCTGGCTGACGAGACCTTATTAGTTCCGCTGGAACAGCTTCAGATTGATGACAAGCTTCACTTCGTTGAAGAACCGATCGAGATCGTTGCTAGTGATGTTAAGCAACTTCGACGAAGTAAGATCCCTATTGTCAAAGTTCGCTGGAATTCCCGCTTCGGAGCTGAGTTCACGTGGGAACGCAAGGATGAAATTCTGCGGAAGTATCCTCACCTTTCTCCCGGAAGTGGTACCAAGTGATAATTTCGAGGACGAAATTTCTTTTTACTTGGGGAGACTGTGACATTCGCGAATTTCTCGGTATATTTCCATTCGCTCCGTATTCGTTTTATTTATTTATATTCGTGTTTTGACCCTATCGTATTCCTATTTATGTTTATCGTATTCGTATTTTATGGTTATCGTATTCGTATTTCTCGTATTTTATGGGTATCGTATTTGTATTCTATGTGTATTTACGTTTATCGGGTATATAGTATGTGATTCGGATCTTTATGTCGGGAACGTATAGTCTTAAGTGCCTTTAGTATAAGTCTAGTATGCTCTTATGATAAGTTTAGGGGAATTTATGCCTTAATTATATGATTAAGATTGACGTTTAAAAAGTATTTCATCTTTAGTCTTTTCGGAAATTTTATTACAAAACTAGTCCTACGCGAGAAATTTTATTACAATTTTAGTCCTTTCCACATTTTTATTACAAAAATCGTCCTAAAGGGAGTCTACCTACTATTTTGTCTTTATCCATATCTGATTTTTGTCATTATCCCCACTTTTCACCTACACACTCTCTCTCTTATTTCTCTCTCAAGAAAACACATACAACCTCCACCTTCTCTCTAACTTTTCCGGCAATCCGACCGTTGGATTTCAAATCCGAGAGTAGATTATTGATCCCCATCATCATCTTCATCTATCCTCCAAGTTTCGTTACGATCGGGTAAGTATTTCTCCAATTTTGTTCTAAACTTTGTTATTTAGATCCAAACCCGAAACTATCACTTTTCACCGTCAAAACCGAGATTTTTCTTAGGGTTATTGTTCCTTATCATATTCTGGACATAGGGTTCCAATTTGGGGTCAATTAGACCTTTAGAACACTTAGAAATCGATTTCCGAAAGTATTTCTCGTAAAAACTCAGTTACATGCACGTAACTGTAGTTACATGCACGTAACTGATCATCTGAGAGTTACACTCACGAAATTCCCAACACCCTCACGTAACTCCACAATTACGTTCACGTAATTAAGCCATAAGTCACGTAACTCCCACAGTTACGTGACTGGTCCCTGAAATCTGTAATTTATCGCGTAATTGGTCCTTTTGTCACGAAATTAGTCCCTATGCACGTAATTGTCTCATGATTCACGTAATTATGGTCCTAGATCACGTAATTGATTTGAAAGTCACGAAATTGAGGCCTTGATCACGTAACTCTTGATATTTACATAACTAGTCCCTCTATCGCGTAATTGTTCACGTAACTAGTCCCTTGTTCACGTAATTAGTCCCTTATGCACGTAATTTCCTTCCAATTCACGTAATTGAAGTCTAAGTCACGTAAGTGACTTGAAAGTCACGTAATTGACTCCTTATTCACGTAACTATGGTCCTGATGTTCCGTAACTTCTTGTTTTGTCCCGTAACTCTTGTATAACACGTAACTTGATACTTACGTGACTTGTAGTGCACGTAAGTATGAGAATCACGTATCTAGTCCGTTGACTTTCCGAAACGTTTGTATTCCGTTATATTGATATTCCTTTCGGTTATTTTAAAACCCGTATAAAACGTTAATCATTAAGGCATAACCCTACTAGACTTAGAGATACTTAGACATATTTATTTACGTGATGTATAGGGCACTTAGACTTTGAAGCTTGACGGTATTGTATTATTTCCCGACATAAAAGGATTTGGATTGCTTTGCTATCTGTGAGTTATTCGCTGCCCTTTTTACCGCTTTTATATTTTTGGGCATGATAGCGTTAAACAAAAGTATTTTTATGTTATGTATTATAGTCGAATATTATAATTTGCATTGGTGCGAATGTACAATGCTTATATATTATGGATATGATGCTTTAGATGATCTCTCCCTATACTTGTACCGCCTTTGTGGTAGTACAAGGCCCCATATACACACCTGTTAACTATTAGCCGTCGACATATATATAGCGCTATTTGGGTCTGACAAACCCTCACTCTAATACGTTATTAAGATAAGGGAGGAGCCCTGTCCGTATTAGAGTCTTATGATCGATTATATTTATCCGAGAACAACCTAGCTTGAGACACTAGGTGGGGTGGTTGCCTTTATTGTTGAGGTTCGGGTGTATTACATATTCCTAAAGCTGTACTCTATCCAAACTGATATTTATGCTATGATATGATTATGATATTTTACGAAATGATTATGATCTTTATGAAATGAGTCTAGTATTTTATCAAATGTTTATGATACCGAATGGTATAACTATGGGTATTTTATCAAAAGGTTTTGTAAACCTCAAGTATATTTTTGAAACATCTTTTCAAAAGAACTTATCTTCAAATCAAAACACTTTTGGGTCAAAACGTATTGAAACTATTACCGTATTATGTTTTTATTTATAAATGCGATTAATTCACCAACTTTATGTTGACGTCGTATTTTTAACGCTATTTCAGGGATTTGAGGTTACCCTATCTGATTGCTATGCTTTATCTGGCTACGTGGGATTTTTGCTGGAATTTATTTTGTATTGTAATTCTTTAGATTCCCAAACTCTGTAGTCGTATTTTGATATTCGGATTACTGTAATAAGCTTTATACTCTCATAACTCTTTATCTATGCTGATTATGTTTGGTTATTTATGTTTGATGTAACCTTGAATCTCTGATACCATATACACTGTACACCTCGGTTCCGCCATTTCTATGCGGGGTGTGACAAGTTTGATAAGGATCAATCTTAGGATATCTTTTAAACATAGAAAAGATATTAACTAACTAGACTTCCTTAATTTACGCCTGACTTCTCTCATGAGTCTGAGTTAGTCAGACTGAGTCACTCAGACTCATGTCACTCAGACTGGGTCACTCAGACTCAGATCACTCAGACCCAGACTTTGATTAACAGATACTTTAATCTTTTGGGAAAGATCATTGTTTTTCCCAACAGTGTTTAATAGAATTCAATATAGGGTTTCGTACTGTAATTTATTGATATAGTCAGTCTTCTGGGTGCGATTGGCTCTACGTCGGGCATTAGGATTCGATATTAAGATTCCTCTTGCAACACGATTGCCTCTTTGCAACAGCATTATCAATAAAGAACTAATAGAAATCTGATATCTTTCTATTCTAGACATTATGTGTTATTTATATTCTTCAGTAAAATGTTTATAAATTTTTTATAAAACATTTATGCTATGGAGATGTATGCATGCTTCTCCGTACATAATTTTTGATTACACATCAAAATAAATACCCTTAAATTTTTAAGTTTGATGACATCTAATTAACAACACTTGGAATTATTATTACTAGCAGGATCAACTGAATGAAATAATAATGACAAGAAAATTTTAGAATTAAAATTATTACTAGCATGATCAACTGAATGTGGTAATTTTAAAGAGGAAATTTTTATGTTTGTTGAATTAGTACAACTTAAATTGAGTATAGTTCTTACTAGCAGATCAACTGAATGTAAGATTAAGCACTCAAGGCATTATGATGGGATGAAACATGTTTTACATTGCAATGGTTATGAGCAATTGTAATGTCTCGTACTAGAATTTTTGAAGATATTTCTGTCAAACACCATATTAAATATAATTATTACTAGCAGATCAACTGATGTAGTAATTATATGTTAATGATGGGTTCTAGTTTTTCAATTTAAAATTATATGGTTTTATTACCTGGGTATGTTTAATTTTTCTTGAAAATTTGTATTATCAAAATACTAATTAAATTATTGAACTTTTTCTGTAGAAATGGCTCAACCCGTTAACACTAATGCGTTAAAATCTGAGCTCAAAGTTTACTTTGAGAGTCAAGTTTTGACTGGCCCGAACTTTAATGAATGGTGCCGAGCTCTGCGAATTTACGCCTTATAAAATTTACTAGTTTCGTAATCATCACATCCGTAGACCCATCATGACTTTTAAAATTTACGCCTTATATTATATACTCCATGTTTTAATAATCAAATGATAAATAAATGTAACCCCCCCCCCCCCACCCCACACACACACACAATCGTTGCCTTATAATATATATCCTCCTCATTTGATGGTGGCAAAAGATACTTTTACTCTTTCTTTCTTTTTTTTACTTCTCATTTGAATCTTTTTCTTTAACTGAAGATATTTATAAAAACAATTATATACCAAAGGCTCATTTTTTTTTTCTACTTCTCTTAAATTGATATTTTGAAAAATATTGATCATGAAATCTTCATAGGAGGTTTTGCATCAAAAACAAATGCTAAAAGAAATATGCTTTTCTACATACATGATTTGTGATGCATCTTCTAAATTGGTCAAGTTATGTACTACACGTTGAATTTATTAGGGGCCTCATTTTGCTTTCACCCAAGCTCTACTTTTATTACTACTAAATAATTTCCTTTCCAAAACCCAAAAAAAAAATTTATGTGGAAAAAAATTGAGATATCTAATCCATGTGGCTAATTTGAGAAAGTCTACATTCACAACGGTTATACAACAAATATCTCACACAATGATGTGGCAAGATTATTAGACATATCAAATAGAATTTGATTGGTCCAATAATCTTGGCACATCATTGTGTGAGAGATTTTTTGTAAACCTTGTGTGGATGTAGAATTTAATTTCTCGACTAATTTTATGCCTAATGTATACATTTTGTGACACATGTATTGCGTTAACTCTCTGATACGTACTTAAACTGATTAACACTAAGTTAAACAATCTAATGATCAACGACAATGATAACACTAAGAATTCAAAGCAAATAGCTGAATTCACAATGTTTCATTAAGTGGAACGATTACAGAACCAAACGATTACAATGAGTCTAGAGAGAGAAAGTGTTTTCACACATTACACATTCAACCTTATGTAGTAAATGAGCTAAACATCTATTTATAGAACTAAGGGAAAGGAGCTAAGCTTTGGCGGGAGTGATATCTGTTTGACTTGTTTACCAATCAACGAATAAGACACGTGCACCTCACATGTCTATTACATAACTATCCATGTGCACCTCACGCGAGTTAACATCATAACAAGCTATCAGAATCACTATTAGTAGAAATACGCCATTCACATAAACATACTTATCAGCAGGAATGCACTAACAGCAATAATGAACTATCAGCAGAAACCAATATAGCAGCAGATACTGATATCTCTAAACTAAGCTCCATTTAGCACATATCAACTCCATTCCCCTTAGCTTTTCCTTGTCCTCAAGGAACAACATCATTGACCTCCTCAAACTCTGGAAACCTTGTGATTAAATCACCATAGATCTCCCATGTAGCATCTTCCACAGGCTTGTTGGTCCATTGAATCAGCACTTGCATAGCTTTCTTGCTGTTATATGTGGAAAATGGTGGTCAAGTAACAATTTGGAATAAGTTGGTGTACATAAAGGTTAACATCTTCGTGTGGAAAGCTTTAAAAAGAAGACTTTCGGTTCGCGAGGATCTTGATAAATGAGGTATAGATTTAGATTTGGTGCTTTGTCCATGTTGTAATAATGCGGTGCAATTATGTGTCATTGTTTAATCACTTGTGACCTTGCAATGAACGTTTGGAATAAGATTTTTAGATGGTGGAAGATGGGATGCGTTAATGATTTTTCATTAGATGAAGTTTTCTGAACGAGTGGAAATATTAGCTTCTAATATTTTATCTCGTGTTTGGCAAGCGGTTACTTGGACATTCGGCTACTACATTTGAAAAGAGAGAAACGTTCGTGTGTTCGGTAAAAAAGTTTCATATACTAATAAGATTGTGCAAGATATCCAACTCAAAAGCTTTGAATGGATTGTGAGAAGATCAAACAAATATAAAGAGTTAGATTGGCAACAATGGTTATGGGACCCCATCAAGATTTGGCTAAAGTAATTTGGTTTATGTTTGGACGAGATTTAGTGGCTGCTGCAATGAAATTGTGATGACAATATCTTTCGAGATTCGGCTAAAGTTTTTTTGGTTTATATCTGGTTTGAGATTCGGCTAGAGTAATTTGGTTGATGCTTGGTTCGGGATTTCGTGGTTGCTGCAATGTTACTATGATGACAATTTGTTTCAAGATTCTGCCAAATTGTCATCATAGTAATATAGTTTTGTTTCAAGATTCAGTCAAAGTAATTTGGTTTATATCTTATTCGAGGTTTAGTTACTATGACAATTTTGGTTAAAGTCTGGTTACGTTCAGCAAAGGTATGCAAGTCTATTTTACTGTACATCAATATGGCGTTTCATTATGTCGTTTGAGTCTCATTCACTACTTTGTGTATGCTTAGCGTTTCCCCTTTTTGTTTTCTTTTTAGTAGTATAATTTTGTTGCTAGTGGAAAATGAGATGGTTATGTGTCATAGTTAAGTCTAGTATTTGTTTTACAGTTTCTAAGGTGTTGTAAAGTTTCATGTCGTGTATCTTTGTTCGGTTTCACATTGTGGTGTTATTCTGTTTGGGTCTCTTCCTCTTTAATGATCTCGCTGAAAAGATGAGATGATTTTCTTAATAGCGAGTTAGTAGTTAGCTATGTGCACGCACTGGGTTTAGAGTTAAAATCATATTGAATTTATATTTTATTAGCATTAAATTTTAAAAACAATCACATACCAAAGTGTTTATGTACTAACGATTCTATAAAAAAAACTTTGATAAATGGTTGAGTTCAAATACTACTTAGTGTGATTACTTTTTTCATATGTGATATGATTAAGCTAGGTGAATGTTATTTGAGACGCCATGTATTAGGAGAATCGGATATTTTTAGATAATACTTAATACTTTTTTTACAGATCGTGTTTTGCTACTCCAACCATTTACCACTAATGTTTTATATCATTACTTGATGATTTTTTGTGTTTTTTATAGATAAAAATTTTAGTGTGTAATTGTGATAAATTTTAATCACATCACAATCTTTGTGATGCTATACAATTCAACAAATACTCGTTCTTGACAACATATAATGTGTTTGCAATTGACGATGGGACGCCACCAGTCGCCCCCGCAAATTAAGAAGACAATGTCACTCAGTCACTTAACGTATGTTTCTTATCTCGTAAATGTATGCATATTTGTATAGGGAAAAGTTATTTTACAAACAAGTTCTTTCTTATAAATGGATGGACATATCTTCACCATCTATTATAATTTGATTTAATGGTTGAGATTAAACCTTAAAAAACATGTTTTTTAGTTAAAACATATTTTCATCTTATCTTTAAAAATTGTATATCTCAAAAACCGTAAAATGCTAAGATATATAAATTACACCATCGCGACGAGCATTTAATTATCTTCCAATAGAGAGGCATTTTCATATACTTTCGACAAACTTTTTTTTTTCGTTTTCTCTTATCTTTTTTTTTCGCAGCTTCACTAGTGATAAAATTTAATGGATTTTTACCTTTTTATTTTTTCTTTTTACCATTTTTGTTTTTATTTTCGTTTTTTTACCTTTTTTATATTTAGCAATAATTTAATATCAACAACCAAAGATGAACTTTAATAATTAAAGTGGACACATAAGTAGTATAAAAATTTATGAACCGAAACGTATACTGAATAGTTTTTATTCTTTGTTTGCCTTCTTTTTATTCATTTTGTATGCCTATGAAATATGTATGACTGCGAAATAGATTTCATGAGAAATATGTTTTTTGCGAAATATGATAAAGGTTACTGAGAGTGTAATATCATTGTTGATAAATAAAAATTTTATCAACTATTATTGTAATATCACCGGTGATAAATATAACTTTTATCAATTAAAATTCACATGATAAAGGTTACTCTGAGATTGTAATTTTTGGAATTAAATATTCATAACACGTTTATGATATATAAAACAAGATCAAAGTTACGGTTTGCGGAAGCGTTTTAAATTACTTGATCATATAAACATGACAATAATTAATCGAATAGAATTACCAACCTTATGAAGAAATCCCTTTCTTTTTATCGCCAAGTGATAATCTAAAGTAAGATTATATCACGTTCTTGTGCTCACTACAACAAAAAGGATTTTTTAGGACTCCCTTAACTGTCCTAACAAGTTACTTTATGGGACATTACAACTAATAGGACAAATGGTATTAGCGTCTCATACAAGGGGGTTGTAAAAAGTTGTTACGACGTTTTTTACGTCCTAATAAACAACAATAATACTAAACACATTTCGTAGTCCCGTAAAATATCATAATGCAACACAAGTGGTGTCTTAAGAAGCCACAAATAGGACGTTTTATGGTGTTCTAAAAAATGATAACATGATATTATGTGTTGAGACACATTTGAACGTCCCATAAAGAGTTTTTATAGTAAGAAATCATGTGTTGTTTTAACCCTGATATGAGACTAAAAAAAGGGGTCCTAATACAAATTTGTTATAATAGATTTATTAGGACCAAATCATGGTATCACAACATGAATTCAACAACATATAAACCAATACATGCATTTAGCGACTCGCTGGTATATAATTTTTAGTAAAATGTCGCCGTTCAAATAAAATAAAATAAAAATCCTTCAAAGAAAATCAATACATAAATAGCAACAAATAAGTCATGGAGATGTAACAAAAGTCATTTAATTACTTATAACATCAATTAAAATAAAACTTCTTACATTACAAAATTACTCAAAAAGAATAAAAACAAAAAAAAAAGATCGAAGGGCCAAATTTGTGTGTTGTCTTATGCTTCATCTTCGAGCATCACCTACAATTAAACAAATCATATACAAGAACACAATTTAATGTTAATCATATTTGTTGTATAAGTTATCATAGGTTTAACAAGAATGATACACCAAATGAAATAATAAGGTTGTGTATTTAAAGTCTCACCAAATGTTCTCCGTTAATAGAAATTTAAGTACCTAAGAAATTGAAACAAATTTAGTAAGCAAAAGTTGGTTATTTTTAAGACATACAACACAAATTCAATTTTCAAAAATGATAATACATAACTCAAGCTCATAACTTTATGAATGAGATAAACTAAATATAGGTTTAACATGAATTTCCTGAATAAATAGGCAAATACCATCACATGTCATCGGTCATCTGCATCATATAGTTGAACCAAAAGGAAAAATAAAAAAGAAACTATATTAACCCACAAACTATTAAATAAAAAAGCGAAGAGACCTATGTATTTCTAGTGGGTACCGTAGAACTTCAAGTCATATATATAAAAATATATATTGAAGAAACACATCATCTATATGATGACAATTACGAATGATGTGATGAACTATTATAGATTGAAACCGGTTGAAATAAAAAATGGGTGATAGGTGTAGACCCAATGAGATTGATGAACTTGTTTGAAATGAGGTTAATTAGGCCAAATAAATGGGAGAAGTTATCGAAAATTTAGGTGTGGAAAAAGTCAAATTTTGTTTGGAGGGAATAAAGAAAAAAGATTGGAAAATATAATTTGACAACTTACAAACTTGAAACTTAAAAAATAATTAAATTAATCATATTAAAACACAAATGAATAAACGTTATATAAACTTTACATAATAGGACTCTTTTACCAAGTGTTCTACTATTTTATATGACAATAACACCAAACCAAATAGGTGTCTTATAAAGCTCAATATAATAAAACCTACATACTAATTGTCCTATTAGATTATATGAAAATAAGACCCCAACAAATAAATGTCTTATAAAGTTAGTGCTAATAGGACTTGGATATTAATTGTCCAATTAAGGAATATATATAAAACCCCAACTAGTTAGCGTTATATAAACATAGGTTAATAGGACATGCATACAAAATGTCCTATTAAATTCAAACATTATAGGACACAAAAACGAACTCGTTCTATTATATGATTTTTTTAGGACATCACTTGGAAAGAGTCCTGTTTAAACGTTCTAAATACCTTATTTTGGTGTAGTGGCTCTCTAACAACCGAATCAACCGTCTACTAGACCGTCAAACGCGTATAAGGATTAACCGGAATAACGTCGCGAACCACCAAGGGGAACCAACAAAGTCGTGCGATTGGTTTAGGGATGTGAGGGTTTTCTCTCAATTATTGAATGAAACAAGTGAATAATCCCTTCACCCTTGGTTTGTTTATATAGGGGTAGATAACCTTGCAGGCCAAGATATCTCACAAAAAGGAAACAAGTCAAGCACACCAACACCCCTAGGATGTGGCGGCCGATTGCCCCTCATAGGGTGTTTGGTTTGACTTGTTGACTTTCCTTTATGCCTATATTTGTTATTCCATAATTAATCGTTAACCCTTAACTATTAATTAATTAACGATCGTTAAACCTTTAACTTGTTTGAATTAATAAATAAATACACATTATTTATTAATGTTGATTACGTAGATAGAACAATCCCGTGATCTCGAGTTCGACGCTAACACACGACTATTTATATATTCGTCCATATTCCAACAGCTCCCACTTGGACATATTAAATATCGTGATCACATTATTAGTGTCTAGCAATACACCAAAAATGCCTCTAGTACGATCTCGACTAAGGTTACCTGGACTAAACCTTTTAATGATCTAATCATTATTATTATCCTTTTGTTTTCTAATACAGTGTCAATAAGAATATGGATCTTTAGTCATTTCTTATTAACTTTTGCTTTTCGTATATGGTATTGCATAAGATTACCAAAGAACTCTTTGGGTGCGGCCACACAAACATCTTATCAATCCTACGAGGGCCCAGCATGTATTATCTTCAAAAATTAATTTGAAGGAAACAAATTCTATTTTGACTACGAGCATAATTCATGAATTTTGCAACACTTCTGAAAATAACCCTTATGACTACCAGTTACGTATAGCGTTAGATTATTCCACAGATAATGCACTAGATCCACGACACTTATCTGACATCTCAAGTCTAAGGATAACTATTTATGATTTACTTAATGACAAGATCCATAAAGTAAAATCATATTTTAGTTGGGATAAGTCCTATATTTCAATCTTTGAAATATCATCAAATATGGTATGTTAACACATCAATATACTAACAAGTATATATTAACCATTCTTTTTGATTTGTCTTAATTTAATAATATTCCCATATTATTAATCGACAACGGACATTTAGAATATCTCATATTCATAGATTTAAAACATGTAAAATAGGATACAATCATTAAATAATACAAGAATAAACATAACCTTCATTTTATTCAATTAACTTAATATTGTTTATACGTCTTTTATCCAAATAATAAATCACAGATTATGCATGAAACTATTAGCTCTAAGAAGCCCAATACCATTGGCTAGCTTATCAAACCTTGGTTGTGCCAAAGCTTTAGTAAATGAATCGGCTAAGTTTTCATCTGTGTGAACTTTAATCATTTTGATCTCGCCAAGCTTCACTTGCTCACATACATAATGATATCTCCGTTGAAAATGTCTAGCGCCTTTCATGACTCCAGGTTCATTGGCAAATAAGATTGCAACAGAATTGTCACAATACATATTTATAGGATTTTTGATTGCGGGCATCACTTCAAGATCTCCAACAAATTTCCTAATCCAGACAGCCTCCATTGCGGCTTCAGAAGCAGCTACGTATTCAGATTCACCCGAATGCATTGCTATAGTAGTTTGCTTCTTGCTCTTCCAATCTACTGCTCCTCCATTAACAACAAACACGTAACCCGTCTGAGACTTCGTATCGTCTTTATCGCTTTGCCAGGACGCATCACAGAAACCTGTAACTTCAAGTTCTGTGATTGGTAGACCTCCATACACTAAGAACATATCTTTCGTATTCCTCAGATACTTTAGAATATGTTTAACAGCAGTCCAGTGGAGCTTTCCCGGATTTTGCTGAAATTGACTGCATAAGTTTTGAGCAAACGCCACATCTAGCCTAGTACATCTGACAGCATACATTATAGATCCTATAGCCGAAGCATATGGAACTGTTTTCATGTATTCCTTTTCTTTATCAGTTGATGCACATGCTGCTTTACTTAAACCATGTTTAACTTCCATTGGTAAGAAACCTTTCTTAGAGTTTTCCATATTGAATTTCTTCAATATCTTATCAATGTAAGCACTTTGACTAAGACCAATTAACCGTCTAGATCTATCTCTATATATCTTAATTCCCAGAATGTATGCAGCTTCTCCTAAATCTTTCATCGAAAAACAATTTCCAAGATAGTCCTTAACTTCTTTAAGCTTTGGAATATTGTTTCCCATGATCAAAATGTCATCGACATACAGAATTAGAAAAACTACATCACTCCCACTAGCTTTGCGATATACACATGGCTCATCACGATTTTGAATGAATCCAAACTTTTTGATTTCTTCATCAAATCGCTTATTCCATTGACGTGATGCGTGCTTCAATCCATAAATAGATCTTTGAAGTTTTCAAACACGGTTAGGATATTTTGGATCCACATACCCTTCGGGTTGTTCCATATAGATGTCTTCATCTAACCGACCATTCAAAAATGCAGTTTTAACATCCATTTGCCAAATCTCATAATCATAGTAAGCAGCTATGGCTATGAGAATCCTAATAGCTCTAATATCTGCAACGGGTGAAAAGGTTTCATCGTAATCAATCCCTAAGGTTTGAGTACAACCTTTTGCCACCAGTCGAGCTTTATAGGTGTGTACTTTTCCATCCATGTCAGTCTTCTTTTTGTATATCCACTTACTCTTAACTTTCTTACCGTTAGGAGGAAGGTCTACCACAATCCAGACTTTCATTAATTCCATGGAATTCATTTCATCATCCATTGCACCTTGCCATTTGTCCTTTTCAGGATCAAGCATGGCATCTCTATAATTAGCAGGTTCACCAAGATCCCCTACTTCATTATCTTCCTCAACCTCTATATTTAAATGTAGACGGTTATGTGCATTTTTAATCCTTTCGGATCTACGGATAGGAATGATTTCCGTTGGAGAATCAAGACTTTCTATTTCCATTGGAATTTCGCTAGTATTTTCAGAAGGTAACGTATCTATTTGAACTTCTTCTTGAAGATCATTCTCTCTCCCACTGAACTTGAGATCTATAAGTTCTCTTTCAAGGAAAGTCCCATACCTAGCAACGAATACCTTGTTCTCAGGTGGGTAATAGAAGTAGTAACCCATAGTTTCCTTTGGATAACCTACAAAGATACATTTAAAAGATCTTTGATGGAGCTTGTCTAATGAATCACGTTTCACATATGCTTCACAACCCCAGACTTTTAAATAAGACAAATTAGGCGCATTCCCATGCCACATTTCATATGGTGTCTTATCAACCTTCTTCGTGGGAACCATATTTAAAATACGAACAGCAGATTCTAAGGCATAATCCCAAAAGGATAACGGAAGAGTAGTAAGATTAATCATTGATCGTACCATATCTAATAATGTGCGATTCCTCCTTTCAGATACACCATTTTGTTGTGGAGTATATGGAGATGTGAGTTTCTGAACTATTTCATTCTCACTTAAATAATCTTTAAACTCTTGACTTAAATATTCACCACCTCGATCGGAATGAAGAGCTTTAATCTTCTTTCCTAGTTGCAGTTCTACTTCTGCTTTGAAAACCTTAAACGTTTCGAAAACTTCATGTTTATGTTTAAGTAAATAAACATAACCATAACGACTATAATCATCGGTAAAGGTTAAGAAGTAGCTAGCACCTTTCCTTGACACATGTCTAAGTGGTCCACACACATCAGTATGTATTAGTCCAAGTAGATCTGTAGCTCTTTCAATATTACTATTAAAAGATTTCTTTGTCATCTTTCCAGAGATACAAGATTCGCAATTATCACATGATTTCTCATCGATATTTTCCAAAAGTCCTTCACGATGAAGCTTTTGCATGCGTGATTTGCCTATATGGGCAAGTCTACAGTGCCAAAGATAAGAAGTATTCAAATCTAATTTTATCTTCTTATTCATGCTAAAAATAGAATTATTCTTTATGGAAGAATTTTCATTCATATCAATCACAAACACACCATCAATAGGTATTGCACTAAAATAGAAAACATCATTTAACGAAACTGATATTCTATTATTAGAAATAGTGTGATGAAAACCATCATCCAACATACATGAAAGTGAAATAACCCCTCTTACAATAGTGGGTGAATAAAAGCAATTGTTTAATTTAAGTACTTGACCAGACGGTAAAACTAAATTAAAACTTCCAATAGCTTCAACTGCAGCTTGCGCACCATTGCCAACTTGCAAAAATTGATCGCCATAGGAAAGCTTCCTTTCAACATTAAATCCCTGCAAGGTATTACAAACGTGAATACCGCAGCCCGTATCATATACCCATGAATTTAATTTGTATGTCAGATTGAATAATTCAATCGTAAATAAATTACCTGAAGAAGGTGCAGCACCAAGCCCACTCTTATTCCGTAAATTACGCAACTCCTCTAGATATAGAGGACAATTTCTCTTCCAGTGACCTAGAGCAGAACAGTAGTGACATTTAATATCCTTGTTTGGATTTTCCTTTCTCTTTAAAGACTTAGGCTTTAATTTAGATGTTGAAGCAACACTATGTTTAACAACTTTCATTTTGCCTTTGCCTTTATTGTTCGCAATCTTAGTTTGCGGTTTTGGCTTGTTGGTTTTACTATTTCTTTTCAAAATAGTAGAAACTTGTGCTTCATACTTGAACCCTTTTTCAAAATCGATCAACATTGCGTGTAAATCTCTCACAGTCTTCCCCGCGCAATGTATGTTAAACTTCCTTACGAATTCTTCGATTTTAAGTAGCATAATACAAGCCACATCACAATGTTTCTTATAATTAGCATAATTAGCTTGCTTGACCACCTCATAGGTATTAGCAACAGGTTGTGGAAGCACATTAGTAGTTAAACATTCTAGACCACCCATGACTCTTAAAGCAATCTGAAGACCACGGAACCAGTCATTGAAGTTTTTGCCAGTCAATGTTTTTCGTTCAAAGTAAGTTTTGAACGCATAACTTAAAGAATTAGTGTAATCGGGTTGAGCCATTTCTACAGAAAAGTTCAAAATTTAATTAGTATTTTCGATAATACAATTTTCAAGAAATTAATATACCCAGTTTAAAAAAAAACTTTTATAATTTCTTTGAAAAAAAAACTAGAACCTATTTGTCATAGATTTATCACATCAGTTGATCTGCTAGCAATAAATGCATACAATATGGCAACTTGTCGTACAATTTGATTGACAAACCGTTTTCAATCTCTAGATTTATGGGATTTACTTGCCAAATTCATAATTTGCATGTAAACATGTTTCATCCCCATCTAATGCCTTGAGTTTCCAAATCTCATTGAGTAACCCAATTTTAAGCATACTAACTTAATAAACGTAAAACTTTCCATTACGAGTTCTCAATCCAATGAAAGTTTTCTCTACTATTACAATAAGTCCAAGATCTCACTTCGTAACTCATTTGTAATTTCAAGTGTTCATTAATTGATGGCATTTACTTAAAAAATTTAGGGTATTAATTTTGATGACAAAATTTATGTATGGAGAAGCATGCATACATCTCCATAACATATGTTTTTCAAAACAATTTCTATAACATATTTTGAGGAATATAAATCAACACATAATGTCTAGAATAGAAAGATATCAGGTTTCTATTAGTTGATTATTGAAAGTGCTGCCCGAGCAGTCAGCCCGTGATGCGATAGGAATCTTTGAAATCGAATCCTTACACATGATAAGACTGAAAATCGATCCAGTAAACTGACCATTTCAATTAATCACAGTACGAAACCCTATATTGAATTCTATTAGATCACGTATGTTATTTAGAGATTCCTCGAAGATTAGTAAACATATTTGGTTCTTGGTAAAGATATAATTGCACGAGTAATCAAATCTTGTACCAAAAACTACTAACCTTCAAAACAATTAATTTTATAGTTATTAGTCCATATTATTTTATTTTTCGAAAAATTACCCTTTTTTGTTTGAATCAATTCTCAAATTATTGCATAAACAAAAAATTAAGCAATTTTAAAATAAACATAATAAACTACATAAAGATAAAATCAATTAGCCACATGCATACGAATTTTTATATGTCAAATCCAATTTTATAAAAATTCTAGGATACTTATTTTATATTTACAAAACCCTTTTTTTAATTTAATAAGTCTTCCCGAATTTTAGATCTATCTCATATAATCTAAAAGAGCACAATTTATCAATTATTCACATACCACATGTAATCAATTCAATTATCCATGAAATCATGCACGAAATCATGGATGTTTATAAACTAAACCATTTATATATAAAACAATTCATAGGATCGTAACAAATTTAAACATGTACTAACATAATTAAACACGTTTAAACACTTAAATCTATACAAAAGTTTAGGGATTTAACGTAAAAACGCATAATTTATATAAAAAAAACGATTTAATAATTTTATTTATAAAAATAAACGATTTAATTTATAAAAAAAAAATTAAACGATTTAATCTATATAAATTTAAACGTTTTAATATATATAAAACTTAAAACAATTTAATTTTATCATATAAAAACCCTAACTTTGTATATAAACAACTTATCAAATAAACGTTTAAAGATTTAATGTTTCGATAATTAATTATCATGTTTAACAAGGCTCGTGATGCCACTGTTGAAATTAAATATTCATAACACGTTTATGATATATTTAATTTCAACAGTGGCATCACGAGCCTTGTTAAACATGATAATTAATTATCGAAACATTAAATCTTTAAACGTTTATTTGATAAGTTGTTTATATACAAGTTAGGGTTTTATATGATAAATTAATTGTTTTAAGTTTTATATATATTAAACGTTTAAATTTATATAGATTAAATCGTTTAATTTTTTTTATAAATTAAATCGTTTATTTTTATAAATAAAATTATTAATCGTTTTTTTTATTATGCGTTTTTACGTTAAATCCCTAAACTTTGTATAGATTTAAGTGTTTAAACGTGTTTAATTATGTTAGTACATGTTTAAATTTGTTACGATCCTATGAATTGTTTTATATATAAATGGTTTAGTTTATAACATCCATGATTTCGTGCATGATTTCATGGATAATTGAATTGATTACATGTGGTATGTGAATAATTGATAAATTGTGCTCTTTTAGATTATGAGATAGATCTAAAATTCGGGAATACTTATTAAATAAAAAAAGGGTTTGTAAATTAAAATAAGTATCCTAGAAAGTTTTATAAAATTGGATTTGACATATAAAAATTCGTATGCATGGTGGCTAAATTGATTTTATCTTTATGTAGTTTATTATGTTTAATTTTAAAATTGCTTAATTTTTTGTTTATGCAATAATTTGAGAATTGATTCAAACAAAAAAGGGTAATTTTTTCGAAAAAATAAAATAATATGGACTAATACTAGAGAATTAATGTTTTGTAGTTTTTGGTACAAGATTGATTACTCGTGCACTTATATCTTTACCAGAACCAAATATGTTTACTAATCTTCGAGGAATCTCTAAATAACATACGTGATCTAATAGAATTCAATATAGGGTTTCGTACTGTGATTAATTGAAATGGTCAGTTTACTGGATCGATTTTCAGTCTTATCATGTGTAAGGATCGATTTCAAAGATTCCTATCGCATCACGGGCTGACTGCTCGGGCAGCACTTTCAATAATCAACTAATAGAAACCTGAGTAGCTTTCTATTCTAGACATTATGTGTTGATTTATATTCCTCAAAATATGTTATAGAAATTGTTTTGAAAAACATATGTATGGAGAATGTATGCATGCTTCTCCTACATAAATTTGTCATCAAAATTAATACCCTAAATTTTTAAGTAAATGCCATCAATTAATGACATTGAAATTACAATGATTTACGAAGTGAGATCTTGGACTTATTGTAATAGTAGAGAAAACTTTCATCATTGGATTGAGAACTCGGAATGGAAATTTTACGTTTATTAAGTTAGTAGCTTAAAATTGGGTTACTCAATGAGATTTGGAAACTCAAGGCATAGATGGGGATGAAACATGTTTACATGCAAATTATGAATTTGGCAAGTAAATCCCATAAATCTAGAGATTGAAAAACGGTTTTGTCAATCAAATTGTAGCGACAAGTTGCCATATTGTATGCATTTATTGCTAGCGATCAACTGATGTATAATCTATGACAAATATGTTCTATTTTTTTTCAAAGAATTATAAAAGTTTTTTTAAACTGGGTATATTAATTTCTTGAAAATTGTATTATCGAAAATACTAATTAAATTTTGAACTTTTCTGTAGAAATGGCTCAACCCGATTACACTAATTCTTTAAGTTATGCGTTCAAACTTACTTTGAACGAAAAACCATTGACTGGCAAAAACTTCAATGACTGGTTCCGTGGTCTTCAGATTGCTTTAAGAGTCATGGGTGGGTTAACTACTAATGTGCTTCCACAACCTGTTGCTAATACCTATGAGGTGGTCAAGCAAGCTAATTATGCTAATTATAATAAACATTGTGATGTG
This sequence comes from Senecio squalidus, assembly GCA_910822075.1. Classification (NCBI taxonomy): domain Eukaryota; kingdom Viridiplantae; phylum Streptophyta; class Magnoliopsida; order Asterales; family Asteraceae; genus Senecio; species Senecio squalidus. The sequence goes on along the minus strand of CAJVGC010000001.1, from coordinate 36,254,606 downwards.
CTTGTATTATGCTACGTAAAATCGAAGAATTCGTAAGGAAGTTTAACATACATTGCGCGGGGAAGACTGTGGAGATTTACACGCAATGTTGATCGATTTTGAAAAAGGTTCAAGTATGAAGCACAGTTTCTACTATTTTGAAAAGAAATAGTAAAACCAACAAGCCAAAACCGCAAACTAAGATTGCGAACAATAAAGGCAAAGGCAAAATGAAAGTTGTTAAACATAGTGTTGCTTCAACATCTAAATTAAAGCCTAAGTCTTAAAGAGAAAGGACAAATCCAAACAAGGATCTTAAATGTCCTACTGTGCTGCTCTAGGTCACTGGAATAGAATTGTCCCTCTATATCTAGAGGAGTTGCGTAATTTACGGAATAAGAGTGGGCTTGGTGCTGCACCTTCTCAGAATTTATTTACGATTGAATTATTCAATCTGACATACAAATTAAATTCATGGGTATATGATACGGCTGCGGTATTCACGTTTGTAATACCTTGCAGGGATTTAATGTTGAAAGGAAGCTTTTCCTTGGCGATCAATTTTGCAAGTTGGCAATGGTGCGCAAGCTGCGTTGAAGCTATTGGAAGTTTTAATTTAGTTGTACCGTCTGGTCAAGTACTTAAATTAAACAATTGGCTTTTATTCACCCACTATGTAAGAGGGGTTATTTCACCTTTCAGTATGTTGGATGATGGTTTTCATCACCACTATTCTAATATAGAATATCAGTTTCGTTAAATGATGTTTCTATTTTAGTGCAATACCTATTGATGGTGGTGTTTGTGATTGATATGTAAGGAAAAAATTCTTCCATAAAGAATAATTCTATTTTAGCATGAAATAAGAAGATAAAATAGATTTGAATACTTCTTATCTTTGTGCACTGTAGACTTGCCCATATAGGCACCATGCAAAAGCTTCATCGTGAAGGACTTTTGGAAAATATCGATGAGAAATCATGTGATAATTGCGAATCTGTATCTCTGGAAAGATGACAAAGAAATCTTTTAATAGTAATATTGAAAGAGCTACAGATCTACTTGGACTAATACATACTGATGTGTGTGGACCACTTAGACATGTGTCAAGGAAAGGTGCTAGCTACTTCTTAACCTTTACCGATGATTATAGTCGTTATGGTTATGTTTTTATTCTTAAACATAAACATGAAGTTTTCGAAACGTTTAAGGTTTTCAAAGAAGTAGAACTGCAACTAGGAAGAAATTAAAGCTCTTCATTCCGATCGAGGTGGTGAATATTTAAGTCAAGAGTTTAAAGATTATTTAAGTGAGAATGAAATAGTTCAGAAACTCACATCTCCATATCTCCACAACAAAATGGTGTATCTGAAAGGAGGAATCGCACATTATTAGATATGGTACGATCAATGATTAATCTTACTACTCTTCCGTTATCCTTTTGGGATATGCCTTAGAATCTGCTGTTCGTATTTTAAATATGGTTCCCACGAAGAAGGTTGATAGACACCATATGAAATGTGGCATGGGAATGCGCCTAATTTTGTCCTTATTTAAAAGTCTGGGGTTTGTGAAGCATAGTGAACTGATTCATTAGACAGCTCCTCAAGAGCTTTTAAATGTATCTTTGTAGGTTATCCAAAGTAAACTATGGTTACTACTTCTATTACCCACCTGAGAACAAGGTATTCGTTGCTAGGTATGGGACTTTCCTTGAAAGAGAACTTATAGATCTCAAGTTCAGTGGGAGAGAGATGATCTTCAAGAAGAAGTTCAAATAGATACGTTTACCTTCTGAAAATACTAGCGAAAATTCCAATGGAAATAGAAAGTCTTGATTCTCCAACGGAAATCATTCCTATCCGTAGATCCGAAAGGATTAAATGCACATAACCGTCTACATTTAAATATAGAGGTTGAGAAGATAATAATGAAGTTAGGGGAGTCTTGGTGAACCTGCTAATTATAGAGATGCCATTCTGATCCTGAAAAGGACAAATGGCAAGGGCAATGGATGATTGAAATGAATTCCATGGAATTAATGAAGTCTGGATTGTGTAGACCTTCCTCCTAACGGTAAGAAATTAAGAGTAAGTGGATATACAAAAAGAAGACTGACATGGATGGAAAAGTACACACCTATAAAGCTCGACTGGTGGCAAAAAGGTTGTACTCAAACCTTAGGATTGATTACGATGAAAACCTTTTCACCCGTTGCAGATATTAGAGCTATTAGGATTCTCATAGCCATAGCTGCTTACTATGAGTTATGAGATTTGGGCAATGGATTTAAAACTGCATTTTTGAATGTCGTTAGATGAAGACATCTATATGGACAACCCGAAGGGTATGTGGATCCAAAATATCCTAACCGTGTTTGAAAACTTCAAAGATCTATTTATGGATTGAAGCACGCAGCACGTCAATGGAAAAGCGATTTGATGAAGAAATCAAAAAGTTTGGATTCATTCAAAATCGTGATGACCATGTATATCTCGCAAAGCTAGTGGGAGTGATGTATTTTTCTAATTCTGTATGTCGATTACATTTTGATCATGGGAAACAATATTCCAAAGCTTAAAGAAGTTAAGGACTATCTTGGAAATTGGTTTTCGATGAAAGATTTAGAGAAGCTGCATACATTCTGGGAATGAAGATATATAGAGATAGATCTAGACGGTTAATTGTCTTAGTCAAAGTGCTTACATTGATAAGATATTGAAGAAATTCATATGGAAAACTCTAAGAAAGGTTTCTACCATGGAAGTTAAACATGGTTTAAGTAAAGCAGCATTGCATCACTGATAAGAAAAAGGAATACATGAAAACAGTTCCATATGCTTCGCTAGAGATCTAGAATGTTATGCTGTCAGATGTACTAGGCTAGATGTGGCGTTTGCTCAAAACTTATGCAGTCATTCCACAAAGCAAATCCGGAAAGCTCCACTGGACTGCTGTTAAACATATTCTAAAGTATCTGAGGAATACGAAAGATATGTTCTTAGTGTATGGAGGTCTACCAATCACAGAACTTGAAGTTACAGGTTTCTGTGATGCGTCCTGGCAAAGCGATAAGACGATACGAAGTCTCAGACGGTTACGTGTTTGTTGTTAATGGAGGAGCAGTAGATTGGAAGAGCAAGAAGCAAACTACTATAGCAATGCATTCGGTGAATCTGAATACTAGCTGCTTCTGAAGCCGCAATGGAGGCTGTCTGGATTAGGAAATTTGTTGGAGATCTTGAAGTGATGCCCGCAATCAAAAATCCTATAAATATGTATTGTGACAATTCTGTTGCAATCTTATTTGCCAATGAACCTGGAGTCATGAAAGGCGCTAGACATTTTCAACGGAGATATCATTATGTATGTGAGCAAGTGAAGCTTGGCGAGATCAAAATGATTAAAGTTCACACATGAAAACTTAGCCGATTCATTTACTAAAGCTTTGGCACACCAAGGTTTGATAAGCTAGCCAATGGTATTGGCCTTCTTAGAGCTAATAGTTTCATGCATAATCTGTGAGTTATTATTGGATAAAGACGTAATAAACAATATTAAGTTAATTGAATAAAAGGAAGGTTATGTTTATTCCTTGTATTATTTAATGATGGTATCCTATTTTACATGTTTTAAATCTATGAATATGAGAGTATTCTAAATGTCCGTTGTCGATTAATATTTGGGAATATTATTAAATTAAGACAATCAAAAAGAATGGTTAATATATACTTGTTAGTATATTGATGTGTTAACATACCATATTTGATGATATTTCAAAAGATTGAAATATAAGGACTTATCCCACTAAAATATGATTTTACTTTATGGACTTGTCATTAAGTAATCATAATAGTATCCTTAGACGTGAGATGTCAGATAAGTGTCGTGGATCTAGTGCATTATCTGTGGAATAATCTAACGCTTACGTAACTGGTAGTCATAAGGGTTATTTTCAGAAGTGTTGCAAAATTCATGAATTATGCTCGTAGTCAAAATGAATTTGTTTCCTTCAATTAATTTTTGAAGATAATACATGCTGGGCCCTCGTAGATTGATAAGATGTTTGTGTGGCCGCACCCAAAGTTCTTTGGTAATCTTATGCAATACCATATACGAAAGCAAAAGTTAATAAGAAATGACTAAAGATCCATATTCTTATTGACACTGTATTAGAAACAAAAGGATAATAAATGATTAGATCATTAAAAGGTTTAGTCCAGGTAACCTTAGTCGAGATCGTACTAGAGGCATTTTTTGTATTGCTAGACACTAATAATGGTGATCACGATATTTAATATGTCCAAGTGGGAGCTGTTGGAATATGGACGAATATATAAATAGTCGTGTTAGCGTCGAACTCGAGATCACGGGATTGTTCTATCTACGTAATCAACATAATAATAATGTGTATTTATTATTAATTAAACAATTTAAAGGTTAACGATCGTTAATTAATTAATAGTTAAGGGTTAACGATTACTTAGGGAATAACAATATAGCATAAAGGAAAGTCAACAATTCAAGACCAACACCCTATGAGGGGCAATCGGCCGCCACATCCTAGGGGTGTTGGTGTGCTTTGACTTGTTTCCTTTTTGTGAGATACTTGGCCTGCAAGGTTATCTACCCTATATAAACAAACCAAGGGTGAAGGGATTATTCACTTGTTTCATTCAATAATTGAGAGAAAACCCTCACATCCCTAAACCAATCGCACGACTTTGTTGTTCCCCTTGGTGGTTCGCGAC
>CAJVGC010000001.1:36207886-36249776 GCA_910822075.1 Senecio squalidus | reverse complement strand
AGTTTATTGAACGACTATGATTGCGACATTCGCTACCACCCTGGTAAGGCGAACGTTGTTGCTGATGCACTAAGTCGTAAAGAAACGGTCAAACCTGTCCGTATTCGTTCTATGGTGATATCTATTCAGACGAGCTTAAAGGCTCGGATTATCCAAGCACAAGAGGGTATTAGGACAAAGAGCCGTATTAAAGGAGAAAGATTGTATAAGTTGGCGTTGGAACTAGAACCGAATGAGGATGGAGTTCTGTATTTCCTCGAGCGTATTTGGGTTCCGATTAGTATTCGTCAGTTGATTCTGGACGAAACCCATAAGTCGAACTATTCCATTCATCCGGGTTCCGACAAGATGTATCACGACTTGAAAGATTTTTATTGGTGGCCGGGTATGAAGCGTGAGATCGCCGAGTATGTTAGTCGATGTTTGACCTGTTCCAAAATGAAGATTGAGTATCAGAAACCGTCTGGGCTACTCCAACAACCGAAGATTCCCGAGTGGAAATGGGAGCGTATTACTATGGATTTTGTTACGAAGCTTCCGAGATCTTCGAGTGGTTATGACAGTATCTGGGTTATTGTGGATCGTTTGACGAAGTCTGCTCCTTTCCTACCGATTCGTGAAAATTATCCGAAGGAGAGATTCGTACGTTTGTACTAGACTTACCGGCAGAACTGAGCAGCGTACATAATGTATTTCACGTATCTCAGTTGAAGAAATGCCTGGCTGACGAGACGCTATTAGTTCCGCTTGAGAAACTCCAGATTGACGATAAGCTTCACTTCGTAGAGGAACCGATCGAGATCGTTGCTAGTGATGTTAAACGTCTGCGACGAAGTAAGTTTCCGATTGTCAAAGTTCGTTGGAAATTCCCGTTTGGAGCTGGTTCACGTGGGAACGCGAAGACGAAATTCTGCGGAAGTATCCTCACCTCTCTCCTGGAAGTAGTACCAAGTGTTAATTTCGAGGACGAAATTCTTTTTACTTGGGGAGACTGTGACATTCGCGAATTTCGAAGTATAATTCTATCGTCACGTATTCGTTTTATTTATTTATGCTTACGTTTTGATCCTATTGTATTTCTTGTTATGATTTATCGTATTCGTATTTTATGAGTATTGTATTCATATTTCTCGTATTTTATGGGTATCGTATTTGTATTTTATGTGTATTTACGGTTATCGGGTATATAGTATGTGATTCGAATCTTTATGTCGGGAACGTATAGTCTTAAGTGCCTTTAGTATAAGTCTAGTATGCTCTTATGATAAGTTTAGGGGAATTATGCCTTAATTATATGATTAAGATTAACGTTTAAAAGTATTTCATTTTTAGTCTTTTCGGAAATTTTATTACAAAACTAGTCCTACGGGAGAAAATCTATTACAATTTTAGTCCTATTTCAAATTTTATTACAAAATTCGTCCTTACCAGAATTTTGTCTTATCTTCCACCTATTTGTCCTTATCCTCATTATTCCACCTACCCTCTCTCTCTCTCTAGAAAACACACACAAGAAACACCTACAAACCTCCACCTTCTCTCTAACTTTTCCGGCGATCCAACCGTCCAATTTCAAATCCGAGACCGGATTATTGATCACCATCATCACCTCTATCTATCCTCCGAAATTCGTTACGATCGGGTAAGTATTTCATCATTTTGGTTTTAAACTTTGTTATTTTGACTCCATCACGTAAATCCCATTTTTCACCGTCAAAACCGAGATTTTATTGAATATTATTGTTCCTATTAGTATTCTGGACATAGGGTTCCAATTTGGGGTCAATTAGACATCTAGAACACTCAGAAATCGATTTCCGAATGTATTTTTCGTAAAAACTCAGTTACATGCACGTAACTGTAGTTACATGCACGTAACTGATCAGACGACAGTTACACTCACGAAATTAACCGTCTGATCACGTAACTATCATCATGATCACGTAATTATGAGTTACGTGACCTACAAGTCACGTAACTGTCATCAGCCTCACGTAACTCTTGATATTTACATAACTAGTCCCTCTATCGCGTAATTGTTCACGTAATTAGTCCCTTGTTCACGTAATTAGTCCCTTGTGCACGCAATTATCTTATGATTCACGTAATTGAGGTCTAAGTCACGTAATTGACTTGAAAGTCACGTAATTGATATCCTTATTCACGTAACTATGACCCTGAGGTTCTGTATCTTCTTGTTTTGTCCCGTAACTCTTGTATAACACGTAACTTGATACTTACGTGACTTGTAGTGCACGTAAGTATGAGAATCACGTATCTAGTTTGTTGACTTTCCGAAACACTTGTTATTCCGTTATATTGATATTCCTTTCGGTTATTTTGAAACCCGTATAAAACGTTAATCATTGAGGCATAACCCTACTAGACTTAGAGATACTTAGACATGTTTTATTTACGTGATGTATAGGGCACTTAGACATTGGAGCCTGACGGTATTATAGTATTTCCCGACATATCGAGATTTGGATTGCTTTGCTATCAGTGAGTTATTCGTTGCCCTTTTTACCCTTTTACTCTTTTTGGGCATGATTAGCGTTAAACAAAGGTATTTTATGGTATGTATGTATTATGGTATGTATTTTGGATATGGATGCCTTAGGTTAGCATTACCCAACTCGTTCCGCCTTTGTGGTAGAACGAGGCCCCGTATACACACCTGTTAGCTTTTGCCGTCGGAAGTATATATAGCGCTATATGGGTCTAACAAACCCTCATTTCTAATACGTTATTATGACGAGGGAGGAGCCCTGTCCGTGTTAGAAATGTTATGACCGAATATTATTATCGAGGACAACCTAGCGTAATGCACTAGGTGGGGTTAGTTGCCAGTATCTATTGTTGAGGGTCAGGTGTATCGTATTTCCCGAAGGCTATTATTCTATCCAGTATGGTATTATTTTATTAACTGAGTATGGTATTATTTTATGAACTGAGTATGGTATTTTTATAAATTGATTATGGTATTTTATGTATCAAGTATGATTATTTTATCAAAAGGTTTTGTATACTTCAATTATATTTTGAAATATCTTTTCAAAATGACTTATCTCCAAACCGTATCACTTTTGGGTCAAAATGTATTGAAACTTCTCTACTATTATGTTTTCAACTACTTTTGCGAATAATTCACCAACTTTATGTTGACGTCGTATTTTAACGCTTTTCAGGGATTTGAGGTTACACCTTTATGATTGCTATGCTTTGACTGGCTACGTGGATCTTTTGCATGGAGTTTATTTTGCTTTATTTAATTCCTTAGTATCCCAAACTCTGTAGCCGTATCTTGTTATATTCGGATGATTGTAATAAGTATTCTCTTTCAACTCTTTATCTATGTTGACGATGTATGGTTTATTTATGTTTGATGTAACCTTTGAATCTCTGATACCGTATACACTGTACACCTCGGTTCCGCCATTTCTATGCGGGGTGCGACAAGCTTAAAATAGAAATACATTAAATTTTAAATTGATAGCTTTTATACACTTGACCAACCCTCCACTATTGAACAACACCAAAAACCTATTATAAATAAACAAACCACTATCCACCTAACCATAATAAATTATCACAAGTATATACAAAAAACCTATATAAAAACTCTTTAGTTTATTTTTCTAAAGAAATGCAAGCTTCTAATAGTGAATTCCCACCTGGAAATGATCTCTAAACCAAGATTTTGCGTTAACATCAGTGGTTTAGATTACCTTCATAAATATGGTTAGTCATTTTGTCTTATTTTATTATTTTTTTGTTTATTTTGGTTATTGTTATTTTCAAGTCAATGGGAATATGAAAATATGAGTGTCGTAGACATCTCTAACTAATGTTGTCTTTTTTCTTAAGAGCAATTTTAAATTTCTTTTTAAAGTATATTACATAGATAGATCGCTCTTAGATTTGTCTCGAAAATGCATGTTTCGTCTTAAAAACTCATTAATACGTCTTTGTGGTTTTGGTTGTCCAAAATGAGTTCATCGGTTTTTTGACTGCAACTCCATCCATTATTTTGTTGTCTCGTTGTTTCTCAGAGATAATGTCACTTCATATCAAATAGTTAATCTGAGATCAAACATGCAAAATTGAGTATTAAACTTAAACCCTCGCCACCACCTTACCCACCACCGTCTTCTACCAATGCCACTCACCACCACTACCTAGGCAGCTAACATTTTCCCTTGTATTAGTTGTCTATCTAAAGTTCATTCTTTTCTTCTTTGTAGATTACCAATCGTTTGGTGACATAATTTGTTATTGGATATCCGCATGAAAAGGCAATGATGAAGATTGATCTCGGCGTAAGTTTTATCCATCATGTAACCTCGGTTTCTTTAATTATTTTAGGAGTTTTAATTTATGTTTTATATTTTCTTTTGATTTATCTTAGGTTAGACATCCACTTGATTTCGCCAATTTTCCTGATGAGACGAAGATGTTGAGTAACATGAATTCTGCCCTATGGGATGAGAAGTATACTTCGAATGTGAGATCTCTTTTTTTGTTAAAAGGGGAAATGTTAATCTGTATTCACTAAACTAGAACAAACTAGAACCAAGGATATATCTCTTAGGATTTTTACAGCAATGTGTCATTTCAGTGAGATGATAATCGTGATATACCTAACCATTTGACTAACTAACCTTGAAGATGATATTCAAACATAAGAGTTTAAATTTAAGGTTCTCCATAGTCTTCTTAGTTAAAACATTGGCTGCTTAGTGCATTACTTGGAAAATTCTAAAATGTCTTTTTTTCCCAATGAACAATAATAAGCAGTGAGTAAATTTCTAAAACTTCTTAGTTAAAACATTGACTCTTGAGGACTGAGCAAAATCAGTCCAAAATCAAGCCGAACCGACAAGCCAAGCCGAACCGGGCCGACCGGAACCAAACCGACCTTATGTGGTTCGGTTTTCAGTTTTATATATTTATGGTTTTCGGTTTTTGGTTTCGGTTTGGCTCGGCTTGGTTCGGGTCAACACCGAGAAATATACACCTAAACTATCTAAAGCGAACCGAAACTTTTTGGTTTCGTTTGGCTCGGTTCAGTTCTCGGTTCATATTTTCCTCAAAATTGGTTTTCAGTTTGGTTCGATTTGGTTCGGTTCGGTATTGACCCGATGCTCAGCCCAACATCGCACATGGCTCTAGATACTATTAGACTGCTTCCTAACAGCCATTATTAATGACACTATCCCATTCATCCATAAGAGGTTTTGGGTTTTACCAAAATCTTCATGCGGTTTCTTACAAAAGGGGACATTTCAAGTCGACTGTCACTGGTATTTCATCTTGAGTCGACAACTACCCAGCTAGCAATCGATAAAACAAATGATCGCCTCATTAAAGTGTGAAAACCATACAAGAGAAGACCATACTATTGTAACCATCCTCTTGAAAATCTATTCAAACGTTCCTTATTGTAAAACGGCATGTTCTGATGCTTATTACTTTTCCACACAACTTTGTCATCGACAATTCTACATAATGCTATAAAGTTTGAACTTGCAGATTCACAAGTACTGAATGCTTTATGATCCATTCCACATGCCACTTTCAACAACCCCCTTCAATCAACTCAGCTATGTTTGTCTAATTGATCAGTAACACCTATATTCTATTTTGCAAAAGAAAACTCCTTTTCAAAACATCAATCTTAGTAGCTATAAAACCTCCTCCAAATCTTCCTCATCTTATACTTGTAAAACAGAAAACTAGTTATTATTCTTTTTCATTGATGCTAATATATCATCTTTAGTACTCCATTTCTTTGCTCATGTATGTAGTATTTTCTTAGCTTCCTTAGATGTTGCACTCCCTTACTTCCTTCTTTATGGAAATGTTAGTCTTAGGTCTAAATTCAAACTTAATATTTTGTTAGACTTTATGCTTTACAAACACATTACTCTTGGACTTGGTGTCCTACCAGCCACCACTCCTTTGAGTATAGTTCTTTATCCTCCATGTTTGATCTCTTGGTATGCTTTGGATTATCCACTTCTACATTTATTCTAGGTGTCTTGCAACAAGCAATGAATTTATGTCAAACAATATCACGAATTCATACATAATATACAAGTTATAGGTAGTTTGTAACTTGAATTAAAACCGGTTGTGGTAATAATTACTCTTATAAGTTGTAATTGTGGTAACATGGTGGTTGATGTGCTTAATTTGATACAACAAGTGGCGGCATTGTTGTCTCCGGTGCCAACTGATCTGAAGTATCGAAAATCAATCAGCAATTCATTATCGAGATCCATATTACAGGTATTGGTGGATGGCGGTGGTGGGTGAGAGTGCTGGTGAGGGTGGTGGGTGGTGGTGGAAGTTTAATACTCAATATTGCATGCTTGGTCATGAGATTAACTATTTGCTATGAAGTGACGAAATTAGCCCTAACGAAAAAAAGATAACCAAATAATGGATGGAGTTGCGGTCAAATGACCGGTCAACTCATTTTGGACAACCACACAAACGATCCTTGTAATTAACGAACTTTTAGGAAAAACATGCATTTTCGGGACAAGCCTAATGACGAGCTATGTAATTAACTCTCCTTTTTGTGTCCTTACGAGTTATACGCTCGACTAGTTTGTATCTGGTCATGTGTAGGACCTCTTCAACATATAGTGTATAGTAGTAGAAGTAGCAATTTTTGCATTTTGAAATTCAAGTAAATTGAGCAAATTTTATCACAAATTTGAATGCGATTCATGTGTATAACGTTTTGCACAAAACGACAAAACCTTTTGAGCAAAAGAGGTGTTTTCGCCTAACTAAACGGATAAAGATAATAAGCCCATCAAATAAGCCCATCAAATAAGTTTATAGAAACACCTTGTGTTTTTGTTGAATGATTATATAACTTATGCAATGTTGGTACTTGTGCCGGATGTATCGTTTATAAACTCGGTTTTTGACTCTAATCTCCTCACTCATGAACAACTATAGTCATTTTGATCTCTTGAAACATGTTGCTTTTTTTGCGCTAGGTTTATATCCGGTTACCTAATTTGTTGTTTGTTTTCTCATCTCTGTTGTGAATGAGTGAAACATATTTAATTAACATAATAGAATTAAAATGGAAAGTAAGCATATATATAGGCACATAGTTTGTCACACATGGACACTCTAGGGGTGATTTTAAGCAAATACACATCCATATTTCATATATTAGTAGTTCCAAGTTCAATGGCAATTGAAAGCATTGTGATAATGCAAAAAACGTAGTTTACTATTATCAAAACAATTATTCAACGAATCTAGCTAGAAGAAGAGACTGAATATCTGTAACAACCCATTTCTGACATAGGTTCGTTACACTCATGACGTCTCATCAAAGCGTAACCAAAGCATACAACCATAAGCGTAAAGCATGACAAATCAGAATAAAACGTAACAAAAGGAAGAAAACATATTGTAATGCTTTGACGAAACAAGGCTTGCTAAATGCTCCTTAGCGATAAACGAACACACGTATCCTATCCTTAGTAACCTGCCATATAAGAACATGGAAAAGAATACGGCTGAGCAAACTATGCCCAGTGAACGGATATATAACTATAGGATAGAACAGATGCATGACATGAGAACATAGCACATCGGATATACAACACGACATGCTCAGGGACTAACGGAAATTCATGAGAACTACATAAGAAAATAGCGAGACATGAACATGATTAACATAAAAATGCTAGAACATAAACAAAGTATGTGAACTGATGAAATCGTGCGAGAAAATGGTAATTCTTGAAAAGTTAACGTATGCATGCATGAACTTGAAAATGTTTCAAACCGCTTGACAATAATTTATAAAACATGCAGATTTTCTAAAATAGTTAACGTGAAAAAGATTTTATATTTCGAGCATACATATAAGCCATAACCTGAACCTGTAACGTGAAAACCCGAGGTAAACCTCGTCATGCGTGATGGAGTGATCAGCTCCTAACCGGTGAGGACATATAAGCACATATGCCGGTTCACCCATGAAAAAGCATGCATGAAATCTAGGATGCATCCATACGCCCCCCGTGAATAAATGGCCAAAAAGAGGAGAGCGACTCCATAATAAAGCGTGTCATCATGTTGTACGGACATGAAGGCATGAAATGGGACGCCACGAGGATCACTCATCGTGGGAGAGTCATGAATACAGGTGCCTCTGTATCATGGTCGTGGTACCTCCACAACTAGGCCAACCTGCATAAACTTGTAAGCTTGAAAGGACATGGTCATGTATGTAATGGCTCGATAAATTTATTAGCGAAAACCGTTTGAAAAATATTTATTCATTTCTTGTATAACTTGCAAAACATGGCATAAGATATCAAAATTCTGAATTTCGTAAAGCGTGTAATTTGCATGCTTGTAAAACTTGTATAACGTACATGTCTGAAAATAAATCCTTGTCGTGATAAAATAAATCTTCGGTTATATATGCATGACATGATACGAAAATCGTAGAGTAAAACATAACTCTATGATGCAACATGAAATGACAACAAAATGATACGATATTAAATGCAACGACAACTCGAAATGATAGAAAACGATATACTCGACTAAACGTACGATAACCGAAATGAAATGATTGTGAACCGCAATAAAACGATGAATTCATGTATACGAGCGTACGTAATTAATTACGTGCAAGAGAGTATTCGTACATAAACGCTAACTACTCGAGTGAGTAAGAATATCCGTACCTGATAAACGAGCGAACGAAAACTAAACAAATCTCGAGAAACCCGACGTGCACGATCTACATGTAAATATACCGACTACGCATAAGATACATCGTAAAACGCGACTAAATAATAGAATCGTAAACGTCCCCGTTAATTGAATCGTAAGCGTAGAAAATCATATTTATTAACGTGTCAAAACTTCAGTTTAAACTGGTCGTGCTGAAAATTACGTCGTACCGGGGTCGTCTACGCTGTGCTGGTCGGACTACTACGGCGCTCGGGAAATAGCTACGGCGTTCGGACGCCGCTGAATTTTCCCGACGTCGCGTCTACGACGTTCGGACCAGAAGCTACGACGTTCGGACGCCGTACTGATCTGCCGAAGAATGGTCTACGGCGTTCGGACGCCGTAACAGTTTTACCGACGGTTGGTCTACGACGCTCGGACGCCGTAAACTGAGCCGTCTACGTCGCTCGGACGACGACTACGTCGCTCGGCCGACATAACCAAAACTCGACCAACAATACAACGGGGCTCGGACAATTAAACCAAACGCACCTCGACGTGCGACAACTCGACGTACGAGTTCGCGTCGTCGTGCGAACCCGAGGGCTGCATGGCCTCGATGGGGGTCTCGGCTTCGACAGCCGTGGCATGCATGGGCCTCGACTCGACGCTACGGCGTTCGGCCTAGGCTTAGGTCAACCCGAGAGGGTCTCGGCTTTTGCCGATGGCGTGCATGGGAGGTCTCGGACCAACCCGAGAGTCCTCGGCTCAACGCCGAGTCCTCCCCACCTTGACCCGATGGTCTCGGTGGGTTCTCGGTGGCCACAAAAACCATCACCGAGGGATCCCGGTGGGACCTCGGCTTGGCTCGACGTGCAACGAACGACACCGAGTCGTGCGGCCGGTCTCGGTGATCAACGAACACCGTCGAAGACTCAACGGCGTCGCTCGGCTCACGAGTCCAAACCGTCGGCACAAGGCCTTCGGCTCGAACCCATGCTCTACGAGCACACCGCGAGGACCCAAAGGTCTCGGCTAGGTTCGGATCACACAAAACGAGATCGACGACTCGCGAATCAAACAAATCCCGATTACGCTAACGTAAAACATGATTTATTAAACCATTTCGCTCGATTAAAACTATGATTTTATGTAAAAACGAATTAGGGTTTTTTTGGTTTTAAAATCAAAATAAAACACGAAGGCGTGCGAGGTTACCGAATCAAACGTCAAGAATGACGATTACACGATCCTTCTTGTGATAAAACGAATCCGAAGCTCGCTCGAAACCTTCTTCTTCCTCCTTCTTTCGGCGCGGCTTGTGTGTGAGAGTGTTAGGGTTTTTGGAAAAATTTTGAAAAACCTGGAAGTGAAAACTACCCTAAATCAAGTCAAAATAAAAGTGGGCCATGGGTGGTTTTGGGTTGGACGGTTCGTGTGGGGCCCACTAGGACGTGTGAAAGTGTTGGACTTCGTGTCCAACACGAACGTGTCGTAAAACATGAAAACGTAAAAACGTCGGAGCGTGAAAAGATTAATTATCGTGTTGTCGTAACGGAACCAAATATATGTGACGGAACTTGCATGAATGTAATTTACGAGGGAAAACATAAAAATTCAAATTTTACCGGAATTTCCGAGACGGGTATTACAATTCTCCCCTCCTTAAAAGGATAATTCGTCCCCGAATATTAAGCATGATAGTCCCTTAGGAGACGGCTTCATGTCATACCACCGATCCTTACGGAGACATCTTGCATGGGCAATTCATTGAGTAACAATACCATACTCTGCCAGATTCTTCTTTTTCCAGGGACCATAGAGATCTGAATTTTCCTCTTGACAGCAGACACAGAAGAAACTATGAATTAGTTGGAAGTTTTGACTGGATACTATCAAACATCTTCTCAACTCTCACAAGAGGTGAGACTTGCCGATCTTGTGTACAGACCACAACAGAAATTGCAGTGGTACTACTCTGGAAATGTCGAAGAGTAATGTGATACATGGAACCCTCCTTCGTACAGAACATAATCATGAGCATGAAGCGAATGACATCGATATAACATACGTGCTTGCATGAAGGAAACGGAGTCCAGGTCCATAGATCCATAACAGAGACTTAGAAGATGGAATTTTAATAACAAGAAAACTCCAGAAGATGGAATTTCAATAACAAGAAATTCAATGGAAGATGGAATTTTAATAACAAGAAGAATTCATCTTCTTGTTAATATTACGTCGCAGCTTCATTGACGATAGGGCATTAACAATAATCAACATTATCATAAGGAGCTTCAACAATCAACAACAAGAATCTAAAGGTAGCTGGAATTTCAATAATAAGAAACATGAATCCAAATAACATCTGACAAAGTCTAACATGCGTGGAAATAAACCTTCTACGAAACAGAAATAAAATCCTAACAAATCGTCCAACAGAAGATAAAACCTAGTAAAATCCCAGCCGTGGTACTGTACTGATCAAGTCCACCCTCCTCACTCGTCGAGCCAACCACCACTGTTGTTGGGGTTAGGCACCCAAGGTCCCCTTGCCCAAGTCACTCCCTGATTGTTGCCCATGTCCAACCTCCTTCTTGTAGTAGCTCTCTCTGTCTCCGCCGCTCCATTCCCAGCAGGTGGCTCAGACCTCCTTAACTCCACTGCTGCTAGGTATCGGTTCATCACTGGGGTATTAGGGTCTACTCTCTCAAATCCAGCCGGGTACGGTGTCTTATTGTCCATAAACTTAGGGCGCCTCGGTTCTTCCTTCTTGGTCTCAGTCGGTGCTCCAGTACCTGCATCTTCTCCAGTTGTCTCATCAGTCCCTTCCTTAGTGTCAAGTACATATCGCCTCTTCCTTCCAGTCAGGTTGATCGGAGAAGTGTTGCGACTCTCCATGCTAGACGGCGACGATGATCTATCTGGTGTCTGAGGGTCCCGGTTCTGCACTGTCTCCATCCATTCGCGCACATGCCTGGGAGTCGGATTGTGTGGCCTAATGACACCATGACGAACCTCCCGACGAGCAGTCTCACGAACCATAGGTAAAATGTCCAGTACAGCATTGTGGACCCTGTTGATGAATTCCTCCTCGGTGTAGAAACGAGCCATCTGTAATAAGGAAAAGAAAAATAAAACAAATCAAAATAAAAAATAAAACAACTGGGTCGGGTCACTCTCATAACTGACGTAAACAAAAATAAACTACTCGAGACGAGACATATCGATTCCTATGACGCCTGAAGTACGCTATACTGACGATAAATAAAATATATATAAAGACGGGAAACAAGATCGTAACGTGAGCGAAATTCCTTGTCGGGGTTCATCGTGACGTAAGATATGAGCGAAACGTCGATCTCTTCGGAAAGGGAAGTCATGGAAAATAAATCCGAATGTCGTTCTTATTCCACAGGTCATGTTTAGAGCTACAGGTCATAACCCGGTCTCTCTGATACCATAACTGTAACAACCCATTTCTGACATAGGTTCGTTACACTCATGACGTCTCATCAAAGCGTAACCAAAGCATACAACCATAAGCGTAAAGCATGACAAATCAGAATAAAACGTAACAAAAGGAAGAAAACATACTGTAATGCTATGACGAAACAAGGCTTGCTAAATGCTCCTTAGCGATAAACGAACACACGTATCCTATCCTTAGTAACCTGCCGTATAAGAACATGGAAAAGAATACGGCTGAGCAAACTATGCCCAGTGAACGGATATATAACTATAGGATAGAACAGATGCATGACATGAGAACATAGCACAGCGGAAAATAAAAGGCATGATAATAACTGACTGCGAACGAAGCATGACAAAGGAGCCTGTCATGTTGTAACCGGATACTTTATATAAGAGTTCATATTAAAGAAAAATCGTGGTAAAACCTTTTTGTTTGTAATGTCAGTGTAAAATCTTAATGAAAAACATATGAGTTAGTGCATATTAATTAATAAGTTGAAAACCTTATATGTTGCTAAAAGTAACCCAAAGGTAGTTTAACTTGCTGTTTGACCCGATTAAACCCCAAAACCAATACAGATACCATTGTCCAGTTTATACTATTATAAAAATGTTACAACACGACATGCTCAGGGACTAACGGAAATTCATGAGAACTACATAAGAAAATAGCGAGACATGAACATGATTAACATAAAAATGCTAGAACATAAACAAAGTATGTGGACTGATGAAATCGTGCGTGAAAATGGTAATTCTTGAAAAGTTAACGTATGCATGCATGAACTTGAAAATGTTTCAAACTGCTTGACAATAATTTATAAAACATGCAGATTTTCTAAAATAGTTAACGTGAAAAAGATTTTATATTTCGAGCATACATATAAGCCATAACCTGAACCTGTAACGTGAAAACCCGAGGTAAACCTCGTCATGCGTGATGGAGTGATCAGCTCCTAACCGGTGAGGACATATAAGCACATATGCCGGTTCACCCATGAAAAAGCATGCATGAAATCTAGGATGCATCCATACGCCCCCCGTGAATAAATGGCCAAAAAGAGGAGAGCGACTCCATAATAAAGCGTGTCATCATGTTGTACGGACATGAAGGCATGAAATGGGACGCCACGAGGATCACTCATCGTGGGAGAGTCATGAATACAGGTGCCTCTATATCATGGTCGTGGTACCTCCACAACTAGGCCAACCTGCATAAACTTGTAAGCTTGAAAGAACATGGTCATGTATGTAATGGCTCGATAAATTTATTAGCGAAAACCGTTTGAAAAATATTTATTCATTTCTTGTATAACTTGCAAAACATGGCATAAGATATCAAAATTCTGAATTTCGTAAAGCGTGTAATTTGCATGCTTGTAAAACTTGTATAACGTACATGTCTGAAAATAAATCCTTGTCGTGATAAAATAAATCTTCGGTTATATATGCATGACATGATACGAAAATCGTAGAGTAAAACATAACTCTATGATGCAACATGAAATGACAACAAAATGATACGATATTAAATGCAACGACAACTCGAAATGATAGAAAACGATATACTCGACTAAACGTACGATAACCGAAATGAAATGATTGTGAACCGCAGTAAAACGATGAATTCATGTATACGAGCGTACGTAATTAATTACGTGCAAGAGAGTATTCGTACATAAACGCTAACTACTCGAGTGAGTAAGAATATCCGTACCTGATAAACGAGCGAACGAAAACTAAACAAATCTCGAGAAACCCGACGTGCACGATCTACATGTAAATATACCGACTACGCATAAGATACATCGTAAAACGCGACTAAATAATAGAATCGTAAACGTCCCCGTTAATTGAATCGTAAGCGTAGAAAATCATATTTATTAACGTGTCAAAACTTCAGTTTAAACTGGTCGTGCTGAAAATTACGTCGTACCGGGGTCGTCTACGCTGTGCGGGTCGGACTACTACGGCGCTCGGGAAATAGCTACGGCGTTCGGACGCCGCTGAATTTTCCCGACGTCGCGTCTACGGCGTTCGGACCAGAAGCTACGGCGTTCGGACGCCGTACTGATCTGCCGACGAATGGTCTATGGCGTTCGGACGCCGTAACAGTTTTACCGACGGTTGGTCTAAGGCGCTCGGACGCCGTAAACTGAGCCGTCTACGTCGCTCGGCCGACGTAACCAAAACTCGACCAACAATACAACGGGGCTCGGACAATTAAACCAAACACACCTCGACGTGCGACAACTCGACGTACGAGTTCGCGTCGTCGTGCGAACCCGAGGACTGCATGGCCTCGATGGGGGTCTCGGCTTCGACAGCCGTGGCATGCATGGGCCTCGACTCGACGCTACGGCGTTCGGCCTAGGCTTAGGTCAACCCGAGAGGGTCTCGGCTTTTGCCGATGGCGTGCATGGGAGGTCTCGGACCAACCCGAGAGTCCTCGGCTCAACGCCGAGTCCTCCCCACCTTGACCCGATGGTCTCGGTGGGTTCTCGGTGGCCACAAAAACCATCACCGAGGGATCCCGGTGGGACCTCGGCTTGGCTCGACGTGCAACGAACGACACCGAGTCGTGCGGCCTGTCTCGGTGATCAACGAACACCGTCGAAGACTCAACGGCGTCGCTCGACTCACGAGTCCAAACCGTCGGCACAAGGCCTTCGGCTCGAACCCATGCTCTACGAGCACACCGCGAGGACCCAAAGGTCTCGGCTAGGTTCGGATCACACAAAACGAGCTCGACGACTCGCGAATCAAACAAATCCCGATTACGCTAACGTAAAACATGATTTATTAAACCATTTCGCTCGATTAAAACTATGATTTTATGTAAAAACGAATTAGGGTTTTTTTTGTTTTAAAATCAAAATAAAACACGAAGGCGTGCGAGGTTACCGAATCAAACGTCAAGAATGACGATTACACGATCCTTCTTGTGATAAAACGAATCCGAAGCTCGCTCGAAACCTTCTTCTTCCTCCTTCTTTGGCCGCGGCTTGTGTGTGAGAGTGTTAGGGTTTTTGGAAAAATTTTGAAAAACCTGGAAGTGAAAACTACCCTAAATCAAGTCAAAATAAAAGTGGGCCATGGGTGGTTTTGGGTTGGACGGTTCGTGTGGGGCCCACTAGGACGTGTGAAAGTGTTGGACTTCGTGTCCAACACGAACGTGTCGTAAAACATGAAAATGTAAAAATGTCGGAGCGTGAAAAGATTAATTATCGTGTTGTCGTAACGGAACCAAATATA
This sequence comes from Senecio squalidus, assembly GCA_910822075.1. Taxonomy (NCBI): domain Eukaryota; kingdom Viridiplantae; phylum Streptophyta; class Magnoliopsida; order Asterales; family Asteraceae; genus Senecio; species Senecio squalidus. Next base: position 36,234,323 of record CAJVGC010000001.1, on the reverse strand, counting down.
CGTGACGGAACTTGCATGAATGGAATTTACGAGGAAAAACATAAAAATTCAAATTTTACCGGAATTTCCGAGACGGGTATTACAATATCTATCATGTAGTATTATTGGCAGGTTATTTAGATGACGCCGTGAACAACGCCATATGATCAGACTTCTAGGTAACTTCACACTTGTTTATTGGGGTGGCTTTTAAGGTTTTGAGTGGTAAATGGTCTATGCATTTTCATTACAATCTTCTATAGTTCATAGGTTTGTAAGTTTATAATGATGGAAACATAGTTATTTTAAGGTACATGCAAAGTGTTGTTAAAGTTGACTTATTAGTCTAACATAAACCCATCATAAATTCAAAACCAACTGAGATCCACCTAACCAACATATATCATCAAATGGTAGAATTCAAAACCAATCATAATGTGCAAATGTACAATATATATTATCAAATGGTAAAATGCAAAATAATGAAAAAAAACCCTCAAACAGGACGTCTAAAACGGTAACCTTTGTGTACAGATATTGCTAAAAAATGATCTCCCAAATATATTTGCAATTTACCAGTCGCATGCTTTGAGCTTCATTGTTACACATAAGGGAGAAAAAAACATTATCGTTAGTACCGTTTAGCACGAAGAGCATGTTATAGTATATAAAAATCTTGAAACAAAAATCCGAAAATCTTGTTGCATTGAGATACACGAACCATTTTCTTTAGATGCAAATCAATTATATCAGAAACCAAGACTTTTCCTTCCTTGTCGGGCCACGATTGGTATTAATATGTAGTTTATTTGTTTTGTAGCATGTACAAGGCTCTAATGGTTTGTGGGGAGACGAGAATCGCACAAGCCTTTCTTAAACATATAATAGAAGCCTATGTCGATGAACATATCCATCTTATTCGAAAGGCATGGGGCGATATTGAATATGTTCAACATCCGTAAGGGTTCTTCTTTTCTTTCTTTCTCAACATTTGAAGTTTCCAAGATCACGATGTACATGAGTAATTTTCTCTTTGAGCCTACGATCTATGGGTTTCTTGACCCGCCACTTTTAGTTGACGTTATCCTTATGGCTGGGTCGAGGAATGTCTTACTGCATTAATTAGATTAAGGTTGGTATATGTAGGTGTCTCTTCGTGTTTCTTTCTTTAATTTAGATATGACTCGTATTGGTTGTCTAATCTAATTGCAATACTATAATTCGATACATGAAATGGTGAAAGTGTTGTCCTAATTGCGGATCCTCATTTTTTTAAACTCATTAAAACAATCTAGTGAAGAAAAAGTTACATTAAGTTTATATTTTTGGTTAACCTATATCCAGTCTAACCAAACCAGAATCAATGTATTACATCTACGTATATTCCATGAGTGAGATAATAGACTTTAATTTCTTTTACAAAGGTATCATTTCTTGGCGGTTTAAAGCAAACACGATTCTGAAATATTCCATATACAATAACCGCATCAAACATGTCTTCGATCTTTTAATGCGGTTATACGAAACAAGTTTTAAGATCCTCTAGTGTCAAAAATGTCTTCCAAGTTGTATGTATAACCGCTTTAAATCAAGTATTAAGATCCTCTTCTTTTAGGTAACTGGATTTTAATACCAATGTTACTAGTACTCTTTAGTCTTTAACAACTTTCAGTTTGTAGATTCCAAGTACTTTATATGAAGACTTGAAACCGAATCATTTAATCAATTATTAAATGAACTTAATTTGCAATTTTGCAAGGTATCTAAACGGGAACAACATAATTTCTTCTACGTTTCTTTTTAACTAATAGATAAAGGTTCAAAATCCTTTTGCATATAAAGGGAGACGCTGAACAATCCTGTAACCAAATGTTAGTAACATATGTCGCACAGAAAAGAGCGGATTTTACTATACTCGTTCTATTACATATCACACTAAAACGTTAGTAACCTTTTGCATATAATCATAAAGGGAGACGCGTAATATATGTTGGAACCAACTACCTCAATTAATATTGCATGATGTCACATTTGACAACCACAAGTCCAAAGTTTTTACTCTCATGTAAGAAGCTTTTGTAGATTGCATGTGTTGATACTTGAGAAAATTCCAAAAAGAGGACAAAATCCAATGTGCATTCCTCTAAATGGTCAATTTTAAAAAGTATTCCCAAATTGGTCACCCTCAACTTCTCAATTGCTCAACTCCATACATATTTTGACACGTGGCAACTTACAAGTACATATCACTTTTACTTTTATTCAGAATGTAGCCCACTAATAACAATATCACGAATTCATACATAATATACAAGTTATAGGTAGTTTGTTACTTGAATTAAAAACGGTTGTGGTAATAATTACTCTTATAAGTTGTAATTGTGGTAACATGGTGGTTGATGTGCTTAATTTGATACATCAAGTGGCGGCATTGTTGTCTCCGGTGCCAATTGATCCGAAGTATCGAAAATCAATTAGCAATTCATTATCGAGATCCATATTACAGGTATTGGTGGATGGCGGTGGTGGGTGAGAGTGCTGGTGAGGGTGGTGGGTGGTGGTGGAAGTGTAATACTCAATATTTGCGTGCTTGGTCATGAGATTAACTATTTGCTATGAAGTGACGAAATTAGCCCTAACGAAAAAAAGATAACCAAATAATGGATGGAGTTGCGGTCAAATGACCGGTCAACTCATTTTGGACAACCACACGGACGATCGTTGTAATTAACGAACTTTTAGGACAAAACATGCATTTTCAGGACAAGCCTAATGACGAGCTATGTAATTAACTCTCCTTTTTGTGTCCTTACGAGTTATACGCTCGACTAGTTTGTATCTGGTCATGTGTAGGACCTCTTCAACATATAGTGTATAGTAGTAGAAGTAGAAATTTTTGCATTTTGAAATTCAAGGAAATTGAGAAACTTTTATCAGAAATTTGAATGCGATTTATGTGTTTAACGTTTTGCACAAAACGACAAAACCTTTTGAGCAAAAGAGGTGTTTTCGCCTAACTAAACGGATAAAGATAATAAGCCCATAAAATAAGTTTATAGAAACACTTTGCGTTTTTGTTGAATGATTATATAACTTATGCAACGTTGGTACTTGTGCAGGATGTACCATTTATAAACTCGTTTTTTCACTCTAATCTCCTCACTCATGAACAACTATAGTCAGTTTGATCTCTTGAAACATGTTGCTTGGTTTGCGCTAGGTTTATATCCGGTTACTTGATTTGTTGTTTGTTTTCTCATCTCTGTTGTGAATGAGTGAAACATATTTATAAACATAATAGAATCAAAATGGAAAGGAAGCATATATATAGGCACATAGTTTGTCACACATGGACACTCTAGGGGCGATTTTAAGCAAATACACATCTATATTTCATATATTAGTAGTTCCAAGTTCAATGGCAATTGAAAGCATTGTGATAATGCAAAAAACGTAGTTTACTATTATCAAAACAATTATTCAACGAATCTAGCTAGAAGAAGAGACTGGATATCTATCATGTAGTATTATTGGCAGGTTATTTAGATGACGCCGTGAACAACGCCATATGACCAGACTTCAAGGAAACTTCAGAGTTGTTTATTGGGGTGGCTTTTAAGATTTTGAGTGATAAATGGTCTAAGCATTTTCATTACAGTCTTCTATAGTTCATAGGTTTGTAAGTTTATAATGATGGAAACATAGTTATTTTAAGGTACATGCAAAGTGTTGTTAAAGTTGACTTATTAGTCTAACATAAACTCATCATAAATTCAAAACCAACCGAGATCCACCTAACCAACATATATTATCAAATGGTAGAATTCAAAACCAATCATAATGTGCAAATGTACAATATATATTATCAAATGGTAAAATGACAAATAATGAAAAAAAAACCTCAAACATGACGTCTAAAACGGTAACCTTTGTGTACAGATATTGCAAAAAAATGATCTCCCAAATATATTTTCAATTTACCAGTCGCATGCTTTGAGCTTCAATGTTACACAAAAGGGAGAAAAAAACATTATCGTTAGTACCGTTTAGCACGAAGAGCATGTTATATTATTTAAAAAATCTTGAAACAAAAATCCGAAAATCTTGTTGCATTGAGATACACGAACCATTTCTTTAGATGCAAATCAATTATATCAGAAACCAAGACTTATCCTTCCTTGTCGGGCCACGATTGGTATTAATATGTAGTTTATTTTTTTTGTAGCATGTACAAGGCTCTAATGGTTTGTGGGGAGACGAGAATCGCACAAGCCTTTCTTAAACATATAATAGGAGCCTATGTCGATGAACATATCCATCTTATTCGAAAGGCATGGGGCGATATTGAATATGTTCAACATCCGTAAGGGTTCTTCTTTTCTTTCTTTTTCAACATTTGAAGTTTCCAAGATCACGATGTACATGAGTAATTTTCTCTTTGAGCCTACGATCTATGGGTTTCTTGACCCGCCACTTTTAGTTGACGTTATCCTTATGGCTGGGTCGAGGAATGGCTTACTGCATTAATTAGATTAAGGTTGGTATATGTAGGTGTCTCTTCGTGTTTCTTTCTTTAATTTAGATAGGACTCGTATTGGTTGTCTAATCTAATTGCAATACTATAATTCGATACGTGAAATGGTGAAAGTGTTGTCCTAATTGCGGATCCTCATTTTTTTGAACTCATTAAAACAATCTAGAGAAAAAAAGTTACATTAAGTTTATATTTTTGGTTAACCTATATCCAGTCTAACCAAACCAGAATCAATGTTGTACATCTACGTAGATTCCATGAGTGAGATAATAGACTTTAAATTTTTCTACAAAGGTATCATTTCTTGGCGGTTTAAATCAAACACGATTCTGAAATATCCCATCTACAATAACCGCATCAAACATGTCTTCGATCTTTTAATGCGGTTATACAAAACAAGTTTTAAGATCCTCTAGTGTCAAAAATGTCTTCCAAGTTGTATGTATAACCGCTTTAAATCAAGTGTTAAGATCCTCTTCTTTTAGGTAACTGGATTTTAATACCAATGTTACCAGTACTCTTTAGTCTTTAACAGCTTTCAGTTTGTAGATTCCAAGTACTTTATATGAAGACTTGAAACCGAATCAGTTAATCAATTATTAAATGAACTTAATTTGCAATTTTGCAAGGTATCTAAACAGGAACAACATACTTTCTTCTACGTTTCTTTTTAACTAACAGAGAAAGGTTCAAAATCCTTTTGCATATAAAGGAGACGCTGAACAATCCTGTAACCAAATGTTAGTAACATATGCCGCACAGAAAAGCGCGAATTTTACTATACTCGTTCAATTACATATCACACTAAAACGTTAGTAACCTTTTGCATATAATCATAAAGGGAGACGCGTAATATATGTTGGAACCAACTACCTCAATTAATATTGCATGATGTCACATTTGACAACCACAAGTCCAAAGTTTTTACTCTCATGTAAGAAGCTTTTGCAGACTACATGTGTTGATACTTGAGAAAATTCTAAAAAGAGGACAAAATCCAATGTGCATTCCTTTAAATGGTCAATTTTAAAAAGTATTCCCAAATTGCCCAACCTTAACTTCTCAATTGCTCAACTCCATACATATTTTGACACGTGGCAACTTACAAGTACATGTCACTTTTACTTTTATTGAAAATGTAGCCCACTAATTATAATAAAATATCAATATACCCTTATCTCTATAATATTTATTTTTCTCTTTCTTTACCTATCTTCTTCATCACAATTTCTAACTCTCTCTATGCATACATAAACTACGTCTCGAACAAACGGTAATAATGTTATACCGTTTGAAAGAGGTTGTTGAATTTGAGTTTGGGTTTAGCTGGCCACTAATACTTAGCAATCTATTTTTATACCCATTGCAAATTGGTAGGTATACAAACTATACTATCAAGATTATAGTTAAATGTTTTTATTTAAATAGTTGAACCATTTCACATCTAAAAGACTAAACTAATATTTTATACATAACCCCATTTGACTTTTTATGTATCAGTAGCCAAAATAGGGTTAAAATTGCTACATTTGCAGAACACTATTTTGTCTGATGTTATTTATTGGTTCGACTAATGATAATAAACATTAATCCATATTAACTACTTAATTTGTCCATGGTTTTAGCTTTTGGAATGCTTTTCCTCGTAAATCCATCTTGAATCTTTTCACTTATACATCTTTCAATTAGCAGGTCTATTGGGGATAACCATGTAGATAATGAGGGGATTGATTCAGATCGGTTCATTGACTAGAAGTTCCTCGTGATACTTTAAAAGATATTGAAACTGCTCACTACCAAGTTAATCATTTTACCGATGCTGCTCGTGCTCGTCGGTGAGCAGTGAATAGTGAAAAGTTGAGTCGGTGAGAAGTTGAGAGTTGAAAAGTTGAGATAAAGGAGCAAGGGCATTTGTGTAAGGTGGTGGAAGTGGTGGCTGTAATGGTAATGTGGTGGTGATGAAGTTGGTTATTGAAGTAGTTGATGAAGTAACTTTTAAAGCATAAAATAAAAGTGTTTGATGCTTACACTAATAAGGTTGAATTTGTAATTTTATATTAAAGTAAAAAGAATATATTGAAAAACACCCACCTAACTATTGCCAAGTGTCGACCATTGAATGGAGTTGAGCAGTTGAGAAGTTGAGTTTGACCATTTTGGGAATACTTTTTAAAAGTGACCACTTAAGGGAATACCCAAAAGATTTTGTACTAAATCCGGAATTTTCTCTTGATACTTAATACAAACGAGAAGCTTTTTTGAGATGGTTGTTGCGGGTAGTATTAATAGTATAGAAAGTGGTCATGTGGACCACGCTTACGGGCTTACGGACTTACGGTGCATCTCACAATAATACAAGCTTTTTTCCACTTTTTGTACATCTCACAATAAAAGTTCTGTCTATATGCGTGTAGAGATTTCAGAAGAACCATTTTTGGATTCAAACTAATTTCGATTGTATTATGGTTGGTGTAAGAATTTACTTGTCATACTTATAAACTTTAAACACCATCTCTATTCAATCTTGTCTATCTTCAACTACTCATCAGCTCTTCATCTTGTCTGTTGTATACTTTTGATCTATCATGTTCTCTCAGCATATTATTAACCTATTGGTTTGTATGGATGGTCTATATATGTTCTAGTAACCAAATATGAAAAGTTAACGTATGAAAGTTGCGTAATGTGGTAAAATGTTAACCTATTTTGAAGATACTAAAACTATCTGAATGAGATTACTGATAACTCTTAGTATTAGAGCTTCTTCCGATATATTTGTGACGGAGATAAACGAAGTTTAATATGTTTGTTTATTTCATTATAGAACTTTTTAAGTATTTTGATTTCATCAAATTTTGATTCCTCTCTATGATAATTTTCTTCTACTTTTTAGTTAATTTAATTAAACTAAAAAGGAAAAAAAAAAATGGGTCTAGAACTGGTGTTAATATGTTGCTATGGTTGGAGGGGTTTTTTAAGTGTGTTAGTGTTATTGAGTTAAAAGTGATGTGAGGCTAAGGCGAGAGTGTTACCAAGTTATGGTATCAAAATCTCTAATAGCATTGGATGTTTACAATTCAGACGCAATGTACGTTGCATAGGTGGTAGGGATACCTCTCATAGCATTTGATGTTTACAATTCAGGCGCAATGTACATCGCATAGGAGGTAGGGATAGTACGAGTGGAGAGTAATGTATAGAAATCAGGGAAAAAGTAAAAATGTAACACTTGAGTAGTACATCTATGAAAAGAGATTAGAAAAAGAACTACAGTAAATTTTATGTACGGTATGATAGCTTTTTACACAGTAAAAAGAAATACAGTAAATGTTATGTACCCCTCCACGATTGAACACCAACAAAAGCCAATTATAAATAAACTAACCACAATCCACCTAACCATAATAAGTTATCATGAGTACACACATAAGATAACTTAATCGTTCAAAATTTCGAAAAAACCTTAGATAAAAAAAGCCCTACTCTTCAGTAAATTTTTCTAAAGATGCAAGCTTCTAAAAGTGAATTTACCCAGAAATGATCTGTAAACCAAGGTTTTGCATTAACACCGGTGGTTTAGATTACCTTCATAAATATAACATAAGTTTAGTCATTTTGTTTGTTTTATTATTTTTTGTTCATTTTGGTTACTCTTATTATCATGTAACGGGAATATGAAAATATCAGTTTCTTATATATATCTATAACACCCCTAAAAGTAGGAACAATTGCGGAAGCGTCTAAGGGTGTTATTTCATAGTACAATCACACATAATATCATAAAGAACGACTCGAAAGAGACGTTTTCATAAATAGTTTGTTAAACAAAAGGTAAGGCCCAAATATTGGTCCCAAAAAGATATCATTTTCCGAACAAACAATACATTGTAATATAAATTTTATAAGACATTTTCTTCATCATGTGTCTCCGCACCGCTTCGTATGCTCCCAATGCTCCTCTGCTTTTATACCTGAGAAAATACATGAAAAAAAGTCAACACAATGGTTGGTGAATTCATAGGTTTTAGTAAAACGGTTGTGAGATAAGTCTTATAAGAATCTTTGTAAGAAAATAATTTCATAGAGTCATAAGATGATAGTAGTAGCGAAAAGATATATTTGTGGACAACAAGAATGAAGATTAACCGTCAATAATAATGCATCGATACAATAATAATAAGCGACATAATTAATGCTTTGAGCTCATGACATCCGAACCCTTGGACTAGAAATAAATAAGTTGGCCCCAAATGATTTGGTATTATTGCTAGATACCAACTTCCAGAGTAATATATCCGATTGAGGGCGTTCAGCTAATCAACGGACTAGGGAAGGCCTCGGACAGGGAGTCACCCCCACAGTACTGTTTATTACACTAGCGTTTATCCATCACAGATAATTAACGGTTCACGATTAGGGACTTTAGCAATATGGTACTCAAGCATTAGTCAAGATAACGGTTCCATGATGCAATTGATACTCTTGTGTCCAAAGTAAAAATTAACGTAACAAGTACGTAACTCATGGTTTATAGTTTGATAATCAAATAATCCAAAATCATTTATAAATGATTGGAGTCCCAATGGGATGTAAAGATGAAATTCATTTCATAAATCATAAGTCAACCTTCAAAACGTTTAAATGGAAAATCCATGAGTTACCTAAAACTTAGTAGGCATGTATTCTCTCCCCCGAAACAAGTAGGAAAACCGTAAAGAAAGTGGGGCTATGAACTCACCTTGATACGATGTGATGAATGAGAAACCAAATCCAATGAAGAAAGAACTCCAATAATAATATTCAAAACCTATGAGAAGGTAAAAAAATATATTTTACTTTACATGTACGAAGAATAGTAATAGTTTGACATTAAGTTGTAAAATAGTAAAAATGTATAACTTAGATTGCACAACGATCTCCCAAGACACAAACTTATAATTCTAAACACTTATGATCTGTAGAAAACCTCAAAAATATACTTTCTAACCCAATTGGTTTCAAGTCCTAAGCTTTTACGGTATTTTCACAATGTCCGGTTTACTATGTCATATGAAATGTAGACCTTCTACATTTTCTGGTTTTGGTCATCTTCATCCGAATGGTTCTCTTAGCTCGTATGAGCTAAGACAACGAGACATTTACCCTTGTAAAGCCTCTTGATTCTAGTTTCTTAAACATTCAACCAACCTAAACAAGCTATTTTTAATCAACAGCAACATACATTTTAGTGACTACATGTCAAACTAAAAGTGCAGTCCCAAATCTTACGTCTACGGTTTTGGTCATAAAATAAAAACTATGATAGAAACTGAGGTGAGGCCAAAAAGGGGTGTTTAAATCATGATTTGTAGGTATGAAAACATTTAAAAACCAAGTTCTTACTGTTTGGCATCATGGAGATATTGTAAGTCGAAATCAGCTAGTCCAGAACAGGTACTTTCTAGTATTTTGGCCATATCTCACTCATACGGATGATTCACCAAACCATCCAACTCACACACTAAGCCTATAATATCTATTAGCTTTTCCAAGCTTAGCCTCAAGGTTTGGGTGTCAATGACCTGCTGTAAATATCCACAAAAGTTGACTGTCACAGATTGGACATCCTAAATTGTAAAGGTCATATCTCACTCATCCGGAAGAGATGAGTGAGTGGACAACTCACACAAGGTAGCTTGACATCTGAGGCTTCTTAAAATAATCTAATATCTACAGGTCCAATGTTGATATTTTGAGTAAATGGCCACGAACAACAGACTAGCCCAGTTTTACTATGCAAAAGTAAAACGGACGTAACCCACTCATTCGGATGAGATGAGTGAGCCGTCAACTAGCACAACCATCTACACTTAGTCTTCTACATTCCTAATGTCTTACATCAGTAGCCAAACACGACCTTATGGGTCGTTTTAACTAAACGATCTGCTGTACCAAATTAAACAACACCAAAAACATGTTTTCGCCAACAACAACCAATCCCGAATCCTAGTCCTATCTCCATTGCTTCTAACTATAACAACATACAATCATCACAATCAACCTCAAATCATCACAACATCATCATCTACTTCAATCTTACACATGCATAAACTAAAAACCCAAGTCCTAAAATCAAATGCATGTGCTTACAAAAATTAAAACTAGCAAAAAGGTAACTAGGAGAGTACTTACAACACAATAAAGATGATATTTTAGATCAAACACAAGCTCATAGGGGCTGTGGTATCTTGGTCGCGGCATGGTTCAACCCGAACCATCAAACCCATAGCTCCAATCTTGTGTCTAATCTCTTAATAACACTTCTTACACCTTCTAGTAACCTCAAAATAGATCAAACCTCAAGATTTCTCAAAAGTGGGTTTTTATAAAAGTTGTTGCATGTGTAAATTGATTGAGGGGTTTTGTAGAGGAGGATGAGGGGATCAATTTGGTGTAAATAGTTTGTGATTTCATTGAGTTTTGATGGAGTTATGGTGATTTTTGTGGTGTTGATGGCATAGAGAAAAAGAAGAGAAGGAGGAAAAAAAACACCGTAACTATGTGTTTATGTGTGTGTCTGGTCCGGTTTAAACAAAAACAAAAAGGAAAGATGGGCTTTTGTTGGACCTTAAATGAGTATTTGATGGTTACTCGATCAAGTATGAAGTCCAAGTAAAAATAAATGAGATGAATGGGATTATGTTGGGCTATGGTGGCCGGTTATGGTGTAGGTGAGTTGGGCTTTTTGGCCCGACTCACTTATTTGTAGGCGTTTACGCTTAAATTCTATCCCGAAGCCTATTTCTAGCCCGACAAAATTCTAAAACTTAAATTCCTAATTTTGTGCAATCTAAATTATCGATAATGGTATAAATAGAAATATTTAATAAATTTGGCACTCGAGGCCTAAATACGTCGTCGTTGGTTTCTCATTCGATCAAAAATGTAAAATCCTCAATCATAGTGCGTTGTCTTCGAAAATTTCCAAATTTAGTAAGAAATAAAAATTTCTAAAAATAGAAAGTTTTTAAAAATAGAAAATATACGAAATAATTTGAATTAATAAATAGCCTCGATTCTACGGGTTGTGACAATATCCTTAAAAAAAGTCTCGTAAGCAGCTGAGTTTTTGTTATCCGAGTCCCAGCTAGACTCGACTCCGAATTGATTTGTCCTTGGAGTTCCTGAAAAGCAAACATAAAAGTTAAAGATAAGCATGAGGTGCCTCCTACGAAGCGCTTGTTTTTGGCGAGTCCCAAGCTCGACTCATGGTCCAAAAACAAGGTTAGGGTGGATAATAGCAGTGGTGGAGATAACTCAAAAGGTGGTCAATACCCCCCCCCCCCCCCCCCCCAACCCAAACTAGAGAGTTTATGTGGGTGAGGAAAAGCAGTGGTGTAAATATTTCCTTGGTAATTATTATTCCACGTTTGAATATTTTGTCCTCATTTTCCGAAGAAAAGGAGTCCAAAACATTATGACTGGTAATTACCGCCGAAAGATTTTTTTATAAAGGGTGGGTGGTAATGGTGGAAATGACGAATGGATGAGGTGGGGTTACCACAAAGTGTATGGTTAAGGTGAGTGATGGTTGTTTCGATAGCAGGCAGAGGTTTAATCTTTTGAGATGAGGCTGTCTCCAGAAGACTCTTCTTCTTCGTCAAATCTTCAACATGAAAAGAGGCCATAGATGGAACTATGCCTGGATCGAATACATCCTCCTTCGTGTTGATGGGAAATAAAATGTCAACTAAATGAAAATCCTCATAAAACACAAAATCACTCCCGACATAGGAATTAGTCTCAATTTGTGTAAGGAATTCAATGTCGGGGTGTGGTAAAGGCAAAGCCTTTTTGTCCTCGGTTTCATTTTTTGAAAGATCATTTTTAAACTCATTAGCATCTTTAACATCAAAATTCTTTTTATCACAAACCACATTTGAAATCTCATTGACACATTTCTCAAAAATGTTTTCTTTTTCTTTCACAAAAGGTTCATTCTTTTTCATCAAAGGTGTAAAGAAATTCTCATCGTTTAGCAAAGAGTCAAGGAAATCAATTTCCTCTTCATTATCATTATCGCAAGTAAGCATAGAAGTAGGATCAATTTCAACTTCCTTAAAAGGAGGTGAAGGCTTGAGAGCTAAATTCGGAGCAATGGTAGTACCATTCTCATTATCAAGATCACAAACAATTGGCTCATTAATCCTTGACGGGCATTGAAAAGTAGTAGAAGTTTGATTTTCAATAAAAACATGTTCATCATTTTTAAGCACCTCACATTCCCTTACACCATCAGATTCTCTTGGGATAGGCTCAAGTTTTTCAACACTAGGCTCATTTTCATTAGCCATTTCCGTTAAAGGAATAGTGTCAAATTCCTTGGCCACCATTAAGAGAGAATCCTCAATGCGTAAATCGGGGACAAAATTAGCTTTCAAAACCGTCTCATTCAAACTTTTGTTAGCAACATTTTCGAAAACATATTTAAGAAAACTTTGAAACTCTTCCATCACACCCTCGGATGTATCGTTAGACTCTTGTGGGAAGGAATCTTGAACACTTGATTCGAGTGAATCAAGTTGCAATTCTCCCATGTGTAAAGAGTTAACCATTTCCACAATTGGAATGTTGGGTATGGATGGAATGGACGAGGAAGTATTCTTTTTAGAAACAAACGAATCACTTAAAGCTTGGTCCAATATTTTAACGGGTAGTCCGGTTTCTTTAGACATAGTCATCAATGGAATAATATCCTCCCCATTATCCATAGAACCATCATAATAGTATCTTGGGGTTTCCTCCCTTAGGGGAATGACGGGTGAAATGGGTGTTTCAATAATTTTGTGTTGTATAGTCCCCAAAAATCCCTTCGAAACATTTTCAAAAATTGACGGTGGATTTAAAACTTTTTGAAGTGCATCATCAAAACGTTTCTCAAGTTCATCGTCGGGAATCTCGTCAAGTTCTCTTGGGATTGGGACAACATTCTCAACACTAGGTGTATCATGATGCATGTCCCCCATTGATAAAGAACTAACGGACTCCTCGACTCTTTGCACTTCTCCTAGAGAAATTGGCTTACAAGTCACTTTAAAACCTTTTAACGATGGGTCAATTTCTCTTGAGCGAGTAGAAGCATTGGGAAGAGAATCTTTGATTTTCAAACATTTTTGACCATTACGTTCGGCTTCTAGCTCCTTGGTTAAATTTTCAATGGTTATGCGACTCTCATCTTGTTTTTGTATCATTAAAGCAAAACCTTTTTCACTTAATTCCAAATTCTTTTCATTCATGTCCATCGTTCTCAAATGCATCTCTCTTTCTTTTAAAAGCATTTCTTGAAGCTCATTGTTTTGTTGAGAAAGCATATTGCAAAAATCATTTAGCTTTTGAAAATTATCTTTAAAAAATTTTGGAAGTAATTTGAAACATTCGTGATCCATGTGTTTGCCACCACATGTTGCACAAATAGGATCGCCGTTTTCGCACCATAATTGCGTACAAAGATAATTTTCATGAGATCCACGACACATCGAACAAAAATTTGACGTTTTAGAAGAATTAAACATCGAAAGGGGTTGAGAAATAGAATTAAACATTTTAGAGGATGAGAAGATTATTTTTGAAATTTTTGATAAATGAAAAACATGAAAAACAATTTATTTTATTTTTGTGTTTTTATTTTTTATAAAACAAAATTGTAACTTTCAATAAAGAAAGGGTCTTCTAAATTCAATTCGACAATCCATCCGACAAGCTCGTTACAATCAATCCCCGGCAGCGGCGCCAAATTGATGTTGGGTAAAACGGTCAATTAAAAACCGGGAAGTATTAGTTCCACGGGTCGTCTCCCAACGATCGATTGAATGGAACTCGTCGGACGGATCGGAGTCGAATCAAGAATGAGAAAGCATTTTATTTTGGAATTTTAAAACTAATTTAAACTAATTAGAGAAGTAATGTAAAGGAATTAAAACTAAATTAAATTAAATGTAAAGTAATTAAAGTAAATATTTAAATGTAAACGAAATTAAAATTAACTAAATTTAAAAGTGATTTTAAAAATAAATAGACATTTTAAACTAAATATAAATCGGTTTAAAAATAAACGAAGTAAAATTCTAACAAAATTTCGGCAGCATAACGCTACCAAAAGAATGTAGAAAAAGTGCGAAATCTTAAAAAGATAACGGACTTGGGTGTGAGGTGTGAAAACACTCTCACGGGGCTAGATTAGTGTAGGTCCGAATCCACGAGCTCAAAACCGATGCTAACTTTCGTTAGAAAAGAAATTTATATTGCTCGTATGTTGGAAACGATAAACTACAAAAACCTTTACGACTAAACCGACTAAAATTTAAAAAGTTTAAACTAAAATAAAAATAAACTAAAAATAAAATAAAATAAATAAATAAATAAATAAAAAAAATAAACTTGTCACTAATCGGTATTAGTGACACTAACCGGTGTCACTAACCGGTAGTTTACGACTCGATACACTCGACTACGGCGTACGCGAACACCAACTACGGCGCTCGGAAACCCTCGCGACCTAGGCTCTAACCGGTAACTAGCGACCAAGCTTTTGGTCACTAACCGGTAGCAGCCCACTGTCACTAACCGGTAACAGTGACAGAAAAATCTGTCACTAACCGGTAAAAAAGTGTCACTAACCGGTGTTTTTGAGCTGTAGCGACTAGTTAGGGAAATCGACACAAAAACGTTGTTAACTTAAAAACCGTAAACATTTAGCGAAAACCGTTTTAAAACTAAGTTCCTAAGATCAAAACACAACATAAAAACATAAACTTTTTGAAATTTAAAGACTTTTATTTTTGAATCAAGAAAATAGTACGAAACTTAAATCATAAAAAAGTAAGATCAAACCATGTTGAATCTAGACGAAACTTTGTATATGAAGGATGCTAAAGTTAAATGACTTAAAAGTCACAAACTTGGAAGAAAACTCCATAACAAAAGTGAACATATAGATCAACAAAGCATGAAAAACACATAAAAGACATGATTTTAAAGATTTATAAAAACTTTGAAAGCTTAAAATGAATTGTAAAGTAAAGAACAAAGGGAAAAACCCTTGGAAAAGCTTGATTATATTAAATGAAAGTGAATACAAAAGGGAAAAACCCTTGAAAAGCTTGGAAATGTAAAGTAAAAGATAAAATAAACCTAAAAGGGACCAACCCCTAAAATCTAACTAAAAACTAACCAATTGAAAAAGAAAAAGAACATTGATAATGAGCTAAGGGTCTTCATTATATAGGTGGGATTAGGGACTTGCTCTTGCAAATAAATCTTTTCCTTCTTGCACTTTAGTCCTCCTTTATTTTCACTTCTAGTCCTTCCCTCCTTTTGGCTTTCTTTTTGTGTAGTGTTGGAGTTTGAGATTTTTGTCGTTTCCTTCCCAAAATCTCTTGTACACGTTTTCCATGATCTTCTAAGTTAGCTTTCTTGATCTTTTGTAGTGTCGTCAAGGGAATTCGTTCGTCCTTCCTTGAGTTGTACAAAATTGTCATCTTGTCTTCTTGGTGTATCAAAGGTATTAATTCGTCCTTCTTTGATTTTCCTTAGACTTGATCAACGGATCTTTGGCTTGACTTTATCAGTTGGACTTAGAAGGATAAAGGAGTCATTTCACTTGGTTTATCAAAGGCATTTGAGTTGTCCTTCTTTGATTTTCCATGAATGAGACTTGAAGTAGCACGGATAGACTTGAGAGCAGCAACCATTTCCAGCATTCCTTTCTCGTGTTCGTTTTCTTTGTGATTTTTCCATGATTTTTGATCATTTTAGCTCTTTTTGCACTCTTGGTATGATTCTGCACAAATGGACATAAAAGCACACAAAACAAAGGCATTTGGCACAATTCATGGCTTTTTAGGCAAGTTTAAAGGGTAGAAAACATGTATAATTTGACACATATCACATAGTGACTTACCTGGAAGAACTAGATGAAAGCTTAGAAATCCGAATGGAGATAAAACCTTTAGGCCCTACAAAACTAGTTCATGTAGGCTTGAACACTCATAGGCGTGAACTATCTCTTAGCTCTAGAGGATTTTCTAGTGATGATGCGGAGGAACCTCAAATTTTTCCAAATTTTCAACCCTTAGATGAAAGTCTAGGAGACAAAAGAGGAACCGACCCACCCATTGACCCATTTAGTCCGGATAGTTTTGGGAAGAAGGAAGTAGAACCCTTGGCCACCCATTCACCACCTTCACCCCACGTGGCATACTTCCATCTGACTGGTGTGTATCGCTACTATCACCCACACTTGACCTTAAGTGTAGGGGGAACCCACCTTTTACGCGTTAAATAAGCGTAGAGTCAGGCTCGTGACTCGAACAAAAACAAGCGCTTATTGGGAGGCAACCCAATCATTTACTTTTATGCATTTTAGGTGTGTCGTGTGTTTTACTTTTTCTTAATTCTCTTTTCATGCTTTTATTTGTGATCATGTTTTGTTTTGATCTTAACCTCGTCTTAATTTCATACAAAGGTATTTCACAAATCAAAACGTAAAATGGTTTATCAAGCTTTCAAGAGCTAATTTAAGCATGTTTAGTTTAATTTGTTTAAATGCAATTCGCGTCAAGTTATCGAGTCATATGATTGAATTGTTAATTCTAAGGTTTTTGTAGTGATTTTTGTTGAGAAATTTACCTAACGAGTTTTATGCAGAAATTTCAAGTTAAAAGCAAGATTTGTTTTCTACAGATCACGATGTCGTCGTAGGTTAAAGTGCGACAACGTCATGATTGATCAGAACATGTTCCAAGTATTTTTCAAATGCTTGTGACGTCGTCACACCTCAAAGCGTGACAACGTCATGATCATACAGAGAGTCACCAAATATTTTTCGATGTTTTTGACGCCGTCACGCCTTAAAGCGTGACAACGTCACAAGTATCCAGACTTAGAAAACATTTTATACTTTTGGTATTACTTGATTTAACTTGTATTGAAAAACCTTTGAGTTAACATTCATTCATCCTATCTTTATTTCTTTTATAGAGTCTAAACGTAGTTACCAAGGTTGTATTTATCTTTTATCCGTAGATTTCACGCTTGGTATAGTTTTCTTTGTCTTTGATTACAGGTTAATTTTGATAAGGAAGCATGGAACATCTTAGGAAGTTCAAGTGTACATTCTTTGTTAGGAATAAGAAATATGTTAGAAAGAGTCGGTCACTCTCATGTATTTTATAGATAGGCTCGTAGTTAAACGATCGGTTACGAAACATGTAAAGTCACCCTCATGGTATCTTACCATGAGGGTGCACCCACCATATAGCACTCTTAGTGCTATATAATGACCAAACCTTCACACATAGAAGGTTGGGTTTTTGGTGTCTTTCTTTTATTTCTCTTTGGAAATAAAGTTTTTCTTTTTTGGTTTTAATCTTTCTCTTCACACACACTAACACACACACGAATTCTTATACTTATCATTTCTAAGATCCTACAATTGGTATCATTCGCCATGGTTTGATCTTGAGACATCCTTTGTTTTCGTGTTTGTGTTTTTGTTTTCGTTTTTGTTTGTTTTTTAGATTATTCTTACTTTTTGGGTTTTTGATTCTAGGGCGATTTGATCTTAAAGTTTCACACTTTTAAGTGTAAACCCATTAGATTAACATCTCCGTCAAGTTTCATTAAATTCCGACAAGTTTTGAATCATCTTTTTACAAACTTTGTGTTTTTGTGTACTTATAAAGATTTTCTTGATTTCAAAATTTTTGGTCTTAAAAACCTTAAAGTTTGTGTTTTTCTCGAAGATTTTATCCTAAAAACACCCTTACTACACAACGTTTTGGTTAAAAATCGTGTTTTTCGAGTCTTTGAAGTCGTTTTTTGTTCGAAATCGTCATAGCCGAATTCACCGGTTAGTGACTTCAAATCACCGGTTAGGCCAAATCGCTATTCACCGGTTAGTGTTCTTCGTCTCGCATCACCGGTTAGTGCTTCTCGGGTATTTCACCGGTTAGTGCTAATCGCAAAGTACCGGTTAGGCTTTTAAGTTTACCGGTTAGTCCAAAACCAAAGTTACCGGTTAGTCCTTTTTGCTCGAACTACCGGTTAGTGTGTCTCGAGAGTTTTACCGGTTAGCGCTTAATCGTTTTTCACCGGTTAGTCCAACGCGTCAGTTTACTGGTTAGTCACATAATTCACCGGTTAGGCCAACTGTTCACCGGTTAGGCCAAGTTCGGAATTTTCGGAGGTTTTTGTCGAAGAATAGTTACGTAGCTTATCGTTTCTAATTACGAGCAATATATATTTCTTTTCTAACATTACGTTAGCATCGGTATTGAGCTCTAAGATTCGGACATACGTAATTATAACCCAATAAGGTGTTTTCATGCCTTATAAAAGTCCGCATTGATTTTCTTTGCGCACTTTTTCACATTTCAAGGTATACCGTTATGCTGCCGAAATTTCGACTCGAACTTTGAGCTTTTCAAGACTAAGGACTTAATCATAAGAACATCTACACGAAGATCATTATTTGAAGTATGAAGACTAGTCGTTGTGCTCACTTGAGGCCTACCGTTTAAACATACCTTAAGACAAACTTGACCAATTAAAAAAAAAGAGTACTTTTGGCGGGAAAATTTGAGTAAAATTTAATTTTTTCTATAGGCTTTTTAGATTATTTTTACGTCAAATTTAAATTTTGGTAATTAGGTGAAAGGCTAAAATTCAAATTTTTGGTGGGAAATTCAAATTTTTACGTGAAATTCAAATTTTGGAAAAAGAAATTTTTGAAATTTAGTTTTCGAGGGAAAATCAATTACACCTAATTGTTTTACGATGGATACCCACAACGATGACCTCAAGTGTGCCGGTTCGGACACCTGCCCACCAATGCTTGAATAAACCGATTTGAAATTGTTGGATCGTCTAGATTAGCACTAGATAAACCTTTAAGATTAAAGGGTTTACTTAACACTTGACTAGGTCTAAAGTGTTAGTAATGAGACAATGAATGATCTGTTTAGTATGCGGAATTTACTAAACAGACTAAAGAAGAACAACTAATTTACTGTAACTCTAAATATTATTATGTATCGTATAAACGATCTAAGAAGGTATACAAAAGATATTGAATTGGATACCTAAACCTAGCCTCAAGGGTTCCTTTTATAAGCACAAGGATTAACCCTAATGGGCTTTACAAAGCCGTCTAGAATATTCTTAGAAGATATCCCTAAGATATACATTCCTAATCTAACTCAAATACTATACTTAAGTTATGACGGCTATATGAGAAACACCAGCAGATTGCACACCAGTAGATCCACCAGTAGATCCACCAGTAGATTGACAGTAGCAGTAGATCCAAACTTCAGTAGATCTCTTACTCAGATTTATGTCTCAACAATCCTCCCCTAACTTGAATTCTTAGCTTGCGTGAGTTCAAGTTCCTATGCAATCTTCATGTCTTCTCATGTATACAACAAGTCTTCCAAAACATCAGTTATCTTCAAATTGCTTCAGCTTCATCCTTATATTTATGAACAAAAATGGTTGTTCTTTAATCTTCAAAATGTAGAAGACTGAGATGTATGCATCTCTTTTTGAACAAAGCTTCTTCAACTGACTTGTAATTGTCTTCAACTTCTGCAAACTTCTGCAGATCTTCTGAGAACTTGTTGTATAGGTCTTCCTTAATGAATGGCTTGATCAACTGACAAAAACACACTTTAGGCTTCAAAGTCTTGAGATATCTTGTAGTCATGTGTGTTGAAATATCACTTGATCTTCATATCTATATCAGCTTGTTGCAAGCAGGCATAATCTGTGTGACCCTTTGGTAAAGTTTCCTTTGGATAGGTAACTTTATATCATCTTCATGTTCAGTATTATAAAGTGAACTTGCTTTTATAAAATAACACCAATTAAAAGCAAAACACTTCCTTGTAAAACATACTGAATTCTTCAAACAGATTATCCTTCTTCTATCACATGTATCAGGAGCAGTAACCAATGACTTGTGTACAAATTTCAAATCCATATATTAGTTCAAGTCTTTTCTCATCACATACAGAAGTGTTAACTTCTATGAGAGGTGAATCATTGAAATTCGGTTACAAGTAACCTCTAGCTCACCAAACAAGTATATTTCTTTGAAGAAATAAACCTATTCTTAGAACCAATGATTACAATATATGCAAACAAATTATCTTCTTTCAAAAATGAATCTACTGTATATACTGCACCTGTGAAAGCAGATAAATTCTTTGCAGAACTTTCTTGACAGGTTTTCCAGTTCAAGATATATTAGTTTCATTCAACTTTTTAAGTGTAAATGTCTTTATGTATCTACTGTTCTCAGTTAAGAGTTAGCCTTTCCAGTGATAGAGTTTTAAAGCTCATCTGAGACTTATTCCATATAATTCCTAGAGCTTATTTTACTTCTGAGTACATCAAGGTACCTTTGAAGTCATTCTTCACTATACAGTAATGGTGAATGAAAACCAAATAACTTTGAGTAAGTTATCATAACTATCAACAGATTTGATAAGCCTTTACCACATAGTTGTACACTTGTGGGCTAGCCAATCCATGGACCAGAAAAGGTTTCTCCTTTATGGTGGATTGGAATCCATCTTAACTCTTAGCAACTATGAAGCAACGGTGAGTTAAGTAACCCTGATAGTTTTATAGCAAACTTATCTAAGCATCTAACGGATTTGATGTATCTTTACCTGAGCCGTTTGCTTAGGATTAGCCAAACTCTATAGTGGAGTTGATCACTGTCTAGTCTATTAACAGTAGATATTGCATTTTTTAATATCATCTACTGTTAAACTATATTACCCAGTAAATCCAATATACTGCATTTTACCAGTAGATCCCAATCTGCTGTAAATGCCAGTAGATTCTGTCAAACCAGTAAATTCCAATCTTACTGTGACAAACAACAATATAACAGTATATTCATCCCATGAAATCATACTATTATAACTAATATCTAATAAACATATTTTATTTCACAAGTAGTTGCAAACCCCATTTACAAACTACTAGTCAGTTACAAACTTTTAAGTGATACTAATAGATTAACTTATCAGAGTTTAGCATACAGAACATATTACAAAATATCTGACAAATTTCAAAGATTACATCCAGTATCACCTATTCTTGTTCTCTTTATCTCTCTAGCTGTACACACCAAGTATAAAACCATAAAGCAAATGTCAAAGATAGCTCATCCATAGCTTCATCATCCAGAACATCTACTCCATGCCTCATCATATTGTTGATAGTGTCCAGAGTTAGAGGATATCTCTGATCAGCAAGCATATACACAGTAGTTCCATCTCTTAGCTCTAGCACATGAACTCCAGAACCAACAAATAGCCTCCATCTGTTAATGCTCCAGTTTTGCTGAGTAGACCAGATGTCATTCTCATTTCCTTCACCTGTTTCAAACAAAAGCACCATATCTTCTATAAACTGGTTACCCAAGGTGCTTGGTGGAATATGCAGGTAGTAGCTCTGCATAAGTTCATATAGCTTTTTCAGTTCTACCCTGTCCAACACATTGAGCAGCTCTCTAAGACTACTGAATCTTCTTTCATGGCCATTAGCTCTAGCAATCACCAAAGCATCTCTTTCTTGACTGAAACTACTGATAGCTGCAAGATCTTCTTGTTGCTCTCTTGTTAGTTCATCTTCAAAGTTGTGAAACCTGAGATAGTTCATCACCTCTCCTCTTGTAACTTCAATCATTTTGCTATATATCCCAGCTCTTGCATTGGCCATATGCTTCTTCATTTCTTCAATCAATTCCTTCTCCTTTTCAGATCCCCTTGGAGCAAAGGTATCATTGAATTTCTTAACTTTTTCATACTTGTTAGCAATATCTTCAATAGACCACTTTTGAAGTCCTTTATATCCTTGATTGCTAAGAAAAGTTAACATAAACTTCTTGGTTTCAGTCCTAGTCATTGGCTTGGATTGAGGTACATAAACCACATTCTTCTTCCTTTTCTTCTTAGCTTGTACCACATTCTCCTGTTCTGCAAGAGACTCCGCAAGCTTTGCATCCTCTTTAATCTGAATAGCTACTTCCTCAGCAACCTCTGCATTCATCTTCTGCTGCAAGTTCTCAGCCACACTCAAATTATATTCTTCCATTGGTGAAAGCTTTTTCTTCTTAGCTGTGTATAACTGTGTAACCTTAGCTTTTCCTTTTCCCTTAGGATCATCAGCTTGTTTTGGCACTTCTGTACTTTCAGCCAGTAGATTGAATGCATCATTCTTAAGTTGTGTAAGAGTTTCTGCAATAAAGTTCAAACTCTGCTCTGGTGCTGCACTTGATTCACCCAGCTCAGTGGCCATAGTGGGAACCTCTTTAGTTGTTCTGCTGCTGCACTTGTCCCAACTACATTACCAGCAGATTGATCCCCAGCATTTTCTTCATCAGAAGAGTCAAACACAAACCTTCTTCTCTTCCTAGGTTCTGGTACAACATCTGTGACAGGTTCAGGAGATCTTTCATCCAAATTTCCTTCTGAGCCCTGCTCTTTCCTCCCCAAATTTGAAGAAAGATTCCTTTTCAGCTGTTCTATCTCATGTTGAGTGTGCCTATCCTCAAAGTACCACTTATTGAATATCGCAACCAGAGGAGATATCCTTGTTTTCCACCCCTTCTCAGCCTTCTCCAAAGTATCAACCTTTGCCATTAACTGAGTATTTTGCTCCAAAAGCCCTGTAACCTGTTCAGATAATTTCCTGCACAAAAGGGTTAGTGATAAATTGTCTAGTGGTGGAACAGAGGGTTGTGGCTCATCAGATGGGGTGTGAGTAAACCCACCTCTAAAGTAACCGTTAAAAGTTACTAATTACCCCCTAGAGTTATAAAATATATAATGGGTAAATTACAACGGCTAGTTTGACCAGTCAAACCCTGCCAGTAGATCGTACCAGCAAATCCAAAAGTACCAGTAGATCAATTGTAGTACGAAAATCAGCAATATATGAACGAGATGTTCAATTGTACTTGTGTCACACACATCAAATATTCAACTAGATGTTGAATAGGCATCATGTAAATACTGGAGAAAGTAAATCAATTTACTTGAATGCCTCCCCTTAACATTATGCCTCCCCTTAACAGCATGTCATCTTCCAAGTTTGCAATTGGTTAAATAATATCTCAAAAAGAAATTGCAAACCTAAATCTCCGCATTTCAATAATAAACATGGACAATTACAGTTCAGTGAATGCTATGAAAGAGATAAAAAGAAAAACAACCAAGAACTACCAAAACAGCATGCAGTAGTTCCTCCCCTTAAACACATCATAGGGGTGCTTCAACCTATCCTAAACTTCACAAAGAGCTCCTTGCCATTGGTGCACACTTCCTTCATCCCATTGTATTCCTCATACAAATAGGTCTTGTTGCCAAAAGTAACTTCTTTACAGAAACAGTCCTTTGCCTCATGCAGATGACTTGAGCATATTGAACAAAGTTCATCACCAAGACTGTCAAACACCTTCTTTTTGAGATCCCTTGGATGTAGAGGAGGTACCATATACTTGATCTCTTCCTTGACAAAAGAGCAAAGCTTGCAGTAGATACCCACTTTTTCATGGAAAAGAAACTCATGTTCTCCATAAATACACAAAGGATCAGTAGGAGCTGGAGAACTTGCAAAGCTTTCTGAAGAACCATTCACCAAATCCATTTCTTCAAATAGAGCATTAACTTCTGAGTCAGTAATGGATTCTGAGCTTTCCTCATCAAACTTGAACTTGTGTTTGCTAACACATTTCTTCTGTGTTTTATGATCACCATGGTCTGAACATTGTGCTCCTTCTTGAGTTTTCTTGAGAATACCAGTAGGATCTGTTTTAGCAAAAAGTGCTGTAACAAATTGTGACGTCCCGTCTATTTGAGGTACTCGAGTTACCGTCATCATTTATATTTTATTCGCAATTGATTTCGACCCTTGTGTTACGCTTTGTTTTGCTCGCGATTTACTATTATTGATTATCGGGTTTTCGTATATACTGATTTGTCCCTCGAGGTGTGTTAATATTATTTTATCTAAGTGCCAAGTAGTTAGTATCCTCATAATTATAAGTTAGAAGGTTTATGCCAAATTTGTCGGTTATCGGATCCTTTATCCGCGAGTTATCGCACTTTACTCTTGCGTACTCTTTTACCGAAATCGTGCGAATCTCGAAATCAAAAGTAAAATTTTAATATTAAATGAACCTAACATAAAGTAAATCAAAGCTTGAACAATTCTAAGTTCAACGCAAAAAGAATCGGGAATTTTCGATGAACGAAACTCCCAAACGAAGCAATAACGCGAAAAACGAAAATCAGGAAATGCTGGAAAATCACCCGGTGCGCAGCACCAGGTCATAGGTGCGCAGCACCACTTCCCAGAATTCAAAAATCTTACACTTTTGGTCCCTATCTCGTTTTACCCATCCACCACCCAAACCAACCAATCAATGGACGACCTTTTGCTCAGTTTTCTGCCAGATTTCAACCCCCAAAGTGTATCATTACACTCCTTTTCATTTCTTTTCTTTTCATTTTTCTTAATTCAAAACACACACACACAAAACACCTACAACTATTTTCTCTCTAAGTTTCTCTCTATCAAACCCCATTTCCAGAAACTTTCTACCATTAAAATCACATAAATCATCCATCAAAAATCGTTGATCATCAAGACAAACAAGGAGGAGCGAAACAAATTCGGTTTCAAGCATATTTCTTCACTTTTGGAACTCTAAATCCGTCCAAAGGACCATCCATCCATTTCTATCCGGTAGAAATCATTCCCTTATCATTACTTACTGTTTTTATTTGTTGCATGTATGATCTAAGCATCGAAAATGAGTTTTTGTAAGGATTTATACCACTTTGTTTACAAAAACGATTTTTATATAAACACCACTTAGATCTATGTTTTTGTGAGTAAAAGTTATTTAGAAACTATAAAAATGATGTTTTATAAGTTATTTACTGGTTGCATGTCGAAATCTTTGAGTCACAAAGCGATTTTAGCAAGAAAAACACGAAATGGGAAAATGGCAGCAGCCAGGTGCGCAGCACCTGTGCCCAGGTGCGCAACACCGGGCTGCTGGCCTCCCGAAAACGTGTCGTTTGATCGTTTAAAACTTGGTTTCACGTTCTGGACTTTTGTCAATAATATTATGGGGCTGAGATCATGTAAAAACAGTAATAGTGGTGACTTCTTGTGCATTCAAATCCTTCATTTTGCTAATCTTGGTGATTGTCTTGTGTTTTGGAGGCGGAAATACTCATCGCTATATCACCGAAGTTTTCATTCCGATTCTGGTCAATTCAAGCGGAGTTAGTGGTATAACTTGTTACCCTTGTAAATCTTGTGATTTCATTGTTTGTGTATTAATCGGTTTTAGCCTTGAAAATCGGTTAGGATAATTATTAGACCAACACTCGTGCGTTTGATCGATTTGGACTAAAGTTGGACAAAATGTTGAAATATAAGTAACCAAAGTATTATGTAAAGCTAAATATGGTATTATGTATTATGTATAATGGTTTAAAATGCATTGTTGATAAGCGGGAAAGTGATTGAATAAATGGACTAATATTTTATGACGCGGAAGCTCTGCCGAAATTCCATCTCACAACTTTTTACGACTTAAAACACTTATGTAAATAAATTGTATTATACAAAAACATTGTCTTTGGACTCAAAGACACCAACGCAATCTCGAATGTCATAATATTACTTAAATGGACATTTTAAATCTTTGCGATACTTTAAACTTCGCCTCAATTTAATCATTGTTTGAAGTCATCAAATTATGTTTTGAGGCCGATTTTATAAAATGGTTTTGAAAGGCTTTTGCTTAAAAACATTTGGTAAGAAACACTCCAATTTATTCTAAGTGTCAAATTG